>JAMRYC010000014.1:0-671168 GCA_024447225.1 Panagrellus sp. LJ2284 | reverse complement strand
TTATTGAAGTTTAGTTGAAAATTGGAACTTAAAAGTTGTAAAAGGCTGTTTGATAAGCCAATAGTTGCAAACTTTGGGGCGCCAATTTACAAAAGTAATGGGTATTTGTGAAGTTAGGGTTTTCAGAATCCCACCACGGAGCCGTGCAATGTTGTTGGCGGTCTGGATGGATTGGGAATGTAAAAATGAGCCAAATGAATAAAGCCAGGGGCAAAATTGTGACATTTGAGTGGTAAAACACTGATAAAAAAGTTAACTTTGTACGAATCCGAACTGACAGACCCGTCGAAATCGGGATGGATTCTGTCAGAAGGGCACAGATAACAAGTATCTGGGCGTTGCTTACACAGCCTTACTGTATGTTAAATTTCTCGGGTTGCAAATTATTTTGTATCACATTGTAATTATTTATAAGTTCTATCAATCAGATGATGAAAAAATGGCATGAATCGGCCTTCAAAGACTCAAAAACTCGATATCGCACAAAGTACCAGAACGCGATACATGCGATTTCTCGCGTTTTCGACTTCTGGTAAGTGCAAAAAGGTTGAAAAGTTCGACCTTTTTTTCAACGGAATCAGATTCCGCACTGACAGGAAGACTCAGAAACGTGCATAACCCTGTTAAACACTTCTTAATTTAAACCGTAATCTTAAGAAAACTGCTAAAAACGGCAAAAACCGGGCAAAACGCCCCATCTTTGGCCGGTGCATGGCCGATGGCAGCCATTGATGGGGTCGGGGTAAGTGCAAAAGACCACAGTGCGTCAGCACAAGTCATATCTGATCGGATTCACGGCTGAATCCAAACAAAATTTGGTGTTAGGCTAGTCGAAAACGGGCAATTGACACCCGTTTTGACCGGCAAATCGTCCGATTTGCGCCAATCGGAAACATCCCGCAGGTCAATGGCCCTCAATTTTGAAGCAACAAAGTAAAGGAATCTTGTTAACACATTTTGAGCGCAGATGCAGCTTAACAATGCAGTAAGCAACGATCAAAACACGGGAAAACACCCTTGAACAGGTGAAAATTAATGAAAAAACGCGGATTCTGCCGTCAGAATCCGCAAAGATCCTTCATTCCGTGTCAAAACATTGTTTTTTATCTGTTTTTACACTCACACAACAAAACAACGTCATGAATCGGACCATAAAGACCCGAAAACCGGGATTCCCCAAAACTACCAGAAACACGAATCATGCGATTTCTCGCGTTTTCGAGTTCTGGTAAGTGCAAAAAGTTGTAATATTCGGATCTTTTTCAACGGAATCAGATTCCGTACTGATCAGACAACTTAAAAACGTGCACAACTCTGCTTGTTTCACCTAAGCTTGAGTCAAAATCTTAAGAAAACTGCCAAAAACGGCAAAAAACCGGGCAAAACGCCCATCTTTGGCCTGTGCATGGCCGATGGCAGCCATTGATGGGGTCAGGGGCCGTGCAAAAAGCCACAGGCGTTTGCCGGAATCATGTTAGATCGATTCAGAGCAGAATCCAGTCAAAAATTGGTAATAGCTAGTCGAAAACGGGCTGTTGACGCCCGTTTTGACCGGCAAATCGTCCGATTTGCGCCAATC
Organism: Panagrellus sp. LJ2284; assembly: GCA_024447225.1. Lineage (NCBI taxonomy): Eukaryota > Metazoa > Nematoda > Chromadorea > Rhabditida > Panagrolaimidae > Panagrellus > Panagrellus sp. LJ2284. The sequence continues at coordinate 669,589 of JAMRYC010000014.1, read as the reverse complement.
GGATCGATCCCCGCAGGCAATGGCCCTCCAATTGTGATGCCAAAATGTAATTGAGTCATATTAGATTGGATTGAAGCTTCAATCCACTCAAAATTTGGTATGAACTAGTCGATAACGGGCGTTTGACGCCCGTTTTGACCGGTAAACCGTCGGATTTGCACCCATCGGCTTCATCCCCGCAGGGGAATAGCGTTATTTATGATTCAAAATTATCTAAGAATCTTTTTGACACTTTTTGAGTGCAACTACAGCCCCACAATGTTGTTTGCAACCCTCAAAAACACGGGAATCCACCTGACAACGGGTGCGATTCTCGTGTATTTCATTTAAAAAGCGGATTCTGAGCGATCAGAATGTCAAAAACAGAAACAATTACGATCAGAACGCTCAAGATGTCAACTGCAACCATGCATTGGGATCACATCAACGCCTTTAACTGATCTATCAGTCTGATTGGTCATTGAAATGGGCCTGAGATTGATGATTTTGCAAATACAGAACAAAATTGTTTAAACATGTGCTACATTTTGATGGAATATGACCGCCCTTGTGATTATCTAACATTATGTAAAGCGAAAAGTGGCTATGTCCCTTTTTTGTTACAAAATTTACGTATTTCTGGAAGCTGGTCCAGCTTCCAGGACGCGTTTTTTCCCACTCCGACGAGAGATACTCTCTCTCGTTGTCTCGAGAGTCGAGCTACTCTCGCGTTACTGATGAACGCATGGAAATGCCTGGCATATAAGCGCTCTCGCCATCGTTCGATTCCAATAACGGGCTCCGGCGTGTCACACCGATGTCCCTTAAATGAGTAAAATGCACCTCATTATGCTATGATTACGTATAGTTATTATCACGTAGTCAAAAACTGAAGTTCTTTATTTACTTTTTTCTTCTACTGTTTTTCCAGATTCTCGAATTTCCAAAAAACAGCCGCCGGATCCTCCCCAGATCAGTAGGATTGGGGTTGGAAACGGTGTCTCAGGGGTCCCGATTAAGTTTTCACCGTGATCTGGCTTTGAACTGCTTTAATTGCAAATCGTTCAGCTCAGCTTTTGACGCCAGGGACCCTGTAGATTCCGCTATTTGACGTTATTTTTATGTTTGAATACCCCAAACTACATTTAACTACCCTATTTCCGCAGGAATCCACCGGTCGACGGGTGCATTTCCGATGTTTTTTTAACAAAAAAGCGAGGATTCTGAAGACTCAGGCCTTGTTAGAAGGTCGATTAAGGTTAATCAAGCGTCAACATTGAATATTAAGTCGAAATAACAGTATTAAAAAAGCTACCAGAACTATTTTCGGCTGACCTTGCCTACTTAGAGTTCTGGTAGTTGCCAAAATTGTGTATTTTCGTAATGGTTTTTGTTAAAAATGACAAGATTCACTGTCCAAAAGATCCGCGAACATCATTTGCGATCACAAAGCTCAAGATTCGGATCATAGTTCGCCCTTAATCGGATTCAAAGTCCGTTTTGCTTCTTGTATTAGCCTTCAAACACTGGAATCAGGCATCTGAACCACTACAGATCGGTTGCATGTGGTTGAGACAGATGCCTGAGAGCCACTTATCACTAATGGCAGTCGTGGAGAGGATTGGGAATGGCATTTTTTGTGTTTAGTGATCATTCAGTTGAAATTTGTGAACAAAAAGTGCTCAAGTTCAGCGTTAAAATGTGAAAAGGTACGGTTCACCATTGTCTATTTACTTGTAATCTTTGTAAATAGCAAGAATCCTCTCTGAAGACGAGCCCCAATGATGTAAACACCCCTTTGCAATGATCCAATGTCAACGTTGGCTTCATCGCATTCATGCAAAACACATCTGGTAGATGCAAAGTGTACGATTTCGGAGATATTTAAGCCAAAATGAGCCGTAAAATCACACTTTTCACAACTTTAACCCCTCCAGAATCCCCAAACGATGACAAATCAGGTTCCAAACGTTTGCTGGGAAGGAAAATGCGGGCGAAGTTGTCCGCAAGTGCAACTTTCGCAGTAAGAAAAGCAGAGGGGGGTCGGTGATGACAAATGTGCAACTTTCGTTGCGGGGGAGGTAAAGTGAGTAGGATGTGGGCGAATGGTGCAACCTTCGCTGTGGGGCACGGAAAGTGTGTAAGGGTGTACACGTGCAACGATCGAGAGATCGCCTCTCTCGTTGTCTCGACAGTCCGTGGACCCTCGCACCATGAAACAATCCATGGATATACCCGGCATATAGGCGCTTTCGCTTTCATCGTTTTCCAAATTGAATGCATGGAATGCCTGCCGTATAGGCACTCTCGCTTTCACCGGCTACAATAATGGCTTTCTGGTACTATCAGGGTTAAAGATGGCCCGAAGTTATATCGTGTTTTTGCTTTTTCAACTCAAATTGAATTCACATTTGATTAAATTAATGAAATTTTGATTTTAATTAGTTTCATTTGTATGGTTTCTGAGACTGATGTGATCCAAAGTCAACTTGGCATCGCATCATAGCGTCAATGGAACGCTTTACAATACTTGTAAACCCCAATTTGGGTAAACTTGTGACTGTTGTCATTCGTAATCCGCCGTTTGTAGTTTGTTTTTATTGAAGTTTAGTTGAAAATTGGAACTTAAAAGTTGTAAAAGGCTGTTTGATAAGCCAATAGTTGCAAACTTTGGGGCGCCAATTTACAAAAGTAATGGGTATTTGTGAAGTTAGGGTTTTCAGAATCCCACCACGGACCGTGCAATGTTGTTGGCGGTCTGGGATGGGATTGGGAATGTAAAAATGAGCCAAATGAATAAAGCCAGGGGCAAAATTGTGACATTTGAGTGGTAAAACACTGATAAAAAGTTAACTTTGTACGAATCCGAACTGACAGACCCGTCGAAATCGGGATGGATTCTGTCAGAAGGGCACAGATAACAAGTATCTGGGCGTTGCTTACACAGCCTACTGTATGTTAAATTTCTCGGGTTGCAAATTATTTTGTATCACATTGTAATTATTTATAAGTTCTATCAATCAGATGATGAAAAAATGGCATGAATCGGCCTTCAAAGACTCAAAAACTCGATATCGCACAAAGTACCAGAACGCGATACATGCGATTTCTCGCGTTTTCGACTTCTGGTAAGTGCAAAAAGTTGAAAAGTTCGACCTTTTTTCAACGGAATCAGATTCCGCACTGACAGGAAGACTCAGAAACGTGCATAACCCTGTTAAACACTCTTAATTTAAACCGTAATCTTAAGAAAACTGCTAAAAACGGCAAAAACCGGGCAAAACGCCCCATCTTTGGCCTGTGCATGGCCGATGGCAGCCATTGATGGGGTCGGGGTAAGTGCAAAAGACCACAGGCGTCAGCACAAGTCATATCTGATCGGATTCACGGCTGAATCCAAACAAAATTTGGTGTTAGCTAGTCGAAAACGGGCAATGACACCCGTTTTGACCGGCAAATCGTCCGATTTGCGCCAATCGGAAACATCCCCGCAGGCAATGGCCCTCAATTTTGAAGCAACAAAGTAAAGGAATCTTGTTAACACATTTTGAGCGCAGATGCAGCTTAACAATGCAGTAAGCAACGATCAAAACACGGGAAAACACCCTTGAACAGGTGAAAATTAATGAAAAACGCGGATTCTGGCCGTCAGAATCCGCAAAGATCCTTCATTCCGTGTCAAAACATTGTTTTTTATCTGTTTTTACACTCACACAACAAAACAACGTCATGAATCGGACCATAAAGACCCGAAAACCGGGATTCCCCAAAACTACCAGAACACGAATCATGCGATTTCTCGCGTTTTCGAGTTCTGGTAAGTGCAAAAAGTTGTAATATTCGGATCTTTTTCAACGGAATCAGATTCCGTACTGATCAGACAACTTAAAAACGTGCACAACTCTGCTTGTTTCACCTAAGCTTGAGTCAAAATCTTAAGAAAACTGCCAAAAACGGCAAAAACCGGGCAAAACGCCCCATCTTTGGCCTGTGCATGGCCGATGGCAGCCATTGATGGGGTCAGGGGCCGTGCAAAAAGCCACAGGCGTTTGCCGGAATCATGTTAGATCGGATTCAGAGCAGAATCCAGTCAAAAATTGGTAATAGCTAGTCGAAAACGGGCTGTTGACGCCCGTTTTGACCGGCAAATCGTCCGATTTGCGCCAATCGGATCGATCCCCGCAGGCAATGGCCCTCAATTGTGATGCCAAAATGTAATTGAGTCATATTAGATTGGATTGAAGCTTCAATCCACTCAAAATTTGGTATGAACTAGTCGATAACGGGCGTTTGACGCCCGTTTTGACCGGTAAACCGTCGGATTTGCACCCATCGGCTTCATCCCCGCAGGGGAATAGCGTTATTTATGATTCAAAATTATCTAAGAATCTTTTTGACACTTTTTGAGTGCAACTACAGCCCCACAATGTTGTTTGCAACCCTCAAAAACACGGGAATCCACCTGACAACGGGTGCGATTCTCGTGTATTTCATTTAAAAAGCGGATTCTGAGCGATCAGAATGTCAAAAACAGAAACAATTACGATCAGAACGCTCAAGATGTCAACTGCAACCATGCATTGGGATCACATCAACGCCTTTAACTGATCTATCAGTCTGATTGGTCATTGAAATGGGCCTGAGATTGATGATTTTGCAAATACAGAACAAAATTGTTTAAACATGTGCTACATTTTGATGGAATATGACCGCCCTTGTGATTATCTAACATTATGTAAAGCGAAAAGTGGCTATGTCCCTTTTTTGTTACAAAATTTACGTATTTCTGGAAGCTGGTCCAGCTTCCAGGACGCGTTTTTCCCACTCCCGACGAGAGATACTCTCTCTCGTTGTCTCGAGAGTCGAGCTACTCTCGCGTTACTGATGAACGCATGGAAATGCCTGGCATATAAGCGCTCTCGCCATCGTTCGATTCCAATAACGGGCTCCGGCGTGTCACACCGATGTCCCTTAAATGAGTAAAATGCACCTCATTATGCTATGATTACGTATAGTTATTATCACGTAGTCAAAAACTGAAGTTCTTTATTTACTTTTTTCTTCTACTGTTTTTCCAGATTCTCGAATTTCCAAAAAACAGCCGCCGGATCCTCCCCAGATCAGTAGGATTGGGGTTGGAAACGGTGTCTCAGGGGTCCCGATTAAGTTTTCACCGTGATCTGGCTTTTGAACTGCTTTTAATTGCAAATCGTTCAGCTCAGCTTTTGACGCCAGGGACCCTGTAGATTCCGCTATTTGACGTTATTTTTATGTTTGAATACCCCAAACTACATTTAACTACCCTATTTCCGCAGGAATCCACCGGTCGACGGGTGCATTTCCGATGTTTTTTTAACAAAAAAGCGAGGATTCTGAAGACTCAGGCCTTGTTAGAAGGTCGATTAAGGGTTAATCAAGCGTCAACATTGAATATTAAGTCGAAATAACAGTATTAAAAAAGCTACCAGAACTATTTTCGGCTGACCTTGCCTACTTAGAGTTCTGGTAGTTGCCAAAATTGTGTATTTTCGTAATGGTTTTTGTTAAAAATGACAAGATTCACTGTCCAAAAGATCCGCGAACATCATTTGCGATCACAAAGCTCAAGATTCGGATCATAGTTCGCCCTTAATCGGATTCAAAGTCCGTTTTGCTTCTTGTATTAGCCTTCAAACACTGGAATCAGGCATCTGAACCACTACAGATCGGTTGCATTGTGGTTGAGACAGATGCCTGAGAGCCACTTATCACTAATGGCAGTCGTGGAGAGGATTGGGAATGGCATTTTTTGTGTTTAGTGATCATTCAGTTGAAATTTGTGAACAAAAAGTGCTCAAGTTCAGCGTTAAAATGTGAAAGGTACGGTTCACCATTGTCTATTTACTTGTAATCTTTGTAAATAGCAAGAATCCTCTCTGAAGACGAGCCCCAATGATGTAAACACCCCTTTGCAATGATCCAATGTCAACGTTGGCTTCATCGCATTCATGCAAAACACATCTGGTAGATGCAAAGTGTACGATTTCGGAGATATTTAAGCCAAAATGAGCCGTAAAATCACACTTTTCAACAACTTTAACCCCTCCAGAATCCCCAAACGATGACAAATCAGGTTCCAAACGTTTGCTGGGAAGGAAAATGCGGGCGAAGTGTCCGCAAGTGCAACTTTCGCAGTAAGAAAAGCAGAGGGGGTCGGTGATGACAAATGTGCAACTTTCGTTGCGGGGGAGGTAAAGTGAGTAGGAGTGGGCGATGGTGCAACCTTCGCTGTGGGGCACGGAAAGTGTGTAAGGGTGTACACGTGCAACGATCGAGAGATCGCCTCTCTCGTTGTCTCGACAGTCCGTGGACCCTCGCACCATGAAACAATCCATGGATATACCCGGCATATAGGCGCTTTCGCTTTCATCGTTTTCCAAATTGGAATGCATGGAATGCCTGCCGTATAGGCACTCTCGCTTTCACCGGCTACAATAATGGCTTTCTGGTACTATCAGGGTTAAAGATGGCCCGAAGTTATATCGTGTTTTTGCTTTTTCAACTCAAATTGAATTCACATTTTGATTAAATTAATGAAATTTTGATTTTAATTAGTTTCATTTGTATGGTTTCTGAGACTGATGTGATCCAAAGTCAACTTGGCATCGCATCATAGCGTCAATGGAACGCTTTACAATACTTGTAAACCCCAATTTGGGTAAACTTGTGACTGTTGTCATTCGTAATCCGCCGTTTGTAGTTTGTTTTTATTGAAGTTTAGTTGAAAATTGGAACTTAAAAGTTGTAAAAGGCTGTTTGATAAGCCAATAGTTGCAAACTTTGGGGCGCCAATTTACAAAAGTAATGGGTATTTGTGAAGTTAGGGTTTTCAGAATCCCACCACGGACCGTGCAATGTTGTTGGCGGTCTGGGATGGGATTGGGAATGTAAAAATGAGCCAAATGAATAAAGCCAGGGGCAAAATTGTGACATTTGAGTGGTAAAACACTGATAAAAAGTTAACTTTGTACGAATCCGAACTGACAGACCCGTCGAAATCGGGATGGATTCTGTCAGAAGGGCACAGATAACAAGTATCTGGGCGTTGCTTACACAGCCTACTGTATGTTAAATTTCTCGGGTTGCAAATTATTTTGTATCACATTGTAATTATTTATAAGTTCTATCAATCAGATGATGAAAAAATGGCATGAATCGGCCTTCAAAGACTCAAAAACTCGATATCGCACAAAGTACCAGAACGCGATACATGCGATTTCTCGCGTTTTCGACTTCTGGTAAGTGCAAAAAGTTGAAAAGTTCGACCTTTTTTCAACGGAATCAGATTCCGCACTGACAGGAAGACTCAGAAACGTGCATAACCCTGTTAAACACTTCTTAATTTAAACCGTAATCTTAAGAAAACTGCTAAAAACGGCAAAAACCGGGCAAAACGCCCCATCTTTGGCCTGTGCATGGCCGATGGCAGCCATTGATGGGGTCGGGGTAAGTGCAAAAGACCACAGGCGTCAGCACAAGTCATATCTGATCGGATTCACGGCTGAATCCAAACAAAATTTGGTGTTAGCTAGTCGAAAACGGGCAATTGACACCCGTTTTGACCGGCAAATCGTCCGATTTGCGCCAATCGGAAACATCCCCGCAGGCAATGGCCCTCAATTTTGAAGCAACAAAGTAAAGGAATCTTGTTAACACATTTTGAGCGCAGATGCAGCTTAACAATGCAGTAAGCAACGATCAAAACACGGGAAAACACCCTTGAACAGGTGAAAATTAATGAAAAACGCGGATTCTGGCCGTCAGAATCCGCAAAGATCCTTCATTCCGTGTCAAAACATTGTTTTTTATCTGTTTTTACACTCACACAACAAAACAACGTCATGAATCGGACCATAAAGACCCGAAAACCGGGATTCCCCAAAACTACCAGAACACGAATCATGCGATTTCTCGCGTTTTCGAGTTCTGGTAAGTGCAAAAAGTTGTAATATTCGGATCTTTTTCAACGGAATCAGATTCCGTACTGATCAGACAACTTAAAAACGTGCACAACTCTGCTTGTTTCACCTAAGCTTGAGTCAAAATCTTAAGAAAACTGCCAAAAACGGCAAAAACCGGGCAAAACGCCCCATCTTTGGCCTGTGCATGGCCGATGGCAGCCATTGATGGGGTCAGGGGCCGTGCAAAAAGCCACAGGCGTTTGCCGGAATCATGTTAGATCGGATTCAGAGCAGAATCCAGTCAAAAATTGGTAATAGCTAGTCGAAAACGGGCTGTTGACGCCCGTTTTGACCGGCAAATCGTCCGATTTGCGCCAATCGGATCGATCCCCGCAGGCAATGGCCCTCAATTGTGATGCCAAAATGTAATTGAGTCATATTAGATTGGATTGAAGCTTCAATCCACTCAAAATTTGGTATGAACTAGTCGATAACGGGCGTTTGACGCCCGTTTTGACCGGTAAACCGTCGGATTTGCACCCATCGGCTTCATCCCCGCAGGGGAATAGCGTTATTTATGATTCAAAATTATCTAAGAATCTTTTTGACACTTTTTGAGTGCAACTACAGCCCCACAATGTTGTTTGCAACCCTCAAAAACACGGGAATCCACCTGACAACGGGTGCGATTCTCGTGTATTTCATTTAAAAAGCGGATTCTGAGCGATCAGAATGTCAAAAACAGAAACAATTACGATCAGAACGCTCAAGATGTCAACTGCAACCATGCATTGGGATCACATCAACGCCTTTAACTGATCTATCAGTCTGATTGGTCATTGAAATGGGCCTGAGATTGATGATTTTGCAAATACAGAACAAAATTGTTTAAACATGTGCTACATTTTGATGGAATATGACCGCCCTTGTGATTATCTAACATTATGTAAAGCGAAAAGTGGCTATGTCCCTTTTTTGTTACAAAATTTACGTATTTCTGGAAGCTGGTCCAGCTTCCAGGACGCGTTTTTCCCACTCCCGACGAGAGATACTCTCTCTCGTTGTCTCGAGAGTCGAGCTACTCTCGCGTTACTGATGAACGCATGGAAATGCCTGGCATATAAGCGCTCTCGCCATCGTTCGATTCCAATAACGGGCTCCGGCGTGTCACACCGATGTCCCTTAAATGAGTAAAATGCACCTCATTATGCTATGATTACGTATAGTTATTATCACGTAGTCAAAAACTGAAGTTCTTTATTTACTTTTTTCTTCTACTGTTTTTCCAGATTCTCGAATTTCCAAAAAACAGCCGCCGGATCCTCCCCAGATCAGTAGGATTGGGGTTGGAAACGGTGTCTCAGGGGTCCCGATTAAGTTTTCACCGTGATCTGGCTTTTGAACTGCTTTTAATTGCAAATCGTTCAGCTCAGCTTTTGACGCCAGGGACCCTGTAGATTCCGCTATTTGACGTTATTTTTATGTTTGAATACCCCAAACTACATTTAACTACCCTATTTCCGCAGGAATCCACCGGTCGACGGGTGCATTTCCGATGTTTTTTTAACAAAAAAGCGAGGATTCTGAAGACTCAGGCCTTGTTAGAAGGTCGATTAAGGGTTAATCAAGCGTCAACATTGAATATTAAGTCGAAATAACAGTATTAAAAAAGCTACCAGAACTATTTTCGGCTGACCTTGCCTACTTAGAGTTCTGGTAGTTGCCAAAATTGTGTATTTTCGTAATGGTTTTTGTTAAAAATGACAAGATTCACTGTCCAAAAGATCCGCGAACATCATTTGCGATCACAAAGCTCAAGATTCGGATCATAGTTCGCCCTTAATCGGATTCAAAGTCCGTTTTGCTTCTTGTATTAGCCTTCAAACACTGGAATCAGGCATCTGAACCACTACAGATCGGTTGCATTGTGGTTGAGACAGATGCCTGAGAGCCACTTATCACTAATGGCAGTCGTGGAGAGGATTGGGAATGGCATTTTTTGTGTTTAGTGATCATTCAGTTGAAATTTGTGAACAAAAAGTGCTCAAGTTCAGCGTTAAAATGTGAAAGGTACGGTTCACCATTGTCTATTTACTTGTAATCTTTGTAAATAGCAAGAATCCTCTCTGAAGACGAGCCCCAATGATGTAAACACCCCTTTGCAATGATCCAATGTCAACGTTGGCTTCATCGCATTCATGCAAAACACATCTGGTAGATGCAAAGTGTACGATTTCGGAGATATTTAAGCCAAAATGAGCCGTAAAATCACACTTTTCAACAACTTTAACCCCTCCAGAATCCCCAAACGATGACAAATCAGGTTCCAAACGTTTGCTGGGAAGGAAAATGCGGGCGAAGTGTCCGCAAGTGCAACTTTCGCAGTAAGAAAAGCAGAGGGGGTCGGTGATGACAAATGTGCAACTTTCGTTGCGGGGGAGGTAAAGTGAGTAGGAGTGGGCGATGGTGCAACCTTCGCTGTGGGGCACGGAAAGTGTGTAAGGGTGTACACGTGCAACGATCGAGAGATCGCCTCTCTCGTTGTCTCGACAGTCCGTGGACCCTCGCACCATGAAACAATCCATGGATATACCCGGCATATAGGCGCTTTCGCTTTCATCGTTTTCCAAATTGGAATGCATGGAATGCCTGCCGTATAGGCACTCTCGCTTTCACCGGCTACAATAATGGCTTTCTGGTACTATCAGGGTTAAAGATGGCCCGAAGTTATATCGTGTTTTTGCTTTTTCAACTCAAATTGAATTCACATTTTGATTAAATTAATGAAATTTTGATTTTAATTAGTTTCATTTGTATGGTTTCTGAGACTGATGTGATCCAAAGTCAACTTGGCATCGCATCATAGCGTCAATGGAACGCTTTACAATACTTGTAAACCCCAATTTGGGTAAACTTGTGACTGTTGTCATTCGTAATCCGCCGTTTGTAGTTTGTTTTTATTGAAGTTTAGTTGAAAATTGGAACTTAAAAGTTGTAAAAGGCTGTTTGATAAGCCAATAGTTGCAAACTTTGGGGCGCCAATTTACAAAAGTAATGGGTATTTGTGAAGTTAGGGTTTTCAGAATCCCACCACGGACCGTGCAATGTTGTTGGCGGTCTGGGATGGGATTGGGAATGTAAAAATGAGCCAAATGAATAAAGCCAGGGGCAAAATTGTGACATTTGAGTGGTAAAACACTGATAAAAAGTTAACTTTGTACGAATCCGAACTGACAGACCCGTCGAAATCGGGATGGATTCTGTCAGAAGGGCACAGATAACAAGTATCTGGGCGTTGCTTACACAGCCTACTGTATGTTAAATTTCTCGGGTTGCAAATTATTTTGTATCACATTGTAATTATTTATAAGTTCTATCAATCAGATGATGAAAAAATGGCATGAATCGGCCTTCAAAGACTCAAAAACTCGATATCGCACAAAGTACCAGAACGCGATACATGCGATTTCTCGCGTTTTCGACTTCTGGTAAGTGCAAAAAGTTGAAAAGTTCGACCTTTTTTCAACGGAATCAGATTCCGCACTGACAGGAAGACTCAGAAACGTGCATAACCCTGTTAAACACTTCTTAATTTAAACCGTAATCTTAAGAAAACTGCTAAAAACGGCAAAAACCGGGCAAAACGCCCCATCTTTGGCCTGTGCATGGCCGATGGCAGCCATTGATGGGGTCGGGGTAAGTGCAAAAGACCACAGGCGTCAGCACAAGTCATATCTGATCGGATTCACGGCTGAATCCAAACAAAATTTGGTGTTAGCTAGTCGAAAACGGGCAATTGACACCCGTTTTGACCGGCAAATCGTCCGATTTGCGCCAATCGGAAACATCCCCGCAGGCAATGGCCCTCAATTTTGAAGCAACAAAGTAAAGGAATCTTGTTAACACATTTTGAGCGCAGATGCAGCTTAACAATGCAGTAAGCAACGATCAAAACACGGGAAAACACCCTTGAACAGGTGAAAATTAATGAAAAACGCGGATTCTGGCCGTCAGAATCCGCAAAGATCCTTCATTCCGTGTCAAAACATTGTTTTTTATCTGTTTTTACACTCACACAACAAAACAACGTCATGAATCGGACCATAAAGACCCGAAAACCGGGATTCCCCAAAACTACCAGAACACGAATCATGCGATTTCTCGCGTTTTCGAGTTCTGGTAAGTGCAAAAAGTTGTAATATTCGGATCTTTTTCAACGGAATCAGATTCCGTACTGATCAGACAACTTAAAAACGTGCACAACTCTGCTTGTTTCACCTAAGCTTGAGTCAAAATCTTAAGAAAACTGCCAAAAACGGCAAAAACCGGGCAAAACGCCCCATCTTTGGCCTGTGCATGGCCGATGGCAGCCATTGATGGGGTCAGGGGCCGTGCAAAAAGCCACAGGCGTTTGCCGGAATCATGTTAGATCGGATTCAGAGCAGAATCCAGTCAAAAATTGGTAATAGCTAGTCGAAAACGGGCTGTTGACGCCCGTTTTGACCGGCAAATCGTCCGATTTGCGCCAATCGGATCGATCCCCGCAGGCAATGGCCCTCAATTGTGATGCCAAAATGTAATTGAGTCATATTAGATTGGATTGAAGCTTCAATCCACTCAAAATTTGGTATGAACTAGTCGATAACGGGCGTTTGACGCCCGTTTTGACCGGTAAACCGTCGGATTTGCACCCATCGGCTTCATCCCCGCAGGGGAATAGCGTTATTTATGATTCAAAATTATCTAAGAATCTTTTTGACACTTTTTGAGTGCAACTACAGCCCCACAATGTTGTTTGCAACCCTCAAAAACACGGGAATCCACCTGACAACGGGTGCGATTCTCGTGTATTTCATTTAAAAAGCGGATTCTGAGCGATCAGAATGTCAAAAACAGAAACAATTACGATCAGAACGCTCAAGATGTCAACTGCAACCATGCATTGGGATCACATCAACGCCTTTAACTGATCTATCAGTCTGATTGGTCATTGAAATGGGCCTGAGATTGATGATTTTGCAAATACAGAACAAAATTGTTTAAACATGTGCTACATTTTGATGGAATATGACCGCCCTTGTGATTATCTAACATTATGTAAAGCGAAAAGTGGCTATGTCCCTTTTTTGTTACAAAATTTACGTATTTCTGGAAGCTGGTCCAGCTTCCAGGACGCGTTTTTCCCACTCCCGACGAGAGATACTCTCTCTCGTTGTCTCGAGAGTCGAGCTACTCTCGCGTTACTGATGAACGCATGGAAATGCCTGGCATATAAGCGCTCTCGCCATCGTTCGATTCCAATAACGGGCTCCGGCGTGTCACACCGATGTCCCTTAAATGAGTAAAATGCACCTCATTATGCTATGATTACGTATAGTTATTATCACGTAGTCAAAAACTGAAGTTCTTTATTTACTTTTTTCTTCTACTGTTTTTCCAGATTCTCGAATTTCCAAAAAACAGCCGCCGGATCCTCCCCAGATCAGTAGGATTGGGGTTGGAAACGGTGTCTCAGGGGTCCCGATTAAGTTTTCACCGTGATCTGGCTTTTGAACTGCTTTTAATTGCAAATCGTTCAGCTCAGCTTTTGACGCCAGGGACCCTGTAGATTCCGCTATTTGACGTTATTTTTATGTTTGAATACCCCAAACTACATTTAACTACCCTATTTCCGCAGGAATCCACCGGTCGACGGGTGCATTTCCGATGTTTTTTTAACAAAAAAGCGAGGATTCTGAAGACTCAGGCCTTGTTAGAAGGTCGATTAAGGGTTAATCAAGCGTCAACATTGAATATTAAGTCGAAATAACAGTATTAAAAAAGCTACCAGAACTATTTTCGGCTGACCTTGCCTACTTAGAGTTCTGGTAGTTGCCAAAATTGTGTATTTTCGTAATGGTTTTTGTTAAAAATGACAAGATTCACTGTCCAAAAGATCCGCGAACATCATTTGCGATCACAAAGCTCAAGATTCGGATCATAGTTCGCCCTTAATCGGATTCAAAGTCCGTTTTGCTTCTTGTATTAGCCTTCAAACACTGGAATCAGGCATCTGAACCACTACAGATCGGTTGCATTGTGGTTGAGACAGATGCCTGAGAGCCACTTATCACTAATGGCAGTCGTGGAGAGGATTGGGAATGGCATTTTTTGTGTTTAGTGATCATTCAGTTGAAATTTGTGAACAAAAAGTGCTCAAGTTCAGCGTTAAAATGTGAAAGGTACGGTTCACCATTGTCTATTTACTTGTAATCTTTGTAAATAGCAAGAATCCTCTCTGAAGACGAGCCCCAATGATGTAAACACCCCTTTGCAATGATCCAATGTCAACGTTGGCTTCATCGCATTCATGCAAAACACATCTGGTAGATGCAAAGTGTACGATTTCGGAGATATTTAAGCCAAAATGAGCCGTAAAATCACACTTTTCAACAACTTTAACCCCTCCAGAATCCCCAAACGATGACAAATCAGGTTCCAAACGTTTGCTGGGAAGGAAAATGCGGGCGAAGTGTCCGCAAGTGCAACTTTCGCAGTAAGAAAAGCAGAGGGGGTCGGTGATGACAAATGTGCAACTTTCGTTGCGGGGGAGGTAAAGTGAGTAGGAGTGGGCGATGGTGCAACCTTCGCTGTGGGGCACGGAAAGTGTGTAAGGGTGTACACGTGCAACGATCGAGAGATCGCCTCTCTCGTTGTCTCGACAGTCCGTGGACCCTCGCACCATGAAACAATCCATGGATATACCCGGCATATAGGCGCTTTCGCTTTCATCGTTTTCCAAATTGGAATGCATGGAATGCCTGCCGTATAGGCACTCTCGCTTTCACCGGCTACAATAATGGCTTTCTGGTACTATCAGGGTTAAAGATGGCCCGAAGTTATATCGTGTTTTTGCTTTTTCAACTCAAATTGAATTCACATTTTGATTAAATTAATGAAATTTTGATTTTAATTAGTTTCATTTGTATGGTTTCTGAGACTGATGTGATCCAAAGTCAACTTGGCATCGCATCATAGCGTCAATGGAACGCTTTACAATACTTGTAAACCCCAATTTGGGTAAACTTGTGACTGTTGTCATTCGTAATCCGCCGTTTGTAGTTTGTTTTTATTGAAGTTTAGTTGAAAATTGGAACTTAAAAGTTGTAAAAGGCTGTTTGATAAGCCAATAGTTGCAAACTTTGGGGCGCCAATTTACAAAAGTAATGGGTATTTGTGAAGTTAGGGTTTTCAGAATCCCACCACGGACCGTGCAATGTTGTTGGCGGTCTGGGATGGGATTGGGAATGTAAAAATGAGCCAAATGAATAAAGCCAGGGGCAAAATTGTGACATTTGAGTGGTAAAACACTGATAAAAAGTTAACTTTGTACGAATCCGAACTGACAGACCCGTCGAAATCGGGATGGATTCTGTCAGAAGGGCACAGATAACAAGTATCTGGGCGTTGCTTACACAGCCTACTGTATGTTAAATTTCTCGGGTTGCAAATTATTTTGTATCACATTGTAATTATTTATAAGTTCTATCAATCAGATGATGAAAAAATGGCATGAATCGGCCTTCAAAGACTCAAAAACTCGATATCGCACAAAGTACCAGAACGCGATACATGCGATTTCTCGCGTTTTCGACTTCTGGTAAGTGCAAAAAGTTGAAAAGTTCGACCTTTTTTCAACGGAATCAGATTCCGCACTGACAGGAAGACTCAGAAACGTGCATAACCCTGTTAAACACTTCTTAATTTAAACCGTAATCTTAAGAAAACTGCTAAAAACGGCAAAAACCGGGCAAAACGCCCCATCTTTGGCCTGTGCATGGCCGATGGCAGCCATTGATGGGGTCGGGGTAAGTGCAAAAGACCACAGGCGTCAGCACAAGTCATATCTGATCGGATTCACGGCTGAATCCAAACAAAATTTGGTGTTAGCTAGTCGAAAACGGGCAATTGACACCCGTTTTGACCGGCAAATCGTCCGATTTGCGCCAATCGGAAACATCCCCGCAGGCAATGGCCCTCAATTTTGAAGCAACAAAGTAAAGGAATCTTGTTAACACATTTTGAGCGCAGATGCAGCTTAACAATGCAGTAAGCAACGATCAAAACACGGGAAAACACCCTTGAACAGGTGAAAATTAATGAAAAACGCGGATTCTGGCCGTCAGAATCCGCAAAGATCCTTCATTCCGTGTCAAAACATTGTTTTTTATCTGTTTTTACACTCACACAACAAAACAACGTCATGAATCGGACCATAAAGACCCGAAAACCGGGATTCCCCAAAACTACCAGAACACGAATCATGCGATTTGGTGCGTGTACATTTATCCGAAAATAAAATTTCACCATGGTGTTTTCGGCAAAATCA
Source organism: Panagrellus sp. LJ2284 (assembly GCA_024447225.1). Taxonomy (NCBI): domain Eukaryota; kingdom Metazoa; phylum Nematoda; class Chromadorea; order Rhabditida; family Panagrolaimidae; genus Panagrellus; species Panagrellus sp. LJ2284. The sequence goes on along the minus strand of JAMRYC010000014.1, from coordinate 653,302 downwards.
CACTTTGCCGAAATAGTCATTTTCTGTTTTTTAAGTATCTTGTTACAATATAAAGAGCAAAACAAACATGGTGAAAAACATGGTGAAAACAATGGTGTATTTTTTTTCGGCAAAGTGTCGCCACCCTGCAATGCAATGTTGCTCTCGCAATAGATGTGCAATCACTTGGTCGTGATGAGAGTATTTAAGTGCACGCAAAGTGTAAAAGGTGTGAGCATCTCTTGATTAATAATGAATTACGTAAGAAGCGTTTTCTTTACACGTTAAGTTTTATTTTTGATAAATGTGAACGAGATAGAAATAGTTTTCACAAAATGTGTATAACTAAAACACGACTAATAGTTGAAAATAACGCGCTTTGTTCAGTTTTTCTAAAAATATGTTTGCAATGTTTCTCATGCTTTCTCACATTACTTTGCCAAAGCCATGTTAGTCAATTATGTTTTAAAGTACCAGAAAAAGTAACAATAAGGCACGCTTTTAGTGACAAATGCACCGCACACTTTGCGCGCACTATGGTACTCCCACCGCGAACAAATGATTGCTGCGTGAAACTATGCTTTATCACTCGTATTCATCGGGGGCGTACTTGAAGAGCTGCTCGTTTCCCTGCCACCACCAGGCGGGGTTTTCCTTCAGTTTTCGCTCATCCGTCGCGCGATAGTGGTACTACGTGCAACGTTTCACTTTTAATTTTTTTCGATTTCCAGGCATCATGAACAAGGAAAACAACGACCAGCTTAACGAAGCTCGGGAAGAAAGTCGCCAGGGCTGCCAAGCTGGCTAAACTCGCTGAAAAGCAGAAGAAGCTTGAGGAGCAAAAGGCTAACACCAAGCCGAAAGTTGTGAGTACATTTAAAATACAATTTAATGCAAATCAGTTTTAAAATATATGTAATTTAGGCCAAAAAGAAGAACGACAAGTCCAAGCCCACCGAGTACACCGCTTCCACGAAGCCTGGCGAGAAGAAGGACATCAGCGGTGAGCTGCCCTCGGCATACAATACTAAATACGTGGAGGCCGCCTGGTATGAATGGTGGGAGCAGGAAGGGTTTTGCAAGCCCGAATATGGACGTGATTTGACGTAAGCACTTCGCCAGAACGCTCAGTTTATATATTTTATATATTTCCAGCAAGCCCAATCCGAAAGAAAACTTTACCTTGACAATCCCTCCGCCTAATGTCACCGGAACCTCCACCTCGGGCATGCTTTGGCCTCCTCCGTCGAAAATTCGATCACCCGGTATCATCGCATGAAGGGAAAGACCGTCCTGTTCAACCCTGGCTGTGATCACGCCGGTATCGCCACCCAGGTCGTCATGGAGAAGAAGCTGCAACGCGAACGTGGCCTCAGCCGACATGATTTGGGCCGTGAAGCCTTCATTGAAGAGGTCTGGAAGTGGAAGAACGAGAAGGACCACATGATCTACGACCAACTTCGCCGAATGGGTCTGTCCGTGGATTGGGATCGCGCCGTGTTCACCATGAATCCCTAGATGCTGCGAGCTGTGTCAACGGCGTTTATCCGGATGCACGAAAGTGGCACGATTTACCGATCCGTCAATTGGAGCTGTGCCCTGCGATCCGCCATTTCCGACATTGAAGTCGACAAGAAGGAGCTTCCCGGTCGGATTCTGCTTCCCGTACCTGGCTACGATGAGAAGGTCGAGTTTGGCATGATCGTGAGCTTTGCGTACCCCATCGAAGACAGTGACGAAGAGATCGTCGTTGCCACCACCTGTATTGAGACGATGTTTGGTGATGTGGCCATTGCCGTGCATCCGGATGATGATCGGTACCATTATCTCATTGGCAAGGTGCGTCTATTTGAATGTTTTGATCGTTATCACGTACATATCCCCAATATTTGCAGTTTGTCACCCATCCCTTCCTTCCCCGTAAACTCCTCATCGTCGCCGACTCCTTCGTCGAAAAAAACTTCGGTACCGGCGCCGTAAAGATCACCCCCGCCCACGATCACAAGAATACGAAGTCGGTGTCCGTCACCAACTCCCTCTGATCAACATCCTCGATGACGATGGCAACCTTCTTGACATCTGCGGCGAGTTCCCCGGAATGAAGCGCTTTACCGCCCGTAAGCGTGTCCTCGAAGCCCTCAAGGAAAAGGGTCTCTTCCGTAGCATTGCTGACAACGAGATGATCGTGCCCATCTGCAGCCGTTCCAAGGACATCATCGAGCCCATCATCAAGGCCCAGTGGTACGTCAAGTGCGACGAGATGGCCAAGCGCGCGATGGACGTCGTTGCCAAGGGCGATTGGCGTATCCTGCCTGAACACCAAGGGCATCCCGAAGGGCGGTACAGATGCGCTCTCATGCCATACACATCGCAGGGCCGTGACATCAACCTCGACGTCCTTCGCGTCCAGGGATATCGGTTCTTCTGCAACAAGATCTGGCATGCTTCTCGGTTCACGTTGATGCAACTTGGCGCCGACTACAAGCCCGATTCGACATTTGCCCAGACTGGCGCCGAATCCGCGACCGATCTCTGGATCCTCTCCCGTCTCGCCCACGCCGTCGGTCAAGTCGATGGAGCCTTCGCCGATTACAGCTTCCAGTCCGCCACCACTGCCATCTTCAAATTTTGGTTGTATGAGTTCTGTGACGTGCACCTTGAATCGACAAAGCCCGTGTTCGCTGCCAATGAGCCCGCTGCCGTCAATGCCGCTCGGCAAGTGCTGTACCTTGCCGTGGACACCACTCTCCGGCTTCTGGCCCCGTTCATGCCATTCATCACCGAGAAGTTGTGGCAGCGCCTTCCGAAGCGTCCTAGTGAGAAGTCTGCTAGTATTCACGTTGCTGGAATCCCAGAAACCGTCCACTTTCCCTTCGACAATGAATACCTTGAGTAGCGCGTGGCCCTGGCTATGGACATTGTCAAGCGAGTGCGTTCTCTGCGTTCGTATATGGGTTGAAACCCGTGACAAAGACTGATCGTGAGTTTTCTTTGCGTTTACCTTCTTTCATTTAATTCATTTACTTTATTACAGTTTACGTTGGTCTCCTAGCCGCTGCGCGAGAATCCATCAATGACACGACAGCCTTCATCGGAACACTGGCTTCCGCAATCAACTTTACCCTTGGCGCCCCCGAAGACGCTGCCACCATCCCGTCCAGTTGTGCCAAGGTGACCGTCACCGCTTGCATCACCGTCAGTCACTCCCTAGATTCCATCAAGGTTGCAGAGGAGTTGACCAAGCTCGCTGCTAAGAAGGAGAAGCTCAAGAGTCAGCTTGCTGCCCTCAACGAAAACATCTCCAGGCCGACCTACGCAGAGAAGGTGCCCCTCGGCATCCGCACGAAGGATAGTGAAACACTCACAGCGCTCACTGTCGAGATTCAACAACTCACTGAAGCTGCGACTGCGTTGGAAACTCGATAATTTGTTTTGTTTGGTTTAAGTTTTGCTTGTGGTACAGACATATAATAATAACTTACATTTATACATTCTCTAACAAAAAAATATCCATCGTCCATATTGATCATTGCTATTCTTGCTTTCATGGGGTGTAAAAGATCGTGACAACCTATTGTATTAAACAAATTGAGTTTACAATATAACACTACAGTTTTTAAGATGACACCAGAGGAGGAAGCCAGTTTGAAGGACGCCTATTGGCACGTCGTTGTTAATATTTCAAAGGAGTTCTTAGGAAGAGACTGTCGGACCCCTTGTCTCCCGAAAAGCCTTTCTAGCGTGTTCGGCTTTGGAAGTCGGTGGTAATCTCGTTTTAAAGCTGTTCACCTTTTTCCGAGAGCCGACCCAGGACATTCTTTGCCGCCTTATACCACACAAACTGCGCAGAAATCGTGCTAATTCCAGTTGATTGGTACATCTTGGCACTTGATAACCTTGCCTCAGGCAACGCAATGCAAAATTTAAAGCAAGGACCTGCAATGCAGCCCTCCGAATACAAATAAGCTTCACCAAATGGCGACGCATTCCAAAATTTTGATGGTAACCACCACATGAAGTGCTTCATGAGCGGAGTTAACACAAACCTCAAACTTGGGTAATTAAACCGACGATTGACGCTCGGTGATCGTTGACATAGGCTCACGGGCTGTGCTGTCGTGCGAGTCCGATACATCGGCTCGGAATGCAGAGAGACACTGCCTATCGGAGAGACAGCCCGACGACATGAGCGCGGGTCATGGAAATAACCGACTAACAAGTGAAAAACGCTGTTTTTACATGCGTTTTGACCTGTTTTCACCACAAAATGTAATTTATCGAGTCGATATTCATTATTTTCGAGCATTGCCTAAGGCAACGCGATTCCAAAATTTGTTTGGGCTTCCACCACATGAATTGCTTCATGAGCGGAGGCAATGCTAACCTCAAATATAGGTTTTTAAACCGACTTCAAGGCGCTTTTCGCGACCCTTATTCGGACACAACCCGCGTCATTGCGCGAGTTGGCCACGATAACGAGGGACTGCGTCTCGGCCAGAGACCCTACGTCGTCAAAGACTTTCCTAGCCTTAAAACTGACATGTTTTGATGGCTAACAGCATGAAATAATCGAAGCCCCGAGGGCAAAAGTCGAAAAAACCGCTAAAATGATCAATTTTTGCCGGTTTTTTGGACGCTGAAGCTCTAAAATGGCAAGTTAGATCACTTCAGATGAGTGTTTCTAAACCGCCAGAGGGCGCAGAATTAAAATTTAGCATTGGAGATGCACTTATACCAGTTTTCAAAACTACCAGAACGAATTTCGTGCGACTTTCGCCGTTTTTGGATTCTGGTAGTGCAAAAAGTTTGAGCTAGATCACTTTGAATAAGTGTTTTTGAACCGGCAAAACATGCTGAATTCAGAAAAACGACACGAATTTAGCCCAGAGCAACATCTCGCAAGTTGCGCACCGATTTGAGTCAGTTTTAGGAAAAGCCAGGCACTTTGTTAGCAATGATAAAAACTCGGTTTACACTAATTTAATAATTGGATTGATATTCGCCCCCTCATTATCCTTTGTCCGACTTCAACATGTTTTTTAAAAAAAAATTCGTTAAACGGGTCTGATATACGTGGTTTTACGTAATTAACAATCTAACACCGCACAAAATTGGCGCCGAAACTGACCAAGTGCGAGTAGCTAAAGAAAAAATCGGCGATAGCTTCCGCGTGTTTAGCATTTTTAATTTTTTGGGGATAATCTTTTGTCAAATTTGAAAAAGTTATCAAAAAAGATAAAATTGACAAAAGCTGCATAACTTTTTAAAACTTACTTTCAACATTACCAGAAATGAGGTCGGCCTTGCGGAATCTTACACGATGGCTGCCAAAGAACATAAGTTAATACAGTAATCCATCACCCGGCTATAGGTTTCAAATCGGTGCCAAAAAACGATCAAGTGCAGAAGATAAAGAAAAAATTGGCAATAGCTTCCGCGTACCTGCCTTTTTGAGTATTTTATTAAACTTTAGCGAAATTCCGTAAATTAAACTATTTAAAAAATATTAAACTATGATGATGTTTTGTTGGAAAATAAATAGTGTCTAAAAACCTTCACAAACTTTCAATTTACATAGCCAAACATGTTTTTCATCATGATAAATTCTTTTCGATAGCTGCAAAAAACATCCATGAACTGGCTAAAGGTCTACAATGGTAATAAAATCGACTAAGTACGGGAAGCAAATAAAAATTTGGCGATAGCTTCCGCGTACCTGGCCTTTTTGACTTTTTTGGGGGTACTTTTTGGTAAAATTCCACCGAAATTCTCCGAAAATCGGTGAAATCTACCAACTTAACGTGAATTAACGCAAATTTAAAAAAAAAACTTGCCATGAACACTGCCGGAACGTCTCTGACGGGGGCTCAATCGATGGTGATGGCTGAAATTCGGACACATGAGTACGGTATTACGTTAATTGGATAGATGGGTGTCGAAAAGAGGGCCAAAAACGACCAAGTACGGGAAGCAAACAAAAAATTGGCGATAGCTTCCGCGTACTTGGCCTTTTTGACTTTTTGGAGGGGAATTTTGGTCAAATTCCACTGAAATTCTCCGATAATCGGTGAAATTTGACCAAAATTGGGGAAATGGGTGTAAATCTAAAATAACTTACACTGCCAAAACGCGTCTGGCGGGGCCGAATCCATGGCGATAACTGAAATTGAGGCATATAAGTACGGTATTTATCTAATTGGCTTAATGGGTGTCAAAAATGAGGCCAAAAACGACCAAGTACGGGAAGCAAACAAAAAATTGGCGATAGCTTCCGCGTACTTGGCTTTTCTGACTTTTTTGTGGTATAATTTTACCAAAATTTCAATGAAATCCGCGCACATGACATTTTTGACTTTTTTTGGGTAGAATTCTACCAAAATTTTGGTGAAAATTCATTAAAATTCAAAAAAACTCAAGAAGTATTGACAAACTTACATTCCAAACATTCGAAACCGTGATTGGCTAGATGGAATTCATTGCGTTGGCTGAAAAAGAAAGAAGTACAGTAATCTAATCTAGGTTTATTGGGTTCAAAAAAGAGCTAAATAACGACCAAGTACGGGAAGCTAAAGAAAAAATTGGCGATAGCTTCCGCGTACTTGGCCTTTTTGATTTTTTGGAGGGGAATTTTGGTCAAACTCCACCGAAATTTTCCGAAAATCGGTGAAATTTGACCAAAATTGGGGAAATGGGTGTAAATCTAAAATAACTTACACTCAACACTGCCGAAACGCGTCTGGCGGGGCTGAATTCATGGCGATGACTGAAATTGGGGCATATAAGTACGGTATTGTGTTAATTGGCTTAATGGGTGCCAAAATGGGGTCCAAAAACGACCAAGTACGGGAAACTAAAGAAAAAATCGGCGATAGCTTCCGCGTATTTGGCATTTTTGACTTTTTTTAGGGTAGATTTTTACCAAAATTATAATAAAATTTTGTTAAAATTTAACAAAATTCCAAAAAATCTGAAAAACTTACATCCAACACATCCGAAACCGTGGTTGGCTACGTGGAATACATTGCGTGGGCTGAAAAAAGACAGAAGTAAGTACAGTAATCTAATTTAGGGTTCAACGAGGGGCGAAAAAACGACCAAGTGCGGAAACTAAACAAAAAATCGGCGATAGCTTCCGCGTATTTGGCATTTTTAACTTTTTTGGGGGTAAAATTGTGTCAATTTCGATGAAGTTACATCAAAAGTAGACAAAAGTTCTAAAAATTTGAAGAAACTTACATTCGACACAGTCAGGGATACGGTTTGCTGTGTGAAATCCATTGCGGGGGCGGGTCATGTGCTCGTGGGGATCGTCAACATCGGTTGCGTCTCGGATAGGGGGGCCATACCATGTTGTTCGATTTCCTGCAAATTGACATAATTAGTTTTATATCAGAAAAAGTACTTACTACGGGGATCCTTCTTCTGCTTCGGGACGACCTGCCTGGAAACAAAGGAAAAAACACACGCTTCACAACAAACCCGTACAACCCCTAAACTCCCTCGTGAGCAACCCGTACAACCCCTAAATTCCCTCGTGAGCAACCCCATTCCCCCTGTGGGCAGATTGGTGGAACCTCAACCCATTTGTAGCCCTGACGGCCGGGTCCGGTCGGAAGAGGCTTCTTCCACCAATTTGCACCACCTAGACACGCGAAACTGACTTCCCGGACCCTCTACACCCGGCAGAAGCCGTCACGAAGACGACCTCCACCGGGTTCTACGCCCACTGGAGTCGTATCCAGTGAGCCATGCGCCCTCAGGCACTCCGACGAAAACTGCTGTCGGCTACACGCGCACACATCTCTAGAAAAACTGCTTCCAGCTCGATGCGGCGCCATCAACATCGGAAAACTGCATTCTGCTGATCGGCGGCACAAAATCTACGTTAAGTGCCGAATTCCAGCGGCAACCCTTGCTATATTTATCAAAACTGAGTTACTACAGTGCGACGAGGTCATAAAACTGAACTAAATGACAGTCTATGCCGCTAACATCAACCGTCGGCGACGATGAATCATCTTATCTGGGTTATATGTCGACGGGCCACCCGTATCTGCCAAAAACTGGCAGCTAGTACTCCTTCTGGATCGACGGCACATCTATTCTTGGCGCCATGGCCATATCTCAATGGCCCTCTTTGACCATCTCTTCGACTATTGTCCTGACAGCCGACGGCTACCGTCAAACTAATCAATACTTGCCTTGCCCAGAGGCGCTTCCTAAGTTTCTGCGTCTTTCAACACTATCATTTTACCGTACAAATGATGCGTATTAAAGTCTGAAGCGTCAAATGCCCTCAGGACACACATTATCTCGAGCCACTCCCGAGAGAACCGCGCTGAACACAACTTTAGAGACTGCTTCTATTATGCTACGACGCCGTCCACATCAAAAAGTGCAATCTGCTGATCACCTGAACGAAATCTCCTATGGAATGCACCCTTATTGCCATTGGCTATGCACAATTTTACCGCACCACTAGCAAATGACTAAAAACTTCCGCCTTTGCTATTGAAATTATGCAAAATGAACTTCATCGCATCCGCGATCTTTCTACGCGTCGAATGATATCAATTACGGCTAAATCCGTCAAAGCGGGACGCTCCCGCTCAAACCCAGTCATTGCCAGCGGTCCCCCGGGTGGACCACCCCGCTGTCACATTTCGCCAAGCTCCGCGGGTCGAAACGTGTTTCGAACGTTTTTGCGCGGGCGCGCGTCTTTTCGTCCGTGATCGTCCGCGTCCCTCGCTCCCGTCATCATCGATCGTTATCACGATTCCGCATCCTTCCCATCCATCAATTTCCGACTTCTGTACCGTGAATCCTTGGCAGACGGCTGGTCTTTCATGTTGCAAGGCTCCTGGCGCAGTTTTTGATGGTTGTCATCCTGTTTTTGGTCCTTCCGGATGAGGTTAGCTGCGTTCTCGGTAAGCGAGGTAGGCCTCTTTTTCAACTTCTTAGGCTATCTGGGTAATCCGTTGGCTGTCATAAAGCCCTTTCTCACGTTTCCAAACGATTCCCCGTAAAATTTTGATCAAAATATATATAATCTCTGACATGAAAACAACTTTTTCCAATTCCCTATCAATTCTGGGCTCCTGGTCGCTATTGTTTTCCCTAGCTTATTTTTATCGGCGTAGACTCTCCGTTTCATGCGTATTGCGGCTAAAAGTCTTGCGTAAAAGTTGAATTTAGGTCGTGACATTCGATTGTCCATGACTTCAATATTGGTTGAGACTACCGAGCTCACGATGAGGGAAGATTTACGGCGCGTTACTTTTTTGGACTTTTCAAAAGTCAATTTGAAATGGCTTTGGCGTGCTTTGTATGCTGCTTAATTGTTTATGCTAGCAATTCTTGCGTCTAAAGAGCTGCTTTAATTCTGATATTGAATCTTCACGTCGCACTTTGAAATCGCTGAAGTTGGCAGCCAATCTGGGTATCAAAATGGTTAAAAATTGGGCGCTCAAAGCTGGATTCCTGTTCGCTTTTGTTTTCCATGGCTTTTTTTGCCGGCGTGGGTCTCTTTACATGCATATAGCGGCTTAAAATTGTGGCGTAAATGTTAAATTCGAAACGCGACATTCGATTGTCGACGAATTCCCAGCTATAATTGATGTTTTGGCTACCGAGCCTACTGTTTAAAAGAAGATAAAGAGCGGGATTGCTTCTTTCAAAAGTCGGTTTAAAATGGCTATTACCGATGCGTGCTTTTCTTGGCATAAAAATTTGCTTTTATTTTAAAATTGAAAACTTTACGTCGCATTTTTGTTATAATAAGTCGGATAGGTTTGTAGCAAACTTGCCTATCAAAATGGTTTAAGTTTTCGCAACTAGAAGTCAATGGAAGTCAAATTGAGTGATTTCGCTTTTTTTTATCGAGAGTATTGGGTTCGAAGAATTGAGCTAATATGTACAAAGGAGTAATTCAAAGTTCATTTTAATGGATTAAAGTTGTAATCAATGTCAATAATGTTGGCCAAATGGTTGTTTGTTGAGGTTGGTGATGAAGAATGGTTGGTAAAAGTTGGTTGGGGTAGGATTATTTCAAAACAAAGGTTGGATAGGGCCGTTAAAGTTGGTTTAGTCGAAAACAAGTTGGTCAGTTTGGTAGAAAACGGGGAGTGATAGGTAGTTTAACAATAACATAGTTGTGGGTAAGGTCAAAAGTTAAATAACACCGTTAGTGAAGTTTGAGTAATGATAGGCGGGCTTTTATAATGTGTTTGTGGCTTTGTGTTATGTGCCACTGATTATTTTCGAAACCCAAACATTAAACAACTTCAGAAGCCAAAGTGATCGATCACTGTTGTCGCTGAGCTGCTTCACTGTTTCACACTTGTTGGTTGACGCTCACATCGCGTCGGTATGGTTAGTGGGGGAGGGTTAGTTTGACGTTTTTTGAAACTGACCGGTAACGTCTACCGATATATTAGTGGAGCCTAAGCTCAGAGTGGAGGCACATAGCACACCACGACTACCACTCGAAGTGGACAGTCGGCTTACCGAGAGGGTAGCAAAAAATTGGGCTCTCTGCGAGAGGAGGGGCCGTAGTGCGCATTGCACAATTCAACTGATTGACCTTGTAACTTACAATTCTTTTCCATATAGTATCCATCGTCTTCGTTGTAGAGTTGTGTCAATCGGTAGGCATCATCTAGTGTTTAATGTTTGGGTAAAGAAAGTAATAGTTAAAATAGTATATTGAATGCCCGCACTTATCACTACGAGAACAAAAAATGATCGAAAATGGTGTCATATTTGCGTAAAAGTGGGTTTCGAATAGTAATGCAGCTTTTACAATGGGTTTCTGAGATTTTTGATCAAAACAGAAAAGGGAAATCTGTTGGGACGAGGGATTTTTAAAGAACCTTGATAGATATGGTTTAATTAAACCTAGCCAAAACTATGGCCATAGACTAAATGCCTGCCATTTAGGTAGATACTTTTAACCTGGCGATAAGGGGAAGTCGGATAAAAAACGACTTTACAATAAAAAAAGACTAGGATGAATAAAAAACTTTGAAATGACTCCTTTTCATATCATAACCACAACTATGCGCACTTAAAATAGCTACTTTACATGCGAATTGCTCATAAACGGTTCACTTGATAATGAACCCAAATCAGAAGAACCAGTCCGCATTTTTTGCCTTCAAGATATAAACTTGATTTGAAGATGGAAAAAAGAAGCTTTTTAAAGTGAAATTAAAGCCTAATTATGGAATAAAATCTAATAAAACGCATTTTTTGCATGACTTTGGGCCTTTATCAACAGAAACAACGTGAAACACGATGCACTGGAACCACTCACGAAGTATGCCGAGAAAGTATAAGAAGTTTTAATTTAAAAATCGCCAAAAAACCGCCAACTTTTGGGACTTGAAACTTCAAAAGGGTTTCCTTATAACTTCCGCCGACTTCCAAACACCTATAATCCGCCGTTTCTACAAAACTTCCCAATCGCACCGCGTACAAGATACAAATTGATACAATACAACAACAAACTACTTGCGGACGCAACTAAAAAAGCCGCTAAATGCGTTGAAACTAATTAAAATAACAATTGAACTAACTACAAAAAGAACGCCAATAACTAATTTAGATAATTTAACGAACAGGAACGGAGATATACGCCTTAGGGGCAACTTTTTTTTGTAGGGGTTTTTTGAATTTTGGGTATATTTTTGGATTTTTGGTTTTTTGAGGAACTATTTAAATAAAAATTAACAAAAAGAACAAACAAACCTGACCACGGGGTCATCCGGATCACGGATACTGACCATCCCGCGATGCCGCGCGCTCAAAGACGCTGGTTGACCACGAGCCGTCGTTGGCGGTGCCGCACCGGTACGCGAGACCGTCAAAGTCCCAGCACCAGGATTCCCGACCAAGTGCCTGAACGGCCTTGACCTTGATCTTGGCCATGCCGATAGGACTTCGCTGAATCGCACCCAGCGTCTGAGACGCTTCACGGGTACGACCCAGTTGGCGCCGGGAGCCCAGTTGCCCGAAGGCGTTGTCTCCGAGCAGCATGACGCGGCCACGGCTGGTGCGCAGGATGACGTGGGTGCTGCTGACCGAGACGTCTGTGAAGCGGCTGTAAAAGGGGGCATTGATGGTGATGCCGCCGCTGGACGCCTGACGGTAGACGTCGGACTGTTTGTCGAAGCCGGGCAACTTGCCGATGAGCTTGACAGTGCCGTTGCCGAGGAGCTGGGCCTTGAACCCTTTGCCCTTGGCCGTTTGGATGGCCTTGAAGGGGCTTTGGCGCGGGCCACGAGGACGACGAGCAGCCTTTTGGGTGGGCGGAGCCACTTCCGGAGCTGGAGGAGGCGGAGCAGGGTCGACTTCCGGAGCTGGAGCAGGGTCGACTTCCATGGGCTCATCGACGTCGAGGTCATCCGGCATGCCTACATCGTCACCAAAGTCATTACCAGCGGCCTCAATGACTTGTGTGGCGGCTGAAAAGGTACGGTTTTTGTAGAATTTTGGACTTTCCATCGAGTAAATGTGGTTTTTATATATAAAAGTGTCAAAAATTATATGATGTTGTATTTGGATTGATCTAATATGATCTTTACAGCCATCGGAATGTACTCACCTTCGTCCTGCACCGAGCCATAGCCGATATCGCGATGCTCAACGACAGTCGGCACGACTTCCGCTTCCTCACGCACTTCCGGGACGACCTGGGTGTCGTTGTCCTCATGCAGCCGGCGGCGCTTGGCCGGATTGCCTTCGTCGATGGTTTGACCTGCAAAAGTAGGTTTATAGTTAACGAATTTGAGCTAATCATGATAAATTATATATAAAATATATATAAATTCCACTTCAAAAACTGATAATGGCACTTACAGGTCTCGGCAACTTCCACGCGCATCCGCTTTTGACCGACGAGAGAGCCGAACATGCGTCCGACTCCGCCCCTGATCGACTGCGCCCATCGCCACAGGTTGTCGGCCCAGCGGCTCATTCGGGGTAGGGGCGCCTTCTGCCGGAGGGCTTGAGCGTCACGGATACGCTTCCGCAACACCCGCTCCGGCGACCAGTTGCCAGAGCCAGAGCGCAACATAACAGTTGTCTGCTGGCCGGGAGCGGGGGCTTCCACGTCATTGAAGCCTTCAACGATGTAGGGCATCGGATTCTGCGGCGGATTGGCTTGACGGACGGGCTCGAGGACGAAAACCTCTTCACCGGGAAAGTACTCGGACACTGAAAAGGTGGAGGTTGGTTTGTGCTTCAAAAATGGGCTAAAATGACTTACTTTTGGTGTATCGGGAGTGATAACAGTGCCAAAAGATGTACGAGTTTACTGAAAAGGGGCCAAATTAAACTTTTGTACGTGAAAATACAACAATTTTAAGCAAAAACACGAATTTCCACGCCGTTCTCGATCTTTTCGTAGCTCGTTTACGAATTTCACTCTCGCCTTGTCGGCGATCCTCCCACTCTCGGTTGTGACGCACGGCATATTGCCAGCCGCTTGCCGTGTCCGTCGGATCGACACGTGCACGTTGCGCGCGTCCCTGATCCGATAGCTCTGCGTGTCGCGTGCCCTCCTCCCGTTCTATTGTTCTTTCTTTGCTCGTTTTACAATTTCGTTTCGCTTGCCGTGGCATCAGCGCACGTTCCGACGATCCGTCGTTAACATTGACGGCAACGTGCGTCTTTGGCTTGCGTTTTTCCTCTTTGCCCTCACTTTTTCGCGCATTCGACGTTTTGCTCTTTTCAATGTTTCGATTTCACTTTTCTATTGCAGATCAAACTACCAAGCTCCTATCCACCTTCACCATTGGCAACGCAGTGCCAACAAGCTTCATTTGGCTAGCATCGTCTTTGCAACTGTCAATTGAGAGATGACATTTTTGGAAAAGAGGTTGGTTTGAACTTCTTTTTTTTTTATTTTGCTTCATTGTGGTTGTGTTTTGAACCCATCGGCCCTCATAAGGGCCATATTCAACATCAAGCCTGCGGGTTTGACTCAGTCTGTTGCGATCTTTGATTGCGAGTTAATAAATGATTTCGTTTTTTGGATTCGGACAGTTTGCAGATAACATTGCCAGAGGGTTTCCTCTTCTTTTCATCATGCATTGACTTTTATATGATCCAGTTATTAACTTTATGCTTCTTTGATGATTTTATCCCATAGAAGGGTGTCACACAGTGATTGACGACATTGTTCAGTTTGGAATTCACGGTATTTTCGAACATCCGATGACGTCTTCGGTTCAGAATACGCATGCTATTTTGGACACGAGTGTCAGTTTGACAATGTTGACTGAAACAGTTGTTCATTTAACACAAACTACATTCCACTTTGTTACATTACTGTGTTTACGGTTTCAATTGAAAGATCCGTAATAAAGAGGTTGGGTTTCAAGGTGGCTACTGTTGATGTCGTCCTGTTGGCCCAGAATACTACTTCCGATTATATAAAGAAACGTCACCTGGCATAACAAATAGGTCATGTGCCAATTATTGTCAAATGCCTTTCAATGAACGCTATTTCAACTGTAAAAAAATGCGTTCAAAAATCGACTTTGCTTGTTTAAACTCGTCAGTACCAACTTTTGATAGTTTTGTAAAAACAAAAACCTTCATTTTACAAAACGTCAATTCATTTCTCCAAGCATCACGATGAAATAATACCACATAAAAACAGAAATTTTGACCAAAACTACACGTTAAGGTTATTCACCACAGGCAGTCCAGCGTCATGTGTGATAAAGTGATGCAAACGTGCCAAACAAACTTCAGATTCTTCGATGTCGTTGTGTCCACTTTCGAGTCGTAATATGAAAGCGGGTAAATCGTGTGGTAGCCTATCAGAGAGAGCCTGACCATTATTGGAGCCAAATAATTCATCGTTTCGAGGCTCGATGATTTGAGTGCGGCACCAGACGTTTTTCATTCTGTCGACGTTTGGGAAGCAGTCGAAGCAGCAAGTAAAGGGCATATCGGGGAAGAGGACTCGGAGACCTGAAAAATGCTGTTACAAATACCATTCAAAAGCATAAAAATCGTAAAATCTGACTGACCTGACTTAAAAGGCGAAATCAAAATAAGCCCAGCCGAGGCCGGGAGGCGGTTCGCCATCTTTATCGCTGCTGCAGTACCGAGTGAATGACCATAGTAAACGATTTCTTGTTCTGTCACGTCATATCTGGATGTCAGAGCCTCCAGTGCAGCGGTAGCATCCGCGTACATGTTTTCTTCCGACGCGATGCCGTTTGAAAGACCGTATCCTATAAAATCAACAAAAACTGTGAGTATTGAAGAAACAACGGCAAGAGAAACCGACCTGAGTAATCATACGCAAAAACATTGCACTCCAATCTTATTCCAAGTTCGAAGTAAAAGGAACACCGCAGGCCAATGTCGACGTCATGACCATGCGAGACGAACAACGTGAATCGAGGATTTTCAATTGGAATGAACATGCAGACAATGGTGTTTTGATTACTTGTTACCGCGGTAAAAACATTGATTTGTAAGCGCTGCTCCTCGGTTAGCTGGGCGGGAACGTCTGGGTTGAGTTGGAGGGTGGCTCTGAAATCGGGTGGTCGTACGGTAAGATAAACATGACAAAAAACCAACTGTCCATTGACTCCGACAATGTCATAGCTCGTCGGAGGGGGGCGGAAAACCACATTTGATGTAATCTTTGATACAATCCTTGACGGAATCGGTGGCCAAAAGTCACTCAAGTGGTCGATAAAGTAGGTCCAAGCCGTTGACCATCCAGACGGAGCATTTTGCGGCATCGGGACATCTTCACCTAGATTTGGGGCCGGAGCAATTTGCGGAATCGGGACATCTTCACCTGGATTTGGGGCCGGAGCATTTTGAGGAATCGGGACATCTTCACCTGGATTTGGGGCCGGAGCATTTTGCGGAATTGGGTCTTCTTCACCTGGATGATGGTCCACAATGTTTGGCGGAATCTGGTTTAGTTCTGCATGATTTGGTGCCGGATGTTCTGCCATGGTTGGCTAAGGTTTGGAAGGACCTGAAAAACATCAAATTATAGCATGAACAGGTGCTATCACGGTAAAAACACGCAGAATCAAAAATCAAACTCATCAAAATGCGTGGGCAGGGGTCAGTTTGCAATCGAAAGATGACAGCAAGCGAAAGAAGGTTGCGTTTTGAACGCTCCGTCTGTCTCGGCGGGTATTGCGCAGGTGCGAGTTCGCGCATGTCCGGGCACTCACGATGACGTTGCAACTCTCACGTTTTCACAGTTGCAACGTCATCATTTTCATTCAAAACAGTAGTTGTCCAAGTTTGTTTTTAGTTAACTATTGATGTTATTTTTCGACATTTCCGATGTGGCACAACAAAAGAATAGAGTTTATCTCAACTTCGAGCAACGGAGCCTACTGGGTCCAGCATATCATTCCAACTTTCTACTTTCTTCACTGCTCGTTATTGTTGCCCTTTCAATTGCATGATTGTTTTGCAATTTATTGAAAATCACAGTTTTCGGTGGTTCCAAATATGTTACTTTTCGAACTGTCACCTATTTTGTTACACTTCAACCCATCTTTGTACATTACATTGTTTATGCCTGGCCAAACATCACATATGCAATCAAAGTGTAAAAAAGCAAGTCAAACACAAGATTCATAACTCTCAAGCACATTCAAACCTCTCAAGCACAACAAATAGTGAAAGCAAACAACCAATTTCAACAGAGTCAGCATTAAAACATAAAAAAGGTCAGTTTTAATAATGAAAATTCAGTGTTTAGGCATCGATGATGCAAGGAAGTCAAGTCAAACCCCCTGTCCAGTTCTGTGGTAAACGAACTAAGTTGTCAATATCCTACGTTGAGAAAATAATGATCAGACATACTTAATATCCTGAAGCGGAGACCAGGAGCCTCCTGAACCATCTTCTTTGCATTTCGATATGAGAGTACCTTGTCGCGTATACTGTGGATGACCGCGATTGAAAAACATCTATGAAAATGTCATTGAATGCGTTATCGTAACACGTACGAATATCCGTCGGTCTTCCAAAAGTGTCCACGACGCTGTGTAACGTCAAAAGTGTTGTCACAATTAGTCGACGTCCACTTTTGTAGGTACGCGTGCTGTGCTTATCCGTCCGCCTTGCTGCGCGAAAAGTAGCATTGTAGCATCAAGTCGGAAAGGTTACTGTCAAGCAGCTACCTCGTTATCGTGGCCAACTCGCGCAATGACGCGGGTTGTGTCCGAATAAGGGTCGCGCAAAGCGCCTTGAAGTCGGTTTAAAAACCCATATTTGAGGTTAGCATTGATTCCGCTCATGAATCCGTTCATGTGGTGGAAGCCCAAACAAATTTTGGAATCGCATTGCCTCAGGCAATGCTCATTAATGATGGATATCGACCCGATAAATTACATTTTGAGGTGAAACCAGGTAAAAACGCATCAGCTAACACCGATTTTGCGGCCCAACTGGTCGTCATTTTCGATGTTTGAAGCTGAATTGTTGATTAAATTAGTAAAAACAACGTTTTTTACGTGTTAGTCGGTTGTTTTCATGACCTGCGCTCAAGTCGTCGGGCGTTCTCTCCAATAGACAGTGTCTCTCTGCATTTCGAGCCGATGTATCGGACTCGCACGACAGCCCAGCCCCAGAGCCTATGTCAACGATCACCGAGCGTCAATCGTCGGTTTAATTACCCAAGTTTGAGGTTTGTGTTAACTCCGCTCATGAAGCAATTCATGTGGTGGTTACCATCAAAATTTTGGAATGCGTCGCCATTTGGTGATGCTTATTTGTAATCAGAGACCTGCTTTGCAAGTCCTAACTTCAAATTTTGTTTTGCGTCGCCCAGGGCGACGTTATCAAGTGCGTAGATGTACCAATCAACTCGAAATTGCACAATTTCTGTGCAGTTTGAGTGGTAATTGTAACGAAAACGAGCCAAAATAACACAAATCGGTGCGCAACTTGCGAGATGTTGCTCTGGGCTAAATTCGTGTCGTTTTTCTGAATTCAGCATGTTTTGCCGGTTCGAAAACACTCATTCAAAGTGATCTAGCTCAAACTTTTTGCACTACCAGAATCCAAAAACGGCGACAGTCGCACGAAATTCGTTCTGGTAGTTTTGAAAACTGGTATAAGCGCTAACTCTGGCGCAATTTCGATGGCAAATTTGAATTTCCCGTGTTTTGGGGATCCCGAAACACTAGTTTGATGGTGTCTATCTCCAAATTTTTGTACCGTCTTGGCCCAAAACTTGCAAAAACCGATCAAAAATCGCACAAATCGGAAGACAACTTGCTAACAGTAAGTCTGAGCACGACTCCAATGCTAAATTTGAATTCTGCGCCCTCTGACGGTTCAGAAACACTCATCTGAAGTGATCTAACTTGCCATTTTAGAGCTTCAGCGTCCAAAAAAACGGCCAAAAATTGACTAATTGAGCGGTTTTTTGCGAATTTTGCCCTCAAGGCTTTGATTATTTCATGCTGTTAGCCATCAAAACATGTCAGTTTTGAGGCTAGGGAAGTCTTTGACGATGTAGGGTCTCTGGCCGAGCCGCAGTCCCTCGTTATCGTGGCCAACTCGCGCAATGACGCGGGTTGTGTCCGAATAAGGGTCGCGCAAAGCGCCTTGAAGTCGGTTTAAAAACCCATATTTGAGGTTAGCATTGATTCCGCTCATGAATCCGTTCATGTGGTGGAAGCCCAAACAAATTTTGGAATCGCATTGCCTCAGGCAATGCTCATTAATGATGGATATCGACCCGATAAATTACATTTTGAGGTGAAACCAGGTAAAAACGCATCAGCTAACACCGATTTTGCGGCCCAACTGGTCGTCATTTTCGATGTTTGAAGCTGAATTGTTGATTAAATTAGTAAAAACAACGTTTTTTACGTGTTAGTCGGTTGTTTTCATGACCTGCGCTCAAGTCGTCGGGCGTTCTTTCCAATAGACAGTGTCTCTCTGCATTTCGAGCCGATGTATCGGACTCGCACGACAGCCCAGCCCCAGAGCCTATGTCAACGATCACCGAGCGTCAATCGTCGGTTTAATTACCCAAGTTTGAGGTTTGTGTTAACTCCGCTCATGAAGCAATTCATGTGGTGGTTACCATCAAAATTTTGGAATGCGTCGCCATTTGGTGATGCTTATTTGTAATCAGAGACCTGCTTTGCAAGTCCTAACTTCAAATTTTGTTTTGCGTCGCCCAGGGCGACGTTATCAAGTGCGTAGATGTACCAATCAACTCGAAATTGCACAATTTCTGTGCAGTTTGAGTGGTAATTGTAACGAAAACGAGCCAAAATAACACAAATCGGTGCGCAACTTGCGAGATGTTGCTCTGGGCTAAATTCGTGTCGTTTTTCTGAATTCAGCATGTTTTGCCGGTTCGAAAACACTCATTCAAAGTGATCTAGCTCAAACTTTTTGCACTACCAGAATCCAAAAACGGCGACAGTCGCACGAAATTCGTTCTGGTAGTTTTGAAAACTGGTATAAGCGCTAACTCTGGCGCAATTTCGATGGCAAATTTGAATTTCCCGTGTTTTGGGGATCCCGAAACACTAGTTTGATGGTGTCTATCTCCAAATTTTTGTACCGTCTTGGCCCAAAACTTGCAAAAACCGATCAAAAATCGCACAAATCGGAAGACAACTTGCTAACAGTAAGTCTGAGCACGACTCCAATGCTAAATTTGAATTCTGCGCCCTCTGACGGTTCAGAAACACTCATCTGAAGTGATCTAACTTGCCATTTTAGAGCTTCAGCGTCCAAAAAAACGGCCAAAAATTGACTAATTGAGCGGTTTTTTGCGAATTTTGCCCTCAAGGCTTTGATTATTTCATGCTGTTAGCCATCAAAACATGTCAGTTTTGAGGCTAGGGAAGTCTTTGACGATGTAGGGTCTCTGGCCGAGCCGCAGTCCCTCGTTATCGTGGCCAACTCGCGCAATGACGCGGGTTGTGTCCGAATAAGGGTCGCGCAAAGCGCCTTGAAGTCGGTTTAAAAACCCATATTTGAGGTTAGCATTGATTCCGCTCATGAATCCGTTCATGTGGTGGAAGCCCAAACAAATTTTGGAATCGCATTGCCTCAGGCAATGCTCATTAATGATGGATATCGACCCGATAAATTACATTTTGAGGTGAAACCAGGTAAAAACGCATCAGCTAACACCGATTTTGCGGCCCAACTGGTCGTCATTTTCGATGTTTGAAGCTGAATTGTTGATTAAATTAGTAAAAACAACGTTTTTTACGTGTTAGTCGGTTGTTTTCATGACCTGCGCTCAAGTCGTCGGGCGTTCTCTCCAATAGACAGTGTCTCTCTGCATTTCGAGCCGATGTATCGGACTCGCACGACAGCCCAGCCCCAGAGCCTATGTCAACGATCACCGAGCGTCAATCGTCGGTTTAATTACCCAAGTTTGAGGTTTGTGTTAACTCCGCTCATGAAGCAATTCATGTGGTGGTTACCATCAAAATTTTGGAATGCGTCGCCATTTGGTGATGCTTATTTGTAATCAGAGACCTGCTTTGCAAGTCCTAACTTCAAATTTTGTTTTGCGTCGCCCAGGGCGACGTTATCAAGTGCGTAGATGTACCAATCAACTCGAAATTGCACAATTTCTGTGCAGTTTGAGTGGTAATTGTAACGAAAACGAGCCAAAATAACACAAATCGGTGCGCAACTTGCGAGATGTTGCTCTGGGCTAAATTCGTGTCGTTTTTCTGAATTCAGCATGTTTTGCCGGTTCGAAAACACTCATTCAAAGTGATCTAGCTCAAACTTTTTGCACTACCAGAATCCAAAAACGGCGACAGTCGCACGAAATTCGTTCTGGTAGTTTTGAAAACTGGTATAAGCGCTAACTCTGGCGCAATTTCGATGGCAAATTTGAATTTCCCGTGTTTTGGGGATCCCGAAACACTAGTTTGATGGTGTCTATCTCCAAATTTTTGTACCGTCTTGGCCCAAAACTTGCAAAAACCGATCAAAAATCGCACAAATCGGAAGACAACTTGCTAACAGTAAGTCTGAGCACGACTCCAATGCTAAATTTGAATTCTGCGCCCTCTGACGGTTCAGAAACACTCATCTGAAGTGATCTAACTTGCCATTTTAGAGCTTCAGCGTCCAAAAAAACGGCCAAAAATTGACTAATTGAGCGGTTTTTTGCGAATTTTGCCCTCAAGGCTTTGATTATTTCATGCTGTTAGCCATCAAAACATGTCAGTTTTGAGGCTAGGGAAGTCTTTGACGATGTAGGGTCTCTGGCCGAGCCGCAGTCCCTCGTTATCGTGGCCAACTCGCGCAATGACGCGGGTTGTGTCCGAATAAGGGTCGCGCAAAGCGCCTTGAAGTCGGTTTAAAAACCCATATTTGAGGTTAGCATTGATTCCGCTCATGAATCCGTTCATGTGGTGGAAGCCCAAACAAATTTTGGAATCGCATTGCCTCAGGCAATGCTCATTAATGATGGATATCGACCCGATAAATTACATTTTGAGGTGAAACCAGGTAAAAACGCATCAGCTAACACCGATTTTGCGGCCCAACTGGTCGTCATTTTCGATGTTTGAAGCTGAATTGTTGATTAAATTAGTAAAAACAACGTTTTTTACGTGTTAGTCGGTTGTTTTCATGACCTGCGCTCAAGTCGTCGGGCGTTCTCTCCAATAGACAGTGTCTCTCTGCATTTCGAGCCGATGTATCGGACTCGCACGACAGCCCAGCCCCAGAGCCTATGTCAACGATCACCGAGCGTCAATCGTCGGTTTAATTACCCAAGTTTGAGGTTTGTGTTAACTCCGCTCATGAAGCAATTCATGTGGTGGTTACCATCAAAATTTTGGAATGCGTCGCCATTTGGTGATGCTTATTTGTAATCAGAGACCTGCTTTGCAAGTCCTAACTTCAAATTTTGTTTTGCGTCGCCCAGGGCGACGTTATCAAGTGCGTAGATGTACCAATCAACTCGAAATTGCACAATTTCTGTGCAGTTTGAGTGGTAATTGTAACGAAAACGAGCCAAAATAACACAAATCGGTGCGCAACTTGCGAGATGTTGCTCTGGGCTAAATTCGTGTCGTTTTTCTGAATTCAGCATGTTTTGCCGGTTCGAAAACACTCATTCAAAGTGATCTAGCTCAAACTTTTTGCACTACCAGAATCCAAAAACGGCGACAGTCGCACGAAATTCGTTCTGGTAGTTTTGAAAACTGGTATAAGCGCTAACTCTGGCGCAATTTCGATGGCAAATTTTAATTTCCCGTGTTTTGGGGATCCCGAAACACTAGTTTGATGGTGTCTATCTCCAAATTTTTGTACCGTCTTGGCCCAAAACTTGCAAAAACCGATCAAAAATCGCACAAATCGGAAGACAACTTGCTAACAGTAAGTCTGAGCACGACTCCAATGCTAAATTTGAATTCTGCGCCCTCTGACGGTTCAGAAACACTCATCTGAAGTGATCTAACTTGCCATTTTAGAGCTTCAGCGTCCAAAAAAACGGCCAAAAATTGACTAATTGAGCGGTTTTTTGCGAATTTTGCCCTCAAGGCTTTGATTATTTCATGCTGTTAGCCATCAAAACATGTCAGTTTTGAGGCTAGGGAAGTCTTTGACGATGTAGGGTCTCTGGCCGAGCCGCAGTCCCTCGTTATCGTGGCCAACTCGCGCAATGACGCGGGTTGTGTCCGAATAAGGGTCGCGCAAAGCGCCTTGAAGTCGGTTTAAAAACCCATATTTGAGGTTAGCATTGATTCCGCTCATGAATCCGTTCATGTGGTGGAAGCCCAAACAAATTTTGGAATCGCATTGCCTCAGGCAATGCTCATTAATGATGGATATCGACCCGATAAATTACATTTTGAGGTGAAACCAGGTAAAAACGCATCAGCTAACACCGATTTTGCGGCCCAACTGGTCGTCATTTTCGATGTTTGAAGCTGAATTGTTGATTAAATTAGTAAAAACAACGTTTTTTACGTGTTAGTCGGTTGTTTTCATGACCTGCGCTCAAGTCGTCGGGCGTTCTCTCCAATAGACAGTGTCTCTCTGCATTTCGAGCCGATGTATCGGACTCGCACGACAGCCCAGCCCCAGAGCCTATGTCAACGATCACCGAGCGTCAATCGTCGGTTTAATTACCCAAGTTTGAGGTTTGTGTTAACTCCGCTCATGAAGCAATTCATGTGGTGGTTACCATCAAAATTTTGGAATGCGTCGCCATTTGGTGATGCTTATTTGTAATCAGAGACCTGCTTTGCAAGTCCTAACTTCAAATTTTGTTTTGCGTCGCCCAGGGCGACGTTATCAAGTGCGTAGATGTACCAATCAACTCGAAATTGCACAATTTCTGTGCAGTTTGAGTGGTAATTGTAACGAAAACGAGCCAAAATAACACAAATCGGTGCGCAACTTGCGAGATGTTGCTCTGGGCTAAATTCGTGTCGTTTTTCTGAATTCAGCATGTTTTGCCGGTTCGAAAACACTCATTCAAAGTGATCTAGCTCAAACTTTTTGCACTACCAGAATCCAAAAACGGCGACAGTCGCACGAAATTCGTTCTGGTAGTTTTGAAAACTGGTATAAGCGCTAACTCTGGCGCAATTTCGATGGCAAATTTGAATTTCCCGTGTTTTGGGGATCCCGAAACACTAGTTTGATGGTGTCTATCTCCAAATTTTTGTACCGTCTTGGCCCAAAACTTGCAAAAACCGATCAAAAATCGCACAAATCGGAAGACAACTTGCTAACAGTAAGTCTGAGCACGACTCCAATGCTAAATTTGAATTCTGCGCCCTCTGACGGTTCAGAAACACTCATCTGAAGTGATCTAACTTGCCATTTTAGAGCTTCAGCGTCCAAAAAAACGGCCAAAAATTGACTAATTGAGCGGTTTTTTGCGAATTTTGCCCTCAAGGCTTTGATTATTTCATGCTGTTAGCCATCAAAACATGTCAGTTTTGAGGCTAGGGAAGTCTTTGACGATGTAGGGTCTCTGGCCGAGCCGCAGTCCCTCGTTATCGTGGCCAACTCGCGCAATGACGCGGGTTGTGTCCGAATAAGGGTCGCGCAAAGCGCCTTGAAGTCGGTTTAAAAACCCATATTTGAGGTTAGCATTGATTCCGCTCATGAATCCGTTCATGTGGTGGAAGCCCAAACAAATTTTGGAATCGCATTGCCTCAGGCAATGCTCATTAATGATGGATATCGACCCGATAAATTACATTTTGAGGTGAAACCAGGTAAAAACGCATCAGCTAACACCGATTTTGCGGCCCAACTGGTCGTCATTTTCGATGTTTGAAGCTGAATTGTTGATTAAATTAGTAAAAACAACGTTTTTTACGTGTTAGTCGGTTGTTTTCATGACCTGCGCTCAAGTCGTCGGGCGTTCTCTCCAATAGACAGTGTCTCTCTGCATTTCGAGCCGATGTATCGGACTCGCACGACAGCCCAGCCCCAGAGCCTATGTCAACGATCACCGAGCGTCAATCGTCGGTTTAATTACCCAAGTTTGAGGTTTGTGTTAACTCCGCTCATGAAGCAATTCATGTGGTGGTTACCATCAAAATTTTGGAATGCGTCGCCATTTGGTGATGCTTATTTGTAATCAGAGACCTGCTTTGCAAGTCCTAACTTCAAATTTTGTTTTGCGTCGCCCAGGGCGACGTTATCAAGTGCGTAGATGTACCAATCAACTCGAAATTGCACAATTTCTGTGCAGTTTGAGTGGTAATTGTAACGAAAACGAGCCAAAATAACACAAATCGGTGCGCAACTTGCGAGATGTTGCTCTGGGCTAAATTCGTGTCGTTTTTCTGAATTCAGCATGTTTTGCCGGTTCGAAAACACTCATTCAAAGTGATCTAGCTCAAACTTTTTGCACTACCAGAATCCAAAAACGGCGACAGTCGCACGAAATTCGTTCTGGTAGTTTTGAAAACTGGTATAAGCGCTAACTCTGGCGCAATTTCGATGGCAAATTTGAATTTCCCGTGTTTTGGGGATCCCGAAACACTAGTTTGATGGTGTCTATCTCCAAATTTTTGTACCGTCTTGGCCCAAAACTTGCAAAAACCGATCAAAAATCGCACAAATCGGAAGACAACTTGCTAACAGTAAGTCTGAGCACGACTCCAATGCTAAATTTGAATTCTGCGCCCTCTGACGGTTCAGAAACACTCATCTGAAGTGATCTAACTTGCCATTTTAGAGCTTCAGCGTCCAAAAAAACGGCCAAAAATTGACTAATTGAGCGGTTTTTTGCGAATTTTGCCCTCAAGGCTTTGATTATTTCATGCTGTTAGCCATCAAAACATGTCAGTTTTGAGGCTAGGGAAGTCTTTGACGATGTAGGGTCTCTGGCCGAGCCGCAGTCCCTCGTTATCGTGGCCAACTCGCGCAATGACGCGGGTTGTGTCCGAATAAGGGTCGCGCAAAGCGCCTTGAAGTCGGTTTAAAAACCCATATTTGAGGTTAGCATTGATTCCGCTCATGAATCCGTTCATGTGGTGGAAGCCCAAACAAATTTTGGAATCGCATTGCCTCAGGCAATGCTCATTAATGATGGATATCGACCCGATAAATTACATTTTGAGGTGAAACCAGGTAAAAACGCATCAGCTAACACCGATTTTGCGGCCCAACTGGTCGTCATTTTCGATGTTTGAAGCTGAATTGTTGATTAAATTAGTAAAAACAACGTTTTTTACGTGTTAGTCGGTTGTTTTCATGACCTGCGCTCAAGTCGTCGGGCGTTCTCTCCAATAGACAGTGTCTCTCTGCATTTCGAGCCGATGTATCGGACTCGCACGACAGCCCAGCCCCAGAGCCTATGTCAACGATCACCGAGCGTCAATCGTCGGTTTAATTACCCAAGTTTGAGGTTTGTGTTAACTCCGCTCATGAAGCAATTCATGTGGTGGTTACCATCAAAATTTTGGAATGCGTCGCCATTTGGTGATGCTTATTTGTAATCAGAGACCTGCTTTGCAAGTCCTAACTTCAAATTTTGTTTTGCGTCGCCCAGGGCGACGTTATCAAGTGCGTAGATGTACCAATCAACTCGAAATTGCACAATTTCTGTGCAGTTTGAGTGGTAATTGTAACGAAAACGAGCCAAAATAACACAAATCGGTGCGCAACTTGCGAGATGTTGCTCTGGGCTAAATTCGTGTCGTTTTTCTGAATTCAGCATGTTTTGCCGGTTCGAAAACACTCATTCAAAGTGATCTAGCTCAAACTTTTTGCACTACCAGAATCCAAAAACGGCGACAGTCGCACGAAATTCGTTCTGGTAGTTTTGAAAACTGGTATAAGCGCTAACTCTGGCGCAATTTCGATGGCAAATTTGAATTTCCCGTGTTTTGGGGATCCCGAAACACTAGTTTGATGGTGTCTATCTCCAAATTTTTGTACCGTCTTGGCCCAAAACTTGCAAAAACCGATCAAAAATCGCACAAATCGGAAGACAACTTGCTAACAGTAAGTCTGAGCACGACTCCAATGCTAAATTTGAATTCTGCGCCCTCTGACGGTTCAGAAACACTCATCTGAAGTGATCTAACTTGCCATTTTAGAGCTTCAGCGTCCAAAAAAACGGCCAAAAATTGACTAATTGAGCGGTTTTTTGCGAATTTTGCCCTCAAGGCTTTGATTATTTCATGCTGTTAGCCATCAAAACATGTCAGTTTTGAGGCTAGGGAAGTCTTTGACGATGTAGGGTCTCTGGCCGAGCCGCAGTCCCTCGTTAT
The DNA here is from genome assembly GCA_024447225.1 of Panagrellus sp. LJ2284. Lineage (NCBI taxonomy): Eukaryota > Metazoa > Nematoda > Chromadorea > Rhabditida > Panagrolaimidae > Panagrellus > Panagrellus sp. LJ2284. The sequence continues at coordinate 626,573 of JAMRYC010000014.1, read as the reverse complement.
CGTGGCCAACTCGCGCAATGACGCGGGTTGTGTCCGAATAAGGGTCGCGCAAAGCGCCTTGAAGTCGGTTTAAAAACCCATATTTGAGGTTAGCATTGATTCCGCTCATGAATCCGTTCATGTGGTGGAAGCCCAAACAAATTTTGGAATCGCATTGCCTCAGGCAATGCTCATTAATGATGGATATCGACCCGATAAATTACATTTTGAGGTGAAACCAGGTAAAAACGCATCAGCTAACACCGATTTTGCGGCCCAACTGGTCGTCATTTTCGATGTTTGAAGCTGAATTGTTGATTAAATTAGTAAAAACAACGTTTTTTACGTGTTAGTCGGTTGTTTTCATGACCTGCGCTCAAGTCGTCGGGCGTTCTTTCCAATAGACAGTGTCTCTCTGCATTTCGAGCCGATGTATCGGACTCGCACGACAGCCCAGCCCCAGAGCCTATGTCAACGATCACCGAGCGTCAATCGTCGGTTTAATTACCCAAGTTTGAGGTTTGTGTTAACTCCGCTCATGAAGCAATTCATGTGGTGGTTACCATCAAAATTTTGGAATGCGTCGCCATTTGGTGATGCTTATTTGTAATCAGAGACCTGCTTTGCAAGTCCTAACTTCAAATTTTGTTTTGCGTCGCCCAGGGCGACGTTATCAAGTGCGTAGATGTACCAATCAACTCGAAATTGCACAATTTCTGTGCAGTTTGAGTGGTAATTGTAACGAAAACGAGCCAAAATAACACAAATCGGTGCGCAACTTGCGAGATGTTGCTCTGGGCTAAATTCGTGTCGTTTTTCTGAATTCAGCATGTTTTGCCGGTTCGAAAACACTCATTCAAAGTGATCTAGCTCAAACTTTTTGCACTACCAGAATCCAAAAACGGCGACAGTCGCACGAAATTCGTTCTGGTAGTTTTGAAAACTGGTATAAGCGCTAACTCTGGCGCAATTTCGATGGCAAATTTGAATTTCCCGTGTTTTGGGGATCCCGAAACACTAGTTTGATGGTGTCTATCTCCAAATTTTTGTACCGTCTTGGCCCAAAACTTGCAAAAACCGATCAAAAATCGCACAAATCGGAAGACAACTTGCTAACAGTAAGTCTGAGCACGACTCCAATGCTAAATTTGAATTCTGCGCCCTCTGACGGTTCAGAAACACTCATCTGAAGTGATCTAACTTGCCATTTTAGAGCTTCAGCGTCCAAAAAAACGGCCAAAAATTGACTAATTGAGCGGTTTTTTGCGAATTTTGCCCTCAAGGCTTTGATTATTTCATGCTGTTAGCCATCAAAACATGTCAGTTTTGAGGCTAGGGAAGTCTTTGACGATGTAGGGTCTCTGGCCGAGCCGCAGTCCCTCGTTATCGTGGCCAACTCGCGCAATGACGCGGGTTGTGTCCGAATAAGGGTCGCGCAAAGCGCCTTGAAGTCGGTTTAAAAACCCATATTTGAGGTTAGCATTGATTCCGCTCATGAATCCGTTCATGTGGTGGAAGCCCAAACAAATTTTGGAATCGCATTGCCTCAGGCAATGCTCATTAATGATGGATATCGACCCGATAAATTACATTTTGAGGTGAAACCAGGTAAAAACGCATCAGCTAACACCGATTTTGCGGCCCAACTGGTCGTCATTTTCGATGTTTGAAGCTGAATTGTTGATTAAATTAGTAAAAACAACGTTTTTTACGTGTTAGTCGGTTGTTTTCATGACCTGCGCTCAAGTCGTCGGGCGTTCTCTCCAATAGACAGTGTCTCTCTGCATTTCGAGCCGATGTATCGGACTCGCACGACAGCCCAGCCCCAGAGCCTATGTCAACGATCACCGAGCGTCAATCGTCGGTTTAATTACCCAAGTTTGAGGTTTGTGTTAACTCCGCTCATGAAGCAATTCATGTGGTGGTTACCATCAAAATTTTGGAATGCGTCGCCATTTGGTGATGCTTATTTGTAATCAGAGACCTGCTTTGCAAGTCCTAACTTCAAATTTTGTTTTGCGTCGCCCAGGGCGACGTTATCAAGTGCGTAGATGTACCAATCAACTCGAAATTGCACAATTTCTGTGCAGTTTGAGTGGTAATTGTAACGAAAACGAGCCAAAATAACACAAATCGGTGCGCAACTTGCGAGATGTTGCTCTGGGCTAAATTCGTGTCGTTTTTCTGAATTCAGCATGTTTTGCCGGTTCGAAAACACTCATTCAAAGTGATCTAGCTCAAACTTTTTGCACTACCAGAATCCAAAAACGGCGACAGTCGCACGAAATTCGTTCTGGTAGTTTTGAAAACTGGTATAAGCGCTAACTCTGGCGCAATTTCGATGGCAAATTTGAATTTCCCGTGTTTTGGGGATCCCGAAACACTAGTTTGATGGTGTCTATCTCCAAATTTTTGTACCGTCTTGGCCCAAAACTTGCAAAAACCGATCAAAAATCGCACAAATCGGAAGACAACTTGCTAACAGTAAGTCTGAGCACGACTCCAATGCTAAATTTGAATTCTGCGCCCTCTGACGGTTCAGAAACACTCATCTGAAGTGATCTAACTTGCCATTTTAGAGCTTCAGCGTCCAAAAAAACGGCCAAAAATTGACTAATTGAGCGGTTTTTTGCGAATTTTGCCCTCAAGGCTTTGATTATTTCATGCTGTTAGCCATCAAAACATGTCAGTTTTGAGGCTAGGGAAGTCTTTGACGATGTAGGGTCTCTGGCCGAGCCGCAGTCCCTCGTTATCGTGGCCAACTCGCGCAATGACGCGGGTTGTGTCCGAATAAGGGTCGCGCAAAGCGCCTTGAAGTCGGTTTAAAAACCCATATTTGAGGTTAGCATTGATTCCGCTCATGAATCCGTTCATGTGGTGGAAGCCCAAACAAATTTTGGAATCGCATTGCCTCAGGCAATGCTCATTAATGATGGATATCGACCCGATAAATTACATTTTGAGGTGAAACCAGGTAAAAACGCATCAGCTAACACCGATTTTGCGGCCCAACTGGTCGTCATTTTCGATGTTTGAAGCTGAATTGTTGATTAAATTAGTAAAAACAACGTTTTTTACGTGTTAGTCGGTTGTTTTCATGACCTGCGCTCAAGTCGTCGGGCGTTCTCTCCAATAGACAGTGTCTCTCTGCATTTCGAGCCGATGTATCGGACTCGCACGACAGCCCAGCCCCAGAGCCTATGTCAACGATCACCGAGCGTCAATCGTCGGTTTAATTACCCAAGTTTGAGGTTTGTGTTAACTCCGCTCATGAAGCAATTCATGTGGTGGTTACCATCAAAATTTTGGAATGCGTCGCCATTTGGTGATGCTTATTTGTAATCAGAGACCTGCTTTGCAAGTCCTAACTTCAAATTTTGTTTTGCGTCGCCCAGGGCGACGTTATCAAGTGCGTAGATGTACCAATCAACTCGAAATTGCACAATTTCTGTGCAGTTTGAGTGGTAATTGTAACGAAAACGAGCCAAAATAACACAAATCGGTGCGCAACTTGCGAGATGTTGCTCTGGGCTAAATTCGTGTCGTTTTTCTGAATTCAGCATGTTTTGCCGGTTCGAAAACACTCATTCAAAGTGATCTAGCTCAAACTTTTTGCACTACCAGAATCCAAAAACGGCGACAGTCGCACGAAATTCGTTCTGGTAGTTTTGAAAACTGGTATAAGCGCTAACTCTGGCGCAATTTCGATGGCAAATTTGAATTTCCCGTGTTTTGGGGATCCCGAAACACTAGTTTGATGGTGTCTATCTCCAAATTTTTGTACCGTCTTGGCCCAAAACTTGCAAAAACCGATCAAAAATCGCACAAATCGGAAGACAACTTGCTAACAGTAAGTCTGAGCACGACTCCAATGCTAAATTTGAATTCTGCGCCCTCTGACGGTTCAGAAACACTCATCTGAAGTGATCTAACTTGCCATTTTAGAGCTTCAGCGTCCAAAAAAACGGCCAAAAATTGACTAATTGAGCGGTTTTTTGCGAATTTTGCCCTCAAGGCTTTGATTATTTCATGCTGTTAGCCATCAAAACATGTCAGTTTTGAGGCTAGGGAAGTCTTTGACGATGTAGGGTCTCTGGCCGAGCCGCAGTCCCTCGTTATCGTGGCCAACTCGCGCAATGACGCGGGTTGTGTCCGAATAAGGGTCGCGCAAAGCGCCTTGAAGTCGGTTTAAAAACCCATATTTGAGGTTAGCATTGATTCCGCTCATGAATCCGTTCATGTGGTGGAAGCCCAAACAAATTTTGGAATCGCATTGCCTCAGGCAATGCTCATTAATGATGGATATCGACCCGATAAATTACATTTTGAGGTGAAACCAGGTAAAAACGCATCAGCTAACACCGATTTTGCGGCCCAACTGGTCGTCATTTTCGATGTTTGAAGCTGAATTGTTGATTAAATTAGTAAAAACAACGTTTTTTACGTGTTAGTCGGTTGTTTTCATGACCTGCGCTCAAGTCGTCGGGCGTTCTCTCCAATAGACAGTGTCTCTCTGCATTTCGAGCCGATGTATCGGACTCGCACGACAGCCCAGCCCCAGAGCCTATGTCAACGATCACCGAGCGTCAATCGTCGGTTTAATTACCCAAGTTTGAGGTTTGTGTTAACTCCGCTCATGAAGCAATTCATGTGGTGGTTACCATCAAAATTTTGGAATGCGTCGCCATTTGGTGATGCTTATTTGTAATCAGAGACCTGCTTTGCAAGTCCTAACTTCAAATTTTGTTTTGCGTCGCCCAGGGCGACGTTATCAAGTGCGTAGATGTACCAATCAACTCGAAATTGCACAATTTCTGTGCAGTTTGAGTGGTAATTGTAACGAAAACGAGCCAAAATAACACAAATCGGTGCGCAACTTGCGAGATGTTGCTCTGGGCTAAATTCGTGTCGTTTTTCTGAATTCAGCATGTTTTGCCGGTTCGAAAACACTCATTCAAAGTGATCTAGCTCAAACTTTTTGCACTACCAGAATCCAAAAACGGCGACAGTCGCACGAAATTCGTTCTGGTAGTTTTGAAAACTGGTATAAGCGCTAACTCTGGCGCAATTTCGATGGCAAATTTGAATTTCCCGTGTTTTGGGGATCCCGAAACACTAGTTTGATGGTGTCTATCTCCAAATTTTTGTACCGTCTTGGCCCAAAACTTGCAAAAACCGATCAAAAATCGCACAAATCGGAAGACAACTTGCTAACAGTAAGTCTGAGCACGACTCCAATGCTAAATTTGAATTCTGCGCCCTCTGACGGTTCAGAAACACTCATCTGAAGTGATCTAACTTGCCATTTTAGAGCTTCAGCGTCCAAAAAAACGGCCAAAAATTGACTAATTGAGCGGTTTTTTGCGAATTTTGCCCTCAAGGCTTTGATTATTTCATGCTGTTAGCCATCAAAACATGTCAGTTTTGAGGCTAGGGAAGTCTTTGACGATGTAGGGTCTCTGGCCGAGCCGCAGTCCCTCGTTATCGTGGCCAACTCGCGCAATGACGCGGGTTGTGTCCGAATAAGGGTCGCGCAAAGCGCCTTGAAGTCGGTTTAAAAACCCATATTTGAGGTTAGCATTGATTCCGCTCATGAATCCGTTCATGTGGTGGAAGCCCAAACAAATTTTGGAATCGCATTGCCTCAGGCAATGCTCATTAATGATGGATATCGACCCGATAAATTACATTTTGAGGTGAAACCAGGTAAAAACGCATCAGCTAACACCGATTTTGCGGCCCAACTGGTCGTCATTTTCGATGTTTGAAGCTGAATTGTTGATTAAATTAGTAAAAACAACGTTTTTTACGTGTTAGTCGGTTGTTTTCATGACCTGCGCTCAAGTCGTCGGGCGTTCTCTCCAATAGACAGTGTCTCTCTGCATTTCGAGCCGATGTATCGGACTCGCACGACAGCCCAGCCCCAGAGCCTATGTCAACGATCACCGAGCGTCAATCGTCGGTTTAATTACCCAAGTTTGAGGTTTGTGTTAACTCCGCTCATGAAGCAATTCATGTGGTGGTTACCATCAAAATTTTGGAATGCGTCGCCATTTGGTGATGCTTATTTGTAATCAGAGACCTGCTTTGCAAGTCCTAACTTCAAATTTTGTTTTGCGTCGCCCAGGGCGACGTTATCAAGTGCGTAGATGTACCAATCAACTCGAAATTGCACAATTTCTGTGCAGTTTGAGTGGTAATTGTAACGAAAACGAGCCAAAATAACACAAATCGGTGCGCAACTTGCGAGATGTTGCTCTGGGCTAAATTCGTGTCGTTTTTCTGAATTCAGCATGTTTTGCCGGTTCGAAAACACTCATTCAAAGTGATCTAGCTCAAACTTTTTGCACTACCAGAATCCAAAAACGGCGACAGTCGCACGAAATTCGTTCTGGTAGTTTTGAAAACTGGTATAAGCGCTAACTCTGGCGCAATTTCGATGGCAAATTTGAATTTCCCGTGTTTTGGGGATCCCGAAACACTAGTTTGATGGTGTCTATCTCCAAATTTTTGTACCGTCTTGGCCCAAAACTTGCAAAAACCGATCAAAAATCGCACAAATCGGAAGACAACTTGCTAACAGTAAGTCTGAGCACGACTCCAATGCTAAATTTGAATTCTGCGCCCTCTGACGGTTCAGAAACACTCATCTGAAGTGATCTAACTTGCCATTTTAGAGCTTCAGCGTCCAAAAAAACGGCCAAAAATTGACTAATTGAGCGGTTTTTTGCGAATTTTGCCCTCAAGGCTTTGATTATTTCATGCTGTTAGCCATCAAAACATGTCAGTTTTGAGGCTAGGGAAGTCTTTGACGATGTAGGGTCTCTGGCCGAGCCGCAGTCCCTCGTTATCGTGGCCAACTCGCGCAATGACGCGGGTTGTGTCCGAATAAGGGTCGCGCAAAGCGCCTTGAAGTCGGTTTAAAAACCCATATTTGAGGTTAGCATTGATTCCGCTCATGAATCCGTTCATGTGGTGGAAGCCCAAACAAATTTTGGAATCGCATTGCCTCAGGCAATGCTCATTAATGATGGATATCGACCCGATAAATTACATTTTGAGGTGAAACCAGGTAAAAACGCATCAGCTAACACCGATTTTGCGGCCCAACTGGTCGTCATTTTCGATGTTTGAAGCTGAATTGTTGATTAAATTAGTAAAAACAACGTTTTTTACGTGTTAGTCGGTTGTTTTCATGACCTGCGCTCAAGTCGTCGGGCGTTCTCTCCAATAGACAGTGTCTCTCTGCATTTCGAGCCGATGTATCGGACTCGCACGACAGCCCAGCCCCAGAGCCTATGTCAACGATCACCGAGCGTCAATCGTCGGTTTAATTACCCAAGTTTGAGGTTTGTGTTAACTCCGCTCATGAAGCAATTCATGTGGTGGTTACCATCAAAATTTTGGAATGCGTCGCCATTTGGTGATGCTTATTTGTAATCAGAGACCTGCTTTGCAAGTCCTAACTTCAAATTTTGTTTTGCGTCGCCCAGGGCGACGTTATCAAGTGCGTAGATGTACCAATCAACTCGAAATTGCACAATTTCTGTGCAGTTTGAGTGGTAATTGTAACGAAAACGAGCCAAAATAACACAAATCGGTGCGCAACTTGCGAGATGTTGCTCTGGGCTAAATTCGTGTCGTTTTTCTGAATTCAGCATGTTTTGCCGGTTCGAAAACACTCATTCAAAGTGATCTAGCTCAAACTTTTTGCACTACCAGAATCCAAAAACGGCGACAGTCGCACGAAATTCGTTCTGGTAGTTTTGAAAACTGGTATAAGCGCTAACTCTGGCGCAATTTCGATGGCAAATTTTAATTTCCCGTGTTTTGGGGATCCCGAAACACTAGTTTGATGGTGTCTATCTCCAAATTTTTGTACCGTCTTGGCCCAAAACTTGCAAAAACCGATCAAAAATCGCACAAATCGGAAGACAACTTGCTAACAGTAAGTCTGAGCACGACTCCAATGCTAAATTTGAATTCTGCGCCCTCTGACGGTTCAGAAACACTCATCTGAAGTGATCTAACTTGCCATTTTAGAGCTTCAGCGTCCAAAAAAAACGGCCAAAAATTGACTAATTGAGCGGTTTTTTGCGAATTTTGCCCTCAAGGCTTTGATTATTTCATGCTGTTAGCCATCAAAACATGTCAGTTTTGAGGCTAGGGAAGTCTTTGACGATGTAGGGTCTCTGGCCGAGCCGCAGTCCCTCGTTATCGTGGCCAACTCGCGCAATGACGCGGGTTGTGTCCGAATAAGGGTCGCGCAAAGCGCCTTGAAGTCGGTTTAAAAACCCATATTTGAGGTTAGCATTGATTCCGCTCATGAATCCGTTCATGTGGTGGAAGCCCAAACAAATTTTGGAATCGCATTGCCTCAGGCAATGCTCATTAATGATGGATATCGACCCGATAAATTACATTTTGAGGTGAAACCAGGTAAAAACGCATCAGCTAACACCGATTTTGCGGCCCAACTGGTCGTCATTTTCGATGTTTGAAGCTGAATTGTTGATTAAATTAGTAAAAACAACGTTTTTTACGTGTTAGTCGGTTGTTTTCATGACCTGCGCTCAAGTCGTCGGGCGTTCTCTCCAATAGACAGTGTCTCTCTGCATTTCGAGCCGATGTATCGGACTCGCACGACAGCCCAGCCCCAGAGCCTATGTCAACGATCACCGAGCGTCAATCGTCGGTTTAATTACCCAAGTTTGAGGTTTGTGTTAACTCCGCTCATGAAGCAATTCATGTGGTGGTTACCATCAAAATTTTGGAATGCGTCGCCATTTGGTGATGCTTATTTGTAATCAGAGACCTGCTTTGCAAGTCCTAACTTCAAATTTTGTTTTGCGTCGCCCAGGGCGACGTTATCAAGTGCGTAGATGTACCAATCAACTCGAAATTGCACAATTTCTGTGCAGTTTGAGTGGTAATTGTAACGAAAACGAGCCAAAATAACACAAATCGGTGCGCAACTTGCGAGATGTTGCTCTGGGCTAAATTCGTGTCGTTTTTCTGAATTCAGCATGTTTTGCCGGTTCGAAAACACTCATTCAAAGTGATCTAGCTCAAACTTTTTGCACTACCAGAATCCAAAAACGGCGACAGTCGCACGAAATTCGTTCTGGTAGTTTTGAAAACTGGTATAAGCGCTAACTCTGGCGCAATTTCGATGGCAAATTTTAATTTCCCGTGTTTTGGGGATCCCGAAACACTAGTTTGATGGTGTCTATCTCCAAATTTTTGTACCGTCTTGGCCCAAAACTTGCAAAAACCGATCAAAAATCGCACAAATCGGAAGACAACTTGCTAACAGTAAGTCTGAGCACGACTCCAATGCTAAATTTGAATTCTGCGCCCTCTGACGGTTCAGAAACACTCATCTGAAGTGATCTAACTTGCCATTTTAGAGCTTCAGCGTCCAAAAAAACGGCCAAAAATTGACTAATTGAGCGGTTTTTTGCGAATTTTGCCCTCAAGGCTTTGATTATTTCATGCTGTTAGCCATCAAAACATGTCAGTTTTGAGGCTAGGGAAGTCTTTGACGATGTAGGGTCTCTGGCCGAGCCGCAGTCCCTCGTTATCGTGGCCAACTCGCGCAATGACGCGGGTTGTGTCCGAATAAGGGTCGCGCAAAGCGCCTTGAAGTCGGTTTAAAAACCCATATTTGAGGTTAGCATTGATTCCGCTCATGAATCCGTTCATGTGGTGGAAGCCCAAACAAATTTTGGAATCGCATTGCCTCAGGCAATGCTCATTAATGATGGATATCGACCCGATAAATTACATTTTGAGGTGAAACCAGGTAAAAACGCATCAGCTAACACCGATTTTGCGGCCCAACTGGTCGTCATTTTCGATGTTTGAAGCTGAATTGTTGATTAAATTAGTAAAAACAACGTTTTTTACGTGTTAGTCGGTTGTTTTCATGACCTGCGCTCAAGTCGTCGGGCGTTCTCTCCAATAGACAGTGTCTCTCTGCATTTCGAGCCGATGTATCGGACTCGCACGACAGCCCAGCCCCAGAGCCTATGTCAACGATCACCGAGCGTCAATCGTCGGTTTAATTACCCAAGTTTGAGGTTTGTGTTAACTCCGCTCATGAAGCAATTCATGTGGTGGTTACCATCAAAATTTTGGAATGCGTCGCCATTTGGTGATGCTTATTTGTAATCAGAGACCTGCTTTGCAAGTCCTAACTTCAAATTTTGTTTTGCGTCGCCCAGGGCGACGTTATCAAGTGCGTAGATGTACCAATCAACTCGAAATTGCACAATTTCTGTGCAGTTTGAGTGGTAATTGTAACGAAAACGAGCCAAAATAACACAAATCGGTGCGCAACTTGCGAGATGTTGCTCTGGGCTAAATTCGTGTCGTTTTTCTGAATTCAGCATGTTTTGCCGGTTCGAAAACACTCATTCAAAGTGATCTAGCTCAAACTTTTTGCACTACCAGAATCCAAAAACGGCGACAGTCGCACGAAATTCGTTCTGGTAGTTTTGAAAACTGGTATAAGCGCTAACTCTGGCGCAATTTCGATGGCAAATTTTAATTTCCCGTGTTTTGGGGATCCCGAAACACTAGTTTGATGGTGTCTATCTCCAAATTTTTGTACCGTCTTGGCCCAAAACTTGCAAAAACCGATCAAAAATCGCACAAATCGGAAGACAACTTGCTAACAGTAAGTCTGAGCACGACTCCAATGCTAAATTTGAATTCTGCGCCCTCTGACGGTTCAGAAACACTCATCTGAAGTGATCTAACTTGCCATTTTAGAGCTTCAGCGTCCAAAAAAACGGCCAAAAATTGACTAATTGAGCGGTTTTTTGCGAATTTTGCCCTCAAGGCTTTGATTATTTCATGCTGTTAGCCATCAAAACATGTCAGTTTTGAGGCTAGGGAAGTCTTTGACGATGTAGGGTCTCTGGCCGAGCCGCAGTCCCTCGTTATCGTGGCCAACTCGCGCAATGACGCGGGTTGTGTCCGAATAAGGGTCGCGCAAAGCGCCTTGAAGTCGGTTTAAAAACCCATATTTGAGGTTAGCATTGATTCCGCTCATGAATCCGTTCATGTGGTGGAAGCCCAAACAAATTTTGGAATCGCATTGCCTCAGGCAATGCTCATTAATGATGGATATCGACCCGATAAATTACATTTTGAGGTGAAACCAGGTAAAAACGCATCAGCTAACACCGATTTTGCGGCCCAACTGGTCGTCATTTTCGATGTTTGAAGCTGAATTGTTGATTAAATTAGTAAAAACAACGTTTTTTACGTGTTAGTCGGTTGTTTTCATGACCTGCGCTCAAGTCGTCGGGCGTTCTCTCCAATAGACAGTGTCTCTCTGCATTTCGAGCCGATGTATCGGACTCGCACGACAGCCCAGCCCCAGAGCCTATGTCAACGATCACCGAGCGTCAATCGTCGGTTTAATTACCCAAGTTTGAGGTTTGTGTTAACTCCGCTCATGAAGCAATTCATGTGGTGGTTACCATCAAAATTTTGGAATGCGTCGCCATTTGGTGATGCTTATTTGTAATCAGAGACCTGCTTTGCAAGTCCTAACTTCAAATTTTGTTTTGCGTCGCCCAGGGCGACGTTATCAAGTGCGTAGATGTACCAATCAACTCGAAATTGCACAATTTCTGTGCAGTTTGAGTGGTAATTGTAACGAAAACGAGCCAAAATAACACAAATCGGTGCGCAACTTGCGAGATGTTGCTCTGGGCTAAATTCGTGTCGTTTTTCTGAATTCAGCATGTTTTGCCGGAAGCTTCAATCCAATCTAATATGACTCAATTACATTTTGGCATCACAATTGAGGGCCATTGCCTGCGGGGATCGATCCGATTGGCGCAAATCGGACGATTTGCCGGTCAAAACGGGCGTCAACAGCCCGTTTTCGACTAGCTATTACCAATTTTTGACTGGATTCTGCTCTGAATCCGATCTAACATGATTCCGGCAAACGCCTGTGGCTTTTTGCACGGCCCCTGACCCCATCAATGGCTGCCATCGGCCATGCACAGGCCAAAGATGGGGCGTTTTGCCCGGTTTTTGCCGTTTTTGGCAGTTTTCTTAAGATTTTGACTCAAGCTTAGGTGAAACAAGCAGAGTTGTGCACGTTTTTAAGTTGTCTGATCAGTACGGAATCTGATTCCGTTGAAAAAGATCCGAATATTACAACTTTTTGCACTTACCAGAACTCGAAAACGCGAGAAATCGCATGATTCGTGTTCTGGTAGTTTTGGGGAATCCCGGTTTTCGGGTCTTTATGGTCCGATTCATGACGTTGTTTTGTTGTGTGAGTGTAAAAACAGATAAAAAACAATGTTTTGACACGGAATGAAGGATCTTTGCGGATTCTGACGGCCAGAATCCGCGTTTTTCATTAATTTTCACCTGTTCAAGGGTGTTTTCCCGTGTTTTGATCGTTGCTTACTGCATTGTGAAGCTGCATCTGCGCTCAAAATGTGTTAACAAGATTCCTTTACTTTGTTGCTTCAAAATTGAGGGCCATTGCCTGCGGGGATGTTTCCGATTGGCGCAAATCGGACGATTTGCCGGTCAAAACGGGTGTCAATTGCCCGTTTTCGACTAGCTAACACCAAATTTTGTTTGGATTCAGCCGTGAATCCGATCAGATATGACTTGTGCTGACGCCTGTGGTCTTTTGCACTTACCCCGACCCCATCAATGGCTGCCATCGGCCATGCACAGGCCAAAGATGGGGCGTTTTGCCCGGTTTTTGCCGTTTTTAGCAGTTTTCTTAAGATTACGGTTTAAATTAAGAAGTGTTTAACAGGGTTATGCACGTTTCTGAGTCTTCCTGTCAGTGCGGAATCTGATTCCGTTGAAAAAAGGTCGAACTTTTCAACTTTTTGCACTTACCAGAAGTCGAAAACGCGAGAAATCGCATGTATCGCGTTCTGGTACTTTGTGCGATATCGAGTTTTTGAGTCTTTGAAGGCCGATTCATGCCATTTTTTCATCATCTGATTGATAGAACTTATAAATAATTACAATGTGATACAAAATAATTTGCAACCCGAGAAATTTAACATACAGTAGGCTGTGTAAGCAACGCCCAGATACTTGTTATCTGTGCCCTTCTGACAGAATCCATCCCGATTTCGACGGGTCTGTCAGTTCGGATTCGTACAAAGTTAACTTTTTATCAGTGTTTTACCACTCAAATGTCACAATTTTGCCCCTGGCTTTATTCATTTGGCTCATTTTTACATTCCCAATCCCATCCCAGACCGCCAACAACATTGCACGGTCCGTGGTGGGATTCTGAAAACCCTAACTTCACAAATACCCATTACTTTTGTAAATTGGCGCCCCAAAGTTTGCAACTATTGGCTTATCAAACAGCCTTTTACAACTTTTAAGTTCCAATTTTCAACTAAACTTCAATAAAAACAAACTACAAACGGCGGATTACGAATGACAACAGTCACAAGTTTACCCAAATTGGGGTTTACAAGTATTGTAAAGCGTTCCATTGACGCTATGATGCGATGCCAAGTTGACTTTGGATCACATCAGTCTCAGAAACCATACAAATGAAACTAATTAAAATCAAAATTTCATTAATTTAATCAAAATGTGAATTCAATTTGAGTTGAAAAAGCAAAAACACGATATAACTTCGGGCCATCTTTAACCCTGATAGTACCAGAAAGCCATTATTGTAGCCGGTGAAAGCGAGAGTGCCTATACGGTAGGCATTCCATGCATTCCAATTTGGAAAACGATGAAAGCGAAAGCGCCTATATGCCGGGTATATCCATGGATTGTTTCATGGTGCGAGGGTCCACGGACTGTCGAGACAACGAGAGAGGCGATCTCTCGATCGTTGCACGTGTACACCCTTACACACTTTCCGTGCCCCACAGCGAAGGTTGCACCATCGCCCACTCCTACTCACTTTACCTCCCCCGCAACGAAAGTTGCACATTTGTCATCACCGACCCCCTCTGCTTTTCTTACTGCGAAAGTTGCACTTGCGGACACTTCGCCCGCATTTTCCTTCCCAGCAAACGTTTGGAACCTGATTTGTCATCGTTTGGGGATTCTGGAGGGGTTAAAGTTGTTGAAAAGTGTGATTTTACGGCTCATTTTGGCTTAAATATCTCCGAAATCGTACACTTTGCATCTACCAGATGTGTTTTGCATGAATGCGATGAAGCCAACGTTGACATTGGATCATTGCAAAGGGGTGTTTACATCATTGGGGCTCGTCTTCAGAGAGGATTCTTGCTATTTACAAAGATTACAAGTAAATAGACAATGGTGAACCGTACCTTTCACATTTTAACGCTGAACTTGAGCACTTTTTGTTCACAAATTTCAACTGAATGATCACTAAACACAAAAAATGCCATTCCCAATCCTCTCCACGACTGCCATTAGTGATAAGTGGCTCTCAGGCATCTGTCTCAACCACAATGCAACCGATCTGTAGTGGTTCAGATGCCTGATTCCAGTGTTTGAAGGCTAATACAAGAAGCAAAACGGACTTTGAATCCGATTAAGGGCGAACTATGATCCGAATCTTGAGTTTTGTGATCGCAAATGATGTTCGCGGATCTTTTGGACAGTGAATCTTGTCATTTTTAACAAAAACCATTACGAAAATACACAATTTTGGCAACTACCAGAACTCTAAGTAGGCAAGGTCAGCCGAAAACAGTTCTGGTAGCTTTTTTAATACTGTTATTTCGACTTAATATTCAATGTTGACGCTTGATTAACCCTTAATCGACCTTCTAACAAGGCCTGAGTCTTCAGAATCCTCGCTTTTTTGTTAAAAAACATCGGAAATGCACCCGTCGACCGGTGGATTCCTGCGGAAATAGGGTAGTTAAATGTAGTTTGGGGTATTCAAACATAAAAATAACGTCAAATAGCGGAATCTACAGGGCCCCTGGCGTCAAAAGCTGAGCTGAACGATTTGCAATTAAAAGCAATTCAAAAGCCAGATCACGGTGAAAACTTAATCGGGACCCCTGAGGCACCGTTTCCAACCCCAATCCTACTGATCTGGGGAGGATCCGGCGGCTGTTTTTTGGAAATTTGAGAATCTGGAAAAACAGTAGAAGAAAAAAGTAAATAAAGAACTTCAGTTTTTGACTACGTGATAATAACTATACGTAATCATAGCATAATGAGGTGCATTTTACTCATTTAAGGGACATCGGTGTGACACGCCGGAGCCCGTTATTGGAATCAAACGATGGCGAGAGCGCTTATATGCCAGGCATTTCCATGCGTTCATCAGTAACGCGAAAGTAGCTCGACTCTCGAGACAACGAGAGAGAGTATCTCTCGTCGGGAGTGGGAAAAACGCGTCCTGGAAGCTGGACCAGCGTTCAGAAATACGTAAATTTTGTAACAAAAAAGGGAAGTAGCCACTTTTCGCTTTACATAATGTTAGATAATCACAAGGGCGATCATATTCCATCAAAATGTAGCACATGTTTAAACAATTTTGTTCTGTATTTGCAAAATCATCAATCTCAGGCCCATTTCAATGACCAATCAGACTGATAGATCAGTTAAAGGCGTTGATGTGATCCCAATGCATGGTTGCAATTGACATCTTGAGACGTTCTGATCGTAATTGTTTCTGTTTTTGACATTCTGATCGCTCAGAATCCGCTTTTTAAATGAAATACACGAGAATCGCACCCGTTGTCAGGTGGATTCCCGTGTTTTTGAGGGTTGCAAACAACATTGTGGGGCTGTAGTTGCACTCAAAAAGTGTCAAAAAGATTCTTAGATAATTTTGAATCATAAATAACGCTATTCCCCTGCGGGGATGAAGCCGATGGGTGCAAATCCGACGGTTTACCGGTCAAAACGGGCGTCAAACGCCCGTTATCGACTAGTTCATACCAAATTTTGAGTGGATTGAAGCTTCAATCCAATCTAATATGACTCAATTACATTTTGGCATCACAATTGAGGGCCATTGTCTGCGGGGATCGATCCGATTGGCGCAAATCGGACGATTTGCCGGTCAAAACGGGCGTCAACAGCCCGTTTTCGACTAGCTATCACCAATTTTTGACTGGATTCAGCCGTGAATCCGATCTAACATGATTCCGGCAAACGCCTGTGGCTTTTTGCACGGCCCCTGACCCCATCAATGGCTGCCATCGGCCATGCACAGGCCAAAGATGGGGCGTTTTTTCCCGGTTTTTGCCGTTTTTGGCAGTTTTCTTAAGATTTTGACTCAAGCTTAGGTGAAACAAGCAGAGTTGTGCACGTTTTTAAGTTGTCTGATCAGTACGGAATCTGATTCCGTTGAAAAAGATCCGAATATTACAACTTTTTGCACTTACCAGAACTCGAAAACGCGAGAAATCGCATGATTCGTGTTCTGGTAGTTTTGAGGAATCCCGGTTTTCGGGTCTTTATGGTCCGATTCATGACGTTGTTTTGTTGTGTGAGTGTAAAAACAGATAAAAAACAATGTTTTGACACGGAATGAAGGATCTTTGCGGATTCTGACGGCCAGAATCCGCGTTTTTCATTAATTTTCACCTGTTCAAGGGTGTTTTCCCGTGTTTTGATCGTTGCTTACTGCATTGTGAAGCTGCATCTGCGCTCAAAATGTGTTAACAAGATTCCTTTACTTTGTTGCTTCAAAATTGAGGGCCATTGCCTGCGGGGATGTTTCCGATTGGCGCAAATCGGACGATTTGCCGGTCAAAACGGGTGTCAATTGCCCGTTTTCGACTAGCTAACACCAAATTTTGTTTGGATTCAGCCGTGAATCCGATCAGATATGACTTGTGCTGACGCCTGTGGTCTTTTGCACTTACCCCGACCCCATCAATGGCTGCCATCGGCCATGCACAGGCCAAAGATGAGGCGTTTTGCCCGTTTTTTGCCGTTTTTAGCAGTTTTCTTAAGATTACGGTTTAAATTAAGAAATGTTTAACAGGGTTATGCACGTTTCTGAGTCTTCCTGTCAGTGCGGAATCCGATTCCGTTGAAAAAAGGTCGAACTTTTCAACTTTTTGCACTTACCAGAAGTCGAAAACGCGAGAAATCGCATGTATCGCGTTCTGGTACTTTGTGCGCTATCGAGTTTTTGAGTCTTTGAAGGCCGATTCATGCCATTTTTTCATCATCTGATTGATAGAACTTATAAATAATTACAATGTGATACAAAATAAAGGTTGTTGCCGGATTCTGTGCGTCAGAATCCGCGGTTTTCATGGAAAATACGTGAATCGCACCCGTTGAAACGTGGATTCCCGGTGAGTAAAGAGTGTAAAAAGCGTCGAAACTATAAGTGTTACCAATGCTTGGACAAAAACAGTTAATTTAACAAACGACACTCAGTTTAAAGCCCAATAAGGCACCAGAAGGCACCGTTTCCTACCCCAATCCTACTGATCTGGGGAAGATTCGGCGGCTTTTTTCTGGAAATTTGAAAGTTTTTGAGAAAAAAGTAAGATCAAAAAACTAAAAAAGTTATAAACGTGCTATTATTTACTAATAACGTGAAAGAATAAGCGTTAAACATTTACTTTTCAGAGCTACCAGCCTTGCGGCTGGGTCGCTTCGCTCCTTTGCTGCGAGGACCGGCCTTCGGCCGGTCCTCGCAGCAAAAACGAAGGTGATGGCACGTGCCATCGTCACTGGCGATAATGTGGCTCCTCCCCCAAATGGCCATCAAAAACGATGACTGGGAATCTGGAGTCAGATGCCGCTATCGCCGAATCCCCATTCACAACACGCAATTGCACCCCTGTCCTATTTGCACCCACACCCCAGTGAACGCGCGCCCCTCGTTGAAAGCATGAGGAAACTCAGCTTATTTCAAATGGATGCCACAGACGTAAAAATTAACTTTTTCAACTTTTGCCGACATTAAAGCTTTTTATTTTTGATCTAGTTTCCACTCCCGAAGTGGCGAGACTCTAGCTTATCACCCCATCGTGCCCCGCCACATTGGCATCAAAATCCCTGGGAAAAGTGCGTCTTTTCACTTTTTTCAAATTTTGCTCCATGCTCATTAGTGATAAGGGGCCTAATTCAAAATTCGAAATAGAAGTGTGATATCTGGGGTATGTTGGCTATACTCTGGTGCAGAATCAGCCGAATCCACTGATTGCCCCAAAAGTTTTGTTCGGTGACTCGGACCGACTTGCCTTTTTTGCGAATTATCAGTATTTAGCATGCAAATACTCGAGAGCTGTGGACTTTCTCTGGTACAATATTAGGGGCGCTGAACTCACTATCAAATGCTGAGCTTATTCTCTTTCTACGGAGGCGCCAACGTTACAAAAATTTTTGGCGGATTTCGAGAATTCTCGAGTTTATCAGGCTTAACGTCGAGATTTCGGGGAACGGACGGCGGATTTGGCGGTTTTGTGAGAAACGTATGGGGGAGCCGGAGCGGCATTAGGAGGCATTCAGTAGTTGCGGATCGCGAAACTTTATTTCTTAGTTTTCCCTATAGGGATGAGACTGCTTAGTTATAGCGGCGTCATTGCGCCGTGGCAATGCCACGTGTTTTGATTGAACGTCGGAATGATACGGGAGCGCGCATATATGCCGGGCACTTCCCGGTTCTCATCAGTAGTGCGAGAGAACTCGGACTCTCGAGACAACGAGAGAGAGTATCTCTCGTCGGGAGTGGGAAAAACGCGTCCTGGAAGCTGGACCAGCGTTCAGAAATACGTAAATTTTGTAACAAAAAATGGACGTAGCCACTTTTCGCTTTACATAATGTTAGATAATGACAGTTGCGATCATATTCCATCAAAATGTGGCACATGTTTAAACAATTTTGTTATGTTTTTGCAAAATCATCCTTCAAAGTCCCAGTTCAATGAAGATCCGGCGGCTGTTATTTGGAAATTTGAAAGTTTTCGTGCATTTGAAACACGTTGTGTCCAAAACGGCACCTGTGGCTCGTTCTCACCTAGGGGGGCACAATTCTTGAAGATGCAGTGGTAATTATCCATGTAATCGCCTTTTTTAAAGCAGTCTTCAGCATATTGTGCAACGTCTTCTTTGAATCGCTTGAGATACCAATGAGGCACGAAGTAGACTGACTGTTTTGTGTTCGAGTTTGTCAATTGTCTCTTTACGGTCGCTTGCTGGAAGTGTAATTTTGTATTTTGGAACGAAAAGTGTAGACAAACCTTGACTTTTGTCACTCCTAGGGAAGCCTAGATGTGCCACTTTTTCATTGCCGAGGTAGATCCCATGGTGATAGGTCAAATTGGCTAGAGGCACTCCAAGTGATCGTGCGCTAAAGACAAGCAAGTTACAGTTTTTGAAATTAGAAGAAGGCTAAAGAGACGTCGAATGATATGATCTGCACGATCAACGTCATCTGGTTGCACCAAAGGAAAAACTATGCAATGAAATAGCGTCTAGAGGGTTCTTTATATACGCAATCGCATTTTGTAATGGAAATCTTGACATGACAGCCGGTCATTACGGGTGCAAAAGAACGGCTGATCTTTCACTTTCTTGTTATTTTGTAATGAAAACACTTACTAAAATGTATCTACAAAGTCGACAGTCTAGTGAAAAAAGGTTTATTTGTTTAGTGTAAATACATCAAATTAGAAAATCATCAGTTAAATATATACAACATCCGTCAAACAAGTATAAAATTCATCTCAATAACCCAATTTAGTATTTAAAGAAGTTGTACCATCGCCAGTTTGACTACTTGGAGGCAGTCAGACAGCGCCATCTTCGGGTGCAGCCTTCACTTTTTCGGCATCACGCGTTTCTTGCGGCAAATCTGAAGAGGTGGTGGTGGCATCGCGGCAGAATCGTCAGCAGCTGGCTTCACTGGAGAAACAGCTTCAACTTTCTCGACAACAGGCAGTTTCGTTTGCTCAGCGGACTTGCAAAGGCCTTGTTGATATCAGCAGGCCGAGTAGCTGCAACCAATCGCTTCAGCCTCTTCACATCGCTCTGAGCCGTGTTCAGCTTCTGTCGGCTGTTTGAAAAGACAAATTTGGCATTCGAACTTTTGGTAATTCTGGCTTCTTCGGAGATCTTTTCATGCGAAATTGTAATGGCTTCCAGTGCGTCTTTCGCAGTCGCCAAAGGTCAGCGTTTTTTTCTCCTTTTCGACGTTCTGTATACGGCTCTTGCGCTTCTTTCGGCGTTCCTTCAACTGGCCCGTGCGATCGTAGAATTCGTCTGTATCCGAACCGTAGAAGTCGTTCTCCTCGTACTCTTGGCGCTTGATACGGAAATCAGAGCCGGAGTAGGCGTTAGTCGAATTGTAATCAATGATCTGGCAGGCCAGGAAGGCGGCATTCTTCTTGGCTTTGTCGCGACCGACTCCTTCTCCTCGGACGATGGGGTCATCGACTTCGACGGCGTCGCGGTTGAATTTTGCCAGAAACTGGTTGACTTATGACTTTCGGCTATAAGAAATAAATTTTAGTTCAAGTAAATGTCTATCGATCGAAATCAACCCCGTTCCGATAGACCTCCTGCAAAAAAAGTTATGACCGTTTAAAAATCATTTAAAATCGACTTTTTTTTATTTTAAAAATTCATAACTCCGTCGAAAGTGTCGTTTGGCAAATTTGGTTTGCGCGAAAAATTGTAAGTAATAAGCCCAGTTTGCATCAAAAATGACACACTTATGCAAATTTGAGGGGTACAGTACGTTTGAGTTAAATTTATTCGTCATTCTTTCTCACATTTACATAATACCAACTTATTTTCTTTACGTTTTCTTACTGTATGTTCTGTTTTTGTCATCCCAAAAACACAAATTTACTCTGCCGTTTTACAAACTCTACCGTATGCAAAGTGTATCTTCACTTATCAGCGTATCCCTATTATATTTCATAGAAAAGTTGACAATGGCGCCATTCGCAGTGCCGTTTTTATTGTCATTTCCACGGTCTGGTTTTGTCCCAACACTGATGTCATTTCTTGCAATATATACCGGCTGCACTATGTTCATGGCAGAGGCCATGATGAGTTTCAATAAAGCATCTGCCATTTTGTGGGGGCATCGATACCACAAAATTCGGAAACGACTAATGAAATGGTCATATCGTCTTTTTACCTCTTTTTGGGGATTACATGGAACCTATGGTTCCAAAATGTCACCATCGAATACAATAACCCGGCATTTCCGGAACTAGGTTTTGATTGGCGGGAAAGAGATTATACACGCATCAGTATTCACAGTATGTGTTGCATGTTTTTTCCCAACGTTATAACTGCCATGTGGAGTTTGGTTGGAATTTTTATATTTTTATTGCTATTTTCAAACATAAAAAACCCGAAGAACCCAAGAATTAATCGAAGAATGGTACATCGTTTTATATTTTCATTTTACGTGTTTTGTATACAATTTTTGTTGGTGATATGCGTTGTAAGTTTTTTTGTGTCATTAAGCAAAGAGAATGGTTATTACTTTTTAGATCCTCTCCGTTTATGCCGGTATTCAGTTGTTTCCTATTGATTACTTTCTCGTGAATGCAGTTCATTTTACAATCCTATGGATGTTTCTTTTCACGCAGAAAGATGTTAAAGAAGCTGCAAAACAGATATTTAAACAATTGTATTTAAAGAATCTTGTATACACTACAGAAGTTATAATCTTACAAGAAATCTAAGTAGTGTTCAAATACTACCAAACGCTTTATTCTAAAGTTTGTGACTATAAAATAAAGACAAGTTTTGAGCGAGCGTGTCTTTCAGCTGGAGTAATGCCATCAAATCTTAAAATAAACATCGAATTTCTCATACAACTTACATTTCATTAAAGACAAGGTAAAGAGCATTGGCATTCTGGTTACCCAGTTGAGGACTATGATTACTGATTCTGCATTGAAATATGACTTTTTTACATGTTGTAACAAAAAGAAGTTAGCATTTGGCACTGTGTTTGTCCACAAGTCAACGGTCAAATGGATAAGTATTTCATTCGGTTTTCAATCACTTTGTGTTTTTTAGCTTTTTAAATCAAAACATGCGCATAATAATACCCACCGAATGTTAGAACTATCGCGACACAACTTTAATCAAAAAGATACAACAAAAAGGATTTATATTCAAAGCCTTAATGTAAAACACCGAACGAGTAACGCTTGAAAGGGACAAGTTAGTCCTCGCTTTTGTATACCCGTGTGGATGGCAGGTGGGTTTTCCCGCGAGAGAGGGTACTCGAACTGACCTTTTTGAGTCGGTCGGGTGGTAGACGGCAGACACGTAGAGACGTCAACCGGCGCGCCGCGGACCGCCGTTGAAATAAATAACTTCGCGCGAGACACGCGTTCTCGCAACGTGGCGACGGGACTTGTTTACGCACGTTCTCGCGACCAAGTTGCGAGAACGCGACGACCGCGAGAGTTGTGATAACAACTTGTGTTCGCGCCGCCGTGCGACTGCGACCTTTGGAGAACGTGTGCCTCACGCGAAGGTATTTATTTCAACGGCGGTCCGCGGCGCGCCGGTTGACGTCTCTACGTGTCTGCCGTCTATCAACCGACCGACTCAAAAAGGTCAGTTCGGAGTACCTTTCTCGCGAGAAAACCCGCTTGCCATCTACCAGGGTGTATAAAAGCAAGCCAAATCTCGTAAGTTTCAAGCGCTGTTCATTGAGTGTTGGTGCGTAATGAATGGTTATTGTCGAAGCCGCCGCATTTATCATCTTCGCGATACATCCTTTGTTTTTTAACAATTTATTTATTCAATTGATTATAATGTTATTCGTTCAACACTTTGTATAACCTTTTATTCGATTGAATTGTCAAAGCGGTGTGATACTTCTCGGAAGGATGCCATCGACTTGTCTTTCGACGAATTTAAAATTTTTTTTCTGTCAATGTTTTTGTTGTTTTTTTCAAATGTTATTGCAATTTTTAGTTCAACTTTGCATTTGAACAATTCAACCGCCCCGCTTCATCTGTGAAACTGTTTTTGCTTGGGTTTCGTGGCCTCTGCACCAACCGAAACCCTGTACCCTCATTCATTCCCATTTAAAAGTCCGTTTTGCTTGTTTCATGGTCACACTTTAAATGAATCGTCTGGTGCTCCGCGTAGACGGCCATTACAGTAGATCATGTGATTGAGCATCGACGAGAGCGACTTCTCAAGCGTGTAAGTCGTGTATTTGGTCAAACATCCTAATAACAACGCTTCATGCGCAGGACCAGGAAAAAGGCGGCGACCACCATCATTCTTAATCGTGTCAAACTCGTAAAACAAGAACGTCTCAAAGATAAAGCTTGACAGCAGGCTGAAGCGACGGAGGAGGCTCAGCGGTATGCCGAGATTGAGGCCGACCGCCTGAACGGGATGGGATCCATGCGGATGATCTGCTGCTCCGTGTAGGTATCATCGCAGAGGCAATCGATGTCATCGATGAGAAGGGCCAAGCATTCATCATGCTTCGAGGCCAAGAACATAGCTGTCAATCCAATGAGCGCAAATCGCGGACAGTCTTCTGATTCGTGCGATCCATATAGATGTCGACCACCTTTCACGGCGAGATACAACGTCTTGTGATTCAGCTGAAACTTCCCCTGAATGCTGACCATGCTGTTGATCGAAGCCGCACGCATCATGGAGTCGAATGATGCTCCATGTGCTTTCCGAGCTTGAATAACGACCTGCGATGGCAGTAATACGTGAATCTGGGCATGAATCCACGCGTCGGCGATGACAGCTCAACGTTCTCGTTCTGTTTTTGGCGATGACGCGATTGCTCGTGGCTCCATAACTGACCTTCTGATCAGTCGGATTCATTCATTCGAGAAGACCTTGCTGATGTCCTTCATGGAAACTCGCTTCGCCTGTAGCTTCGTGGCATCGACTACCGGCTTGCATCGATGACTCGCTTCTTATCTTTCAAGCCCGCCGCGATCTCTTGTTGGCCGTTTATGTTGCGGGCAGAACGGCCGTCACCGCCGGGGCTTCAATCACGTTGTTCGTGTGTACGTTACGCAGCATCATCTTGACGAAAAGGGGCTTCTGTAAATGGGGTCCTGGCAGGCACGAGCAGGGGATCGAGTGCTTCTGGAAGTGTTTAGGCAGGGGATACTTCAAACTTGGGCAACTAAACCAAAGTTAGGACGGTCTGAAATTAATTATATATAAAACCTGTTAAAACTGATATCGAAACAACGCACCGGTTCAAAAATCCTCATCTAGTGACTTCCGGAAAGTAAGAAACCTGGCTGTGCGATGAAAACCGGCGAGCGTAAAGCTTATGGCCGGAAGATAAGTCGGCAATGCTGAAAAAGACACAAAAAAACACCAACAAACCACTTCAACTAAAGATTATTCGTGTAAATTTTAGCATAAAAATTCTTTGAAAACCAAGTTTGTGGTCACCTTTCAGCAACAACTATTGATTCCATATGATTTCGTAAGATTGAATACAAATACACACGACAGAATCGAAGGACATCAACACCCTCTCGATCATGTCGTGTAGACGGGTTCAATCTCAAAAAAGCCAAATAAAACGAACGGTTGTTGCCAGAAAGATGAATAGATACCGTTTTTTTTTACAAATCGCCAAAAAGTTTAAAAAATAAAGAATAATTTCTGGAGTTGCTTTTAAAACTTGATGATTCATAGGGATCAAGTTTCGTGGTCACACTTTGGCAATGACCTTTTATTTTTGGTCCCTTCATCAAATTGGATCCAGACTCCACACGACAGTATCGAAGGACATCTACAACCTCTCGATACGGCCGTGTGGACGGACCCAACCTAATAGAAAGAACGTCAACCAAATGGTCATTACCGAAATGTGAATACGAAACTTGACTCCACAAAATAGGGATAAAAAGAAAGTGAAAACTATGCGGAAGCGTTAGTTATGTTTTGAAACGATTAAAACCTTGATGCATTTGAAGCAAATTTCGTGGTCATTCTTCTGCGAAAACCATCTGTTCCATGAGCTTTTCTCAGGTTGAATCCAGAATCGCTACGCCAGTATCGAAAGACATCAACACCTTCTCGATACTGACGTAGGGACGTTTCCAACCCAATAGAAACTACACAGAACAAATGGCTTCGCAGAAAAAGTGAATACGAAACTTGATTACACGCATCATCACAAACTGATAAAAAAATTGGCCCAAAAATTTACTGTTTTGAAGGGGTTTCGCTTTGATCCTCATAGATTACGGCCCAACCTAACTTGCGTTAGAGTAAAAAAAAATGAATAACAATTGAAAAACTTACAGATGGTTTCGATTTCTGCATCAGGCTCACAGCCGAGGACGAGACATGTCTGAGATGGGTAAAGTGGGATTGCGGATCGTCATTTCATCGTTGAAATGGTTCAGCTTGATAGTGGTATCACCGAAAATTTGATCCTGAAAAATACAATCATTAACATCGCCACGACACTATAACTCGAGATAGTCAACGGTAGCGTAACTTGAAAACGGCAAAACGGATATTTTTAGGCTATTGGGATATACTGAACGACGGTCATTAGGTTTGCATGTATGAGAAACCAAAAGCCGACGTGTTTGGCACTTAGATTAACCTGATTGAGAGAATTTAAAAGAATATTACTCATAACAGCTCTTATAAGCTGTACTGATAACATTACGCCAGCGGATGATTTTAAAAATATATGGAAATGTGCAAGTTTCGCCGCGAAAGCGTAAAACCAATCAAAAAAACATTAAATTTATATATTTTTTATCAGCCTTCTCACATAAAACGGTTTCAAATAGCTTAATCTAGTAACTGGTTATGCCGGGGATGCGTTCCGTAAAGTTTTAGGTTCTAAACTGCAAAGGTAGGGTTGCGCGAAGGCGGCTCTTCCTCAGCAGAAAGAACGAAAAAGGAAGGGGGAAATCGCTCAAAAATACATCCAAAAGCTTCAGGAACAGAAGCCAGCCATGGGGGAGAGGAATCAAGAAAGGGGGGACGAAAACAGTACGAAATTACTGATAACGAGGGGGGACAATCGACAGCAACAATCAGCTGGACGAGCAAGATGGGGACGCGAAAAAGCCGCGCGCGTTTTTCGTTTGAACGAGTTGACGCGCTCAAACTTTGGCAATGTGTGACATCAGGGTGGTCCGAGGCGAAGCCGCTGGCAATGACCTTCGAGTGAGGGGATTCGGTTTTTTTCGTTTCAAGTTTGAAGTAATATACATTATTCCGAGACTAAAACAATAGACTGAGGACCGAAGAATTCGCTTATTTTGGGATCGATGGTCTTTCAGTGGCCTTTTTTATCCTGCTTCCGCGTCAATATCCAGCTTCTGCAGGTCTACGCTGCCCTGTTTCTGGATTAGTCCCTCGAACAAGTCGATTTCCGCGCTGACATGTTGAAGGGTGTCACCATTGAGGGTTCTGATTAGCGATTCTTCCGCGAACTTGTCAAAGGTAAGTTTCCTTGGCTTTATTAGTGAATTCATCAAACTGTATAGGATTTATAGAATTCAAAATCAAAGTCACGCAGCTGGCATCGACGCCTTCCACAATCTCGACATCACCCACGAGCCACCCTCCAGTTTATGTCGGTCCCAATAAGCTGACGTATCACACTACTCCAATGAAGCGTACCCCGTCCCTCTGCTGCTGATGAACACCGTTGTCGTCAAGCGTGAGAGTTGTGAGTTGTCTGTCCGGATTTTGTTTTGCATGTCTTTGGAGTCGCTTCAGAAGCCGAAGTATGGCATGAAGCATGTGAGTGACTAGATTAGCGATGTATGTTTTTGACTTTTTTAAACTGAAGTGAGGTAAGGTGGTCACAAAATTGCAGGGCACCGCCGTCGCCGCTCTACCCCGATTCGACATCATCGATGCCGTCAGCGAGAAGACAACCGCTTGAGAAGTTCCAAAGCGCGCTTCTGACTGAGCTTCAAATCGGACAAGGCCCTCCGATTTCGCTGGAGGCTCGCGTTCTCGACAATCCGGAGACGACTTTTGCCATGGAGCCGCCTTTTACGGTTGTGCCGTCATCGACTCAAGACATGAAGACGTTTATCAATTACCTCCACGACCAAAACATCAACATCACCCTCAATGATCTCCTCTATGAACACCGCTTCCAAGACAGCGCGATTTCCCCGCTTCCGACGAACTTTTTGGCTTCTGATTTCCGTCAGGAGGGTACCGACGTCTTCAAGAAACTGTCTGACATCTTTAACTATGATAAAATGTCTTTTAATTTTGTTATTGACTGGTTTTTATATATAATTTGTTTGATTTTAATGAAAAAAGTAATCAAAAGTTTGAAATGGGAGTAACGTCACGTCGTCTATTACGATTCTCGTACCTAAGTTCCCCTAAATTAGCCTTTTCCAGTGCCCCTTCAGCCTCCCATCATGCCCGGCGACGAGCTCGTCAGCGTCATGGTTCAATGGCAACAAGACATCGATGTCTGCATCGACATTAAGGAGTTTTTCTTCGATCCCAAGGCATTCAAAAGCTACAAGGACTTTATCAATACCGTCCGATGCTCCGTCAAACAGAACTACCAGCCGATTGAAAGCATCCATGTGACTCGACTTGATGGAACCGGCTATCGTATGAATGAGCACAAGTTTTCCCTCGACAAAGACTGCCGCTACCATGTCAAGATCGCGAATTGCACTAAAGTGAGTTTCAGAGCTTCAACTTTGTAAGGGGATCGGTCTACATCTTTGTTTTCAGGAGATCAAGAAGATTCGTGCAAAGTTCGAAGGCACGGAACAGCGTTATCTGAACTTCATGGCCAAACGTGGACAATGATGGATGGTTTATATAAAACTGGACGTTTCGTTTCGAATTGAATAAAACTGTTTCGAACTTTTGATGCTACGTTGATAAGGCAACATGTAGGCGATGGAAAAGTGCAATCGAGTTGCAGGTTGTCAAAAATTATATATAAATTCATCAGCTAACTTTCGCCAGAGCGATCCAAAACAAAACTTCCAAAAACTGGTTTCAAAACCTTAGCGCTTCGGCTAATACCATCAAAAGAGCGCCAATTCAGCATCGGGAAGTATACAGCAGCTAAATTTGGTAGTTTACAATGTGGTGGGACTGATATAAAACTGTTTTATCACCAAAAAATTCAAGTCAATAACCACTTCCCTTATGGCGCCGAAAACTCATCAATCTGCCGGGTATTTCTCTTCAATCACATTCCAACACCTTCGGACAACATGTTTATGCAAAAAACCACATATAAAATACAAAGAATCGTTCGATAAGATCGATTTAATCCCGGCTAAAAAGCCGTGATCAAAGCTAAAAAACGATTACGGAACGCACGTAGCGATAAGGACAGTTTTCGTTATGGGAGCACTATAGTGCGCGTAAAGTGTAACGATGGATTAGCTAACAAAACTGAAACTTATTGTTTGTTTCCGACTGAAATTATTATTTCAGTCACTTCAACTAGTGCCAACGGAAGGAGCAACAACAAAAAAAGTAAAATTGTAATATAATCGTTGAGTTATAAGCACATTTAGGCAGAATTCAAAAGACGTATTCCAATATCGAAAAAAAGTTCTTTGCTCTGTTCTGGCAGCGATCCAAAAGTAAATTTTGGTATTTGTTTTATGAAAAAAGAATTATAAATAGCATCCATATCAACACTGTTGCAGGGATGCGGATCAAACGACCATGGCTACCCAGTTTTTCTCGACCGCGGGCAGTGAAATGCCAAGTTCGAGTGCGTTACGGTGAATGATTGTGAACAAATGTAGCAGAAGAAGTTCACAGAGGTTGCCAACAATAAAAGTTTTACCGTTCTCGATCGTCAAAGCCATAACGGATGAAACTGTGGACGAATGTAGGTCAGTTGTTGTGATGGTTCCGGGAATATAGCGTTGAGGGCTTCTGATAGATTCTTTTTTAGGGTGTATGACAAGCGCAGTATGAAAATCAGTTGAAAAGGCTGACTTTAAAAAAAAAGAATGGACGCGCTACTAGGCTAGCAGCATGACGTCGAATGTGCTGCGTTTGAAATCAGTTGGCTGGTCGTCACTTTTATACACCCGGGTGAATGGCAATCGGGTTTTCCCGCGAGAAGGGTACCTCGAACTGACCCTTTTCGGGTCGGTCGGGCGATAGACGGCAGACACGTAGAGACGTCAACCGGCGCGCCGCGGACCGCCGTTGAAATAAATAACTTCGCGTGAAGCACGCGTTCTCGCAACTAGGCTGCGATACTTGTTGACGCATGTTCTCGCAAACAAGCTGCGAGAATGCAACGACCGCGAGAGTTGTGATAACAACTTGTGTTCGCGCCGCCGTGCGACTGCGACCTTTGGAGAACGTGTGCCTCACGCGAAGGTATTTATTTCAACGGCGGTCCGCGGCGCGCCGGTTGACGTCTCTACGTGTCTGCCGTCTATCGTCCGACCGACCCAAAAAGGTCAGTTCGAGGTACCCTTCTCGCGGGAAAACCCGATTGCCATTCACCCGGGTGTATAAAAGCACGAGTCAACTCGTAGTTTTCAACTGTTGGACATCGACCTTACGTTGTCACAATACAGGCGAGACGAAAGGAAGCGCTTCTACCATTATCATTACAATGTCATTTTGCTTAATTTTTTGGGTTAATTAAACAAATCCAATAATATTTTTGACGTATAATTTGATGCTTTGTGTGTTATCTCAAGTAGTATTAAAGCATAATTTTTGCAAGTCGATTGCATTTCCATTCAATAAGAACTTCGTCAATACTAGTCACCAACCATGATCAACAATTGACACAGTTTCAATAATTCGCAAACGATGGGGCCATCAAAGTCGATGAAGTCGGCGACATGTACAAACTTTCATATGTAAAAGACTCTTTCATGCAAAATAAATGAAACGAAACAGCGATTTAATACCGGAAAATTATAAGAATTTTAATTTCTTGCGGGTAAGGAGCTGTCCAGAAATTACGTCATCGCAAAATCGGTGATTTGGATACCCCCTCCCCCCTCAATCATTGATCGTCATTATGACTTGAACCCCCTCCCCCTAAATGACGTCATTTTTCAAAGTTCAAAAGCCCTTTAAGACGGCGTTTGCGAAAAAATAACAAGTCGTCGACCCCTCAAAAAAATTTTATTTCACAAATCGATAGAGGCATCCAGGTAGGCCCCAGATCTAAAATATTAGGGTCTGAAGCCGCTTCTGAAGGAAGTTATGATTCTCCAAAAATTGACTTCAAAAACTGACAAAATCCGGATAACTTGGTTCCCCGTAGACTTAAAAAGATAAAACTGCGGTTCCGGGGTCAACTTTTGATGCTGAATCCGAATATGTCATCAAAAAGTTAATGTCATCAAAATTTTATACCACTTATGATTTTAGTCGAAAATGAACTTTTTTCTCTCTAGCTTCCGTAGACTTTTGTTTACAGAAAACGATGCCTCTATGGTAGTTTACAAATAAAAAATTTTTAAATCCCGGATTCCGTCTTGAGACGGTGACCATTGTCTCCGTCTTGAGACGGTGACCATTGTCACCGTCGAACGTGATGACAAAAATTCATGTTCATCTGATCACATTGCGAGTGGCATATTTGGAATCAGCATAAAAAATGATGCCGATTTGTGTTCTTTTTTTGTTTTCAACGTTATTTTGTATTTAATTCAAAAATATTGGGTTTTGCCCTGTGCTATGTACGGATTTGGTTTGCGCCGGCGACCGCAGTCATGGTGTAGGGGTATAAGGCGCTCACTTTGTACGCGCAGGTGGGTTCGACCCGTACCTGCACTTTTTTCCTTTTTTCGAATAAAACCCAATTTATTTTAACATACTACAAAAAAATTTTTCTATAGTGGAAAAATCATCATTTTTTATGCTGATTCCGAATATGCCACTCGCATTGTGATCAGATGAACATGAATTTTTGTCATCACGTTCGACGGTGACAATGGTCACCGTCTCAAGACGGAATCCGGGATTTAAAAATTTTTTATTTGTAAACTACCATAGAGGCATCGTTTTCTGTAAACAAAAGTCCGCGGAAGCTAGAGAGAAAAAAGTTCATTTTCGACTAAAATCATAAGTGGTATAAAATTTTGATGATATTAACTTTTTGATGACATATTCGGATTCAGCATCAAAAGTTGACCCCGGAACCGCAGTTTTATCTTTTTAAGTCTACGGGGAACCAAGTTATCCGGATTTTGTCAGTTTTTGAAGTCAATTTTTGGAGAATCATAACTTCCTTCAGAAGCGGCTTCAGACCCTAATATTTTAGATCTGGGGCCTACCTGGGTGCCTCTATCGATTTGTGTGATAAAATTTTTTTGAGAGGTCATCATTTTGGTGAGGGGTTGCGATTTTCTCGCAAACGCCGTCTTAAAATGGTCAAAAATCCGATATTGAACCACCAAAATCATTTTTTTCGAATTTTAAAGCCTAATTTTGACCCAAGACCCGAAAAACACAGAAAATCGGCGCTGTGTACTGTAATTTTGATCCCAGAATCCCTAAAATGCAGTGACTTTCTGATGACGTCATTTGGGATCTTGACCCCCTCCCCCCTTCATCATTTTCCGTCATTGTGGCACTGATCCCCCCTCCCCCGTCCATCGATGACGTAATTTCTGGACAGCCCCTAAGACAAATTTGATCATTTTCTGAAAGTATTCGTTGAAGTCAAGCTTCTGCTGACAAGCTCGTTGTATGCGACGTCTGATGTCCCGTTCGGCCGACGATGGTGGTTGGGGACAGACAGAAGTTACCAACTTTCAACTTCAAACTGCACTTTTTTAATGCCCGAGAGCCATTGGTAATTTCCAACAGACTTTAATTTGTACTGCTATTGAGCATCGCCCACGGCAACACATTCCATAATTTTGATGGTATCCATATCAAACTGCGCAGAAATTGTACAAATTCCAGTTGATTGGTACATCTACGCACTTGATAACGTCGCCCTGGGCGACGCAAAACAAAATTTGAAGTTAGGACTTGCAAAGCAGGTCTCTGATTACAAACAAGCATCACCAGATAGCGACGCATTCCAAAATTTTGATGGTAACCACCACATGAATTGCTTCATGAGCGGAGTTAACACAAACCTCAAACTTGGGTAATTAAACCGACTTGGACAGCGCGCGACCGACATTTATGCGGACTGGGTTAGCGTTGTCGTGCGTTTTCCGCGCAGCCGGTTCAAACGACGAGAGACACGGCCTATCGAGAGACCGGGCGACGACTAGAGTGCCGGTCGTTCAACAAAAATGCAATCGAGTGACAGACAACGTGTTTTCAAATATTTAACTCAAATAGGGTAAAATACGGAACATAAAAAACCGATCGACTGTACCGGCTTTAAACAATGAAACGGAGTGAAAGTCTTGTTTCGCTTGACCAGCTTTTTTGAATGATTGAATTCACTTATCAGTCACAACCGCCATGGCGTAACTATTTTATTGCTGTCACAAGGGCATTCGCTACCATTTTGAGTGTAACTGGACCAAACCTTGAAACGACAGTCAAACTTCAAGGATCGGATGGTACTGGTACACTGAAAAAAATAATATGTCATAACTGTACGTTATACTTTTTGGTGCAACGAATGCGTTTGATTTTGTGCAATGAAACTATTCGTTGCAAAAAGTATGACGAAAACGCCACAAATAGTGCAACGTTAAAAAAATCGTTGCACAAAAAGTATGACGTTTTCGGCCCTTAAGGGAGAGATGCTCTCTTTCGTTGCCTGGCCCTGCGCGCTCTCGCGCACAACAAGCTATCGCTCAATTCATTAGGTTCTGGCGCATGACAGCCAAAGTCAGCTTCTGAAACATGAAGCGCCTGATTCCATAACTGGATGTCAGGTTTCTAAATTTTGAATTGAGTTGGCTTAGGCTAATTCCGACGTAATGCATCAAGAATATTGTTTATTTTACCTTCGTATTGTCGCTTTTTTCAAAACCAAAACATTACACTTTTTTCAAACGAAAACGTTAGACTTTTTCAAATGAAAGCGACATACGATGCGTTGCCCAAAATATGTCGCAAACGTTATACTGAGTGTGTCGTTTTGGGAATGTGTCGTTTTCGTTATACTCGGGTGCAGCGCGCACTTTCATGGGACTTTGTATAACAAAAGCGACACACTTTTTTGCTTAAACGTCATACTTTTTTTTTCAGTGTAGATCTTGGAATGTTAGTCAGCATTGCACAGAGAATTAAAAATCAGCATTAATGACTCTTCAAAACACTTGTTTGACTTTCTCTAATCAGTATTAGCGACAGATTAGGCAAAAAATGCAACCTTTTTTTCGATTGAATCGTCGAAGGTGGTGTGATACTTAACGGAAGGATGCCATCGTCTTGACTTTCGTCGAATTTTCAGTTTTTTCTTGCCAGAATCAATGTTTTTGTTGTTTTTTACAAATGTTATTGCAATTCTAAATTCAACTTTGCAAATTAATTACAACCTCTACGTTTCTTCTGTGAAACTGTTATTGCTCGGGTTTCGTGGCCTCTACACCAACCGAAACCCTGTGCCCTATTCCCATTTTAAAGTCCGTTTCATGGTCGTATTTTAGATAAAAACGTCTGGTTCTCCGCATAGACGGCCACTACAATAGCTCATGTGATTGAGCATTTACGAAAGCGACTGCTCAAGCGTGTAAGTTGTGTCAAACATCCCAATCACAACGCTTCATGCGCAGGACCAGGAAAAAGGCGGCAACCACCATCATTCTTAATCGTGTCAAACTCGTAAAACAGCAAGGACGTCTCGAAGGTGAAGCGGGACAGCAAGCTGAAGCGACGGAGAAGGCGATAGCTCAGCGGAATCCCGAGATTGAGGCCGACCACCGTGAACAGGATGAGATCCATGGGGATGATCTGCTGCTCCGTGTAGGTATCATCGCAGAGGCAATCGATGTCATCGATGAAGACGGCATTCATCATACTTCGAAGCGAAAAACATAGCCGTCTCTCCAATGAGCATAAGTCGCGGACAATCTTCTGATTCGTGCAATCCAGATAGATGTCGACCACCTTCACGGCGAGATGCAACGTCGTGTGATTCAGCTCAAACTTCCCCTGAATGCTGACCATGCTGTTGATCGGAGCTGCACGCATCATGGAGTCGAATGATGCTTCATGTACTTAGCGAGCTTGAATAACGACTTGCGATGGCGGTAATACGTGAAAGCCGTTAAAGTGTTAGCCCATTTGCAGGGTATTTTTGCCGCCGTTCGCATCGTAGTCACAGTCCGGACACGAATCAACGCGGACCGACGATGACGGCTCTGCTGGTCTTCTTTATCGTCAAATCCAGGTTGACATTCGAGACGACCTTGTTGATGTCCTTCATGGTAACTCGTTTGGCTTGTAGCTTCGTGGCATCGACTATCGGTTCGCATCGATGACCCGCTTCTCACCCTTTAAGGCCGCTGAATCCTCTTGTTGGGGGTTTATGTTGCGGGCCGAACGGCCGTCACCGCCAGGGCTACGATCACGTTAGTCGTGTGTCGGTTACGCAGCATCATCTTGACGAAAAGGGACTTCTGTAAGTTGGGCTCTGGCAGGCACGAGCAGGAGAGAGAGTGCTTCTGGAAGTGTTTGGGCCGGGGGTTACTTCAAACTAGGGTTGCTAAACCCAAGTTCGGACGGTCTGAAAAACTATAAATAAATACTTGTCAAGTTTGATATCAAAACAACGTACCGATAACAACAATCGTCCAATCCGTAAAGTAAGAGGTCTGGCAGTGCGATGACAAGGCAGAACCCGCTGGACGTTGAGATTGTAGCCGGAAGTTGCATTGGCAATGCTGAAAAAGACGCAAAAACCACAAACACACCACTTCAACTAAAGATTATTTGTATAAATTTGAGCAGTAATAAACTTTTTGAAAACTAATTTTGTTTTTACCCCATTCGGCAACAACCATTTATTCCATAAGATTGAATACAAATCCACACGCCAGTATCGAAGGCATCAACAACCTCTCGATCAACCTTGAAGAAACCAAAAAAAAACGAACAGTTGTTGCCAGAAAGGTAAATAGATTCCGTTTTTTTTACAAATCGCCAAAAAGTTAAAAATATAAAGAATAATTTTTGGAGTGGCTTTTAAAACTTGATGATTCATAGGGATCAAGCTTCGTGGTCACACTTCGGCAATGACCTTTTATTTTTGGTCCCTTCATCAAGTAGGATCCAGACTCCACACGACAGTATCGAAGATCATCTGCAACCTCTCGATACGGTCGTGTGGACGGACCCAACCTAATAGAAACGACGTCAAGCAAATGGTCATCGCCGAAATGTGAATACGAAACTTAGATCCACATAATCGGGAAAAAAGAAAGTGAAAACTACGCGAAAGTTTGTGTAATTTTTAAAGTAAATTAGAGCATGATGCATTTGAACCAAGTTTCGTGGTCATTCTTCTGCGAAAACCATCTGTTTCATGAGCTTTGCTCAGGTTGAATCCAGAATCCCCACGGCAGTATCGAAAGACATCAACACCTTCTCGATACTGACGTAGGGACGTTTCCAACCCGATAGAACTACACAGAACAAATGGTTTTTGCAGAAAAAGTGAATACGAACCTTGATTCAACGCATCATCATAAACTGATAAAAATAAATTGATCCAAAAATAAAACTAACTGTTTTGAATGAGTATTGCTTTGATCCTCATAGATCGCAGCCCAACCAAGCTTGCGTTCGAGCAAAAAATTGAATAAAAGTCAAAAAAAACTTACAGGATGTTTCGTCGCGAATCCACAGACGACAACCACCAGTACAG
The DNA here is from genome assembly GCA_024447225.1 of Panagrellus sp. LJ2284. Classification (NCBI taxonomy): domain Eukaryota; kingdom Metazoa; phylum Nematoda; class Chromadorea; order Rhabditida; family Panagrolaimidae; genus Panagrellus; species Panagrellus sp. LJ2284. Next base: position 590,881 of record JAMRYC010000014.1, on the reverse strand, counting down.
TCGACGTGGCATTCGGAACCGGTTGCGAAAAGCAAGTGGTGGGAGAAGCCTAGTTTGGTGGGCAGAAACGCGGAGATGGTCGGCTTGACGACAATACTGCCAGAAGTCTGCGCGACCAGAGGCATCGTATCGCGAACGGCGAACGCGTGGAGTTGGTAGGCGCCTGAACGGATAACGATTAGTTGATAAACTCCAAAAGAAAAGAACACCAAACCTCGTTCTTTCTTGGAAAGTGCCAACTCGGCAACAGTCTCACATCCGAAGGCAAGACAGTCGGGATGGAATGGCGGGAACGCGGATCACAGAAGATTCGAACCTGAAAACACGCTAATTAACATTGCCACAACACTTATACTCAAAATAGGCAACGGTAGCAAAAGTTAGAAACGGCAAAGCGGATACCACGGAGCTATTGGGATCTACCGACGGGCAATGGAGTTGGGTGTATCGGAAAACAAAAGTTGGCACGTAGATTCTGGACAGAGAACTTTTAAAAAAGTCGTAGCAGCTGCTACGAGCTGCATGGATAATTTGAACCCAGTTGGTTGTTTAAAAATATATGGAAATGTGCAAGTTTCGCCGCGGAAGCGTAAAAACAATCAGAAGCATGAACTTTATATATTTTTTATCAGCCTTCCTACATAAAAAGGTTTACAACAGCTTAATCTAGTGACTAGTTATGCCGGGGATGAATTCCGTAAAGTTATAAGCTGTCAAGACAGCAAAGGTAAGGTTGCGCGAAGGCGGCTTTTCTTCCGCAGAAAGAAGGAAAAAAGAAAGGGAAACAGCTCAAAAAGTAGACCCGAAAGCTTCAGGAGCAGAAGCCAGCCATGAGGAAAGGAATCAAGAAAGGGTGGACGATAACAGTACGGAATTACTGATAACGAGGAGGGAGAGTCGACAGGACCAATTAGCTGGACAAGCAAGGATGGGGACGCGAAAAAGCCGCGCGCGTTTTTCGTTTGAACGAGTTGACGCGCTCAAACTTTGGCAATGTGTGACAGCAGGGTGGTCCGAGTGAGTCGGAGCCGCTAGCAATGAGCTTTGATCGAGAGCGCTTCGTTTTTGGTGATACGAAATAAGTTTCCACCACCTTTCCGTCTGGTTTTGATGTAAACAATGGAAAATGTAAATTAAGTCAATGGCAGCAGGCAAGGCCCCCACTGATGACGAGCTCTTCGCCCTCTGATGATCTTATGGCTATGGGCTTGGCTGAGGAAAACTTCGAAGTGCCGCGATCTGCACCTCAGTGGCTACTGCCGTCAGATGAGGTAGGCATGTTGAATCTGTCGTGCTTTGACGGGTTTTAGCGATGCTATTTGGCTCTGGGAAGTCGCCAGAGATGCCAGTTTTCGGGAAACCTTCAGGTCTGACAGCCATCCAGCAACCGAGGGTCGGGTGTTGCCAGACCAATGTCACTACAACAAGATGGGTATCGACATATTTGACAATGCCGGTTTGGCCGCAGACAAAAACCTGTTCCAACAGTAGTAAAAAGTGGTTCTGATCGATTCCAGTTAGTTTTTCAGGGTTTCGAGAAATGGGCACAATCTCGTTGACGATAATAGTATTCGTTGAACATGAAGTCTAGCGACATCAGAGGTTTATCGTTTATCAGGTTACACGATCTAAATTTTGCATGGGTAATCGACAACTCGACAAAACCGTTGGCCATAAACGAAGACTTGCTGTAATAAAAGGCCAAAGTGATTTTGATCTATTCGCGTCAAATTGATCATGACTTAGTAATGCAAAAAATGCAAGAGGTAAAGGTACAAAAAAGAGCGCGACTATTCCCGAATTACAAAGATTTACTGTTTGACCAAAGTATGCCAATCAAGTTATGCGCCGATAACATCACCCTATTTTGACAAGAGTTTGCATGTCAGTGAACTTGCAATGTGGTTTCAAAGTCAAAATGCGAGAAATGCAAATGTTAATCGGAAGAGAAAACGGAGTTTACAAAACACCGTATACAGCAGCATTTGCCGAGACAGGGATTGTCACAGTTTCAGCGCTTGCAAAACTTTATCAAAATTGCATAAACTAAAGTTTTACAACATTATGGTTGATAAGGTATAACAAAAAAAGTGTCTTTCATCATACAAGTTGTTCAAAATCCAAATCCAGTAACCAATGAATCAATATCTTTATTCTAGACTGAGTAAACCAAAAGGTTTAGTTGTAGGTGGCCCTTAAGAGGGCCGTGGGGGACAAGTGAAAAAATGTGATAAATGAAAAGCAAGCAAGCATATCAAAGCAAGCAAGCAAATAGGCAAGCAAGCAAGCCAATGCAAGCAAGCGTAAAAAAAGGCAAGCAAGCAAGCAAAATAAGCAAGCAAGCCAAACCAGGCAGGCAAAAAAAGCAAGCAAGCATGAAAGCACGCACGCAAGCAAGCAAGTTAAATCAAGCAAGCAGGAACCAAACAGTGTAAGCGGTGCCTTCGGCAAGTGCCGAACTCCACGACACCACAAAACTGCCTTTGGCGGTTTGAACACAAACTTTCGAACAGATCTGTCTTGACCAAATTTCTTACCCTTCCGGATAGGATAATCGATTCAGCCAAGAAGATTGCCGAAAGCCGGCCAAACACATCCAAGAAGGCAGTTACGCAATGTGTGGCGTCGGCGTTGCTGAAGGGTGGGTGAAATGCAGGCCAAAAGCGTAGCAAGCTAGCAAAACAAACAAAAACAGTTATACATGACAAAACTCGCGCAACACGATTCAGCAGACGTCCTTCAAAGCGATGATTCGGAGATCTATCGGTACTGCCATCACACTCGGCTCGTTTTGGGATGTCGTCCTGTTGACTCTGTGAAGTACGCTCAAAACTTCTTAAACCATCGTCGGTGTCGCAGCATACTAGTCAAAGTTGACAAGTTGAAGTTGAATCAGCTTCAGATGGAGGAATTCGCACAGCGGGCTGCACAGAAGGTCTAAAGACACACATCGTAGGGCGAAATGTCAGCCTTCATCGGCGAGGAACATCAAACTTGTTGCAGTAGATGGGCCGGCATCGGATGGATGAATCTAAACGGAAGATGTAAGCGTCTACATCGTCGAATGGCCGTGTTCCTTCATCGTCGGCGAGACAGCAGAATCTTCGGACTGGAAATTGGGTCGGCATCGGATGCCCGTGTGTGTAACCTAAACAGCAGAATCACATTAATGCAACAGGCACTCATCGTCGGATGAGATGCAAGCATCTACATCGTTGAATGAGGCCGTCTTCCTACATCATCGGCGAAACATCAGAATCTTCGAAGGGGAAGCTGGTCTGGCAGCGGAAGTCACGTCTTCTCAGCAGGCGGTGTCCCGATGCGGCCCTCAGATGGATGCATCTTTTCAGCATGCATCACATGAAACTGATAGGCACTTATCATCGGACGAGATGCAAGCATCTACATCGTCAGATAGTGCCACCCGCTTTCATCGTCAGCAAAACATCTAGCTCATCGGAGTCCAAAATGGTTGAACGTCAGATAACGCATCTTCTCAGCAGGCGGCATCCCGATGAGACTGAAGGTCCTTCATCGTCGGATGAGATTCACAAATCTACATCTTCGAATGAAGTCGTCGAAACAGCAAACAGCAAACATTACATGAAGCCGAGAGACACTTGTTGTCGGACGATCGATGAATCTGCATTGTAGGATGTCGACCATTTCCTCCAATACGTCAGCTTCTGGTCCTTGATCATCTCAAAAGCCGCCCCAAACGAAGAGCAATAATAATACGGCAAAAAATAAATGTAATGATAACATCAAAATTGATGAAATCAAAATAAAAACATTTTGTGGTAGCAGTTTAGAGTAAACTTGTGTAATTTGATAAAAACATTGCATTTGGAATGATGTGAATTTGCCGAAAACATTAGCTAGTTTGCAACCTGAATTGAAAATGATGATGCCATCGGTGCAAAACAGTGCGCATTCACTGTAAAAACAGTGATCTGTGAAAAGTTTTATTTAGATCAACTTCTTATTCAATTTTTTTATACTCAGTATTGTCGTTGGATTTGATTAGCAAAGGAAAACGGATTCAAAAATACTTTTTGATGACATGATGCCGAATAAAGAGCGCAAAACCTAAAATCTTATCGTCCAGGGGACTCGCGTTTTGAAAGATATCACCGTTGTAAATAAAACTTGAAAATGGTGTTGAAAATATAACAACAATGGTTAAGTTAGCATAGTTTTAGCATTTTAGAGTAAGTTTGCGTAATTTGATAACACCGTTGCACTTGGAAAGATGCGAATTCGCCGAAAACATTAGTTAATTTGAAAGCTTAACCGAAAATCATTGATGACAACATCAAGCGATTGCAAAAACGTCTCCAAGCAGTTATCGTGCTTTTGGTCTAGAAAGGAAAAAAGATTTCAAAAAAGTCGCGATGCCGAAAATAAAGCGCAAAATCTCAAAGATTTCCATTTTGGGGACTCGTAATTTAGATGAAAATCCTCAGCGTTGTGAACTAAGTTTAAAAATAGTGTCGAAAATAAAGCAAAAATGACCGTATTAGCAGCTTAGAGAAGTTTTTCGAAAAAGTTGAAACCACTATTAGATTTGTGATAAAGCAAAAGTGCCGAAAAACATTCAATTTAAATAATTTGACGAAAATTTGTAGTACAGAACTTGAGTGAAACACTGTACTTATTGAAACTTTAGTTGTATGCCAATTTTAAGCATTGATTTAAAACGTCATCAAAAAATTGACTTTGGAAACGCAAAGGTTTCTTCAAAAAGCGCCATGCTGCGCTTCAAAATTTTTAAACACGCTATCTTGACACGGCACGGAACCAAACATATCAAGCCAAAGGCCTGATAATCTCGACAAAAGGGGGAAGCACCGGTCAAAGTGACCGAAAAAACAAAAAAATGATGACATTGGGAGGGAAGGCTTCAAAACGCAGTGATAAGAGCAAAATTAGGGCAATTACCGAAAAGAATGTCGAAAACATTGATACGTATCACTTTTGGTGATGCCCTGAGGCATAGTTGGGGTGAGTTCATCGCAAATCGGGATGAAAGGGGGTGAAGCCGATGATAAGCGGCAGGGGGCAGGGAGCTCGACGGGACCGACGTGACGTGGGGGGAGAGGGGGGACAACAATGAGGAGGGTGGCGTTTTGGTCGGGTCAATTTCGCGCACCGCCCCTCTCGAGCCGGCTGTCTGCTTGTTCGCGCGCTCTCGAACCGTTCACCGCGAGTGAAAAACGTCTCGGAGGGCCAAGTACGTTTTGCAAAATGATGACAATAATAATTTCCAATCAAAAAAGCGAAAAAAGAGAAAAACTGGCATTAAAACACAACGCCTGTGGCCAAATAGTGATAACGAATATACTGTGTACAAAAAAAGGAAGAGCCAAAGAAGGCTAGATGGGACAGGATCAGGAAAAGCACAAAAGCCGGTTGAAAACGAATGAAACAACAAATTTGTCAATCAGCTTCGTTGCTGATAACAAAATCAACGGAAAATTGTCACTGTAAATGGTAAAATAAGGGCAGGTACAAGGAAAAGCACAAATTGGGGACATTTGTCATCATTATTCAATAGTCGACTGTGTATACTTTTTTTTGGCTGTTATCATTAAAAAAGCAAGTTCTAAAGTTGAAGCGTCACGCTAGCTTGGCATAGAACGCGCAATGTCGCTTGCAGCCGCTCGCTTTGGCACCTCCATTCTGTGTGAGTCATATCTGCATGTCTGAGGCTGTCTCGAGTCCGCTTGATTACTGCTAATATGATAGTTTTAAAAGCCCACATCAACACATTCGCTAATTCTTGATCAGAATCAATCTAATTTTCACAAGCTATTACCTGTCGCGGCTGCTGGCGTGCCATCTGACCAAACGTCATCAAAATTAGGCACAAACACAATTCCATCTGTCTTTCGGTGAATTTCCTTTACCCCTAAACTGTATTTGCACCTTGATTGATGACTTGTTCTGGTGATTTCCTCGGAACGGTTATTTTTAATCATTTTTACGAAAAACCGAGATCGCTGCACGACTCCGAGCCATTGACGCTTAACAATTTCAAATCCCCGAGGCCAGCCTGGGTCCTCCGTGATGCAGATATCGGCTAAAAGCATCTGACTGCCGGATAAGCAACTTCTTCAACTATCTATTCAAATTTGAATCAAATTGTTGCTATGTTTCTTCAAATTGACTTTCACAAAGCCCACGCGCCAAGGGTTCCACTTTCTTTCAAAGAATCACTCAACTTGCCATTCAACAAGAAATTGCATTTGAACAGATTTAAAAAGTAACTGCACAATCCAAGTAACCTAAAAGGCGTCTGATGCCGAGGATACGGTGTGCATTTTTATGACGGACACATATTAGATGACTTCTTTCTCGAATCCGGCTTGGTACTATTACCTAGATTAGTGTAAACCTGAAACTAATTTGGACAAAAGTAACACTAATTTGATACCGACTTGATTTCTGGGTCATACAAATTGACTATCATACTGAATCTGGGATCTTTGTTATTTATACAGGATTGCTTCGTTAATTTGCTTCTGAGTTTTCCTTTAATGCTATTTCACATGTGCAACACTAAATATTTACAGAAACCGTTGAAGTTAACCCAAAAAGTCAAAAAAGGTTCATATGTGAACTAAACAATGGTAGTTTTACCTCCAACACCGTGGCGCAGCAAGAAGTCAACGGCCATTGAATTCGGTAAGATGGAGCTTGCTTTTATAACCCAGGGTCGATGGCAAGCGAGTTTTCCCGCAAGAGAGGTACTCCGAACTGTCCCTTTTCGGGTCAGTCGGGCGATAGACGGCAGATACATAGAGACGTCAACCGGCGCGCCGCGGACCGCCGTTGTTATCAATGCCTTTGCGCGAGACACGCGTTCTCCCAACTTGGCGGCGGTACTTGTTGACGCATGTTCTCGCGACCATGTTACCAGAGCGTGCCTCCCGCGAGAGTGATGATTACAACGGCGGTCCGCGGCGCGCCGGTTGACGTCTCTACGTGTCTGCCGTCTATCGACCGACCGACCCAAAAAGGTCAATTCGAGGTACCCTTCTCGCGAGAAAACCCGTTTGCCATTCACTCGGGTGTATAAAAGCACGAGCCAATTCGTAGTTTGCAACTGTTGGACATCGACCTTCTGTTGTCTCATTAAAGTCAAGATAAAATGGGGTGAATCTACCATTAGAAGTTTGTTTTACTTGAATTTTTTGGAATTATTTAACGTATTAATCCAATAATATTTTTGACTTATAATGGTATGCTTTGTGTGTTATCTCAAGTCGTATTTAATCATAACTTTTGTAAGTCAATGCATTTCCATTTAAAAAGAATTTCGTCAATACTAGTCACTAACCATTATCAACAATTGACACAGTTTCACACATCTGGAAACGACGGGGGCATCAATGAAGATGAAGTCTGCGACATGTACAAACTTTCATAACAGGCTCTTTCATGCAATATAAAAAATGAATGAGGCAAAACGGCGATTTATTAATAGTTTTCTGAAAATATTTAGTGTAGTCGAGCTTCTGCAAACAAGCTGCAAGCTCGTTGTGTGCGACGTCTGATGCCCCGTTCGGCCGACGATGGTGGTTGGGGACAGACAGAAGTTACTAACTTTCAACTTCAAACTCCACTTTTTCAATGCCCGAGAGCCAATGGTAATTTCCAACAAAGTTTAAAGTTTTACTGTTACTAATAAACATCACCAAATGGCGACGCAAACCAAAATTTGAAGTTAGGACTTGCAAAGCAAGTCTCCGATTACAAACAAGCATCACCAAATGGCGACGCATTCCAAAATTTTGATGGTAACCACCACATGAATTGCTTCATGAGCGGAGTTAACACAAACCTCAAACTTGGGTAATTAAACCGACGATTTAGACTCGCTGGTCACAAACATAGGCTCGTGGGCCGTGCTGTCGTGCGAGTCCGATAACTCGGCTCGAAATGCAGAGAGACACTGCCTATCGGAGAGACAGCCCGACGACATGAGCGCGGGTCAAGAAAACAACCGACTATCACGTCAAAAACGTTGTTTTTACAAATTGAATCAACAATTCAGCTTTAAATATCGAAAATGACGACCAGTTGGGCCGCGAAATCGATGTTAGCTGATGCGTTTTGACCTGTTTTCACCCCAAAATGTCATTTATCGGCTCGATACCCATCATTAATAAGCATTGCCTGAGGCATTGCGATTCCAAAATTTTGTTTGGGCTTCCACCACATGAATTGCTTCATGAGCGGAGGCAATGCTAACCTCAAATATGGGTTTTTAAACCGATTTCAAGGCGCTTTTCGCGACCCTTATTCGAAAGCAGCCCGCGTCATTGCGCGAGTTGGCCACGATAACGAGGGACTGCGGCTCGGCCAGAGACCCTACATCGTCAAAGACTTTCCGAGCCTCATAACTGACATGTTTTGATGGCTAACAGCATTGCCGTAGTCTGACCGTTATGCTAATTATCTGTAATTCAGTTATCGTGTAATTCTGACCCCAAAAATAAATCAGTCCATCTGGGACTCAACCTAATGTACGGTGACCACCCCTGACTCTCCAATCAATACCCCTTTCTAGTGCAGCTCATAAAATACAGCAAGCATGAAATAAAGGAAGCCTCAAGGGCAAAACTCGAAAAAAACCGCACGATGGGTCAGTTTTTGCCGGTTCTTTGGACGTTAAAGCTCCAAAATACCGAGTTAGATCACTTCAGATGAGTGTTTCTGAACCGCCAGAGGGCGCTAAATTCAAATTTAGCATTGGAATCGTGCTCGGATCTACTGTTAGCAAGTTGTCTTCCAATTTGTGCTTGATCGGTTTTTGCAAGTTTTGGGCCAAGACGGTACAAAAATTTGGAGATATACACCATCAAACTAGTGTTTCGGGATCCCCAAAATACGGGAAATTCAAATTTGGCATCGAAATTGGGCCAGGGTTAGCGCTTATACCAGTTTGCAAAACTACCAGAACGAATTTCGTGCGACTTTCGCCGTTTTGCGATTCTGGTAAGTGCAAAAAGTTTGAGCTAGATCACTTTGAATGAGTGTTTTCGAACCGCCAGAATGCGCTGAATTCAGAAAAGCGACAGGAATTGAGCCTAGAGCAACATCTGGAAAGTTGCTTACTGATTTGTGCTAATTTGGCTCGTTTTCGTTACAATTACCACTCAAACTGCACAGAAATTGTGCAATTTCGAGTTGATTGGTACATCTACGCACTTGATGACGTCGCCCGGGGCGACGCAAAACAAAATTTGAAGTTAGGGCTTGCAAAGCAGGTCTCTGATTACAAATAAGCATCACCAAATGGCGACACATTCCAAAATTTTGATGGTAACCACCACATGAATTACTTCATGAGCGGAATTAGCACTAACCTCAAACTTGGGTTTTTAAACCGATTTAAGACAGCGTGCGACCGACATTTATGCGGACGGGGTTGGTGTTGTCGTGCGTGTTCCGCGCAGGCGGTTGAAACGACGAGAGACACGGCCCATCAAGAGACCGGCCGATGACCAGAGCGCGGGTCGTTCAATTAAAATGCAATCGAGTGACAAACAACGTGTTTTCAAAATTTTAACACAAATAGAGTAAAAATGCGAAACACATCAAAAACACATCGACTGTATCGGCTTCAAACAGTGAATCGGGATGAAAGTCTTGTCAAGTCAGGACTGATTTTGATTTTATTTTATTACGCTCGGTGCGTCGTTTAATATGATCATAGCAATATGTATTAGGTGCAAGTTTCACAAAAATAATAAGACTGCTTTAACTGTATTGATCCTGTTGACTTTTTTGGATAACTGCTACGATGCTTATGTTGGTATTGGATCACTGCAAATGATTTTACTCGCCAAGTTATCATAAAAACTCAAAATTGTTATTTGCATAACGCAGAGTATTTGAAAATCTAAAGAAAATAACCATAATAAGCTGCTTTACCGTTTCCTATTTATTACAATCGAACTGATAAGGGATGGGTTTTGCGACTCATTTATACAGCAGTGCCGTCTTTGGGCAACTTTCAAATGGTTAAATGCTCCTAGATATGGAATTATCTGAATCATGAATTCCGTGATCACAAGTCATCTTCGAGATCGGTGGTCTTTTCACTTTACTCCGAAAAACACACAAAAGTCAATTTTATTGTTTGCCATTGCATTGCTGTTTTGTTATTTTTGGGCACCGGACCAGGACGTGAAATGACAGCCGAATTAACTCTAGGGATCGGATTGGACCGGTGGATCTTGGCTTGTTAGCGAACATTGCACAGGGGATTAAAAACCCGCCTTGATGAATCTTCAAATCACCCACTTGACCTTCTCTAATCGATACTAGCGGCGGATTTGACAAACAAATGCAAGAACTGATTTTGATATCGGTCCGTCATAAAATGCGTTATCGGCATCCATAAAATAAGTCGTGCAAAAATGATAAAGCAAAAAAAATCTCACAAAGATACTCCAACACCAAAATTATCTAATCAACCACTTCACCGTATCCGCGTTACTGATCCCGAGCACGTTTGCTGAATTAAATTATGCACAACAACGCAACAAGGGAACACCGACGCGAATACAATCCGTGATCAAATGGTTTATCTTCAGAAGAATCGTCGAAAAACTTGTAATGTTTAAAAATCAGTCGATTTGAAATCAAAAGATTGAAAAACTCACTCGATTCAAAAACAGTCTTCTTATCAGCGGCAGATGTGGACAAATACTCCCAAAGAAAATCCTTCGGATCCAAAATACGCCCGCCAGCTAATCAGATCTGTCGAAAATGCGTTGACTTGCGAGTTCGGAACAGGCTTTGCCGCAGGCGGTTGAACGGAAGACATTGCCAGTGAAGCATCTGCGAATCCACCTCCTTTGTCGGAATCGAACTGGTTCATGAAAAAAACTTTCTTCGACACTGAAACGAAAAAAAGTTTTGAATCTAAAGATCAAACGCCCAAACAAAAACCACATCGATTCAAACTTCTGCCAACAGGCCAAATGCTCGCTGGCAATCGAGCTCGATTGAAACTGGAGCATCGCATGGAGTCGTGAAATCGACGGATGGTTTGACTTCCGCGGTTTCCGGAAGCGGCAGCGGTCTCCAAGGACTTCGATGAACCGTTATCATCGCTAACCAGCATGTCCGAAAGTGAACCGCCATTACCAGAGACTCTTCGTCACGACTTCCAACGTGAGCGTCAGTTCGTTCGGAACGGCCGTGGGCTGTAGACGTTTTTCAGCTTTTCCAATCCATCACCGTCCTTGAAACTGTCAAACCGATGAACGGCATGTGCTAAGATGGAACTGAAACACAAATTATATATAAAACCTTCGATAAGTTGAGCGAAACTGATAAACAAATGTAAAAATGAACTCATCCTTGATGAAAACATGTTCTTCCGACGGAATCTTCTCGTCGCTGCCATTACCATAGCGGATAAAGACATTTTGGAGACTGAATCATGCAAAATCCAGAAACAAACCGGGGGTTCGCATCCAAATGACGCAAACGAGGCAGCGCGTTTGAAGACATAACAGGCGGGATTCCCGGACCCATCTGACACTCTCGGAAGAACGAAGGCTGTCCGACGGCAGGCTGAACCTGGCGGGGCGGTGATGGAGCATGGCGCTGGGGCTGGATTCGACATCTGGAGCAGAATCGTGGCTTCGGAGATTGAACGGCTTTCAAAAACGAGAACGCAATTGACAAAACACCTGTTTTGCATTCGACACACTTTGCCAAAGTTTGGATGCAACCGAGATTAGACGAGAAAAAAGTGCCATTCAGCGCTTCCATTGAAAAAACAATACGCAAAAAGATGTTTCAAAGTTTAACTTGATATGTAATAACGCAAATTTGCTTGTTTTGTTAAATATTAATGTATAACATGCCTTGTAACTACAGTACAGGGTAACAATGCCCCTTTTTACAACGACAAACTGTATTTCAATACTGTTAACTTTTTAGTATTCGATGACAATCCCAAAACAACGGCGAGGAAAAGTAAAAAACACGACCATTCAGCAAAAACATGCCTGACAACCCCTGTCTCAACAAGACTGTCAACTGGCTACAAGACCGATGAACTGTACCTACAGTACACCCACTCTGACCGTTTCAAACTTGATGCAGCCGACGACTAACCCATTATTTTACCGAAGCAAATAAAAGCACGCCGCTTTCATCAGTTTCAATCATAATGTACTCCAGCTCAGCCCAACTGAACCCACATCACTATTCCGATTCTAAAATGTTGCTAACTGCCTGCAGTTTTGTAGTTGGCGGCGGCTTCTAGGTCTGTTGAGTCATTCTGAATCAATGTCGACATCAAACAACGCGAGTACGACATGCAGAGAAGCCGCGTTGCAGTTGACGGTCACGCGATCGGGGACAGACCTGATACCAATCGATAAACCGTTTGGCTCGGGAGAATCTCGACGACTACTTAACTGCGACAGTTGACTGAACATCAGACGTTTGATAGCGTGATCAGCTGGCCGCATAAACTGGGAACACGGTGACAGCTCACTTCGATTTAGAGTAATGTGCTGCTTGATGCCGTAGATCGGCAGACAACGTTCAAAGTACGATAGACCGTGAAATACAGTATGACTGTTATCAGAAGGTCTGAACTGTCGAAGCGTAAGGAGGAGGGTGATGAACTACCTGAAATTTGAATGGATCAATACACTTTCAAAAACGGAAAGATTACGGTAATACGCACAAAGATTTGAAAACTTACAAAATCTGTCTGTCGGATACGGCCAAATCCATCAACTTCTCTAAAGCAACGCCAACATGCAAGTAAAACCAGAAGTGTGTAGCAACGGGAAGACTGGTTTCAGCCATTCAGATGGGAGCTAAACCAAGACTTCAGAAACAGTCAGAACAAACTGAAAACCATGTGAATGCAAAGAACCAAAACACAATCAATCATATGGTTTTTTTTCTTATACCATTCTCAAATGAAAGGCATTCCTGGCACCCCGGCTACTCTTTGTAATTGTACCCTTGCATCGAACAGCCTCAACGACGGTCAAGGGTTACAAGTTCCTTCTGCGAAGAAAGCCAGTCCCCCACCGCTGGAGAATCCTCGGCATGATCAACAATAAGTTGTCAGGAATTCTCGCACAGCGAGGGAAAGGTGGCGCGTGGTTGAGATCTCCTTCAGCCGTGGCGAAACCGATACAAATCACGTATCGGCTTCACAAGCGAACCGAAGGAGATCGCGCCCGGGACAGAAGGAACTTGCTTCGGACCGAAGTCGAAAACTGCCCGATGCAAGTGAAAAGGGGGTTGGGACGAGAGCCGGGGGAGCTGGGAAGGCCTTCCGGGGGTACAAGACATATATTAACAACAGTAAACAAAGGAAATGCATAGGGGGTAAAACAATCAAGTCCAGACGTGGACAGAGGGGCACTGATTCGCACGGGGATGGGCCGTCCGTGGACCAGGATGAAAGCCAGACGATGGCGTGGGTGAAGAGCCGACAACAGAGGCCAGAAGCGAGCTGTGCATGGCCGTCGGAGAGAAGCTGCTCGCGTTGACTGTCCAAAGTTACGGTAGCAAAAGGCAGCATTGTAATGTGGAGGAACTTTGCCTGAAAGAACACAAAGGTTGGATTCATACATAAAAGAATAAGGAAGTCAAATAAACTAACCTCAAAAATGTGATCAAAAGCGTTCTTTCGATCGATGTAGAACCTGTTCTGAGAGGTTAACCTGTTCAGAATACGGTAAAGACGGCATCATGAAGGTGCCGTAGGTAAACATGCCACTTCTTGGCAATGAAGAGCCGGATCGGACGAAAAAACCCAGAAGCAATACGTGCGTGGCCGGTCCGGAAGAGCTGTCCGCTTGAAAGGCCGAGAATACGGCAGCGAGGACATTGGGGAACTGAAAAAGTGCAAATGTGACCAAATGTAAGAGCAGAAAGACAAAAGGCAACTAACATTGATCGATCGAGAATACGCCTCACGATTCATCGAGGGCTGAGTAGTCGATACAGGCCATTGTAGGCACTGTGACTGTTGGCGTGGCCAGAGGCGATACGAGCGTGGCCGGCTTGGAAAAAGACTGCTTGACGGTATCAAGGATACGGTAGCACAATGGAGTGTTGCGCACAGAATAGAAGAAGCTTCGGAGAGGTCGAAGTTTGTGCGGAGGACAGGAAGGGCTTCGATGAATGTGAAGCCGGCTGTCAATGTTGATCTTCCTCAATGAATCGGTGGCACTTCAGCGTGAATGAGTCCTTATCGATCTTCAATCGATTCAGGAAACTTGGCGGCGACGTCGAAACGTCGCGAAGAAGAAGCCAGTGTGCATGCAGTCGTGCTTGCGACGCTGAAGAGGTCATGCCTGCGGATCCGATGGGTGACACTGAAACAGAAGCAAAGTCAATTCGAATCAAAACCATGGTGTTAAAACTTACAGTTGCTTCGGTTCGGACCCCCGAAGGTGGACAGGACGAGGATAAACCACGCCCCGAGGCTGCACGTCGAAACGCGCGCGCAGTATCAAGCAAGGAGCTAGGCTCCAAGCAAGTGATACTGTCGCATGGAAGGCCCTCCCAAAGTGTCGGAACTGGCCAACCGGGCAACACCAGACTCGAAGGGACCGTCGAGACTTGGCTTTACAATGCCCGGCAGCGCGGTCCTGAAGAGGGTCGCTTCCTTGATTCGCTGCATTGGCAGTCAGAATCCTTCGAGTGCCAGCGAAAGTGCCCGAAGGCTGTGCTAGGCAAGCTCGGGAGCTGGGCTGGACACCGTCATGGCTTTGACGTTTGTCGTGTGTCCAATTCATGCCTGAAAAAGGGTCCAAATGAGAATCAGAAAGCCAAAAAGGGGTAGAAAGCAAACTCACAACATAACAGCATGAAGCCCGCCCATCGTGGTGACGCTGGCGTCATCTGTACCCTCCGCGGCCCATGTGGAAGCCTCTGTGTCCGAGGGCTGCGCGGTGCAGGCGTGAGCTCGACTCGCTGGCCGAAGGGGGTGGCCCGAAGCAAGGACGACCGCTCGAAAGCAGTGGTCAAAGGAAGTGATGCGAGAAGAGCTGAAAGAGAGGGAAGTGCAACGTGTCCTTCATGATAAAACAGGTGAAATGTCACGAGATGCACGAAAAAGACCACGAAATACAGTATACAAGGGGTGGCAATAGCTAATGCCCTCAGGGAAAGTGGATAAACTGGGGTTCGGGATAGGGGTGACATGAAATCAACCCAAAACAGAAAAGGTTCGGGAAGGAACAGTGGAATTTCGACAACATGTTCGCAAATGGTAAAAAAACGGAAGCCACTTGATGACAATGACGCGGTTTGTGCGAAATTGCAAAACGCAAGTTGGTATCAGGACAGAAGCCAATAGGAAAACATCAACAATGCCGTCAAAAGGAACAACGATGACGACAGTCTGAGAAAAAAGCGTCACGTTTGACGAAAAACGCCTCAAAAAGGGGTGATAAAGGGGCAGAGAAGGCGAAACCCCAACGATAAAGCATCAGCGTGCCTGTGGCAGACATAGGGACGGATAGTAATGACAGCAAGCATGATAAAAGTCATCCTGCGTGAGCTAATACCCAAAACAACGGCTCAAAACGGGGGGACGGATCGGTGGGACCCGAAAAATGCAAATAGCAACCTTCAAAAACAGTGAAAAAGTAGTAAACAGGGGTTATACCTCGAGGCAATGCTGGGGGCAGGCCGATCAATGGCCATGAATGAGGAAAAGCCGTGGAAAAAGCAGTGAAAATGGGGCGGTCTGGTCCAAAAAACGAGTTGTCATCGTTGGGGAAGGGCTCAGCGCGTATTGATCGATCGCTGGAGCCGACCGACCGGGTCGAGGCAGTCGGCGAAGGCGTGAGATGCGCTTCACTGGTCCAAAGTGTGAACTGTGGCCGGGCTGACCGTTGCCGCTGGAAGCGGGAAAGCGGGCTCGAAACGTTAAGCTTTGCATGGAAACGTGTCAGGCAACGTGCGCCGTGCAGCGTTGCAATCAAGCCCGCTTTTCGCGCACTCACTTTCGAGAGCCCGCACAAGTCGGCTGTCGACAGCCCGCGGCCCTTTTCCAGAAACGCCCCACGTTTGCGTGCTTGTATATCTGCGTATGATGCAGCTGGAACGTGATCCGACGATAGCAGCTTCTAATGCGCCGTCGAAAACGGTCAAATTCCCAGATTTTTGTCCGATCCGCTGGCTTTCATCCAGTGGTCGGCATCAGTGAAAAGGACCCTGTTCCCGGTTTTGTCAACGGTGAGAATTTTACGTATTGTTCAAAATGGATAAGCATAATGATGTCTTTTTTAGGCTTTCTGAACCTCCTAACCACAATCTCCCCCAATGCCACCGGCTATTTGACCAATGCTGACGTCGGTCGACGCACCCCTTATCAGTCATTGTCTAGATTATATATAATTGCCGCATATCCATGTCCCCGTACTGATGAGCTGTGATTTCAGAGACTGTGCCGTCGAGTCCTCAGAATTCCCCGCCTCCCACTTCCTCGACTCAGATGGCGTCTCTTTGAAATGCCAGTGGCACTCAGATGTTTCGATGCTTCGAGGAAGCAACCTAGCTGGAAATATGGATGGTGACTGGATCGATCTACAACAACCCCTTTCTGCTTTGCTTATCACTTGATAACCATGCCACCGCTTTTGGAAACAATGCTGTGATTTTGAAAACCAACAATGCTTCGAAAAGTTGTGCCATGGGTTTCAACGTGAATCGACAAGCAACAACAGTTTTGAGCTCCCAAAGTAGTGACAGCATTGCTAATTGCCAGCTAAATGGTCGTTTTTTGATTGTAATCTGGGAAAAACGACATCCCAGAGCTTGTTGCTGATACAGATAGTGATTGAAGTTTGGAAAAGGCTGCTTCAAGCTTCATTCCAACATTCAATCGCTGGCGGCCTTATAATTTGCAGTGAAAGCATGTTAAACTGATCAGATTAGTAACATTGAATCAAATATAACGTAAAGTGAAAACCAAAAGATGGTTTGTTGGAATCTGTCACTTACAGCAACGCAACGACTAACAGCTAGCTAACTTCGATGCTGAAGCTAACGCAGAAACCAGCTAACGCCTCTTATTACTTCTAATTCAATGGCCCGACTGGCATGCATCATGCATCACAATAAGAATACCTTTCCGACTGGAAATTGTATCAAAATCAGTCAAAAAGGCACCCCAATTCTGAAACAAGTGCAAACTGCAGTGGATTCCACTGAAGAAAGAAGCAAAACAGCCGATGGTGCTACGATCCGATCTAAAATTGATTGATCCAAGTGAGATTATATAAAATTTGCGCAGAAAACAGCAAAAGTGAATTGAAGAAAACAACTTGTACCGACGAAAAGGTAAAATCATTTATTTGGATCGATAGAGGCAGCATAAATCTAACCAACCTGCCATTTTTGAGCATCTTCGCCACAGGGCACATTGATGACATCGTATCAAAGACCCCGAGTGCGTGTGCTGATTTGAAAAAGGACAGCAACGCAACATCGGGCCATGATGCGGTTATCACTTGAGATGGCAAACCTCGTTCAGCATTAAAAACTGACTTCCGAAGTCGGTGAATCCATAGAATACAGGAAAGGATAAACAAAATAGGCTTCGAAATCGACCAAAAAGACAAAAGCTGGATTGAGTCGGGAGTGGGAAGGGACAATTTAAAAAAACAAAGGCAGTCCCCCAAATCAAGTCAGCGGGCAATTGATTAGGCACAGGGCCACGGCGACGAGGCCAGGCCAGTCGGTTGACCGAGGGAAACGGCAAGGGAACAAGAAAGGAAAAGAGGGACACCCGGATATGCAGACGGTTTTCGCGCAATGACAGGGCGGCCTTATCCGAGCCGACGTAATCGATTGACTGGCTCTCGACTGGGATGCGTGAAATGAAAAAGGATCCGCTAATGATAAGAAAAAGCCTAATTACCCTTAGTCAATGGCATTTTTGTCACTTCTAATGTTCATAAATCGAATCTCGGACCCATTCTACGTCGTTTTGACACCTTATCCCCCGTTTTGGCCAGTTTCTATGCCTATCAGCAGCGTTTCTGACACAAAAGGCTATCAGCGAGTCGTTTTCCTCCAGACAGCGCTCCACCGCTTCTGAATCTGTATCCAGGAAGACGGTTGTTATCATCTACCCCATTTCGTCCGTCTTATCACCACGTAAACGCTTCATTGCTAAACAAGCATCACTGATTCCCTCATTTTGCCCCTATTGCCGCCGGCAATGGCTCTCCATTTCACATTTTCAACCTTTCTTAACTGATAAAACGTGCTTTTGTACTCGCATTTGAAGTGCAACTAGCTCTAACGTCATCCTCCTACTGCACTTATCAGCTGGCGCAATAAATGAAACCCTCTGGCTATCACGAAGCATGCTAAAAAGCAACCGTCAGCTATATCCCCGCAATCCCTGCACTCCAGACAGTCGTTGCAAACGTGAAACTATCATTGTATACCTACCGTATTCTGACTTCATCGCTTTCTCAAATAGTTTGTTTAGCCGCTGGTTTGACTTCCACTACTTTTGACACCCCAAATCCGTGAATTTGACGCAAGAAGATGCTAGCGGCGCAGGTTTTGAGGTCATTCGGACTCATTTGACGTTATCATTGTGCCAATTGAGTTATCTAACTCCATTTAAAGCCCTAATTAGCGCATTTCCGTTACAGTTTTGACAAATAGACATCAATTATGACACATTTTATATATACTGTCGGCACTTTTGTTGAATTCCTATGCGGTACTTATGGAATTAGCGCATCTACTGTAGTTTCACAGCTTATTCGCGAGATGCTGTAAAATGCTACCCTTTTTCGACGTTACAGTAACCTTTTCATTCATTTAACGCGGGCCAAAAGCTACAACCTATCATAACGCGTACGCTTATCACTTTTAACTGATCTACGCGGCTTCCGTTATCAGTTTTTGTCGAAATTCACGTTTCAAACCCCCAAAAACCCTACTTTTTTGTGTTTTTCATGCTTTTTACTTCGGCGCCGCTAGCTATCTGAACTAATGTGCGTGTTTTGAATTGTACGTGTGCGCGAGATTCTCTAAACTTCCAAAATTGATCTATAGCGCGCGAAATGTGTCAAATTTTGGCTTTTTGAGCACTTTATCAATCGTACTGTTTTCAGTTTCTACTCCACTTGTATTTCTACGTTCAATTCGAACTGATTTTGATCATGTCTGGCAACAAGAGCACCTCTGCCCCGAAGGAAGCCGTCCCGGCCGTGGTTGTCCGTGGTACGCCTCTGGCGGAATCGGGTGAGTACTTTTGACATAAAACTGACCTATTTGGCAAGCTATTCTTCTTTTTGACGCCAAACAAGCTACGCTAGCGACTGATTATCAGGTTTTTTCGGTGCAATGCAATTCCACGAAGTGTTTTTTTTTGTCAAATACCGTAACCAGGTACCGCCAAATGGCTAACAGCGTGCAATTTTATGTCAAAATCAACTTTTACGATGCGCAATTCTGAAAAACTACTTCCATCCTTTCTCCAAAATCAACTTTTGTTTCGTTTTCGCTCAAAAATAAGCCATGCAAAGGGCAAAAACGCAACTGATAAGCTAACTAACCAAGTCAAACAGTTGAAAAGCGCTTCAAAGTGAAATTGACTTTAAAATTTTGGTTCCAAATCACTCAAAACAGTAAACCAACCTTTCCACTGTCACTCCATTGATCTATTTCGACGTCAACTAATGATCATCTCTTTTCAGACGCCACTCTGGACGAGAGCCTTCGTTCGCTGCCTGCTGTCGATGCCTCGGGACGCCCGTTCTTCGGCCCGCTCAACCGCTCCGCGCCGGCTACCGTCGAGAACACTGCCGCTACTGAGGATTCGGTCGCCCCGTCGACTCCATCCGGCACGCCGTCCAAGGAGTCTGAGGCCGAGAGCCGCGCCGTTTCGTCGCGTCCGTCCAGCGACATCACCGACCCGTCCGACCTCTCCGGATCCATCGCCAATGCCAGCGTCGATGAAGGCCGTCGCTCGTCGGGCCGTTTCGGTGCTGAAGCTTCTGTCGGCTCCCTGCCATCTGCTTCCACTGGTGCCATGGAGTCCTCCGCGCTCTCGACACCGCCCGCTACTCCCGAGACGTCTGGCCAAGCAGCCGTCCGCACCATGCATCAGGAGCTCATTGGAGTCACGCCGAGCAACAAGTTGAAGGTCGACCGCGAGTTCATGGACCTCGCAAACAGTCCGATGTCGGTCGTGCTCGAGCGCACGGAGCCGTCTCTTGAAGCCGGATCCCTCGCTGCAACCACCGGTACGTTAACTTCATTCTCGACAAGCCCAAATCAAACAAAGACTTACCTTTTTGGTTATCAGCAAACTTTGAACATCTGTAATGTCGTCTGTTTTAGAGAGCACCGCTTCCGCATCGGCCCTGATGTCGTCCACTGCGCCGTCGACCCCTGCTTCCGCTGCTGAAGCTTCCGTCGGCTCCATGCCATCCGCTTCCATCGGTGCGTTGGAATCTTCTGCGGTTTCGTCGCCGCCGGCCTCTCCCAGCATGCCCAACGCCTCCGCCGAAGCTGCTGCCCCGGTTGTTGAAGCCTCCGTCGGCTCCCTGCCTTCCGCTTCCATCGGTGGACTGGAATCCTCCGCACTCTCGACGCCGCCGGCTACTCCGGAAACTTCTGGCCAAGCTGCCGTCCGCGTCATTCATGAAGAGCTCCGCGGTGTCACGCCCAGCAAGAAGTTGAAGGTTGACCGCGAGTTCATGGACCTCGAAAACAGTCCGTTGTCGGCCGTCCTCGAGCGCACCGAGCCGTCTCTCGAAGCCGGCAACAATGACGAACCGTTGTGGCTCCGCTCCAGCAGTGCCGAGTCCAGCAACACCAGCGACCCGAAGCCAAAGGCAGTCAAGCGCCGTCTGCCGACCGATGCCGTGCCCAACGACAGGTCAACGCCTCGCCGCCTCCCCGTCCGTGCTCGCCGCAGCCGTCTGTCGAGTTCGTCTTCGGCCTCCAGCGGTCCGTGCTGCAGCAAAGACGTCCCTCGCAGCCGTCGTCACTGCCCCACTTGCCGTTGCGAGGACACCATGTTCCCGCCCATCGACGAAGTCAGCAACGCTTTGTCCGACTTCAACGGCTACTTTGAAGAAGACGCGCCCGCTGAAGCTGCTTCTGCCGTCGCCCCCGCCCTGGATGCGCTGTCTTCTGATGAGTCGTCGATCGAAGAGGACCCGCTGGCCGACATGCAATCCGACGATGAAGTCCCTGCCGAACCGCCGGTCCCGGCTTGTCCTCGCTGTGGGCGCAACTGCACCTGCGTCCCGGTCCAGATTCCGGAACCCGAAGTGCCCCGTCCTCGTCGTCGCCGTGCCGTTCCGACGATGTCCTTGGAGGATGCCTGGAAAGCCTTGAAGTTCATCGACGACTTCGAGATGGCCGATCTTCCCGCCGCTCCGTCGAAGTTTGACAAGAACTTCAACCTGTTGGAGTTCCGTCCCCTGACGAAGGACCGCATCAAGAAGTTCGGATGCACCGATGACTTCCAGGTCGGCTTGTATGAGGACGGTGAAGTCGTCTTCCAGGGCAGCTTCCCGGGCGTCAGCACGACGACGGAGCTGCTTCGTCGGGCCACGTACCAGCCGGTGCTGGCGTACCACGTGCCGGAGGATCCGGTGAAGGATATCGAAGTCGGCGACGATTACTTCGTCATGATCACGGAGGCCGGGCATCTGCTGTCGCTGGGTGCGAATGACGAAGGCCAGCTCGGGGCCGCTGGCAGGTCTGGACTACTCCGCCAACGTGCCATCACGCCGGTCACGATGCGCCGCTTCCCGGCGAAGAAGGAGAAGAAGGAGGTCGGCGAGATCGTCTTCCGCGAGATCACGGTTGTCGGCAAGACGACTTGGGCCACGGATGAAGACGGCCTCACGTACGTCTGCGGGGAGGGCTTCAAGCGTGTGCTGACGTGGGATGGCAAGAGGCCAGGATCGGGGCTGTAAAGGTTGGTTTTGACTTCTTTATTGAACATTTTCGAACTTTGACTCACCTAATCGATCCGAAACTGCATTGTTGTTGAGTTTCGCGGCGATTCTGGTTGGCGCAGCAGTTTGGGGGAGTTGACGGGCTTCTGAAAGCGTAGAAACGTTAGTGAATTCACAACTTGGGTCAAAATGCACGCAAATTGGCAAAACAAAAAGGGGAAATCAGCATTTTGAAACCATCGGGATTCACGGAAACGCGGTCACGCATGAAACGGAAAGCGTAAAACCCCTCAGGCAGTTTACATATCAGATTTGTATCGCGCTTTTCGGATATTTTGAAACAATCGACTATTCAAAACCAATCAATAGGGTCACACTGTGCGCGAAATGGTTCTTTTCAAAACAAAAAGCTGTTTTTCGGATAAAAATCGATGCATTTACACGGAGACTGATCAGAATGATAAAAACTGTCACTTTTTGCCTGTGGCGGTGACCCGCAGCGATTCTGGTTGTGAAAGTTAGCAAACGCGGTACCAAAAAGACGCGCGTTTTGAAACAAACAGACACAAAAGTGTGTTGCGCGTCATATAAGCATGCTATCAGTGAAGCATCACGCACACGCGGGGTTACTGTAGGAAGTGCCCCAGGGCAGGAAAACAAGGTTTGAGGGTAAACGGCATGCGGGGTATCATTCTGACGCAAATTTCGCGGGGATTTCAAAAAGCAACAACATTTTCGGTTCACATGACTTGTGCAAGGTTCAATTGCCCCTCTTTCAGTCCAGGATTCCGGATCCTCCAGTGACGTCGGCACCCCGCTGCAGATGTTGCCATGAGGTTTGTGTGGCGTCCTTTTTGTTTTTGTTCAAAAAAAAAAAAAAAAACCCCAAAAAAAAAAGATAAAAAAAACCCAAAAAAAGTTAACCTTGTTCCTTGCCTTGTTTAATTGTTTAATTTATTATTGCTTTTGCTAATTATTTATTTATTTATATCTTATTTATTATTATTATTTGTGCTTCTCACCGCCATTTAGCCCCCTGTACGAGTCAATTGCGTATTTGTGGATTAGGGAAACCAGTCAGGCCACGGCATCGTCAACTGTTTCAGAAGAAGCTTCAAATCTCGCCCATCTTTCCTGTCACTGAGCTAGCAAGGCATGACGTTAGGCCAGCCACGGGGCGGTGGTCGAGTTTGGAGCTTCTTCTGCTTCGGGTGGGGCTGTTGTGGCAGGACTGGCATCCGTATTTCACTTTGCGCATAGTCATGTTCAATGATCTACGAATCAACCCGACTCGTACGGTGGTGGCATCCCCTTAAAGAAAAACACTGGCACAAAAGAGAAAAAAAAGCACTACTGTCCTGTGTCTTCTTCTTTCATTTTCTTCACTCATGGCAACTCGGATGAACAGAAGGAACTGAAGAAGGAAGAACGTCACGAAACAATGATCGCCTCTGATCAACCTCCTCACGATCACGCGAATTGAAACTTCATCCAACCCATGAAGGACGGTGGCCACGGTCAAGTCAAAGAATCTAATGCGATAAGACGGGGAAACCGAGATGACAGCTGATTTCATCCGACTTTGGAAGATAAATGGCTCAAGTGCAATGAAGACGATCAAAAATGATGGGAATCTGAATGTTTCGGGCAGCAAAGCTGTGAAAAGGTGGGTTTCTTTGACACTTTGTGAGCGAATAATAATGAAAACCCTTTCAGACGCCTATGCCAATGACAAACCAGCCCGCACCCCCAAGATTGCTCCCATATTTGAAGCATATCCACGTTGGCAGCACTCTAAAACAGCCAAATCTCGTCGTATCGCATCAACACAGGCTCGAATCTACCTCTCGGCCTATCTGCCATCAATGGCAACCGTCCAAGTGCCAGCGCAATGTTAGTCCATCATCAAACTCCACGATGAAACGCGCATTTTCAAGTTGGCCCTGCATCACAACCGCCAACAAATCAATCCAATTTGACAATTTCAACACAAAATCAATGAACCCCGCCATCAACGTTGAAGGCACACCGCCGAACATGAATCAGCTTCGAGGTCACCGCTACCGTACTTTAACTCGTGCCATGAAGAGACGCTGCTTCCGTCAAGCTGCCAGCCGAGCCCTTAAAATACCGTCAGAATGTGATCAAGGCGATGAAAAGGAGCTGAAGAGCGATTCTGAGCCACTGAATCGACTCATCAACGCAGAAGGATAATGAAGATACGCACTTCAATGAACAATGAATCCTCAAATGAGCCAGCCACCAGATGCGTCGCAACCCACCAGCCGCAGAATCGTTCAAACACTGCAGAACAGCGCTGATTGCCCCCAGATTTGGCCCATCGCAACATGAAAAGCGGCAAATGCCGAACAATGAATGCCAAGAAGCCGTCTTTGACACGTAAGACTTCGAACAAACTGAAATCGCAGATGTGCGATTAATAAGTACACCCAAACTCGCTACACAATCAATACTGCCCCAAATAAGGTGAGTGGAGCACTTTTACAATCGATATTTCAAACAAAAACAGACATTTTCAGCCCCAATTGAAAGTCCATCACTGCCACCTCAACTGATACCTATCTACCATGCATGCCCAAGCGAAGCCAAATGACGCTAACGAGGATCCCGCTAACTGAAAAGCGCCCCGCCATGCCTCTGGCAAGTCGTCTCCCTACCCGAGGATCCAAAAAACCGGGAAAAGGCGGAAAGGAACATGGGAATCGCGCATGAATCCTGATGAAAAGAACTATGAAGTTGGCCTGATCAACGCCGAAAACCCTTCAAAGAGACGACGCTACACATATGAGGCAAGAAGGCAGACGAATATGATGAATTGGCCAGAAATAGACGGAAAGGAAGTCCGAATCGATCGAAACTCGGAAAAGTTGATCACATCATGGGGCAGAAGGATTCTTCGTGGGTCAACAAGGTAAGGCAATCACTAAACAAAGCACGAACATTGAATAACAACACGCATTTCAGAACAAAAGACCATCGCGAGCACGAAGAATTCAACATTGACACGAAATGTGTTCAGAAGCCGAAGACGGATGCTTCTTAAAGCCCTCCAACGGGACGAAACTCGGATAAGAAGACACGCAAACAGATGATCACCGCCGGGAACGATCGACAGCACGTCGATGGCAAGTGCTCGATCGCAGCGAAGTGCCAATGATGGCCATCATGGCATCAACACTGGCGATGTCGCCGGAATACCCAGACATGGGTCAGGTTTGAAGACCTACGCGGAGAGAGGAGAATGTTTTGGCAAAACTTTGACAATTTTACAATTTTTGAACGGGGATTATGCAAATTTGCGCCCCAGGGTGTTTTGAAATGACCCTTTTGATCAGCTGCGGCTTTTTTATTGGAATTTTGGCTCTTCGCAAGCAAAAGTTTGTATTTTAAACGCAAACGCAGAGAAACCTGGCATTTGCCAAAAGCGAATGACGCTCATAGCCTCTGGCTTTCGCTAAATATGAGCGAGAGATCTTTGAAATCTCTGCGAATGCGTGCAAGTTAGCCGCAGGGCGACCATAGAGATTGCATGAAGCATCAACACGAAAAGATGCACAGGCTTGACCTGAATTAGCCTCAGGAAAAGAGAAGAAAAAGTTGCCGAAAAAGAAATGGAAAGTTTTGGCAAGACTGATAATTTTGTCATTTTTTAACGGGGATTATGCAAATTTGCGCCCCAGGGTATTTTTATATCGCCCTTTTGATAAGCTGCGGCTTTTTTTATTGAGATTTTGGCTTTTCGGAAGCAAAAGTTTGTGTTTGAGGCGCAAACGCAATGAAAACTGAGCCATCGCCAAAAGCGAAAGAAGCTAATTACGAGTGAAAGATCTTTATAAGATCTGCCAAAGCGTGCGACTTAGCCGCAGGGCAAACATTGGAAGATTTCGGCGTGCATCAACGCGAAAAGATGCACATGCTTGACCTGATCTAGCCTCAGGCACCACCGAATATGATTTCGCCGGATCCAGGCCACAGAGAAGAGTCGCCGAGACGGCGGAACAAAGGAAGGGGTCAGAGAGGGTTGTTGGACTCCAAAGACGGTGGAGGAGGGGAGGAAGGACGATCCACTGGGCTCACAGTGATCCAGAAGCCGGAAAAGACGTCAGCGGCAGGCTTGATGCCGAGTAGAACTTGATAGCCATTACAAGATGCGGGGAAGGGATTAGCCCTGCCTCCGGGCGCGAGAAAGCAGTCCACATTGAGATGGAAGGCAGAGCCAAGGACGAGAATGGCAAAATTTTGAATTTATATAATTTTTTTGAAAGAAAAGCAAAACTTTGCATTTCTGACGCTTTAGATAAACTACTTTTATCATCGAGCATTAGTAAACGCAATTTTAATATTAAAAAACGCGATATTTTATCACTGAGACCGTTCTCGGCTCAAATCAAACATGAAGCTGCCTCCGGCGAGCAAATCGCTGCTGGGGGCACGCGTAATTTGCCAAAAAGGTGCACTGACCAGTCTAGATCAGCTGGGAGGCACAAAAACGGCGATTCCTCAGAGGAATCGTGCGTTTATCCGCGCGGCGGATAAAGCGGAAACAGCCCGCGGCTGCGCACAAAGCACGGCTGCGGGCGAGCGAGATGAAGCTTGGCGTTGTGTGCCGACCCACACAGCGCATTGTGCGTCGTGAAATGGACCCTTTTAGGCGTTTTCAAATTGCCGCAGGCAACGCAGCACGAAATGAGTGCTAATTTACGATTGTAATTTATTTATCAGTTTTTTGCATTTTGCATCAAAAATTTTAACTTATTGATTGAAAAATAACAATAAATTCGCCGATTAACGGATTTTGTTAGCCTTGGGCCAAATGAACCCGGCTCAAGGCTAACCATAACTTTATAACAGTGCAGCCTCATTAGAATATGAGGCTGCACGCTCCATCAGAGTGTTACAAACCGGCTAGGCTACGGTAGCCTAGAGAAACTTGCGCAGATGAGTTAGCGCCTTTTAATTCGCGGCTTCGGCCGTTTATATTGGCACAGGCGGCCGTGGAGTGCCTCGACATAGTTGTCGGGGCGAACCGCCTTCGGCCTAAAAGCCTTCGGGCACCCCTGGCCTCGACACTAATGTGTTGGGGCCGCCTCCAGGTTCGCCTGGGGGCCTATAGGGCCCAGTTGGAGGCTGGCGGTACGGTCGGCGGAGGGTCCCTATGAAGTCTGGGCCCTTCAAATAAACAAAACGGAAATAGGACTCCGTCGACTGTGCCGTATTTTTGTTTTGTATTGGTATTTTGTTTGAATTTACTAACCCTTTGTTTCCAGGCTTCCTTCCAGACGTGCCATCCCCGAGACGTGCCCCGAGACGAGCCCCAGACGAGCCCCGAAGCCAACCCCGAGGCAAGCCCATCAGCACCACTGATGAAATCCCGAGTGCAATCAGGTAATCTTTTCATCCTTTTTGTGCGTTTTCGACACCGCTTTTGATCCAAAACCACCTACCGTACTAACTTTCCCCATTTTCAGCCATTGCTTTGAATTCGACGGTGCCGAACTTGTTTATGGTGGACATGAATGTAAGTTTGTTGTTTATTTGACTTTTTGTACTATATTTTCACTAATTTTAATGCAATTTTGACATTTTTTCAAATTTCAATGATTTTTTTACAAGAATTCACTGCCAAAAAAGTAAAAATGGCAAGTACGCGTAAGCTATACCCAAATTTTTCTTCAGCTTTCGTACTTGGTTGTTTTAGCTCAAATTTTGAATCAAGTTTACTAATTAGTACGTTACTGTATAAAATGTTGTCATTTTCAGCCATCACGATAGAGGTCACACAACTGAATACGCCCTGGATGGTTATAAAGTAAGCTATTTCGATGTTTTACCCTTTTGAGTTCAATTTTACCCAATTTCGATCAATTTTTATCGAAATTTTTATGATTTCATTAAATTTACACCACAGTCCAATTTCAAAAAGTCAAAAAAAGCCAGTACGCGGAAGCGCTGGCCAAATTTTCATTTTGAACCGAAACTTAGCCGTTTTCGATTACGTTTGATGTTGTGGCAACACTGATTTGCCTTACTTTGTAAAATTTTGAAATGACAGGTCTCATTTTCAGCAACAATCCTGTAGACCACTTCATGCATGCCAAGTTTGGCCAACAGGCCGGGAAAGCTTGTTTATGCACTTTCTAACCGTGATATCACAAAAAAGGTGAGTGTATTATGATATTATTTGAACAAATGCGCAAATTTAACCTTTTCATGTACAATCATCACTACCCTGTGGCGCCAGCAATGATGGTACTAAATGCAATATCATGACGAACCGTGCCACAATAAAGGTCAGTGTATTTGTGAATACTTTTGAACAAACAGGCAAGATTAAATTTTCATATCCGTCCACCATCGACCATCTAAACAACAACGATCAACTGACTACACCATGCTGACGCTGACTCCTGCTTCCACACTAACGACGGCACAACTCGAAAAATTCACCATGAAAATGATAACTTTAGGCTATCACCGTGTTTTGCTATTTATGTTTTGATTTACTACTACTTTACTATCAACATTAAATGCATAAATATAGGACAAGTCAATTCTAATGACTGGATTTTCAGTTTGGGACACTAGGTGATTCGAAGTTGCCCAATGGGCGCTTCCGGTTTTGCCGAAACTCGATTCAGAGCATCATTTTAAACAGAACATAAACCTTAATCAATAGGCTTTAACATTTAAATGACAAAAACAGTCGAATAAGATCATAAATTAAATGATTGCGCTACCTGTATAGGATTCTCCGAGCCAACCGGGCGTTCACGGGACAAGCCTTGCTCGTATTGAACATTATGGAAAAGTCAGACATTGTTAGTTAACTTTAAGATAGCAAAAGACGATCAATAATAAGATCGTAACTTAAACTATTAGGCCTTCCATCCGGGATTCTAGCCGCTCCAGACTCGCCAATCAGGCGATTTCGAAGGTTGCCAAAGCTCAACTCCAAACATCATTTTGAACTATTTAGAACTGTTTTACATTGTTAGTTAGCTTAAATACAGTTGTTACAATGAAATGAAGCTTATACTTGAACTATTGGGCCTTCTATTTCAGATTCTAGCTGCTCCAGACTCGCCAATCAGGCGATTTCGAAGGTTGCCAAAGCTCAACTCCAAACATCATTTTGAACTATTTAGAACTGTCTAACATTGTTAGTTAGCTTAAATACAGTTGTTACAACGAAATGAAGGCTATACTTGAACTATTGGGCCTTCTATTTCGGATTCTAGCCGCTCCAGACTCGCCAATCAGGCGATTTCGAAGGTTGCCAATGCTCAATTCCAAACATCATTTTGTACCAGATGGACTTGTCTAACATTGTTAGTGAGCTTAAATACAGTTGTTACAACGAAATGAAGGCTATACTTGAACTATTGGGCCTTCTATTTCGGATTCCAGCCGCTACAGACTCGCCAATCAGGCGATTTCGAAGGTTGCCAATGCTCAATTCCAAACATCATTTTGTACCAGATGGACTTGTCTAACATTGTTAGTTAGCTTAAATACAGTTGTTACAACGAAATGAAGGCTATACTTGAATTATTGGGCCTTCTATTTCGGATTCTATCCGCTCCAGACTCGCCACTCAGGCGATTTCGAAGATTGCCAATGCTCAATTCCAAACATCATTTTGTACCAGATGGACTTGTCTAACATTGTTAGTTAGCTTAAATACAGTTGTTACAATAAAATGAAGCCTATACTTGAACTATTGGGCCTTCTATTTCGGATTCTAGCCGCTCCAGACTCGCCAACGAGGCGATTTCGAAGGTTGCCAATGCTCAACTCCAAACATCATTTTGTACCAGATGGACTTGTCTAACATTGTTAGTTAGCTTAAATACAGTTGTTACAACGAAATGAAGGCTATACTTGAATTATTGGGCCTTCTATTTCGGATTCTAGCCGCTCCAGACTCGCCAATCAGGCGATTTCGAAGGTTGCCAATGCTCAACTCCAAACATCATTTTGTACCAGATGGACTTGTCTAACATTGTTAGTTAGCTTAAATACAGTTGTTACAATAAAATGAAGCCTATACTTGAACTATTGGGCCTTCTATTTCGGATTCTAGCCGCTCCAGACTCGCCAACGAGGCGATTTCGAAGGTTGCCAATGCTCAACTCCAAACATCATTTTGTACCAGATGGACTTGTCTAACATTGTTAGTTAGCTTAAATACAGTTGTTACAATGAAATGAAGCTTATACTTGAACTATTGGGCCTTCTATTTCGGATTCTAGCCGCTCCAGACTCGCCAACGAGGCGATTTCGAAGGTTGCCAATGCTCAACTCCAAACATCATTTTGTACCAGATGGACTTGTCTAACATTGTTAGTTAGCTTAAATACAGTTGTTACAATAAAATGAAGCCTATACTTGAACTATTGGGCCTTCTATTTCGGATTCTAGCCGCTCCAGACTCGCCAACGAGGCGATTTCGAAGGTTGCCAATGCTCAACTCCAAACATCATTTTGTACCAGATGGACTTGTCTAACATTGTTAGTTAGCTTAAATACAGTTGTTACAATAAAATGAAGCCTATACTTGAACTATTGGGCCTTCTATTTCGGATTCTAGCCGCTCCAGACTCGCCAACGAGGCGATTTCGAAGGTTGCCAATGCTCAACTCCAAACATCATTTTGTACCAGATGGACTTGTCTAACATTGTTAGTTAGCTTAAATACAGTTGTTACAATAAAATGAAGCCTATACTTGAACTATTGGGCCTTCTATTTCGGATTCTAGCCGCTCCAGACTCGCCAACGAGGCGATTTCGAAGGTTGCCAATGCTCAACTCCAAACATCATTTTGTACCAGATGGACTTGTCTAACATTGTAAGTGAGCTTAAATACAGTTGTTACAATGAAATGAAGTTTATACTTGAACTATTGGGCCTTCTATTTCGGATTCTAGCCGCTCCAGACTCGCCAATCAGGCGATTTCGAAGGTTGCCAATGCTCAATTCCAAACATCATTTTGTACCAGATGGACTTGTCTAACATTGTTAGTGAGCTTAAATACAGTTGTTACAACGAAATGAAGGCTATACTTGAACTATTGGGCCTTCTATTTCGGATTCTAGCCGCTCCAGACTCGCCAATCAGGCGATTTCGAAGGTTGCCAATGCTCAATTCCAAACATCATTTTGTACCAGATGGACTTGTCTAACATTGTTAGTGAGCTTAAATACAGTTGTTACAACGAAATGAAGCCTATACTTGAACTATTGGGCCTTCTATTTCGGATTCCAGCCGCTCCAGACTCGCCACTCAGGCGATTTCGAAGATTGCCAATGCTCAACTCCAAACATCATTTTGAACTATTTAGAACTGTCTAACATTGTTAGTAAGCTTAAATACAGTTGTTACAATGAAATAAAGCTTATACTTGAACTATTGGGCCTTCTATTTCGGATTCTAGCCGCTCCAGACTCGCCAATCAGGCGATTTCGAAGGTTGCCAATGCTCAATTCCAAACATCATTTTGTACCAGATGGACTTGTCTAACATTGTTAGTGAGCTTAAATACAGTTGTTACAACGAAATGAAGGCTATACTTGAACTATTGGGCCTTCTATTTCGGATTCCAGCCGCTACAGACTCGCCAATCAGGCGATTTCGAAGGTTGCCAATGCTCAATTCCAAACATCATTTTGTACCAGATGGACTTGTCTAACATTGTTAGTTAGCTTAAATACAGTTGTTACAACGAAATGAAGGCTATACTTGAATTATTGGGCCTTCTATTTCGGATTCTATCCGCTCCAGACTCGCCACTCAGGCGATTTCGAAGATTGCCAATGCTCAATTCCAAACATCATTTTGAACTATTTAGAACTGTCTAACATTGTTAGTTAGCTTAAATACAGTTGTTACAACGAAATGAAGGCTATACTTGAATTATTGGGCCTTCTATTTCGGATTCTAGCCGCTCCAGACTCGCCAATCAGGCGATTTCGAAGGTTGCCAATGCTCAACTCCAAACATCATTTTGTACCAGATGGACTTGTCTAACATTGTTAGTTAGCTTAAATACAGTTGTTACAATAAAATGAAGCCTATACTTGAACTATTGGGCCTTCTATTTCGGATTCTAGCCGCTCCAGACTCGCCAACGAGGCGATTTCGAAGGTTGCCAATGCTCAACTCCAAACATCATTTTGTACCAGATGGACTTGTCTAACATTGTTAGTTAGCTTAAATACAGTTGTTACAATGAAATGAAGCTTATACTTGAACTATTGGGCCTTCTATTTCGGATTCTAGCCGCTCCAGACTCGCCAACGAGGCGATTTCGAAGGTTGCCAATGCTCAACTCCAAACATCATTTTGTACCAGATGGACTTGTCTAACATTGTTAGTTAGCTTAAATACAGTTGTTACAATAAAATGAAGCCTATACTTGAACTATTGGGCCTTCTATTTCGGATTCTAGCCGCTCCAGACTCGCCAACGAGGCGATTTCGAAGGTTGCCAATGCTCAACTCCAAACATCATTTTGTACCAGATGGACTTGTCTAACATTGTTAGTTAGCTTAAATACAGTTGTTACAATAAAATGAAGCCTATACTTGAACTATTGGGCCTTCTATTTCGGATTCTAGCCGCTCCAGACTCGCCAACGAGGCGATTTCGAAGGTTGCCAATGCTCAACTCCAAACATCATTTTGTACCAGATGGACTTGTCTAACATTGTTAGTTAGCTTAAATACAGTTGTTACAATGAAATGAAGCTTATACTTGAACTATTGGGCCTTCTATTTCGGATTCTAGCCGCTCCAGACTCGCCAACGAGGCGATTTCGAAGGTTGCCAATGCTCAACTCCAAACATCATTTTGTACCAGATGGACTTGTCTAACATTGTTAGTTAGCTTAAATACAGTTGTTACAATAAAATGAAGCCTATACTTGAACTATTGGGCCTTCTATTTCGGATTCTAGCCGCTCCAGACTCGCCAACGAGGCGATTTCGAAGGTTGCCAATGCTCAACTCCAAACATCATTTTGTACCAGATGGACTTGTCTAACATTGTTAGTTAGCTTAAATACAGTTGTTACAATAAAATGAAGCCTATACTTGAACTATTGGGCCTTCTATTTCGGATTCTAGCCGCTCCAGACTCGCCAACGAGGCGATTTCGAAGGTTGCCAATGCTCAACTCCAAACATCATTTTGTACCAGATGGACTTGTCTAACATTGTTAGTTAGCTTAAATACAGTTGTTACAATAAAATGAAGCCTATACTTGAACTATTGGGCCTTCTATTTCGGATTCTAGCCGCTCCAGACTCGCCAACGAGGCGATTTCGAAGGTTGCCAATGCTCAACTCCAAACATCATTTTGTACCAGATGGACTTGTCTAACATTGTTAGTTAGCTTAAATACAGTTGTTACAATGAAATGAAGCTTATACTTGAACTATTGGGCCTTCTATTTCGGATTCTAGCCGCTCCAGACTCGCCAACGAGGCGATTTCGAAGGTTGCCAATGCTCAACTCCAAACATCATTTTGTACCAGATGGACTTGTCTAACATTGTTAGTTAGCTTAAATACAGTTGTTACAATAAAATGAAGCCTATACTTGAACTATTGGGCCTTCTATTTCGGATTCTAGCCGCTCCAGACTCGCCAATCAGGCGATTTCGAAGATTGCCAATGCTCAATTCCAAACATCATTTTGAACTATTTAGAACTGTCTAACATTGTTAGTTAGCTTAAATACAGTTGTTACAATAAAATGAAGCCTATACTTGAACTATTGGGCCTTCTATTTCGGATTCTAGCCGCTCCAGACTCGCCAACGAGGCGATTTCGAAGGTTGCCAATGCTCAACTCCAAACATCATTTTGTACCAGATGGACTTGTCTAACATTGTTAGTTAGCTTA
Source organism: Panagrellus sp. LJ2284 (assembly GCA_024447225.1). NCBI lineage: Eukaryota > Metazoa > Nematoda > Chromadorea > Rhabditida > Panagrolaimidae > Panagrellus > Panagrellus sp. LJ2284. Next base: position 557,000 of record JAMRYC010000014.1, on the reverse strand, counting down.
AATACAGTTGTTACAATGAAATGAAGCTTATACTTGAACTATTGGGCCTTCTATTTCGGATTCTAGCCGCTCCAGACTCGCCAATCAGGCGATTTCGAAGGTTGCCAATGCTCAACTCCAAACATCATTTTGTACCAGATGGACTTGTCTAACATTGTTAGTTAGCTTAAATACAGTTGTTACAATAAAATGAAGCCTATACTTGAACTATTGGGCCTTCTATTTCGGATTCTAGCCGCTCCAGACTCGCCAACGAGGCGATTTCGAAGGTTGCCAATGCTCAACTCCAAACATCATTTTGTACCAGATGGACTTGTCTAACATTGTTAGTTAGCTTAAATACAGTTGTTACAATGAAATGAAGCTTATACTTGAACTATTGGGCCTTCTATTTCGGATTCTAGCCGCTCCAGACTCGCCAACGAGGCGATTTCGAAGGTTGCCAATGCTCAACTCCAAACATCATTTTGTACCAGATGGACTTGTCTAACATTGTTAGTTAGCTTAAATACAGTTGTTACAATAAAATGAAGCCTATACTTGAACTATTGGGCCTTCTATTTCGGATTCTAGCCGCTCCAGACTCGCCAACGAGGCGATTTCGAAGGTTGCCAATGCTCAACTCCAAACATCATTTTGTACCAGATGGACTTGTCTAACATTGTTAGTTAGCTTAAATACAGTTGTTACAATAAAATGAAGCCTATACTTGAACTATTGGGCCTTCTATTTCGGATTCTAGCCGCTCCAGACTCGCCAACGAGGCGATTTCGAAGGTTGCCAATGCTCAACTCCAAACATCATTTTGTACCAGATGGACTTGTCTAACATTGTTAGTTAGCTTAAATACAGTTGTTACAATAAAATGAAGCCTATACTTGAACTATTGGGCCTTCTATTTCGGATTCTAGCCGCTCCAGACTCGCCAACGAGGCGATTTCGAAGGTTGCCAATGCTCAACTCCAAACATCATTTTGTACCAGATGGACTTGTCTAACATTGTAAGTGAGCTTAAATACAGTTGTTACAATGAAATGAAGTTTATACTTGAACTATTGGGCCTTCTATTTCGGATTCTAGCCGCTCCAGACTCGCCAATCAGGCGATTTCGAAGGTTGCCAATGCTCAATTCCAAACATCATTTTGTACCAGATGGACTTGTCTAACATTGTTAGTGAGCTTAAATACAGTTGTTACAACGAAATGAAGGCTATACTTGAACTATTGGGCCTTCTATTTCGGATTCTAGCCGCTCCAGACTCGCCAATCAGGCGATTTCGAAGGTTGCCAATGCTCAATTCCAAACATCATTTTGTACCAGATGGACTTGTCTAACATTGTTAGTGAGCTTAAATACAGTTGTTACAACGAAATGAAGCCTATACTTGAACTATTGGGCCTTCTATTTCGGATTCCAGCCGCTCCAGACTCGCCACTCAGGCGATTTCGAAGATTGCCAATGCTCAACTCCAAACATCATTTTGAACTATTTAGAACTGTCTAACATTGTTAGTAAGCTTAAATACAGTTGTTACAATGAAATAAAGCTTATACTTGAACTATTGGGCCTTCTATTTCGGATTCTAGCCGCTCCAGACTCGCCAATCAGGCGATTTCGAAGGTTGCCAATGCTCAATTCCAAACATCATTTTGTACCAGATGGACTTGTCTAACATTGTTAGTGAGCTTAAATACAGTTGTTACAACGAAATGAAGGCTATACTTGAACTATTGGGCCTTCTATTTCGGATTCCAGCCGCTACAGACTCGCCAATCAGGCGATTTCGAAGGTTGCCAATGCTCAATTCCAAACATCATTTTGTACCAGATGGACTTGTCTAACATTGTTAGTTAGCTTAAATACAGTTGTTACAACGAAATGAAGGCTATACTTGAATTATTGGGCCTTCTATTTCGGATTCTATCCGCTCCAGACTCGCCACTCAGGCGATTTCGAAGATTGCCAATGCTCAATTCCAAACATCATTTTGAACTATTTAGAACTGTCTAACATTGTTAGTTAGCTTAAATACAGTTGTTACAACGAAATGAAGGCTATACTTGAATTATTGGGCCTTCTATTTCGGATTCTAGCCGCTCCAGACTCGCCAATCAGGCGATTTCGAAGGTTGCCAATGCTCAACTCCAAACATCATTTTGTACCAGATGGACTTGTCTAACATTGTTAGTTAGCTTAAATACAGTTGTTACAATAAAATGAAGCCTATACTTGAACTATTGGGCCTTCTATTTCGGATTCTAGCCGCTCCAGACTCGCCAACGAGGCGATTTCGAAGGTTGCCAATGCTCAACTCCAAACATCATTTTGTACCAGATGGACTTGTCTAACATTGTTAGTTAGCTTAAATACAGTTGTTACAATGAAATGAAGCTTATACTTGAACTATTGGGCCTTCTATTTCGGATTCTAGCCGCTCCAGACTCGCCAACGAGGCGATTTCGAAGGTTGCCAATGCTCAACTCCAAACATCATTTTGTACCAGATGGACTTGTCTAACATTGTTAGTTAGCTTAAATACAGTTGTTACAATAAAATGAAGCCTATACTTGAACTATTGGGCCTTCTATTTCGGATTCTAGCCGCTCCAGACTCGCCAACGAGGCGATTTCGAAGGTTGCCAATGCTCAACTCCAAACATCATTTTGTACCAGATGGACTTGTCTAACATTGTTAGTTAGCTTAAATACAGTTGTTACAATAAAATGAAGCCTATACTTGAACTATTGGGCCTTCTATTTCGGATTCTAGCCGCTCCAGACTCGCCAACGAGGCGATTTCGAAGGTTGCCAATGCTCAACTCCAAACATCATTTTGTACCAGATGGACTTGTCTAACATTGTTAGTTAGCTTAAATACAGTTGTTACAATGAAATGAAGCTTATACTTGAACTATTGGGCCTTCTATTTCGGATTCTAGCCGCTCCAGACTCGCCAACGAGGCGATTTCGAAGGTTGCCAATGCTCAACTCCAAACATCATTTTGTACCAGATGGACTTGTCTAACATTGTTAGTTAGCTTAAATACAGTTGTTACAATAAAATGAAGCCTATACTTGAACTATTGGGCCTTCTATTTCGGATTCTAGCCGCTCCAGACTCGCCAACGAGGCGATTTCGAAGGTTGCCAATGCTCAACTCCAAACATCATTTTGTACCAGATGGACTTGTCTAACATTGTTAGTGAGCTTAAATACAGTTGTTACAATAAAATGAAGCCTATACTTGAACTATTGGGCCTTCTATTTCGGATTCTAGCCGCTCCAGACTCGCCAACGAGGCGATTTCGAAGGTTGCCAATGCTTATTTCCAAACATCATTTTTAACTATTTAGATTTGTCAAGGTGATCGTGGCTTGAGTAACAGGGTGATTGTGGCTTCTGACTGGGAATGATTCCAGCACAGTTGACTCAGGGCATTAATTGTTGATTCTTGGAAAACACAATGGTTTCTTCAGAACCCGCGTCTCATGATTCAAACTTTGAGAATAACCTTTCAATAAGCTATTTGAACCATAACAATGCGACTGGTGTTAATAAAGACTGTTTAACTGACTTATAGGATGATGATGGTAATTACCACTTCCGCAATTCGGGATGACTCGGTCATAGCCCGTGGGACATGGTAAGGAAGCCTGGTTTAAATGCCGTCGATCATCGAAGATGTGACGTTTTGTTTTTGCTGGGAACTTGGCTTCATATGAGTTAGCATATCGGCTGGGCATTATGACTTTATTAGTAAGTAGGGAAGAAACAACAAGCACTTTCAAAAGTGCCAGAGGCAGTCAATATTTATTTGAAAGTTGGACACGACGTCATTTGCAGTACTGGTGTGGCTGTTGCATTCATTGAATAAAAGCTTGTCGCTAGCTGTTTTGTAAAATCAAGGAATATGCAAATAGGTTTTGACAAAGTTTTTTTTGGGGCAAATTTTTTAATGCAACGTGATAAACAACGTTGTCAGGACTCCTTTCTGTATTTATAGGAATCACAGTTAAAAAATGGTTGTCTCAAATCCGACAGAAATGGGAGAAAATAGAATTGACTTGCTTGGCAAACTTAACAGGAGCAACGGCACTATGCACACAGTCCCCCTTGCTTTGTGACTGGGTGGAAAGTCGCGACGAATGTCAGCCATGGAGACAAACTGTGTGCGTTTTTTTCTTTTCGAGCGCGTGCGCACTTTCGTCGATTTTGAACTTATTTTACACTCAATTTTTACCCTATTACTGCCTACCAATCGGTCATTTTCGGCTTTCGGTAGATTCCCTATGTCTCAGGGAGTCGACCGGTGCCGAGGACGTAACGATTGCATAAATATGCGAGCAGTAATAAAGGTTCAAAAAAGTGTCGTTTTTGGTCGCTTTTTTGGAATTTTTATTGAAGTTTTTCTCAAAAACGGTTCGACTAACAAAACTTTTTTTTTGTTCTTACATGTAGTGCTCGACCTAGTTCGACATCCCTGAGTTGGGTAGACCATTTGTGTTTTTATTTCGCTTGATTTAAGCCGAAGAAGAGCTTCGAAGGCCAAAAAACACCTTTCGCATATATATTTTTAAGGTCATGACAACATTGTGAACATGCAATAGAGTTAAAACATCATTTTACATTGCTTTGTTATTGCATTTGACACTAGAACGCTATATCAGGCCAAATAGAGCGCTTATTTCGTATTTGCTGAGTTGTTACCTCCAATCTCACCATAAATCGCCCAAAATCGTGTTAAAATCTTAAAAAAACTTAAATGGAGCATTAGATATAAAAGTTAACAACACTGCTTCAAGTTAAAAGCGCAAAAATCAAAAAAAATTTTTTTCATTTTATGGTAAGGGGGGACCCTTACCATTTTTTTCAAAAAAAAACATTTGCCGATTTTAAATCTATTTGGTCTGATATAGCGTTCTAGTGTCAAATGCAATAACAAAGCAATGTAAAATGATGTTTTAACTCTATTGCATGTTCATAATGTTGTCATGACCTTAAAAATATATATGCGAAAGGTGTTTTTTGGCCTTCGAAGCTCTTCTCCGGCTTAAATCAAGCGAAATAAAAACACAAATGGTCTACCCAACTCAGGGATGTCGAACTAGGTCGAGCACTACATGTAAGAACAAAAAAAAAGTTTTGTTAGTCGAACCGTTTTTGAGAAAAACTTCAATAAAAATTCCAAAAAAGCGACCAAAAACGACACTTTTTTGAACCTTTATTACTGCTCGCATATTTATGCAATCGTTACGTCCTCGGCACCGGTCGACTCCCTGAGACATAGGGAATCTACCGAAAGCCGAAAATGACCGATTGGTAGGCAGTAATAGGGTAAAAATTGAGTGTAAAATAAGTTCAAAATCGACGAAAGTGCGCACGCGCTCGAAAAGAAAAAAACGCACACAGTTTGTCTCCATGGCTGACATTCGTCGCGACTTTCCACCCAGTCACATTTTGTGGGCATAGTGCAACGGGTGATAGTGGGTTCTGACTGGGGATGATCTCAGCACGGCTGTAGATTGTATTGTTTCAATTTTCAGCACAATACATCAAAACGGTCTACGACCGAGTGAACAAAACTCAAAGCCTTTCCATGCCTCCGGCGATACCGTCGATCCCGCCGCCGGCCTACCACTACCCAGAGCCTTCAGCATCGACGTATGCCAATCCGATTCCAAATCAGGCATACCCCACAAACACCAATCCCGGATATCCACCGCCCGACATGTACGGCTATCCAGCGCCAGGAATGCCGATGAGTGGCTATGATTCACAGGTTATGAGTATCGGTGAACCTAAACATGAGGTAATTTTATAAACTGATGCTATCATTACCTTTCTAACTCGTGTGTTTTTAGGACCTGGCGTACATGACCCCGATCGAGGAGCATCAATATCCAAATTACCAGCCCGGTCCACAGGGCCCGATCCCAACCGCGACAGTTCCCAATCTCGTGCCCCCATCCCAGATGTCCATGGACACGTCAAACGAGTATGGCATGATGGCACCAAGACCAAGTCCGTATGAACCAATGCATTGGAGTTGACAATCGCGCAAATCGGGTTTGTGTTGTACCTTTTTACTTTTTGAAATTTGAAGAAGTGTGCTATTAAATGGTTTTGTTTTATTTGCTGTTGATGACAAACACAACATTGGTCAGGAAAACTGTAATGATTACTATGAAGACTACGTAAACATGTAACCGATCTTCGAGGCCACTTTACAACCTACGGATTAGACAGATAGCTGTAAAGTGGTTGCCTACGGATTAGACAGATAGCTCCCGGACATCCTACCCTGGCCAGCATGGATGTTCGTTTGTCGATGGCTTACTTGATGAGTTGCTGCACGTTGACCGATTGCCCTGCTTTAGGCCCTATGGGATCGGGGAAGCTGTGATTGGATTTCGGCCGGCGAAAGCTGATTTAGGACCCCCGGAAAAAAGGATTTGGCGTCGACGAAAGGAGCCTTGACTACACTGTGAATCTTGCACACTGTTTTTTGAGCGGTGTACATTTTGAATCTTCATGCAAGTATCGAATCTCAGGAAGAATCCGTCAAAACTTTCATCTCTAGAGAAGCGTAACTGCCATGTTCGGCTCTGGAAGTTAACGACAAACTGGTTTTGAAGTTTTTTATCTTATTTTTCCTTAAAGGATCGTTTGGTTTTATCGATGATTACGGTGTCTTTCATGCTTTTTTTTATTTAGAAGGCTCTGATAAGCTTGCAGCATCTGAAGCATTGATATTGACTTCTTCTACCTTGCCGAAGATGGTGTTTGACAAGAACTGCCTGATCACCAGCATGCGACGCCAGGGAAACACGATCTTACATAGGACGTGACTTTGCGGCTCGAGCATTGATGGCTTTCAAAGCGAAAGTCGTGTTTCAGTGGACATACTTGGCTTTAAATTCAGCATAATTTGAGCAACACGGCCCTACAATACGAGGGATTAGTTGGTAATTTCGAACGGCGTTCGTACGTTTTTTGCTCAAGCCATACTCCTTGCCGTCCATTGAAAAGGCAGGGATCGGCCGTCGCAAAGTCACCCAAAGAGAGATCGCCTCGTTGGACGTAATCGGCTCGAAACACATCTCCACAGAGGGAAACACGGCCCTACGATACGAGGGATTTGTTCACCAATTCAAAGATTGTGCGTACGTTTTTTATCCGCGTCGTGCCATTACTTGTCCACTGCAAAGCGCGAAATGGAACGAGACAAACCGACTGGACAAAGCGTGCGTGCAATCAGTGACGCACGACGGAGAGGTCATTGTCCCAAACCGAAACAAACGCCTCAACGGATAGATCCGGCTCCAAACACAAAGCCAAAAAGGGAAACACGGCCTTACGATACGAGGGATTTGTTCATGATTTCGACGACCGTGCGTACGTTTTTTACCCGTGCCGTGCCATCACCCGTCCACTGAACTGCGCGAAATCGAACAAAACAAACCGGACGAAGAGAGCGTGCGCGCTTTTGTAATCAGTGACGCACGATGGATCGGTCCCAAGTCGAAACAAACGCTTCAATGGCCATGTCTGGCTCTATACGCAACTCGCTAGGAAGAAAGACGACCGGACAATGCGATGGATTTGTTTGTAATTACCAAAACTGTGCGTTCGATTTTGGCACATACTGCGCCATCAACTATCCATTGATGGTTTATTGCGAGACAGCAAATAATCTTAACATTTGACGAGCGTCTTCTGTGTTTCAAACATGCTGCAACAAGAAAGTACTTGTGACATCAACTGTCGTCTAGGATCCAACTGCTCGGCACTGGTTGTTAATTGTCTGAAGAAACTGCAACTTTTGTAAATTCAATTTCTGACTGAGCAAGAACTGATATCCGCCATCACGACGCGGTCATTTCCGCCATAAGCAGCGGTTTTAACTTTGTAGCTGATACCCATCCAATGTTTTTTTTCAACTGCCCCAATGAACAATGCTTAATCTTTTCAAACTTTTTTACATTCTGAATCTCAATAATGCAGTACACGACTGTACAATCAGAATGGATAATGCCATCAATTAAGCTTCGACTGAACTTGATTGCATCAAGACACATTTGACAGCCGTCGAACTAAATTTAAAAGTTTTGTCGGTTGTTGGTCCCAAATCCCTCAAGGTTCTTTAGATTCTTCCTCAATGACCAAAGTGGCTTTGTCGGACAAATCATCACTGAATGCATGGTCATAAGTATTCTTTTCCACAACAAAGCTTATCCAGAATCCGGCAAAGAAGTTTCTCACCACCTTGTCAATAGCCATTAGATTTGAATCGATTGACTCGACTGTACCTACAAAATTTCTGTTTCTGTAAAACAACAAAAAACGATTTAAATGTTGAAACATAAAAGTCTCCGTTTAAAATGTAAAAGTTTGACATTACTACAGTAATAAAATGACGTGATTAAAAGAAAAGGTTACACAAACTGGTCAGTTAACGTTTTCGGAACTGCTACGGGTGACTTTGGAACTTGTGAACTAACATTATTTGACGCTTCACGCCTCTTAATGTTTCAAGTGATCCGCAACGAATCTTAAAGCATTGTTTCTAGTGAAATTTATGAGTTTTTGTGGATTTATTTGGGATCTTTCGTGCGAGTAAGCGATTGTTACTTGAACAACTTTTGACATGTTAAGCTGGGACAACTGCAGAAACGCTGGAAAACGCGAAAATGCGCAGTTAAGGATGATGCACGTGTACACATGTGTAAATTCCATTGTACACGGGTGCCCCCCAAAAATGGTCTCGTGGCGAAAAGATTATTTTATTTGTAAAAAACAGAATACCATTCAATAACCCTAATTAGTAACTTTTTTTTATTACATTTTTTGAAACTTCAGTTTTTAAGAGTGCGATTCCGACTAGGCGGATCGTTCTGCGTATCCGCAATGGTGTGGTTTTGAAATAAACTGACAGCAACCATTGTGTTTTTCAGGAATCAACAAATAATGCCCTCGGTCAACTGTGTTGGAATCACCCCCAGTCAGAAGCCACCATGTTGTTGCTCCATACACTGGATCGTGCCCGAAGTTTGTGCCGTACTCTCCGTTGCCATCCTCCAGATCGATGTCACCGTCGAAGATGTCAAGATTCACACACTGGCACGAGCCGCTTTGGATACATTGTGCAACTTTGCCAAAGACCGAGGCAGTTTATGGATGCTTGGCTGAGAAGGCGATGCTTTTGACACCGGTACAACTGCTCAAATTACCCAACATCGATCTCAATGCTGCAAAAAAAACCGCCCTAAAACTGTGCCAAATACCAAGCACTTGAAGGCAGTGCGATCATGGAAATCATCGTTTTTGGACGGATGTTGAAATCAATCGTGTCGTAATCTCGGCGCATTGTACAGTGCTCGGAATATGAAGCCGTGAAATCGACAGATGGTTGTCTTTGACTTCCGCGACTTCGAAAAAGCGCCAACGGTCATATGAGTCTTCGGCGAACAAAAGATTCCAAATCTGTAACCTTCTCCAGAAGAGCCACCTTTCGTCTGTGACTTCCAACGCGGACGTATGTTCGTTCGAGATCGGGCGGCTTGTCTCCAATTCGGCAAATCAACGGCAGCGTTTAACTTCTCTGACTTTGACAACGGTTGACACTAGAAATCAATCCGAATGACACAAACGAGAATCCAAGACAATGGCATCCAAGACGGCGCTTCATCCAGATTCCTGGCGTCATCTGACACAATTAGAAGGTTGTAGCTTCGTCTGACGACAATCAATAACCGCTTGAAAAAGCAAAAGATGTACAAAAGCTTACATTGTTTAACAGAAATTTCATCATTTTTACGTTTTTCACATATAAATGCCGAACTAACTTTGTCACTGTTGCACAGTACCACAAAACGACTTTATACAACGACAAATCCCGTGCTTACGATCAATACTGTAACTTTTTTTGTACCAATTGAGCAACGAAAGTCTAGTCATCTTGAAAAGTGATAAAATATCCAAACTAACCGCGAGGAGGCAAGACCATTCACCAAAAACATGACCTTTGTTTTGACAAGACCGCCGACTGGCTACAACACTAATGGACTGTACCTATACAGTACCCTCACTCTGACCATTCCGAACTCGAGACGGTTGAATAACCGCTTTTTCTACGAAATGCAAACGCCAACACGGCACCTTCGTCAGTTTTTACGGTACCGTACGGCTGCCTAATAAGATTCACGTCACTATTCCGACTCTAAATTATTGCTATCCGCCTGCAGACAGTTCCGTCAAGTCATTCTGATTCAATGCCGGGATCAAACACAGCGAAAACGACATGCGGAGAAGCCGCGCTGCAGTTTACGGTCACGCGACAAGGGGAGACGACATACGAGCTGATGAACTCAACGTTTGGAAGAAGTTCGATGATTTCTATGTTCCGACAACTGAACAAACATCGGTCGTTTGATGGCGTCAAAAACAGGCCGTACAAACAAGGAAGCGACGACAGCTTCCAGCGAGATTCAGCGAACTGTGCCACTTGGTGCCAGTAGCGACAACGAGGGAAAACGTTGGAAGTACGATAGTCGCGACACACTGAAGGCTTGAACGGACCGTTATCAGGAGGACTGAACCAAAAACCGAACGGACAAAGTTGACGCACTACCTGAAATTTCAAATGGATTAGTACATTTTAAAAAACCGAAAGATTACTGTAGTTTGCAAAAGGATTTCAAAACTTACGAATAATATCGACCGGCGTCTTTTCTGCAGCACCGCCAACGATCAAGTGAAATCATAAGTGCTGGTTGCCATCAAGAGCGACCATTCAGAAAGGGTCCCAAACCAAGACTTCTGAGACAAAGTCAGAAGAAACTAAAAGACCAACAAATGCAGAAAGATCAAAACACAATCATATCATATGGCTTTTTTTGTTATACCATTTTCAAATGGAAGGCATTCCTGGCACCCCGGCTTCTCTTTGTAATGGTACCCTTGCATCAAACAGCCTCAACGACGGTCAAGGGTTACAAGTTCCTTCTGCGAAGAAAGCCAGTCCCCCACCGCTGGAGAATCCTCGGCATGATCAACAATAAGTTGTCAGGAATTCTCGCACAGCGAGGGAAAGGTGGCGCGTGGTTGAGATCTCCTTCAGCCGTGGCGAAACCGATACATATCACGTATCGGCTTCACAAGCGAACCGAAGGAGATCACGCCCGGGACAGAAGGAACTTGCTTCGGACCGAAGCCGAAAACTGCCCGATGCAAGTGAGAGGGGGTTTGGGACGAGAGCCGGGGGAGCTTGGAAGGCCTTCCGGGGGTACATGACATATATTAACAACAAAAAAGATAATAGCATAGGGTGTAAACAATAAAAGTCCAGACGTGGACAGAAGGGGACTGATTCGCACGGGGATGGCCGTCCGTGGATCAGGATGAAAGCCAGACGATGGCGTGGGTGTGAAAGAGCCGACATCAGAGGCCAGAGGCGAGCTGTGCATGGCCGTCGGAGAGAAGCTGCTTGTTTTGACGGTCCGAGGTTACGGTAGCATCGCCAGCTTCGTGAAGTAGAGGATCTTTGCCTGAAAGAACACAAATGTTGGATTCATACATGAAAGAATAGTAAAGTCAAACGAACAAACCTCAAAATTGGGATCAAAAGCGTTCTTTCGATCGATGTAGAACCTGTTCTGAGAGGTTAACCTGTTCAGAATATGGTAAAGACGGCATAACAACGGTGCCGTAGGTGAACATGCCACTTCTTGGCAATGAGAGAAGGATCGGACGAAAAGAGCGTGAAGGGATACGAGCGTGGCCGGTCCGAAAGAGCTGTTCGCTTGAAAGGGCGAGAATACGGTAGCGAAGACGGATTCAATCTGAAAAAGGGCAAATGTGACCAAATGTAACAGCAGAAAGACAAAAAGCAACTTACATCGATCGATCGAGAATACGCCTCACGATTCATCGAGGGCTGAGTAGTCGATACAGGCCACAATTGGCACTGTGACTGTTGGCGCGGCCAGAGGCAATACGAGCGTGACCCGCTTGGAAACAGACTACATACGGTAGCACAGTGAAGTGTTGCGCACAGAATGGAAGAAGCTTCGTAGAGGTCGAAGTCTGCGCGGAGGACAGGAAAGGCTTCGATGGATGTGGAGCCGGCTGTCGATGTTGATCTTCCTCAATGAATCGGTGGCACTTCAGCGCGAAAGGAGTTCTTATCGATCTTCACTCGATTCAGGATACTCGGCGACGATGTCGAAACATCAGAAAGAACGGCAAGACGATGCCATCAGGGGTTGCCGGGTGCAGAAGGACGAGTCCAAAGGCACGTGGCATGCCGAGTTGATAGGCCTGCGGATCCGATGGGTGACACTGAAACGGAAGCAAAGTCAATTCCAATCAATATGAGAGTGCCAAAACTTACAATTGCTTCGGTTCGGACCCCCGAAGGTGGACAGGACGGGTATAAACCACGCCCCGAGGCTGCACGTCGAAACGCGCGCGCAGTATCAAGCAAGGAGCTAGGCCCCGAGCAAATGATAGTGTCGCTTGGAAGGCCCTCCCAAAGTGTCGGAACTGGCCAACCGGGCAACACCAGACTCGAAGGGACCGTCGAGACTTGGCTTTACAATACCCGGCGACACGGTCCTGAAGAGGGCTGCTTCCTTGATTCGCTGCATTGGCAGTCGGAATCCTTCGAGTTGCCAGCAAAAGTGCCAGAAGGCTGTGCTAGGCAAGCTCGGGAGCTGGGCTGGACACCGTCATGGCTTTGACGTGGTGTCGTGTGTCCGGTTTCATGCCTGAAAAGAGGTTCAAATGAGAATCAGAATGCAAAAAGTGATGAAAAAGTAACTTACAACATAACTGCATGAAGCCCGCTCATCGTCATGACGCTGACGTCGGCGGTACCCTCCGCGGCCCATTTGGAAGCCTCTGTGTCCGGGGCGGCGCGGTGCAGGCAGGAGCTTCACTCGCTGGCCGAAGGGGGTGGCCCGAAGCGAGGACGACCGCTCGAAAGCAGTGGTCAAGGAAGTAATGCGAGAAGAGCTGAAAATAACGGAAATACAACGTGATCTCTTGCGATGAAACAGGTGAAATGCCACGAAAAGCGCAAAAAGAGGAAGGAAAACAGTATAAAAGGGGTGGCAATAACCAATGCCCTCAGGGAAAGTGGATAAACTGGGGTTCGGGAACATGAAATCAACCCAAAACAGAAAAGGTTCGGGAAGGAACAGTGGAATTCCGACAACATGTTCGCAAATGGTAAAAAAACGGAAGCCATTTTATGACAATGACGCGGTTTGTGCAAAATTGCAAAACGGAGGTTGGTATCACGACAGAAGCCAATGGGAAAACACCAACAAAGCCGTCTAACGGAAGAAAAATGACGACCGCCTGAGGAAAAGCGTCACGTTCGACGAAAAACGCCTCAAAAAGGGGTGAACCCAACGATAAAGCAGAAAGCTGCCTCTGGAAGACATAGGAATGCATAGAAATGACAGCGAGCCTGATAAAAGTCATCCTGCGTGAGCTAATACCCAAAACAACGGCTCAAAACGGGCGGACGGATCGGTTGGACTCGAAAAATGCAAAAAGCAACCTTAAAAAACAGTGAAAAAGTAATAAACAGGGGTCATGCCCCGAGGCAACGCTGGGGGCAGGTCGATCAATGGCCATGATTGAGGAAAAGCCTCGGAAAAAGCAGTGAAAATGGGGCGGTCTGGTCCAAAAACGCGTCATCATTCTTAAGGTGGGGCCCTGGTCAGCCTATTGATCGACCGGCGAAGGCAGATTACTTTCACATCGCGAATTGGCAATGTGGCAGGTACGCCCTCTGGCGTTGTCGGGTGGATTGCTGGGAGGGGAAAAGCAGCGCGAAAGCTGTGAAATTGGGGTGGGATGGTCTGAAAACGAGACGTCATCCTGGGGGAGGGCCGATTGTTCGACAAAAAGCTCAAAAACCATCACAAAGGTGAAATCCCATCACCTTCACTTCACGCCCTGAGGCATTACGGTAACAGGGGTGCCCAGAGGGGATAGCGGGGGCATTGGCGGAAGAGGAAAAGCTGCAAAGAAGCAGCAAAAGCGAGGCGGGTCGGGCGAAAAAACGCGTCACCGTTTTGAGGACCACACGCGTCATCGCTAATCGATCGATGGTCGCAGTCGACCGTCCGAGTCGGACCCGACCGTCGAGTCGGAGCGGGCTGTGAAGGCGCGAGGAGCACGGCTGGCACGTGCCAGAAGTGACTGCAAGCATGAATCCACACCGTTAGCACCGGAAACGAGGTGCGAAACGCGATCCGCTTCCGACAAACGCGCTTGGCGTTGTGCGCCGAACCGCATTTGCAGCTAGCGCGCACCCGCCTTCGCGCATGCGAGCTCGAGTCGACTGGCCGATGCCGCAAGCTGTTTGCCCCACGGCCGCCGAAGCCCGCTCCCAGATTCCGTCCGCCGTCTCCAAAGACGTCCAGCTCCGAACCCCCGACGCCCACGAATGCTTCTTCCACCTTCGGAAGTTATTTTCTAGTTTTGAAATTGAGTTTTGTTTGTTATGATTGCTCCGTTTTGTAATTTGAATAAAAATGATATGTTTATTCGATGTTTTGCTTGCTCTTGTGGTTGTCATTACCACTGTTACTTTTTGAAACTTGCTGATCATGATCTGTTTAGATATCGAACGATGACTATATCGACGTCTGTCTCGACGCCTCTTCTCAATCGGTCGTGATTGAGCCTTCCGCCGATGGCAGTCCCTCGCATGCCCACCTGTTGCAGTTTATCAAATGCTCCATCCTTGCTTTGATATTCAGGTCTGTTTTTGTCTTTCCAGTCGATAAATTTATATATAAATTTTGCATTTCCAGCTCAAAGATCCATCACGCCTGCTCATCCCGATGCTGAATGTGTCCCATAGCCACCCACGGCTAGTTCAAGGGCATCACACCTGCTGCTGTCAACATGTCTGTCACGCTTGAGTCTCCAGGTCGTCCAGGATGTGGATTAGCAGCCCAGAATCCGTTGCTCGACACTTTCTGCGGAAAGTGCCTTTCCGATGCCCAAAGGCAGTGAACCCATTCTGCGAAAGTGGAAACAACACGCGATGCGTTTGGTTGGTTGCTTCTGCACTTTTTGTTGACGATTTACTTCTGATTATTGTGTTTCAGACCACGGAAGACTATCAGTCAGCCCCAGTGCTAGACGATTGCCTGCCAAATCGATGTTTGCGTCAGCTTTGTCGATGAAGCCTTCATCAGTTGTATCCTTTGGCCTCCGTCATTCGTTCTTTTTCGGCCTCTGAAAATGCCTGTGGCGTTAGCGTCGTTGGTTTGATTGCTTGGGCCGACTCGAAAACCGTCAACGTTAAAGCGGAATGTAGGCAGCGCCGAAACCACCATCTGCATATGACAAGTCGACCCCTGTTCCGGCTAATCCAATTCCAGCTGAAATTCGTCAGCCATGTCGCTCATTTTGATAACAATGCTGTTCATTTTATTATCAGCATTGATATCAGAATGCGTCACATGGCTTTCAATATCTAGGCTGTAGTTGGTTGTTTTTTTGTGATTCTATCAGGCTAAAGCTGCGGGTTACTGTAGTTGTTTTGCCGTCTAATCACGCAGACTTGCAGTTCTTATTTGTCGCTTCTTCACGCTTATCCCTAGGTTCGCACCGTCTCCAGATGCAATAACCTTGTCGATGCTGCGTTTCAGCGTGAAAATCAACAATCCACAATTAGCAACTCCGCTTACAAGTTGACTGAAACCGACTGATGAACGGTCAAACACAGTCGACTTATCACCAAAATCCACGTCTTGCATTGTTGAAGCATCGAGACACCATCAAACTTGATAAAAACCACCCAACAAAAAGCATTCATGCAACAGAACTGGATCATTTCAATGACTGATTAACGTAATGACATCAGCCAAAGAACCGCCCCGGTTCTGAAGCAAGTGCTACAGGTGGCATGAAGACGTGGAGCATCGAAAGATTTGGTCGAATAGCGAGTCACATTGAGGTAGATGCGTCGAAATGGTGAAAGCAACCGAGAACCGAAGACTGAAATGATCATTGAATGAGAAAACGGGATAAAAACACAGTTTCAACCAGTAAAAACCAATGAAAAGGAAAAGCTAACCTACCAAAACAGTTCCAACAAGCCACAGGCAGTTCAATGCATCAACAGTTTCAGCATCTCAGCACAAAAACAGATCTGAAAGAGTCAAAGATTGGGGAAATCAACTCGAAAGGCGACGTCAGCTCAAGCCAGTCCACGCGGGTAGCGCAATCAATGATTGCGCGCAGGCCGTGGCAGTCGGCCAAACGACTGGATGAGGGGTGAGGGACAAGGAAGAACAATGGAGGGACAAAGATACAGTGGAATGAACACGTCCGTCACGCCTTGCTTGGACTGACCGACTGGACAGAGCCGAATTGATCGATTCAACATCGATCGGCCTGCGTGTAAGCCGTGTCCAACTGCTTATCACGTCGGATTCATCTCGTTTTACTTCTAATTAGCCCATTTTAAACCGTATTTCATTGATACAACCAGCTTTATCCCCTCTGGCACCACCAATCGGTCACCCCCAATGTCCCAATGCCCTGTTTCAAGCGTTCGAAACGTTGCTTTTCACGCTGGAAGCTATCAGCGAGCCGCCCCCTTCCCCTTTCGATGCTTCACGTCAGAATCTTCCGCCCTTCAGACGGCTATTCAAGCCACGTTATCCTTAAGTCTCACTTGAATTGACCGAATAGAGCTGCATTGATCGATCCAACTTGATGATGGACACGCGTGAAAGCTGCGACTATCAGCTTATAACGTCATATTGCCCCCGTTTTACTCCCTTTTGGCCCATATTTGATCGGATTTTACTGATAAAACCGATTGTAACACCTCTGGCATACCCTTTCGAGAATCAAAACGCCTTCCTGCCCCATTCTACGCGTTCATAACGGTGCTTTTCACGCAAGTAGCTATCAGCGAGCCGCGCTTAACCAGTTCCGGTGCTATTAGCCCCCGTCTGAGCGTTCCGTCCTTCCGACGGCCAGACATGCCCCATTATCAGTCCAATCAAAGCAAAGATACCCAATTCTTGCCAACTATTGACCATTTATGCCTGTTCAGCGCGCAATTGCATCCTTATCAGTAAAAACAGTGCGAAAGCGAGCAGATTCTTGCATGTTTTATCAATTTCCTCCAAACTTTCAATAAAGCATACTGTAATACCGCGGGCAATTGTACTTTTGTGGAATCGCGCTTTGTGCTAAAGTTTTAGCATCAGAATTTGGTTTTTATATCGAAATGCCGCTGGCGGTATGCTTGTAAAGGTCTTCTAATTCCCCTTTTTCGCGTGAAATTCATCAAAATTACGTGTCAATGCGCGTTTTATTTGCCCAACTGACTGTTTCAATCAGTTCTAACGTGTTTATAATTTCAGTTTACGTATTCCTACATACTCGTGCTTTGAGAAATCATGGGATCCGCATATTCCACCCTTTTCGGTAAGTCTATCTTTCTGTTTCAAACTTTGAATTCCCCAAACCCCTATTAGCTCTATGCTGCGCATCTGTACCCGTTTGAATCAAGTATTTGGGTTACAGTACCGTAACCAAAGATGCTAAAAGGCCGAATAGCTTCAGAAAGTCCCAGTTTTTATATAAAGTACCCAATTACAGTAACCCAAAAGCGCTTTTTGACCTCATTTTTGCATTTCTATTGCCCTGTTTCGTCCTTTAGCCCTAGACAAACTGTTTGAAAGGCTTGACTGATCGGTAGGACTCATCAGTAGGGCCCGATCAGTCTAATTTGGCTCTACATTCGAAAATTCACCCAAAAAGCTTCATAAAACAGACATTGCGCACCATTTTGAAACCAAAATTCAAACCAACCTGAACCAAAATCCATCTTCAATAGTCCCAACAACAGTAAATAACGATGAATCTTCTTTGCAGGTAAGAGAAGCCGTTCGCAGCCAATCATGGACGCCAACGAGCGCATCGCGACCGGTCCCCGTCCCAACTCGGCTCCTCCGGCCCTCGCCATTCCTGCCGAAGCTGCGCTGCCTCAAGCCGAGACGTCCACCGAGAAGGACATCCGCGAGCTCCGCCAGGCCTGCAAGGAGACCAAGAAGCAGAAGCCCTTCCCGTACCCTCGCTTCTCCCTCGGAAGCGAGGTCGTCAGCCCGGTGAAGGATGCCACCGAAACGTCGCGGCTGACGGGTTCGTTCGTGGATCCGCTATGGCACCAGGAGCAGGCCTACCGCTCCGAGTCGGGAACGGTTTCTTCGCCGTCCGTGGGGAACCAGTCCGGTGGTACCGCTTCGCTGCCGGCTGCCGTCGTTCAGGAAGCTGTTGTTGGAGCAGCCTCGCCCAACGTCTCGTTCGATGAGTCGTCGTATGAGCAGTCTGTCGGCGGTTGGGGAGCCGTGTCGAAGGCTGCATCTGCCAAGGCCAGTGCCAACGACTCAGAAGACGTCTCGGAGCCCTCCGGATCGTCCAAGTCCGCCTCGCGAAAGTCCGCCTCGTCCGGTGGCATCTCTTCGCCGATGGGAAGCGGTAATGCATCTGGGCGGTCGATCCCGTACGACTCGACAAGCGATTCCGTTGCTGAAAACGGTAAGTTAGCTTTCAAATTACATCGATAACAGCCAAATCCGATTCCAAATGACTCACCATTACACTCATCGTGTTTCAGGAAGCTCGAACGTTTCGTCGCCTCCGCCATCCTCCGCCGAACCGACGCCCAGCAAACAAATGAAGGTCGTCGTGCTGCCTTCTGAACGCGCCTCCTCGCTCTCCCCCGTCCCGGAAGGCAAAGTCATGTGGCTGTGTTACCGTGATGGTGACCAGTCGATCCCGGAGCCAATGGAAGTCGACATCCAGCTGAAGCGCCGGTCGCCCTCGGATGCCGTCTTGCCAGAGCAGCGCGACATCATCCGTGCCGTCCGAAGCCGCACCCTTTCGTCGTGCGCGTCTTCCCGCTCGTCTTCGTCTTCGGCGTCGTCTCGGAAGTCGCTGACCGTCACCGCCGATGCCATGAGGATGCGCCAATGTCGCCATCGCTGCCCGCGTTGCGACCAGAAGTGTCAGAAGGACGGCGAAGACCCGATGCCCCGGTACCGCGCCAGAAACATCAGCGAGGAGGTCCGTCATTGGCGTCAAACACCTCACAACTGCCCGACCTGCCAGCTGCGTTGCCGCGTTGAGAGCATCTTCTCGTCGGAATCTGAAGACGAGGATTCGGAAATGGCTTCCGTCGAGGGTACCATCAGCCTCGACGACTACCTCGATGACTTCGCCCTCGACGACGACGTCTCCATCATTGACGAAGCTCAGCCAGCGGAACAGGAGCAGCCCCTGGTGGGAATCGCCGGTTCCGTTGTGCCCTGCCGTTCCTGCGGCCGCAACTGCCCTTGCGTGCCCGTCCAGCGTCCGGAAAGCCCTGCCGCCGCTCCAGTGCCTCAGCCTCGTCGCCGTCGCCGCCAAGAGCCGTCCGTCGAAGAAGCGTGGAAGCAGCTCGAGCTGGTTGAAGCCATCTGCGACGTCACTCTTCCTGCCGCGCCGCCGACCATCAGCGAACACCTGGAACTGGTCGATTCCCTGCCGCTGGATCCCAACAACCTGTTGACGTTCCTGATTCGGGACACGTTCCAGGTCGCCCTCTACATCGATGGCGAAGTCGTCCTGCAGGGTGGCTTCTTGGGTGTCGAGCCGACGACGGACATCCTGAGGGAAGCTGCCAAGCGTCCGGTCGTCATCATCAACGACCCATTGGACAAGGTCACCATGATCGATGCCGGCGACAACCACATCGTCATGAAGACTGCATCCGGGCAGGTGATGACCCTCGGAAGGGCCATGGAGGGCCAATTGGGTGCCACGGCCAACCCGGAACGCTTCCGTCAGAGGGCGGTCAACCCGGCCAACCTCCGTCGGTTCCCGGCCGGACCGATGGGCGTGGTCATCGAGAGCGTGGAGGCCACCGGCAACACGACGACCGCGTGGGACGAACACGGCAACGTCTACCGCTGCGGCGAAGGCATCGGCAACTGGCTGGAAACAGCTAAACATCGTGCGGATCGGCTGGCCGAGCTGGCGATTCGAGGGCTGTAAAAGGTGGGTTTAGTGACATTTTCGACACACATTCATGCTTTGAACTCACCTGCACCACTTGATCAGGAATTAGGGCTGGCTTCGGGCATCTGGGGTGCAATTAGACGAGACGAGAGGCTGGAGTTTCTGAAATGGATTGAAACATGAGTAGGGATACAGAAATGGGGATAAAGCACGCAAAAAAGAGGAAAACAGCCGACAAAAACGAGACTTTATCGACACGCGGACACGGGAAACGCTTCCAGAAGTGTGCAAAAACCCGATTGCCTCAGGCTGTTTACGAAAAAAGCGTCAATTTCAACCATTTTTTGGCGTTTTAATTGCATAATGCATTGATTCAATGCACGGGGAGATGCTTTAGGATTCTCACGCGTTACAAAAAGACTAAATTCAGCACGATTTCGGATTCTGGGCAGCATACTGTACATTTGAAGTCACGCATAAGGGGCCTGTCGTTTCAAAACAGTCACAATGTTTTCACGTA
Source organism: Panagrellus sp. LJ2284 (assembly GCA_024447225.1). Lineage (NCBI taxonomy): Eukaryota > Metazoa > Nematoda > Chromadorea > Rhabditida > Panagrolaimidae > Panagrellus > Panagrellus sp. LJ2284. The sequence continues at coordinate 536,434 of JAMRYC010000014.1, read as the reverse complement.
TAACGCGCCGAAAGGAAAGAATACTGAAACAATCACGTCAGACAAAGAACATCATCACATAAAGGAAATGACTAGAGGGGTATCATTCAGAGGCCAATGGGACCTGGATTCTAGAAATCAGTGTTTTGCACAGAATTTGCATAACTATTTGTCTAGTGTTTGCACAATTTCAGGCCTTCGATGATACCAGTGCTGATGCAGTCGTTGTCATGAGTGTTGTGTCTTGTTCGTTTGTTTTTAGTTAAAAAAAAAGAAAAAAACCCAAAAAAAAAAATCAAAAAAAAAATCAAAAAAAAAGTTACCCTTGTTCCTTACTTTGTTTATTATTTAATTTGTTTTATTTATTATTGCTCTTCCATCTTATTTATTTATTTATCTATATTTATTATTGTTCAATTCATTCTCATCTCCGCCATTAAGCCCCCGTATGAGTCATGGTGTAGTTGTGGATTGGGGAGACTAGTCATGCCCCGGCATCATCAACTGTTTCAGAAGAAGCTTCAAATTTCGCCCATCTTCCCTGTCACCGGACTAGCAAGGCATGACGTTAGGCCAGCCACGGGGCGGTGGTCGGGTTTGGAGCTTCTTCTGCTTCGGGTGGGGCTGTTGGGGCCTGACTGGCTTTCCTTGATCCACGGTGCACTACTTCATGCAATGATCTACGAATCAAACCCGACTCGTACGGTGGTGGCACCATTTATACAAAAACCCCGGCCCAAAAACTGTAAAAATATGTGTGTCTCTCTCTCTCCTTTTTTTTCAACTGTCCACTCATGACAACTCGGATGAAAGCACGAAAGAAGGAAGAGCCTCCAAACCGACGATCGCCTCTGATCAGAAGCCACCAACGATCACGCGAATGGAACTTCATCCAGTCCAAATGGTCTCGAACAAGAAGGAACGCATCTTTGCGAAGAAAGACGGTGGCCATGGTCAAATGATAGATACAGCGATAAGACGAGGATTACGAGATGAAGGCCAATTTCATCCGAATTCGATGAATGAATGGCGCAATGTGCGGGGTAAAGAATCAAAAGATGGGCGATATCAATGTTACAGGCAGCGAAGCTGCAAAAAGGTGGGTTTATTTGGCCACATTTGAACGAAAATGATAGAAAACCTTTTCAGGCTTGAACAACAATGCCTATGCCAATGGCACATGAGCCCTCATCCCCGAAAATGATCCCATGTTTGAAGTCTATCCACGTTGGCTGCACTCGGAAGACGCACTATCTCGTCGTATCGCATCAACACAGGCCTGAATCTACCTCAACCCATTATCTGCCATCAAAGGCAACAGTCCAAGTGCCAGCGCAACACTACTCCACCATCAGAGTCAACGATGAAAAGCGCGTTTTCAAGTTGGCCCCACATCGAATCCGCCAACTAATCAATCTGAATTGCGTGGAATCAATGATGCCTGCCGTGAACGTTGAAAGCAAACCGCCAAACATGCGCCAGCATCCAGGTCACTGCTACCGTATCCCCGCTCGTGCCATGAAAAGACGATGCTTCCGTCAAAACTGTCAGCCGAGCAGTATGATCACCATCAAAATGTGATCAAAACGATGGAAAGGAGCTGCAGAGCGAACCTGAGCCACAGGATGTGCTCACAAATGCAAAAGGATACTGTTGACACGTACATCAATGAACAGTCACACGCTCGATGACACAACCCAGTAGCAGCCCCAAAGTCATAATGGACTTCGGTTTGCGTCGAAGCTACCCTGCAACAGTGTGACATGAGATCCTCGATGAACCAACCCTGCGCCCCAACTGAATCCTCAAATGAGACAGCCACCAGATGCGTCGCAACCCACCAGCCGCAGAATCGTTCAAACTCTGCAGAACAGCGCTTATTGCCCCCATATTTGGCCCATCGCAACATGAAAAGCGGTGAATAATAATCAATGAATGTAATGAAGCCGTTTTTGACACGTAAGACTTCACAGAACCCGAAATCGCAGATGTGCGATCAAGAAATACATCTAAACTCGCCAAGCAATCAATAATGCCCCAAATAAGGTAAGTGGAATACTTTTACAATCGATACCCAAACAAAATACATTGAATTTCAGCCCCAAACAAAAGATCAATCAATGTGATATGATACGAGCCCATCAATGCCATGCCGCGATCAGAACCTGTTTAACATGCGTGCTCAAGCGGCCCTATCAGTCAAACCAAAATGACGCTGTCGAGAATCCCGCTAATTGAAAAGCGCCAATCGCCATGCCGCCTCTGGCAAGTCGTCTACACATCCCGAAGATTCAAAACCGGGAAAAGCGGAAAGAAACTAAGGAATCGCGCATGAATCCTGATGCAGAGAACTATGAAGTTGGCCTGATCAACGCCGAAAACGCTTCAAAGAGACGATGCTACACATATGAGGCAAGAAGGCAGACGAATATGATGAATTGGCCAGAAATAGACGGAAAGGAAGTCTGAATCGATCAAAACTCGGAAAAGTTGATCACATAATGGGGAAGAAGGATTCTTCGTGGGTCAACAAGGTAAGGCAATCACTAAACATTGCACGAACTTTGAATAACAACACGCATTTCAGAACAAAAGACCATCGCGAGCACGAAGAAGTCAACAATGACACGAAATGTGTCTACCAGCAGAAGCCGGATGCTTCTTGAAGCCCTCCAACGGGACGGAATTCGGATGAGAAGACGCCCGCACAGATGATCACCGCGGGAATGGTCGACAACACGTCGATGGCAAGTGCTCGATCGCACCGAAGTGCCAATGATGGCCATCATGGCATCAACACTGGCGATGTCGCCGGAATACCCAGAAATGGGTCAGGTTTGAAGACACGCGCGCAGAGAGGATATGATTTGACAAAATTTTGACAATATTACAACTTTTGAACGGGGATTATGCAAATTTGCGCCCCCACGAGGGTATTTTGAAAAGACCCTTTTGATAAGCTGCGGCTTTTTATTGGAATTTTGGCTTTTAGGCCGCAGAAGTTTATCATTGAAAGACAAACGCGATAAAAATAGGCACTTGCCAAAAGCGAATGACGCTCATAGCCTTAGGCTTATCGCTAATTACGAGCGAAAGATCTTTGGAAGATCTGCCAACGCGTGCAAGCTAGCCGACCACAGGGATTGCATGAAGCATCAATGCGAAAAGATGCACCGGCTTGACCGGATTTAGCCTCCGGCACTACCGGTTGGGATTTCGCCGGATCCAGGCCACGGATAAGGGTCGCCGAGACGGAAGCTGAACAAAGGGAGAGAGACAGACAGGGATTTGTCGACTCCAAGACGGTGGAGGAGGGGAGGAAGGACGATCCACCGGGTTCGCAGTGATCCAGAAGCCGGAAGGATGCCACTGACAGGCTTGATGTCAAGTAGAAGGCTCAAAAGCCGGTATCAGATGCGGGGAAGGGATTAGCTCTGCTTCCGGGCGCGAGAAAGTAGTTTATGTTGAGATGGATCGCTGAGCCAAGGTCGAGAATAACAAAATTTTCAAATTTATATAATTTTTTTAAAAGAAAAGCGAAACTTTGCATTTCTGACGCTTCAGATAAATTACTTTTATCATCGAGCATATGAAAATGCGATTAGAATATAAAAAGAAGCGTTATTTTATCAGTTAGGCCGATGTCGGCTCAAATTTAACGAAAAGCTGCCTCCGGCGAGCAACTCGCTGCTGGAGGCACGCGTAATCCGCCAAAAAGGTGCACTGACCAGTCGAGATCAGCTGGGAAGCACATTAACGGCGATTCCACAGAGGGATCGTGCGTTTATCCGCGCGGAGGATAAGCGGAAACAGCCCGCGGCGCGCACAAAGCACGGCTGCGGGCGAGCGAGATGAAGCCTGGCGTTGTGTGCCGACCCACACCGCGCATTGTGCGTCGTGAAATGGACCCTTTCGGGCTTTTTCCAAATTGCCGCAGGCAACGCAGCACGAAATGAGTGCTAATGCAAAATTATAGACTATTTATCATTATTATAAGTTTTGCATTATAAATTTAAACCTTATTGATTAAAAAATAACAATAAATTCGCCGAATTGCGGATTTTGTTAGCCTTGGGCCAAATGAACCCGGCTCAAGGCTAACCATAACTTTATAACAGTGCAGCCTCATTAGAATATGAGGCTGCACGCTCTATTAGAGTGTTGAAAACCGGCTAGACGGTAGCCTAGAGAAACTCGCGCAGATGAGTTAGCACATTTTAATTCGCGGCTTCGGCCGTTTATATTGGCACAGGCGGCCGTGGAGTGCCTCGACATAGTTGTCGGGGCGAACCGCCTTCGGGCTAAAAGCCTTCGGGCACCCCTGGCCTCGACACTTTTGTGTTGGGGCCGCCTCCAGGTTCGCCTGGGGGCCTATAGGGCCCAGTTGGAGGCTGGCGGCACGGTCGGCGGAGGGTCCCTATGAAGTCTGGGCCCTTCAAATAAACAAAACGGAAATAGGACTCCGTTGACCGTGCCGCATTTTTGTTTTGTATTGGTATTTTGTTTGAATTTACTAACCCTTTGTTTCCAGGCTTTCTTCTAGGCACGCCCTCCCAGCCCCGCGACGAACCTCACGACGAGACCCCCGACGAGCCCCATGACGAGCCCCGAGACGACCCCCGAAGCCAGCCCCAGACGAGCCCGGCAGCACCGTTGATGAAATTCCGAAGGCCCTCAGGTAATGTTTTCAACTTTTTTGGGCTCTTACCGTACTAACTTTCTCCCTTTTTAGCCACTTCGACGGTGCTGAGAACGTTAATGGTGAACATAAATGTAAGTTGCTTGTTTCTTTTACCCTTTTACTTAGATTTCCATTGATTTTTAAACAAAGTTTTTATCAATTTTAAACAATTTGATTACAAAAATGAACTCCCAAAAAGTTTAAAATGCCAAGTACGCGTGAGCTATGCCCAATTTTTCCTTTAGCTTTCACACTTGGTTGTTTTTTGCAGAAATTTTGAATCAGATTTACTAATTAGTGAATTTTGTACTAATGTTGTCATTTTCAGTCATCAAACTAGATGCCACACAACCGCATGCGCTTTGGATGATGTCAAAGTAAGCTGTTTGATCAATTTTCTCTTTTTTTGTCAAACTTTACCACTTTTTCGTTGACTTTTATCAATATTTGTTGAATTTTTTTAATTTCTTCGACATTCAAAAAGTCAAAAATGACCAGTACGCGGAAGCGCTGGCCAAATTTTTATTTTGAACCGATACTTAGCCGTTTTTGATTACGTTCAATCTGTATTGATTGACGTTTTTGAAGTTGGCTCCAATGACTTGCCTCACTTTGTTGTATTTTGTATTGACAAGTTTCATTTTCAGCATCCATCCTCTGGGCCACTTCACGTATGTCAATGATCGGCGAAAGCTTATTTATGCATCTTCTAGCCGTAACATTACCAAAAAGGTCAGTGTACTTTGTTGTTATTTGGACAATTGCGCAAATTTGACGTTTTCATGTACACCCAACTCTACCCAATAGCGCCAGCAATGATTGTACGAAAAGCAGAACCATGATGAACCGTGACACAACAAAGGTCGGTGTATTTTGAATACTTTTAACAAATTCGCAAGTTTCATGATTTCATGCACGTCCACTATCTACCATCCATACAACAACGTTCAACTGTTTACGTCAGGCTACTTCCTCCTTCAACGTCTACGATTGCCCAACCAGACAAATCCACCATGACTACTGTAACTTTAAGCTATTACATCGCTTTGCTGTTTTTGTTTAAATAAAGTAACTTTGAACCATAAATGCACAAACCAAAGATTAGTCGACTTTAATGATTAGGCTTTCGGTTTATGATTCTTAGTAAACCGGATTTGCCAACCGGGCGATCCCGGAAATAGCCAAAGCTTGATTTTCCAAGCATCCTGTTGAACATAATGGAAGCGTCTGGTAATGCGAAATGAGTTTTCTTCGACCTTCCCTGCGGCTTATTACTATATGAGTCGACTCGTCAAACGGATTCCGCGTCCAGTCTGCCTTCCTGTGATTGCCTTTTCGACGGGTGGTTCCAAGCCTCCGAGCGCCGATGCATTGTTGAAGGACTGTCTCGCCGGAGTCAAACACCAAGATGCCGATGTCGTCGTCATCTTCGGAGATCCGGAAGCCGAGCCCCTCACCAAGTACTACGTGCATCGAACCGCTCTGACCGGCGCCTTCCCATCGCTGATTCGGCGTCACACGAGTCAACTTCCCAGGCTGTCGATTCATCATTTCATCCGCCGGCGACATTCTCATTGATTTCAATCCAATCCCGCAAAAGAAGCTGCGAAGTCTTATCCTCAGTGTATTATGTCAGCGATTATGTATCAACAAAATTCTTCACAAGTCAAAGTTTTTTGCCTGTTTACGACTACCTTGGGTTATGCCATTTTTGTTTTTTATTCTGACTGAGAGGTGTGTTTATTATCATTTGTTTGTCAAATATCTACTCTATGTTGCTTGAATTCATGCAATGTAGTGTTCTGTCAATAAAGGTAAAACGGTTTTACATTTTCAACAAAAGAGATTCATTGTGACACTCGATCGTAAACGGCACGTGTTACAAAACTGCACTGAAAACATTGAATTACGACTACAATGATATCTATCTATACGGTTGTTAACTTGGCTAACATTGGAATACCACACCTTCACGAACCGATTGTCAATGCAGCATAAAGTGTGTGAAGGTTTCGACTGATTGGACCACTTTTCAATGATTTCGGTTTGTAAAACAATGTATTGTCGATTCAAAGTCATATCTTTCAGGTACATTCGCCAGCGCACGTTCAATCATGAACCAGAAGCCAATCATCAACGGCAAATGTGGCGACAGGTATGAGGTACCTTCAAACTTCCAGGGTAACTGGAATAAGGGGTCATCCAGAAATTACGTAATTGGCGGTAAGGGGGAGGTGCTTTCGAAAATCCTGATTTTCAATGACGTTTCACCTTAAAATGCGATGACGGAAGGGATAGGTGGTTCAAAATTCTCGATTTTGCAATGACGTAATTTCTGGATGACCCCTAACGCAAAGGGAATCCCCGTCAAGCAACACCTACCAGAGGCGACTATCGTCACCCGTCCTGACTTCCGTAAAGTGCCGAAGGATGCTCCCGTTTTCAACCGCAAGTAAGAAGCCTTTAATAAGCATCGGTATTGACACTTTTATCGTATTTTCGCATATGTTTAGTTAACCTCCACCATTAAGAGGTGGTTCGGACGGCTAAAAGCTATAGGTTCTGTCCACAAAAAAATTATCTATTTTCATACATACACTGAGAAAAAGGTGTGACAAAATCTGCTGTGATTCGAATAATGCTGTGATTGTTACGTCACACCGCAATGTGACATGTTTTACACAGTCACAGAAATGTGATTGTGGAATCACATACTCTATGACTTTTCAAAAGTCGTCACAGCAGGCGCGACGGATTTGTAACAGCGCGCTGTGATTCTCTGCATTCCATCACGATGCTGTGACAAAACAATCACAGCATAAGTGGTTGAGTGATTTCAAAGTTACAGCGCTGTGATGTTTTTTCATGAACGGCGCGCCATGAAACTGTCGATTTCAACGTGTGTTTGCTTTGCCTTGAAAGAAATGGTTGTTTTTTGCATCATTTGTCATGTGTATCTTTAATGTAAATATTAACGTGTTTAATGAAACTTACGCGAGCTGGCATCAGCTTCTTGAGTGTCCGTGTTGTAACTTTATTGCGTGGTCAAGGCGTATGTAAAAGTTTTTGTTTTCTAGTTCGACTTGGCTAACAGTTGTCTTTTTTGGATTTTCAATCGTCATGCACTCCCGATTATACAACAACCTGTAACACTGATGATCGAAAACTTTGTTGTCTATAAGTTTGTAAGTCATTTTGAAACTATGCAATGCCGTTTTTATATATAATTTTTCAGTTTCTCTCTGCGCTCTCGCCGTCGACAATGATCAACTTCACATAGCAAACATGCCACTATGATCAAAGTACATCCGACAAACGAGCATCAAACCATCTAACTTCAACTTTGCCACGTTAACGTCAGAATGCCTCACCGACAAGTACCATTATCAGAAGTTCAACTGTTACATAGACTAGTTTTTCATAACTTAGATTCTTTTGAATATTATGATTTTTTTTGTTCTTTGTTTGCTTTTAATGTTTTGTTTTAATAAACGTTCAATGTATTATTGTGTTTTCTTAACAATAGTATTGATTTAAAAGCAAAAAAAAACTGAAAGAAAAAAGCAACAGCAGCTGTGACATTTTGCCATTTTTGTCACAGTGGCAGTGACTCCCGCGTCACAGTCGCTGTAATGTATTCATCACGATGAACCCGTGATGAAAACGTCACAGTGGACTGTGACGGGTTTGCAGGCATCACTTTTACTGTGACATCGAAGTCACATTTTTGTGATCCATTCGTCACACCATTTTTCTCAGTGTACATTGTTAAGTTTAATAAACAAGTTTAAGTGCGATATAGATCAGATCCGCAAGACATTACTATGAACGATAGTTTTTAGAGCGATGCAAAATGAAAACTGGACCCATCGTTTTATTCACGCAGTGGGTCTCTGTTGTGCATGTTTGTTGCACAATGGCCACGGCGTTTCACCATCTTAGAAGTTTCTGCACTTCGTTTGGCATACTCGACCAAAACCGCCGGCGGTACAAGTTCGATAAGGCGTCCGTTAAGATCAACAATCAGCTAAATGGGATGCTTGTTGATAGGCAATAACAGCAGATGATGGAACAATTTTAGTTGTAAACTGTTCAATGTCTGTAATCGAGATGACAGCGGTAGACACATTACGTTAATTGCTTAAAAATACCATAAAAACTACTAACCGTACAAGGGCTGGACGCTCATAATACTTATCTGGCATCGTCGACGAATCAAACTGATAATTTCAGGCGCGACCAACCATTCAAGGAAGCACACTAAACCTGTTGCACTCTGGTTGCAGAAACTCTCAAACGCAGAAAAAAGGTTGCGAACAGTTCGAAAAAAGTTTCACAACTGCGCGCACTTTTTCATTCAGGGTGGCCGTTGGCGGCGTTCTTTTCACTCGCTGTTTGTCTTCCGCTTCACATCCAGATCGTGTTTTTTTCTAATATAAACTGGGAGTGTCATCCAAATAATGCTACGACTCCGTGGTTTTAAACCCTGGCTAAAGTTTACCATTTGTATTCCAAATTTTTAACATTCACTCGTTTTTGTCGAATTGTTTTATATATTTTTTTTGTTTTTACTGTCTTTTTGAGCTTTCCAGTTGGGATTAAAAACTGACTGAAATTTACAGGAAGCATGTCACACTCCCGCCTTTTGACGGATGCCAACGGTCGCCCCCAGCGACAACCAGTGATCGACTTCCGGTTTCCGATGAAACTGCGAAAGGTGGATATTCTGGTTTGTGGCATTTCAAATTTCATATAATGGATTTGACAAAGCACTTTCAGCGTCTCGGAAACGACCATTTCTGCGTTCTGCGATGCGGGCAGCTATTTATCGCTGTGCATAACCATATTTGGTGGTATTTTACCGTGTGTTTTGAGTTCTATCCATCTGATCCAGATCGTATGTTTGAAGTTTGTTATGTCTAGCATTTTCTAATGGTAATGGTTTTTCAGCCCTCGCCCAGTTATTCATCAACATTCCGGACGTAGACAGCTCAGTGGGTCCGTTCATGGCTCCACCAAAGCCGGAATCTGTCGCATTGGCCTTTAATGGTCCCGTTTATAGGATGGGCCGAGGTGACCCTAACCCTCCATTTTACATGTATGCTAACGCCAACTTGACAATCTCGAAGCTTCAGCATAAGTGTGCCAATGGCGATGTCATGGTGAATTTGTGCTTCTCCGTCCCTGCGGCTTATTACGATATGAGTCGACTCGTCAAACGGATTCCGCGTCCGGTCTGCCTTCCTGCGATTGCCTTTTCGACGGGGGGTTCCAAGCCTCCGAGCGCCGATGCATTGTTGAAGGACTGTCTCGCCGGAGTCAAACACCAAGATGCCGATGTCGTCGTCATCTTCGGAGATCCGGAAGCCGAGCCCCTCACCAAGTACTACGTGCATCGAACCGCTCTGACCGGCGCCTTCCCATCGCTGATTCGGCTGTTCGTCACACGAGTCAACTTCGCAAGCTGCCGGTTCATCATTTCATCCGCCGGCGATATTCTCATTGTTCCGTTTGTGAAGCCCTCACTGGCCACCGCCTTCTTGACCTATGTCTACACCCGTGAGTTGATCCTGCCATCTAAGAAAGAAAACCTCTACGACTTCGGCGTCATTATGGCTGGTCTTCTGGAAAACACCACATTGGATGTCATCTTGGAGCATTGGGAGGCATTGCTGATCGATAAAATTTATGAAGTTGAAAAAGTGAGTTTTGCCTTCACATCAACGATACCTTCCATCGTCGTGTTTCTTTTTTTCATTTACATTTCCCTTTTCAGTCCACAGACGGCACCCTCTGCCCTGTCACTGAAGCCTTGCATGCCTTCATTTCCATCTTGAATGACACTTCTGATCACTTCAAAGTCGCCCGTCGTATCATCATCGTACTTTTGGCAGAAACAAGCCCAGACGTGATTTCCAAAGTCAGATCGGAACACTTCCGTGAACATGAATACCTGGATGCTGTCATCGAACGAGCCGATTCGTTTCGTGGACTGTTCAACTATAATTATGTTTTCCATTTCGAAGATCTCGGTTCGATCAGAAATTCTTAATTAATTCATTTTGTTATTTGTTGTTTAATCTTTGTTAACCCCGTTTGTTGAAATAAATTCAAGAAAATGCATGCAACTGTTTGAATCGTCGGCATCCACAAAGGCCAACAATAAGCAAGCACTGTACAGGGCTAATGGCTTGGGAAGATGGGAACCCATGATCGCCACGTAGCAAAGCGCTTCTTTCCCGTGCACTTGAGGCGGTGTCGTGTTTATTACGAAAAGGGAGCAACAAAAACGATGCTATTGCCTTCACTCCGTCGACTTGGCTCTTTCATTTCCGTTGATCATCAATGGACGCTGGTTCAAAGCTGCGCCGTTGGCTGGGCGATGGGCAGTCGATTCGTGGCTGGCACGACGTTCTTGCGTTGATTGCATTCTCAATTAGCATAAAGGCTAGGGTAACTTGTGAATGCAGTTTGCATTGGGTTTGGAATCCTCGGTCACTTGGTCAGGTAGTGGTTATAGGAGCACACGAGTAAGGCATTTTATAGGTAGGTTCCGTCGTACCTTTATAGAAGATGCATCTAACATTTTTGTTATATTCACGAAATGTACTTTAAAAAAACTGTAGTTCAAATTAAGTTTTGCACTTTTTGTTGCTTATGTTGTTAAAAGCAATTCCATGCTCGTAGTCAAGCGTCAAACACGTGTCATCTATGAACCCGTGAAAGTCATTTGTCTTTGAAGACTTGAAACGTTGATTTAAAAACGGCTCTTAAAAATTACGTGTTTGTACAACGTTTTTTTTCATGTTGTTAAACTGGATTGTAGTAATGAGTAATTACTATTGTCACATTTTAGATGCAAGAGTCGCTAAAGTTAATATTTCAGAATACAATTTTTGCAATGAATGTTCAAAACATGGCAACCTCTGCACCAGAACCCCCCTCTGACATCCAATTTGTCACTCACATCCAGATTCATAGAGACACTCCTGCCGTTAGTTAACTTTCATCCATTCAAACTCCCTGTTTTCCATCTGAACTTACTTTTAGAAGTTTGAACATGAGGCCCAGTACATCACTAGTCACAACCCTGTCATGACTCTGCACCATCACACTTGGTGGTACTGGGCCATCGGTATTGTGGGTATGAAAGACGAGAATGATGGTATGTTGTTTTGCTTGCCTATCATTGTTGTATGCTTCTTGACACTTTGTATTGCAAAACGCATCTTTTGAAATTGTATGATGCAAACTGTAGGCCTTCTGCAGAGCTCCAATACACATTCATCTTAAAATCAATTGGGCCACGCTTCGACTACGACAACCACCATCCTGACCAAGCTCTCAATGAAAACATTCAACAAGACGTTCCCATCATAACAGAGGGTTGTCTTTTATTTGGTGACGTCACCTATCCGCTGATAGCTGCTCCTAATGGCCCTGCGCATTCCTACGTTGCGTTGAACTTCAAATCGAGGGCTGAGATGCTGGAGCTGTTTGATGAGAACAATGACATTTGCATATTCCAATTAAGCATGCACATTCCGGTTGCCTACTTTGCACTGCCGACCTACACAAATTCACCATCCGCCGGAATATCAGGTCAAAATGTTGAGATCTGTCTTTCCGGTAAAAAAGGTGAAGCCACTGATTTAATTATAAACTTTGGAGATTCTCGCAACTTCCACGTCCATCGAAATGTGATATTTGGAACCTCGTCAAAGTTGGCCAGAATGTTTGATGCAGGCGTAAACAGCGAAGCCTCCGGAGATATCAGAATTGCTTCAGACAAGAGTCGATTAGTGTTTCCAACTTTGGAGCCAGATGATGCCGAGCTTTTCATTACCTATTTTCACACTCGCCGAGTGCGCAATCCATGTCCCACCGGCTATGACCGTATTCCGAAGGTGCTTCACGCCATTTTGGACGATGAACTCCTCAAGGACTTTTACAGCCAATGGGAAGCTCTTTTCATTTTGATCCTTTTTGAATACCTCTATGTTAGTTTTTATTATACCATTTGTCACTTATCATCTTAAATATTACTTTCAGAGGTCCCCTGATATTATTGGTGACATCGCCTTGAAATCCATGATTGCCATCTTTCACATCCCACCCCACATGATGCCTCGAGCCAAACGTGTAGCTATTTCCATTGCGGCCAAGGAGAGTCTCGCTGAAAACATCAACTCTGCCACCATTCACGACCGTTTGTTGACCATTCATCCAGACTACGCCGAGCCCAACATCGACTCCATGATGCACAGCCTAGTAAAGATGCGCTATCACCATTTAGCTTCAAGGCATCTACGCATATTGGGCTTTTACGCCTGCAACTTGTTTCAATTCGAGCTCGGCACAAAGAAATGGGTTCCACCGCCGGAGACAGCTACACAGATTTGGTTTCGGGACAACTTTCCTGATGGCTAAACAGTTTCATATCTGTTTTCTACTTTTTTGATTAACTTAAACTGTTTAGAGTAATGAGTAAGGGAATGCTTATTTTGTATGTTGTGTCAAACTGAAAACTGTTGTCTGCAGCCAATAAACTTTACTTGTTACTAAAACTAAAGTGTATTTGAATAGTCAATTTAAAACAATGTTTGTTCCAAAAAAGGTCGCATCAGTGTCACCATTGTGATTTCACCTGTCACCGAACGAGCATCGCCATGCTTTGTGCTTATTGATGAGTCACAAACGTCCAGGACGCTTTGCCTAAAATACGAGACAGAACAGTGCACTTCCGTAAGGCCAGCTTAAATCGCAATGATCAAGCTCAATTTTTCTTTTGTATAAAAGCAACTTTGAAATGGCACAAATCAAACCACTTTTTACTGGATTCCACTACCAGTAGCTTAGTTAAAATGGTTAAATTCGTTGGTATTCTCGTTTGTGCCTTCCTCATTGGAGCGTCCGTATCAGAAGGCCGCCGCCATCATCGCCGTCCGACAGGATCGCCGCCGACTGGATCGCCGCCGACCCGTGGCTCGAGGCCTACTGGACGTCCTTCTGGTGGCGTCCGACCTACTGGTATGTTTTGAAGGATTAAACTGAGCCTTTGGAGAGCATAAGAAAACTGTTAATTGTATTATAGGATCATCGGTTGAACGTGTTGTTGAAAAGCGTCAGGCTAATTGGTTCAACAACAACAATGACAGCCGTCCATCTGGCTCTCCCCCATCTGGCTCACCTCCGACCGGCGGTTGGCGCGGAATCGGCAACTTCAGTGACAACCGTCCGAGTGGTTCACCACCCACGGGACAACAGAGCGGATTCGGGGGACAACAATCTGGGTCCTCTGGCTACGGCCAACAGTCTGGATCTTCCGGATATGGCCAGCAGTCAGGTTCCAGCAGTTCTTCTGGATTCGGTGGCCAACAATCAGGATCCTCTGGTTTCGGCGGTCAACAATCCGGCTCCGGCAGCACTTCTGGCTTCGGTGGCTTTTTCGGCTTTAACGGTCAACAAACTGCTTCCTATGGCAACAATGGTCAACGCAATCAAGTGACTTCAAGTGGATTCGGAGGTCAACAATCCGGATCATCCAACTTTGGCGGTCAGCAATCATCCGGCTCCTCTTCTGGATTCGGTGGCCAACAGAACTCTGGATCTTCCTCCGGTTTCGGCAATCAGCAAAACGGACAGACCGGAACTCAACAAACATCTGGATTCAGCGGTCAACAGTCTGGTAGCTCCGGCTTCGGAAGCCAATCCGGAAACTCTGGTTATGGCAGCCAACAAACTGGCACTGGAAACACATACGGTTCCAGCGGCTCCTCCGGCTTTGGCAGCCAATCTGGTTCGCCCAGCTATGGCAGCAACAACCAACAGAACCGTTATTAACTGACTGTGTTAATGTAAACGTTTAAACTGTGACAAGTTTGTTACTGTGTTCTGAATAAAATCATGTCATTTCTTCATTGCGACTAGCTTACAAAAACAAATTAAATTTACACCTCAACTCGACTTAGGACTCAAACTCTGAGATTCAACATCGTGATTATTATTAAAAGAACTATCATTACTTGTGGATCCATCATTACACGGACTCAAACAACAAGATTCATGTTTGCTTTGTCCAGTGGTCCGTGTGCTCAGCGTGTTGAATCTCGACGACCCGGAAGTGTATGTCACCTTTGGTTCAGAAGTGCCATTATACCAAGATGGCGATCGGAATCTCGACCAACTGATGCGCGAAAAACAGCAAAACACACATAAACAGCAGCAAATGAAGGTGACTACAAAGCCAATCAACAAAGCACAAAGTGCAAAGGTGATATAATGGCGAATGTGCTGAGAATGGAAGATGCGTGTTGATTCAGCTGGGTCATCGTCATTACTGGAATCGGAGTTGGATTCCTCCAGGTTTGAGTCGATTGGGAAAGTACGTTCAACGAGGGTCACGGCATCGAGGTCGGCGGATAGAAGCATGGACAGAAGGTGTTCACGGGCTTGGATCACGCTTCCGATGCGTTCGGCGGGGACGAGGTTTTCTGGAAATTTGAGATTATAAAACTGCTGTGCGGGATGAGTAAAAAAGTAAAAAGTAAGTTTGGTAATTTTAAACTGTAAGTTGCAATTTTGTTTTTTTCTCGAATAAGTTTGACGAAATGCGTATTTGGATGCCACTCTTGGAACACATTCAACCATAATTTTGACTCATTTCAAGACTAGGTCAATCTACGCAAAACCGTATCAAAACTGCATAATGTTTAAACCGCCTGCATAATCAATGAATAACACTTCCGTCAACCGGTGAATCACATTCGTAAAAAGCCGGAAAAACGGTGTTCACCCTTATTTGGTCGACTGTGAAAGCCATACATGCAAGCTGTTCACTCAATGATCGGGATCATTGTTTGACTTTTGTCGGAGTATATAAGCATCTGGGGATGGGGCATATAGTGTCAGTCACTAGCTCTACATCAAAAAGCGACTTCAAATATGGTTCAAAACGTGAACATTCTTCTCTGCGTGTTGCTGGTTGGAGCAACTTTAACAGAAGGCCGTCATCCACATCGTCGTCCCACAGGATCACCGCCGACTGGATCGCCACCGACTGGTCGTCCGAGAGGATCTCCACTTCCGATTGGGGTTGTGCCGACGGGTAAGTAGTTGTTGTAAACTGAAGGAAACACCTTACCGTACCAATACATTTGTAGGCATTGTACCGGGACGTGTCATTGAGAAGCGTCAAATCGATCTGGATGACTTGATTGTCACTGGCACACCACCGACTGGATACCCGAACAGGCCGTTCAGAAACTTCACTGGTAGCCGGCCCACGGGATCGCCACCCACTGGATTTCCCTTCCGGCCGTTCGGCAACTGGACTGGTAGCCCGCCCACTGGAACTCCTCCGACTGGACAACCATCTTGGGGCGGACAACAGGGTCAGAATGGAAATGGAGGATTCGGTGGTCAACAAGGCGGTTTCGGCGGCCAGGGACAACAGGGTGGCTTCGGAGGCCAGCAAGGCGGATTTGGTGGTCAACAGGGAACTACCGGAAGCCAAGGTCAGCAGGGTGGATTTGGAGGCCAGCAAGGTGGATTCGGTGGTCAGCAGGGCGGTTTTGGAGGTTTCGGTGGCCAGACCCAACAAGGTGGTTTCGGTGGACAGCAATCTTCTGGCTTCGGAAATCAACAAGGCGGATTTGGCGGCCAACAAGGTACCACTGGAAACCAAGGACAGCAATCCGGATTCGGCGGCCAACAGTCAGGATCCTCCGGCTTTGGAACCCAAAACCAACAAAGCGGATTCGGAGGCCAAACCCAGCAAGGCGGGTTCGGTGGTCAGCAATCATCAGGCTTCGGTGGCCAACAAGGCAGTTTCGGCGGTGTCCAGCAAACCCCTGGCTTTGGACGATTCGGCAGCCAGCAACAACAAGGCGGATTCGGTGGACAACAAACCAGCGGCTTCGGCAACCAGCAGAACTCTGGGTCATCTGGATTCGGTGGCCAGCAACAGCAGGGACAGTTTGGTGGACAACAAGGCACTCAGTCAACTTTCGGATCCAACGGCCAACAACAACAAGGCGGTTTCGGTGGCCAGCAAATTTCTGGCTTCGGAGGTCAAAGTCAAACTGGTCAACAAGGTCAGTTCGGATCCAACAGCTTTGGCAACCAACAAACCTCAGGTCAAGCCTCTGGTTTCGGCGGCTTTGGTGGCCAACAACAGTCCGGCTTCGGCAGCACCAGCAACTCAAACAACCAACGTGGTTTCCGTGTTCCCGGTGGCTTCTAATTATCTTTGGCTCGCGATAACGGTGTAAATTTGTGCACATTTTAAACTGATTTAAGTGTTGGAATAAACTTTTGAACCACTATCGTTAACATTGTGGCATCGTAAAAAACTGAGAATAATCGTTTGTAATGAAGCAAACTCACTTTTTGTAATCTCTCCCGATGCATTGATCATTAAATTCATGTACAAATTCGCTTTCGTTTTGTCTTTCCGTCCTCTTGATTCGATTTGACTGCATTCCAGTCCACCCAGAAGGACATTAGCTTCAGTGAAACCAGAACCGTTCAAGGCAGCCGCGAATCGCCGACAATCAAGGACGAACGAGCATTCTTCTGTGATCCATTGGGCCATTTTTTGGCGCAACGCCCGCTCCAGATTAGATGTAAAGTGCGGACATTGTGTCAACTCGATGGCCACCCATTTGAGCGGCTCATCCTCGGCGGTTATCGTAGTTTCATTGCCCGGGGTTTCGGGGATTGCCTCGGGATTAGTCCAGCAAGTGGAGCAAGGACACGCGTAAATGGTATTCTAAAAACTGTTCATGTTATGTTGAAGTTCAAAAAAATAGTTAAGAAAACAAAGTATGGCCATTGTTTTGGTGCATTTTACAAATTTGTGTTTAAAAAACTGGGAAGCGTTGTACATCACAAACATACTGTATGCTTATTAACCCCCCAAACTGACACTAGTCACACCCCAACCTCACCTCATTACATATAACTCCATCAGCCTGGCTGAAGACACCTGCCCTTCCGTAGCCGACACCCAAACTGACCACCACCAATAATATTAAAGCGGCTCTACCATTAATCATGCACAAGTGCCGTCGTAAAGTCATTTAGATGAGCAATAATTTGCGCAGACGAGGTTCCCCCATTGGCAGGTAGCCTACTCGACCAGGACAAGTGTACTAATATGCCTCTTTACCCCCACGTATATGCAAATGACAGCCAACGTGAACGAGGAGGGCCTTCCGTCAGACCTGTACTATGTATCTTTTTTCGCTGGCGCCCGTGCCGATAGTTGACCCTGTAACACTTGAGTGAGTAAACTTGTCGCGACCGATTTGGATGAGATGGGATAATCTGCCCTAAGAAGTATGGGCAATCGCGATCGGGGGAGATGGAGCATCGCGAGCGTGAATCTGTTTGATCGCGGTTAAAATAACATTTGTGTTTCGTCTAATAGGCGCACAGCATAGTTGGCTCACTAACTGATCGGAAGCAAAGTGATGGGAAAAGTCAGTCGTTTCGAGTGCGGTTCGTATCAATAAAAACGGATAATAAAAGTGAGCCTGAGGCGCATTGACAGGTGGAAAAAGGTGAGTCGGGTTCGTCTCGACTACAATTCCCGAAAAAGAAACAAAGTTTATTCAACAGTTGCATTTTCGGACACGCATATGTTATAAAAACATGGATTATGCATCATAACTTATGCATCAGAGTGTTTTTATGTATGTTTCCGCCGGAATGGGGAAGGAATGACATGACCGCGCAATGTTGATAAAAACGGGGTTGTTAAGTATCTTATTTAGATCTCATCGATCGTGTCGGACAGATAATGACAGCCTTTACCCAAGAAGGACTGGCAGGTTGCGTGTGGCTGCCAGCAGGCAAGTCGAGGAAGAGGGTATCACAACGTGAACCAGTATGGGTTACCCACGACCATGTTCATGAGTTTCGTGTTCCTTTGAAGGCCATTTCCGACAACCTGGACGACTGCACACTCCCACCTATATCAAGAGGGAACAACAACGCCCTCGAGGCCGGTTTGTCTCATGTCAACCCAGCAACAAGCTCTCCAGAAACAAGCGCCAAAGGGCTATAAATATAGGTTTCAACAACTCTCTGACAAGGTCCACCGGTTCATTGAGCAAGCTTGTGGCTGCTGCTGCCGCTGCTCCGTGAAAACAGCTAATTGCCATTCAGCCGCGGCAGGGGCAATGAAGTCGAGAAGCATCATAAACTCCTTCCTGTTCCGACGGAAATAGACGACCACTTTTTACGACAAGAATATGACTTTGAGTATACGATAGTAGGATCGAGAGGCAACAACCTGCCCGCTCAAAAGTCGTCTTTTCCATTGTTGTGTCCTCCTTTTTTGTCATGCTCATTGTGCCGAAATGAGCCTCAAGATGGGGGCTTCAGTGAGATGTTCCGCTGAGCGGCACTCAAAAGGGGCATTATGTTCGGGACGACCCACTGAGGGGCGAATAATTTGTTCAAATTGAAGTGCAATTAAGGAACATACGTCTTTGACACAGGTAATACTTTTGAAAATTCAGGCAATGTGGGTTGTTTGGAGTTACCGCCAAAATGAGGGATGAAAAACAATAAAAACTGGTCTCAGGTACGGTTTTTTCAAGACGTAACAGTATACTTTTTAAAAAAACAAAGAAATAGCATTGTTTAAGTTATTGCTAATTTTTTAATAAACTAGTTTTCGAACGATTTTTCAACTTTTAAAAAACTTTATTGTTATTTCAACATTTGCATCTAGGGACCGGCAGGCAAAAAAAAACTTGGACCGATTCGACTGAAATTAGTCTTATTCGATGCAGAATTGCCGTAGATTTCGATTAGTGAAAGAAATGTATTTTAAAAAAATTCTTAAAGGCATGAAAATGCCGAAAAAGGAGTGTCAAAATCCAAAATTTTTCAGCAGGGGGACTCGCGTGTTTTTGCTCGGGACACCTCGTTGGCGCAAGGTACGTTTTGCCAAGCCTCTGCAGCGCGTGCGTTTTCGCGTTGGCTCAACCTTATCGTACGAACGCAACTCATTCATTTGCACTTGCAAACGAAGGAAAGCACAGCATTAGCGCGAGAGCTTACTCAAATAAAAAATTGATTTACTGTGCCATAACTGTGCCAATTGGTTTCTAGACATGAAATAGATCATCAGAAGCATGTACACACAATTTTTTCTTACATTAAACAAGTTTTTGAAGTAAAAAAATTTCACGAAAAAAATATTTTCAAATGCAGTTTTTGGCAATTTTAAAGGTTCTAAAACAAAACTATATTCACAAATTACTTTTTTGTAGGTAACAATAGCAGTAGAGATAGTAAAATGACCATATTTGACAAAATTTATTTTTGGCATATTGCTTAAAAAATTATGGCACACGTTTGAGATCTTTTGGAATCTTCACACAAACCGCCCCGATGCAACTTTTTACGCTGAATCGAATGGCACTAGTCATATCTAGCGGCGCCAACCGGCGCATGCCAAAAACTTTATAAAAGTGGTTGCAAACATCAGTTTTGGCACTATTTGATGATTTTAGAGTAAAACTAACATCACCAATCGATTTTACGCATATTAAAATGGGGGTGTAGACACGCTAAATATTCAAATTGACTAACTTTCATTTTTGGCATTTTGACTTCAAAATTCATAGCAAAAATCTGAGATCTTCTGGGCTCTTTTCCGCACCGTTGCTGATGTAACTTTTTATGCTGAATCGAATGGTAATAGTGGCATCTGGCGGCGCGAGCCGGCGCCCGACCAAAATTTTGAAAAACTGTTGAAAATAGGGCAAAAATGGTCATTTCGGCATTTACAAGAGACTTTTTTCAAAAACTAATGGCACCATTCGATTCGGAATGAAGCGAAACGGCCGAATCAACTGTTAAAATTTGAAAATTCAATAAAAAATTTTGGTACAGTACCCTCGGGGAACACTCGGTGCGTGTTGAAATTTTCGTTGCCTGCCGGTCCCTATTTGCATCACATTGTAACTTTCACTTAAACTCCAATCGATGTAAAACTGTTTACATTTATTTAACTGACACATGACTCACTTTCTTTGTGTGCACCGTGCCGTTGTGGCGTCGCTGACCCAGAAAGCATCCCGAAGCCGGCGGCGATTTGGTTCCGACGATTTCGTGTAACGTTCGACGCAACCAAGGCAACCACCCCCATCCTCTGCGCGAACTCGTCATGCCCTACGGCGAGTGTCGTGACGCCACCCCGATTGATCGGTCATCCCGACGCCGCAAGACATGGAGAAAGACTTTCTGCTCCTCCTTCCCTTTAGAGATATCGGCGTCACTGCAAGTGTGTATCTACATATCCATGTATCCGATTAGAATCCCTTTCAAAAGCAGCTTGAGCTTCGGCTGATCCAAGCCCCACTCTATCCGTTGTATTGTTGTCGTTTCACTGAAAGCCTGTTAGGTATTCAAAACGACGAGTTTTGGCAGCCTTCAAATAAACCAACAAACAAATGTATCCGACTAGATTTCGTTCAAATGGATTGTTTTCGACCACCTTTTTGTTGTACTTCACACATCCAGCTGGTCAAGGTTTCGCTTTTTTTTAACACCTTTTAAATCTGGTCACTTGTCATTTGGTTTCGATGACGAACGACGTCAAACAAAAAACCTCTTTTCGTTTCAAAAAAGGCGTCTGTCTTTTTTGTTCAGTCGATTGCAAAACTCAAAAATCTGGAAGTATGGTCGGCCTTGTCCCACTTGATCACGACCATCTTTTTTCAATGTCGAAGTTTTGTTGTTTCGTTCGTGTTGGAAACTGCAAACTCGAGGTTATTTTTATAAAACTGAACATCACTTCGGACATAATATTATTTTACCTACACATATCAGTTTCGTTGATTCATAAAACTTTAAGTTGTTCAGTGTTCATTCCACTTTCCAATTATTCCTTTTCTTTCCCGGTTTCTGTGAACTGAATTACTTTTCCCACAAAAACAGGGATCATGGATATCTCCGATTTCCGTTTCTGACAGTTCCTTAACAAAAACCTATCAACCGTTACTGCGTGAATCTTCCCATTTCACCGTTTTACAGCATTTTGCGCTTATTTCTCCGGAATCGGGTTTCGGTTTTACTTTCGTCGGTTTAAAAAACTGCAAACCATGCTTTTAATTCTCCTTTTTTTCAGAATCACAACCATGTTTATACAGATAGCTATAATAGGTCTCATATTCCTCATAGATGGTGCAACTAGTCATGGCATGACAACATTTCAATGCCCAAATGGCTATTACATGTCCAGATTCAGCACAGCTTTCGATGGTCAGGATCGCTACTACAAGTTTGGTTGTAACAAGTTTGCCGGCCAATTGCTCATGTTCGATGAGACTTGCACGACGACCGAAACGGCTACAACAGATGCGGGGGACATGTATTTGAGCTGTGGATCGGATCAGGTATGGGGTTTCTGTTGATAAACTGCGTTTTTGAAATACGATGTTTGCAGTATACGGTAGGAATTGAAGTCATTGAGAATGTAGCCCCTAAAGTGGATTCATGGCAACTGCTCTGCTGCAAGTCTGAATCCATCAAGATCCGGAAGCATGACTGCATTGACACAAAATTCATCAATGATCATCGAAGACCTTCAACCTTCAGCACGGCTACGCAGATTATTCGGCGCTGGCAGGCTTTGAGTGAGAATGGGTAAGATTTTGGTGCATAAAACTGTAATTCATATCTTGCTTTCAACTTTAGTGACCGTCGCTGGTGGTTGACCATTTGCCCTGTCGATCTTGATTTCAAGAAGCCAACGAAAGCTTCCGACATCCGGGCCCGACGTCAAGTACCCTGGGAATGGGGACGTGGACGCTTCCCTGTCTTCCCTCAGGAATACAATACGGCACTCCGTGAGCAGATGAGATTAGAGGAAGAGCGCAGCAAACAGTTATTTGAGCAACTTAAAACGAGCAATCACATCGAATCACCGCCGTCGATCATCCATCCCGCAGTTGAGCCGATGATGCCCATCCGGATTCCGATGCAGCGAATCCGACCCGAAGTAGGTTTTTTAAAACAAAGCAATTAGCCGAAAAACAAAAACTTCTTCCCCAAAAGTGAAAAAGTATTGGAGGAATGGGGGTTCGAACCCCAGACTTCTCGCATGCAAAGCGAGCACTCTACCACTGAGTTATACCCCCGCTGAGATGAAGCGTCCACAGTGCAGAGTGATCACAGTGTGGTCTCGACCATTTTTGTAATGTTGATCACTTTTTCAGCCAAAACGCACCCCAACAACCACCACTACAACACCAGAACCATCAACGGCTTCATCCGCACAAACTGTGACACCGGCAACACCAGCGACGACACGTGGCCTGAGGCGTCCTGCCTTTAGGACCTCGTCGACCACCGAAAAGCCCCTCGAAGCCCTGGATTACTATGACATGTACGATGAAAACTTTGACAAAAAGTCCCACACCGAAGGCGGACTCTTCAAGGGCATCAGTGAATTCTTCCAAAACGTCCAGGATGGCCTTCTGGTCGCGCAGGCGGCCCTGCCTCAAACGGACAATTTTGCATTTAAAATCGAAGTGACCCCGCCGCCGACGACCTACAAACCACCGGCTCTGATGTTCGCCACCGATGACGATGCCCTTGAAATTGGGTCTTTTGTGCAGCAAAGCAGCCCCGGGCAACGGTTCGGACCGAAGCCAGCAAGACCTCAGGGCATCGATACCAGTGCCAAGATTCCGGTTTCACCAAAGCATGAAATCAACTCTCTCGAAAACATGTTGCAAATGATTGGTTTATGCAAGGGACACCACTAATTTAGAAAGTTTGCATTTGCATTTTATTCATACTTCTCAGTGATCTCATAACTGGTGTAATGTAAATTTAAAACTGTTTATATTTATAATAAGTATTGGCTGGCAATTTGGCATTGTGAAAACTGATATGACTTCGTTTTGTTTGAATGTAATATGCATAAATAAGATAAATAAGTTATAAACTGGTAGAGAGTTTTTTATTTACAAAATTGGCACACATTGATGATGTTAAATTATCAAAACGTTTCGACAGAATTCATCATTTAAAGTCTCCTTTCAAAACCCCTCAAAATAACCTATGCGTCACCCAGCCATTTGAACATGCTATCATTTCCGACCCCCATCCAAGATAACTAACCATCAATGTTATCAAAAGCGGTCATCGGTGGCGATAAGCGACTTATCTTGTTAACGCCTCCCATCCTTTCACAAAAACAAACGCCAGTTTGAGTTGAAATTAGCGCGCGAATTTGTTGAAGAAGTTTTGAAGTGAGTTCTTTTTGGACTTTTTAAAACTGTGGTTTCCTTTCTTTAGTTATTGTTTTAAATACTTAGCATTTTTCACCAGGTCAAACTATGTGTGACCCCAGTTTGCAACAATGAAATAACTTTTGCCCTGTCCGATGACTAATTTTCGACTCTACAGCTCCAAGAGGCCGCAAGTACCGTTCTGGAAGGAGACGCTATTGAACGGCAGCGATTTCTTTGGTGAAACTGAATGAATCATAAAAGAAGTATTGTTTGTCGAAACTTATGACGATATTAAAAAGACCCAAGTCGAGTCTAAAATGCATGTTTCTACTCGTCTACCGGGCTATCTTCATTGACAACAAATGTCCGACAGAATTGGTGGCGGTACGACTATTCAGCCGATTTTGTAGCGAAACTTTGGCCGCCGCCCCTAGCCTGACAATGTCGCGCGCGACACCTGTCAACGGAGCCGATGTTACTTGCGACGTTTTTTTGCCAAATCCTACCGAGTGGCGAAGTTTTTACCGCTTTTTGTCTGTCGCTTGCCTTTGCCGCGGCAAGAATGCCACTTTCCCCTTCTAAAATCGACGCAAATATGGCGACTGCGAAGTTTTTGCATGCCTTGTCAGCGGCAAAAACCGACCGGCGAAGTCATCGGCGGCGCTGAATTGTCCTTTTTGCAACGCGCGCCCCTTGTAAAATCGGCCCAAACAATCGCTGGCAGCGGCAGAAACGACAATTGTTCGCTATTCTGTTCGCGCTGCTCTTTCAGCCGCGTCAAGAATGCGGGTTGTCCCCTTGTATAATCGACGCAATCATGTCGGCTGCGAAGTCATTGCATGCCTTGTCAGCGGCAAAAACCGACCGGCGAAGTTATCGGCGACGCGCGCCCCTTGTAAAGTCGGCAATTCTGCCGATACCAACCGAACTGGCGAAGTATTTACCGATTTTTGTTCGCGAGGCGTTTTCAGCTGCGCCAAGAATGCGGCTGTTCCCCTGTAAAATTGACGCAAACATTGCCGACAGAGCGACAATTCTGCGCCGCTGACAACTTCGCCAATCGTTTTTTAGCCGCACCGACTTCGTTTTGTCTCCGACTTTTCCGCCTGAAATGGTTGGTTGGTTGCCTTGTCAGCGGTCAAAAACGACCGGCGAAGTCGGCGCTGAAAACTCCTTTCTGCGGTTTGCCGGCGATGTTTGCGTCGATTTTACAGGGGAACAGCCGCATTCTTGACGCGGCTGAAAGGGCAGCGCGAACAGAAATTGTCTTTTCTGCCGCTGCCAGCGATGGTTGCGCCAATTTTACAAGGGAGCACAGAGGCATTCTGCCGCAGCCTTTTCGCCAGCGCGAACAAAAATCGTCCCAAACTTCGTCGATTCGGTTGGCGGAAAAGTCGTCGGTGCGAACGTTATCGGTTCTGTCGACGGCGGCAGAGTAATCGCGCGCGATATTGTCGGAACTCGGGGGATGTCAGGTCCGCCGGCAACGAGCCACCATTCAGCACTTTTGCTTAAAAACTGTCTATATTTATCGTTATAAGTTATTTTATTCAAAAACTGTTGGTGACTGTACCTTCGGCGTTGTCTATGGCCATCGGCAATGAGAACCCACACAGCACTTTGTTTCAAAACTGTCAGTTCATCGAAATTTTATTCAAAACCTTCAGATTTTGCGAGACACGTCCGTTCGTTCCCCCATTAGCCCATGGCCGTCGGCAATGCGTCTCTAAACTTTGCTCAAAACTGTCATAATGCCAGTAAGTGCATTTCACTTTTATTCAAAACTGTAGATCATGTCGTCTGCCCCCCATAAGCCCATGGCCGTGGGCAACGTGCCTCCACACAGACCCCCAAACGTCGACACTCGTATTTCCCGCGCATTTCGCGATCGTTCGTTGCCTCTCGTTGTGTCGTCACTTGCGTGTCCCCCTCTGTCGCTATCGTTCTGACCATCATTTCCCGCCTTTTAGTCGCTCCTCGTTTGGCTGTCCTCCGGCAGTTCCGATCCAGTCCCATCAAAATGGTAAGCGTTTCGATTGCTTTTTCTTGATCCTTTCTAAAATTGAACTTTCCAGGCCGCTCTTCCACTGCTTTCACCCACCAAGCGCGCTTTCAACGCCAACATCCACAATGAAAACCTCTCCAAAGACGCTGCCAACGATGAAAACAGCCTCGGCCCGCTATCCGTGTTGCTGTCACCGAAATCGCCTCGATACATCTCGCCCAATTCGGATGAAATGCAATATTTGAATCTCATTTCGGACATTCTCGCCAACGGCTCTGAGAAGGGCGACCGCACAGGAACTGGGACTATCAGCAAGTTTGGTGTTATGATGAAGTTTAATCTTGCCAACAGTGAGTTTTTGGGTCTTTTTTAAACTACATCATGCTTAATTGATTGTTCATGGTTTCAACTTTTAGACACCATGCCCCTGCTCACGACCAAGCGCACTTTCTGGAAGGGCATTGTCGAGGAGTTGCTATGGTTCTTGTCCGGGAGCACTGATGCGAAAAAGCTCAACGAGAAAGGCGTCAAGATTTGGGATGGAAATGGAAGCCGCGCCTTCCTGGACAACCTTGGCTTCACTGATCGCCGCGAGGGTGACCTCGGCCCAGTTTATGGTTTCCAATGGCGTCATTTTGGTGCTGAATATCGTGGCCCCGACGCCGAATACGGCCCCAACGATGGTGTTGACCAGATCGCCAAGCTTATCCATGACATCAAAACTGACCCAAATTCCCGTCGGCTGGTCCTGACCGCCTGGAATCCGGCTGCGATCCCTCAAATGGCCCTTCCCCCGTGTCACATGCAAGTCGTCTTCGGTGTCAGTGACGGTAAACTTGATGCTATGATGACCCAACGCTCTGGTGATGTGGTAAGTATTACTTTTAAACTGTCGTTAGTGTTTTATAATCATCATTCCAGGGCCTCGGAATCCCATTCAACATCGCCTCCTACTCCCTGCTAACCCACATGATTGCCCATGTCACTGGCCTAAAGGCCGGAACCTTCACCCATGTCATCGCTGATGCCCACATTTACAAGAACCACGTCGAAGAGCTGAAGATCCAGCTGCAACGTGAGCCGCGGCTATTCCCGACCATCAAATTTGTCGGCGACATCAAATCCATCGATGACTTCACTTCCGATAACATTGTCCTCGAAGGTTACAACCCCCATCCTACCATCAAAATGCCCATGGCTGTTTGAAGTTTGAAACTGAAGTTTGTGTATGTTTTGTATTCTTTTGACCATTTGAACAACTTGTTTGTATATGTTTTGCCATAAACTGAATCCTACTCTCCTTCTTTATCATTACAGTATCCAGATGGGCCGATTGATAGCAATTTCAGTTTTTTGATCACTTTTTGCCAAGTTTCATCATTATCGTCACTCAAACTTATTTACATAAGTTTATCATAGACAAAATCTACTTTTCGATAAAAAAACTGGAGAAGAAAACTTTTGCGTCCTACGATTCTGTCAAAACACACATCAGTCTTATTACGCTAACAAGCAAGTGTAAATCAAGGCACAAAAACATCAATCTTTGAGAGAAGGAGCATTCCGAAAACAAATTAAAAAACTAAATGCATTAATGAAAGGTGAAGATCGGTAAAGGGCAGACTTTTTTAACTTTGGTCAAAATATCAAAAAAATAGGAAATAAAATAAACTGTTGCATCATCTGAGTTTGTCCTTACAAAACCAACAAGACAACCTTCGCGGCCAACAAACCGACCAACAAACTCAAAAGGGTCTGCATCGAATTGCTAGAAGCGCCATCGGTCGCGGCTTCGGCGGTGCCCTCCTCGGCAGCTTCGCCATCGGTGGTTGTTGGGGGGATTTCAATGTCTTCGACGGATTCCGAAGATGAATCGTCGTCCTTTTCGGCGGGCTTGTCAGCTTCTTCATCGACCTTGGCTGGGAGAATCTCGTCGTCGTGTTCGTCGAATTCGGCTTCATTCAAGGATTGACCCGCCTTGGCATCGGAGCCCTGAGCGACGGAGCAGAAGGCGCCCGTGAAGCCGTCTTTGCAGGCACACTTGCCACAGGCGCAGTTGCCGTTGTTTGAGCAGACTTTCTAAAAGTGCCATTATAAAAACTGTCTTAGTCGTCCTGAGTGTCTTACTCCATTTTCGCGGCACGGTGCCTCATCCGATGAGCATCCACACTCGGGTCCTGTGAATCCGTCTTCACATTTGCATTGGCCACAGTCACAGACACCACGTCCAGAGCAGAGACGTCCGGACGTATCTTTAGGGCACGCAGTCGAGTCGCATTCGCAATATTTGCCCTGGATCTGAAAGCCCTTCTGTGGCACTTTTAACCGTGGTGAATCGAGCTCCGGGTGTGATAACTTTCATTTTTTACTCCACGTGGGAGGAGAGACAGACGTAAGACTTTTAAACAGTTGAGCAACTTACATAATTAGCATTGCATTTGCACTTGCCGCATTCACACGTGCCTTTGCCGTTGCAGGGAACTTGATCGGGTGAGCTGTAATGCGGGGCAATTTGTTATGAGCTTTTTTGTTCGACAGGAATTTTGGAATTTATGGGGCATTGTGTTTGCGAAAAACATCCGATGACAAGACAATTGAGTCTTTTTGTCTTTTGTTTAGAGGTTAAGAACAAAGTAATTTGTCTATTTTGTTGACGTGGTGAGAGGGGAATGGTTTTTGGGGTACAGAAAAACTGGATCGACTTTTCAAATTTCGTTAAAACACTACTTTTTGACTAATATTTTGTAAAAACTGTTTGACCAAATTGAGGAGTGCGAATACTCACGTTTTGCACTTGTTATCCAACTCTTCCGGGCTGCTGACACCGTACTTGGCCAAGTCGCATTCACACTTGCGTCCACCGAAGCCCTTTTCGCAACTGCATTGGCCACAGACCAATGTGCCCGCGGCGTTACAGGCATAATCGTTGCGGCGCTAAAACATACAAAATCTCGGTTACAATAAACTGCAAGTCTTAGGCGGCGTCGTACCTGATTCTGGACCTTCTCGCATTCACAAGCACACAACGGAGTCACATACAGGGCCGAGACCATGTTGTAGCCATAAACTCCGATACTGGCCGCGAGACTTCCACCAGCTTTGCATTCATTGAGGGTAACATTGGCATAGAACTTGATCAAATCGCCTTCCTTGATGCCGTGGCAAATGTTTCCGACGACAGTCTTGCCGTGACAGTCAATCTCGAACTTGACTCCGAGGCCAATGCTTTGCACATCGGAGGTTTGGATGGAGAAATCGCGGACTTCGACGGCGGGTTTCAGGTGCTTGTAGGTGAATTCGACGCGGAGGACGTCTCCTGGAATTGGATTTTTTTAAAAACTGTCCGTGACACTGGTTATTGAATCTTAATAAAAACTGGTTTTAATCATTTGCAAATTTTAGTATTTAGTTGAACCATCTTTCTTTGTTTTGGCTGACCTCTCAATCTGCCATTAAGCAAGTTTTATAGCCCTCATCAAAGCGAGCTTTGACCCCTGAATGACCGGAATTCTCGGACAGCAGCAAAAACTCGTAAATGTCGCTTCTTTGACATACCGCCGGTTTGAAACAAATGTCTTTGTTGCGGTTTTAACGATGGCCGCCTCGTAAAACGGCTGCCAAGGCCCAATGTTTATTTTAAATACATTGGTGATGTCAATTTGAAATTTAAACTGTCCAAAAAAAATTCATTGTTTTTGTAAAACTGGTATCTCTGGCGCGTGGTATGTGAACTAACCTGGCTTCAGCTTCAAAAACGCTTGCTGTGGCTCAATCTGAACCTTCAAATTGGATTGAGGGTGGATTTGGTCGAGCGGAAAGTTCTGAAAACTCATTAAAAAGTTATTATTTATTGACGCCGTTGTTGTCAAAGAAAAGGTCATACGTGCTGGGTCGGAATGTTGAGGGCGCTGGCACCGGCATTTGCGGCCGCCGATGGGCAGGTTCGTTCGAAAGCGGTTTTGTGGTCACATCGGGGCACTTTGAGGTCCTACAATAAGGGTAATGAAAACTGGTAAACGGATGTTAGGTTTCTTACAGTATCTGAACACCAAACACAATCAGGATGCTGTTTGACGCAGAGTCCACAGCTCTTTAGTCCTTCCACTGATTGGCACTTTTTACGAATTTCTTCAACATTTTCGGCGGTAATCGAAGAAATGAAGAGAGTTGTTGCTAAAATCATTGTTTAATAAAAATACAAAAACTGGTACGGTTTTAGTCAACTTACTCAAAGCTATCAGAACCCAATGCCTAAACGGAACCGTCATGTTTACCGTCCCCTGAAACTGAACCGAACCTAAGTTACACTTCCACGTCTTCACGCTTTAAGTTGGCCGATTTCGACGTAAAAAACGTCTGCATAAAACGCAACAGATCATGCCACATCAAGCTTTTGGGGCCAGCTGTGGGGGTGGAGAGAATGCACGCTTCAGTTTTACACTTGGCACAGGCAGACTTACGACGCGAATAAAAAACATTTGGAAGGCACAATTTGAGCAATTTCAATTTCAAAAAACTCCTTGAATCCATTTATCATAGCCGCCTCGGGGCAAAGGATGGGGAAATGTGTTGCTTGTTTCGCCGATATTGCACCTCCTGCTTCCCCTTGGCGAGTATGTACGTATCTACATGCGGTGATGTTTTACACACGGAAAACATCGACATTGGCATTATATTGGGGACAGCTAGGCATTAGCTCAGTCAGTGGCGTTTGAAAAGGATGGAGGGAGAGAGTGATCGGCGCCAGTAGGGACCGAAGGAAGGGTCGGTCGGGGATACGTATTTAGTGCCACCTGCCTTTCGGGGAGAGGGACTGTGGTACATGGGGAATGGGGATGCTTTTTGGAAAGGTGAATGCCGGAAATGCGGATGTTGAAGGGTTGGAAAAACTGAGAAATTCATACAGCCAGTCAGAGAGGTGAAAAATATCTAAATGTCGATGACAGATAGATCAAAAGCGCGAATAAACTGAGCAAACGTACTGTCGAACCAACAGATGGAGACTAGACATATGCCCTTTCAACTTTCTGATGCTAAATTAGCCAGACAAGCCTAGCTTATTTTTTAGAAAACTGCGTGGCATGCATTAATGATCTACATAATCTAACGGCCTTAACAACATCTCAACAAAAATACTAAATGCCTACTAATGAGTATGCAGCAAAAAAAGTAACTTTGTAAGTGTCAAGAAGTGTCCAGTCAAACAGGTGACTTTGTTTTTTTACTTTTTAGCTGCTCGGACTTGAGCTAACTAACATCCGGTCGGCACTGCGGTCACAAATCCGTGACGGATACTGGCGATCGCACTTGGCACGCTGCAAAAACATTCGTTCTAAACAAAAAAAGGTGACATGTCTCCCGGCTACTCCGGCTACTTAGCCCGATGCCAGGGTATCGGTTTGCACGATCAGCTAATGTTAGCATGTTTTGAAAGGCGATACATAAATGTATCCATACAGAGGGCATTTTGGGATTCTTGAAAAAAGTGTAAACTGGCCATTGAATATCATTTTGAACGTTGTTATTGTATCACTGATAAACTGACTCGTTTGAATTATAGGCTTTCAATTTCAACAACACCCCCAAATCGACCGAAAAAAGACCCAATTCAACAACAATCAACAAACAAGCGAATGAAAAAACATGCCACTGACAGCAACAGTGGCTTGTTCGATCAAAAAAGCAGGCAAAAAAGCAAAACCATACGAAAAAAAAGACGAGGGATTAAGCTAATGCTCAATCAAGTCGAGAGTGTGTACGATCAACCCGCAGGCAGCAAGTCCGTCACTCATCGCTCAAAAAGTGCGGCGTAGGCAGGGGTCACCAGGAGCCCCGAGGCCGGAGGGGCGCCTGTTGGGCCATCGCAATCGAGACACTGGCCCTTCCTTGCTTGTGGCAGTCGAGATGCAAGCCTCCGAGAAAACGACTGAACGCAAATCGCTTATGGAAGAAAGGTTGCTATTGAACGGCCGACGGCAGCTAAGTGAACACAGTGGGCTCACAATAATGAATGTCAACCACGCGGCAATTGCTAATTTTAATATTTGAAAAAGAGGCTTTTTGCATTTTGTTAACAAAAACTGGAACTGTAAAGCTCAATTTGCGTCCAAATCGCGGGACAAGGGCATCTTCTGACATTAGTTTGACGTTTCTATTTCGTTTCATTCGTTAAAAACTGCGTCATTTCATTGAATAATCTGCCCCGATAAATACTCAAACTTAGTAAAAAACAAATTGAAAAAATCTAACAGTCTACTCATGGTGGAATCTATCAAAGAAAACCGTAAACTTACTACACACCGTCTTTGAAGCGCGTCAATGTCCATCAAAATTCAGTGTGATGGGGCTTGCTTTTATAACCCAGGGTCGATGGCATGCGAGTTTTCCCGCAAGAGAGGTACTCCGAACTGACCCTTTTCGGGTCAGTCGGGCGATAGACGGCAGACACGTAGAGACGTCAACCGGCGCGCCGCGGACCCCCGTTGAAATCAATGCCTTCGCGTGAAACACGCGCTCTCGCAACTTGGCGGCGGTACCTGTTGACGCACACTCTCGCAACCAAGTTACGAGAGTGTGCCTCCCGCGAGAGTGATGATAACAACGGCGGTCCATGGCGCGCCGGTTGCCGTCTCTACAAGTCTGTCGTCTATCGCCTGACCGACTCAAAAAGGTCAGTTTCGAGTACCTCTCTTGCGGGAAAACTCGAATGCCATTCGACCGGGTATACAAAAGCAAGCTTCATCACACTGCTTTCAGCGTCGGTCGTTGACATACTTGGAGCGTGACGGAGGTAAATCACCCTTTTTTGATCGTCGTCAATACATTCAACTTCAGCAAGTTAACGAATTCATTCAACGTTTTGCAAAAAGTATTTTGCCTTCGAACTTCTTCTGTGGAAATGTTTCTGCTTTCGTGGCCCTGCGCCTACCATAGCCATGGTGCATTGTTATCAACATCGTGGATTCACAATCTGTCGACAAACCGCAGACATCAGTTATATAACCCTAGATATCTACAAACACACACGGCGTCACGTTTGGGAATCTGTGAA
Source organism: Panagrellus sp. LJ2284 (assembly GCA_024447225.1). Lineage (NCBI taxonomy): Eukaryota > Metazoa > Nematoda > Chromadorea > Rhabditida > Panagrolaimidae > Panagrellus > Panagrellus sp. LJ2284. The sequence continues at coordinate 503,456 of JAMRYC010000014.1, read as the reverse complement.
CCGATCTCAAAGAACAACTGATATATGTATAACCAAATTTGAAACATTGTCACAGAATTAGCAATAGTTCAAAGGCCGTGGGCATTGATATGCGTAATTGGTTCAACCAATTTGGTTGGATGAGGTCTCATGCAAAGTATGACAACTTGAGTGATTCTTTGAAAAGAAGTGGAACCCGATCAACGGCATGAGGGCGGCTCGGAGTATTGCAGCGACCTCGATGAATCGCGAAAGTGATGACAAATAGCAATTTTGAGAAAATCATCTAAACCAGCAATCAACAAAGGTGCTGATATTTAGAAATAAAGCGAATTCACTAAAAGACAGATTTTAGCGTGTTTGGGTCCATTTTTAATGACGAAAATGTAAGCATCGATCAGGTTGGAAGCCAGCGGCCGGGATAGATTATACCTCGTGAAAACAACGTTATAAGCTGTTGTGAAGAAACTGCTTTGGGCGGCTGGCTTGATGAGGACTTCTGAGACTGTCGTGTTAGCAGCAATCAAGCGAATTCGAGACAAAGCCTCAGGCATGCACAGATGATTCAAACAGAATGGGGGCGCAAAAGGAAGCTGCTGCGGGCGTCATTTTGCATTTCTATGACGCTTCAACGCTTGAATTGGCATTTTCAATGATAACAGTGTTTGCTACTTTGCACTATTGGCATGCGTCAAAGTATTGCCAGTCGATTATTGACTAATGATGATAAATGCTGTCCCCAAATTGTGCTTTACCTGCCCTTATTTTACCTTTTACAGTGACTAGTTTCCGTTGCATTGGTTATAAGCAGCGAGGCTGACTAACAAATTTGGTTTTTTATTCATTTTCAACCGGCTTTTGTGCTTTTCCTGATCCTGCTTCATATAGCCTTCTTCGGCTCTTCCTTTTTTGTACACACTTCATGCGTTATCACTATTTGGCCGCAGGCATTGTGATTTGTGGCCAGTTTTTCTTTTTTTTGCGTTTTTCGATTTGGAATAATCATTGTCATCGATTTTGCAAAACCGACTACCCCCTCGGAGTCGGTTATCACTCGCGGCGGACGGTTCGGGAGCGGGCAGCCGGCGCGAGAGGGGCGGTGCGCGAAACTGACCCGGCCAAAACGCCACCCTCCTCATTGTTGTCCTCCCTCTCCCCCTACGTCACGTCGTTGCCGTCGAGCTCCCTGCCTCTGCCGCTTATCATCGGCTTTACCCTCTTCATCCCAAGTTGCGATGAACCCCAGCCCCAGCTATGCCTCAGGGCGTCACCAAAAGTGATACGCTTTCATGTTTCCGACGTTCTTTTTGGTTATTGTCCCATTTTCGCCGTTATCCCAGAGTTTTTCAAGCCTTCCTTCCCATTGTCACCACTTTTTTTGTTTTTTTGGTCATTTTGACCGGTGTTTCCCCCTTTTGCCGAGATTATCAGGCCTTTGGCTTGATATGTTTCGGATTCGTGTCGCGTTGCGTGAGCGCGTTTCAAAAATTTATAAGCGCAGCATGGTGCGCTTTCAAGAAACTTTTGCGTTTCTAAATCTATTTTTTCGATAAGAACTCAAATTCATGTTTAAAATCGGGATTCAATAGGCGCACAGAAGTCTTTCGTCTTCTCATTTCGTCAAATTTTTTAAAATGAATGATGATTTTGGTCTTTTCGCCGCATTTTAAATTCAATGACGTCACTAAATTTAACATAAAGTTACTCCAAACTGGCTACACCGTCATTTCCGCCCTATTTTCGACATTGTTTTCAAACTCGGTTCAAAGCAATGATATTTATCATCTAAATGCAAGTTCCCTGGGAGTAGAGCTAAGTCATCAAGACTTTTTAAAGTTGATTTTTCTTTTTTAACCAAAATCAAAGATAAAACTGCGTCAAAGAATACCGATTGCAACCAAATTGGGTAACGTTTTTTACTGATCAGCGTTTATACGGTGTATGCGTACTTTTTTTGCGGCCGCGCGATGTCATCATTATCACTTTTCGTTGAAGTTTTTGAATAGAAAAAATGGTTTTGGCAATTTCGCATCTTACCAAAATTAATAAGATTTTTACAAAAGGTTACTTCACAATGCCCACACGGACATTTTTTACCGATGCTTGATGTTCAATCAAAATTTAAGCTAATGCTGCGTCAAAAATTCCAAATGCAACTAAATTGAATGAAATTTTTTCGATCCAGGTTTTGGTTTTATTGATTTTATTACCTGATACTATCACCATATTGATTTTTTTCGCCGTAGTCAAAAATTTTTGCTTGGGGCGGGCTAAAACTTTTAAGGTTATGGAATGAGGTGACCGTAAGCAGATAAACCATTCCCTGCAACGCGATGGCGAATTCGGCCTGATTGATGAACAACAGCACTATCTGACGATGTAGACTCATGGATCTCCTCCGACTACGATTGCCTGTCGTCTTCATGTGAAGCCACTCGTCTACTACGCTGGTCCCTCTACTCCGATGCGTAGCTGTTTCGCCAACGATAACAGATCAGCTCCTTGTAACACCCTTCCCATCCACACCAACCGATTTCACGGAACTCAATGCCGACACGAAAATGATTTCAACGGTAAGCTTCCTCAATACCACATTTTGCACTGCAATAATAAAATATCACTTTTAGGCCAATCTCTACATCATCCATTGCCTCATGAATTTCCACATTTCGATTCAATTTGGTGCCGTGCAATGGTGAGTATGTACAGGTAAGCGAGGTTTTGTAGGAGAAGTTCGCCGTTGCGAACGAACGCGCTTTACGAGCGCTGTGTTTTAACATTCAACCGTTTTTGAATGTTTTGTTTTGTCGTTTTTGATTCCCAGCTTCAAAACGCCACCCGAAGGAGCCGTTTTTTGTTGCTGTCGGCGCTGAAGAGCCGCCGTTATCACCGTGACTCGCCGTTCAACCGATGCCCTAGGATGGATACTGATGATGATGCAGGTGTTCGGTTGGTCAAGGATGAGGAGCAAGCTGGTAACCTCGAAGGGTGTTTTGTCTGCCAGCCATAGAGTGCCTTCGCGAACTTCAAATAGAAACCGTCGACGCTGAATGAAGACAATGATGTTGCCTCGACGATCGGGAAGGTCGTTACCTCGACTGTGACTTCAGCAGTGGTGGGAACAGTATCCGGCGCTGGTGGGATACTGTATTTAGGTTGCCGCCGCAAATGTTCTTGCCAGACGTCGCTCAAGGGTCGCCATGGATTCGATGGCCTGTACATGAGCATTGTAGATCTGCTTGACGCTGTTGGGAAAGAGCACTTAATGATGGCACCATTCTACTGGATCAATTGCTGGCACAAGGAGACAATAACCATTTTTTGTTGCTGCCGGCGCTAAAGAGCGGTCGTTATCGCAGCGACTTGCCGTCCCACCGATGCCTTACCTTAGATGCTGTTGTTGACAACGTCGGAAAGGTAATCCTCTGAAGCGAGAACAGGGTCGAGAAGCGGCTTTGGCCTCGAATGATACAATCGGCCGTGGAGTGCCTCTGAGCCTGCGTTTCCAGGATGACGATAAAAGCAGATGGCGGGGAGCGCTGGACAGGAAGCCGTCGACTTTGCATGCGGCCAATAATCATGTTTCGACAATGAGGAGGCGACAGTGTAGGTAAGTTTACCCCTCCGACGACGCGTGTCTGCCTTATAATGAAAGAAGCTGAAGGTGCTGTTAAAAGACTGGCGCTTGCGTTGATGAGGAGCAGGCTGGTAGCCTCAAAGGATGTGTTGTCTGCCATAGAGCACTTCGAATACCTGGTCGTCGATGCTGAATGAAGACGATGATGTCTCCTCTCTCGGTAATCAGGAAGGCAGTGACCTCGACTGTGACTTCAGCGGTAGTGGGAGCTGCATTTGGCGCTCGTTGGATACTGTAACTAGAGGAACTACCGCCGCAAATGTTCTTGGTGCCGTCAATGTCAAAGTTGCCGAAGCCTACGTGATCGGAACCAGGTGAAGTCGTTTCACTGAATCCCGTTGAATCTGTTTGACGCTGTTGGAAAATGGTATTTGGTGATAGCAGCGTTGAAGTGAATCAATGACTGGCACAAGGACACCGCCGACGACGAGAATGGACACTTGTTGGTAAGATGAGGCCATTGACGTACGATGATGCAGACCCAGCGATGAATCGACAAACTTTTGCCCGGATATCTGATGATGCGTGCCCGTCAACGAAGTGGTTGAAGCTACGGCTGCTGTTGAAATGGCTAATACCCCAGATGCCTTGTCTACTCGCCGTGGTCGTCGACACAGAATCTGAAAGACCTGACGCAAGTTTCGCGTCGCCGATGCAACGATGATGGTGGAACCGATTGCTTGTGAAGCTGTTGCCGAAGCTGATGAAGGATCGTTCGTCTGTACTCGTCTGGCGTTCGACCATGTTTCATACGCGTTTTCTTTGTTCTTTTATCGGTTCTTGTTTTGACTTTTCTTTTCAGTTTGTTGTTTTTTGCCATACCCGTTTGCCTCTTCTGCAATGCCGACTCCACACACCGCGTCATTGCTTTCTTGGTGGTGTTGGGACGGCTTTCGGCAGTCTTCTTGGCCGAATCGATTATCCTATCCGGAAGGTTAAGAGATGTGGTTAAGACAGATCTGTTTAAAAGCTCGTTCTCGAGCCGCCAGAGGCAGTTTCATGGTGTGCTGGATGTTAGGCACCTGCTGAAGGCATCGCTTTTTCTGTTTTGCTTTTGCTTGCTTGCATGCTTGCTTCGACTTGCTTGCTTGGTTTGGCTTGCTTGCATGCTTTGGCTTGTTTGATTTTTGCTTTGCTTGCTTTAGCTTGCTTGCGTTGGTTTGGCTTGCTTTTTTGCGCGCTTTGGCTTGTTTGCTTTCGCTTGCGTTGGTTTGACATTATCAATGTTGTGTTTCGCTTTTCATTTCATCACGATTTTTAACACTTGTCCCCCACGGCCCTCTTAAGGGCCACCTACATCTAAACCTTTACGGTTTAATCAGTCTAAGAATAAAGATATTGATACGGTGTTTTGCGATTGCATTTTGATCATACTTGTGGGTTAAAAGATATCATTTTTGTCTTGACATTGTTACATTTGTTGTCGTCGAACATTAGTTTATCTATCTTTCAAAAGTTTTGGCATGTGCTCAAATCTTGGTGCAGCGCTTTCTCGACATGTGCTTTTGTACATACTGATATGTACAAATAAGCTCATGCAGCTTTTGTTATCGGCGATATACTAGTGGCCAAACCAAAACTGTATACCCGCTAAATTCATCGTAACTCGCGGAAAATTCTCATTTAACTTTGAATTTCTTGAAATTTGACTTCAAAATCATTGTCAATTTGTCCCGACGACTAAAATTAGTTTTTTTACAACTTGTGGGATAAAAGATACCCTTTTTGGCCTGATTTTGTCAAGTTTGGCGCTCACAGCCGCAACGTCGTCTCAGCAAATGCTGTTTGTACACGTATTTTGTAAAAACAGGCTTGTTCATCGTCTTCGGCGCAGATACTGATAGCTGAAAACCAACTTTTGTCACCTGCTAACTTCGTGTAACTCGGCGATAGATGCGCTTCTCTCTCAAGTCCCGATTACTTTAAACTGGATCGTGAATCAGAATGGATTTCTTTTATTTGGTAATTACAGCATTCAGTGTTTTAAATTCAACAAAACAGCAAAAAAACTGAAATCGTTTCTCTCAAAATGCGTTAGTTTACTGGCGCCCAGTGCCTGAGGCAGAGAGTGCCGAATGCCAATGTCGAGCGGCGAAAAAGTCGTCTCGGACATTGCCTGGAGCAGCAATAGTCGGTTCGTGCAGACAGCTGCACCGCTTTGACCCGTCCTCGCGCAAAAGCTGTCCCTTCTCACGGCACTTGAAAGCGGTCAGTGGTCCCGGCGACCATCCCATCGATTGAAAAGCCTGCTTTCCTCAGGCAAGACTCTACTCTTTCCACTTCCAAACTCATTTTTGTTAGCCATGCTATCCTAAATTTACAAAACTAATGTCGCCAACAATACTTCCCACCGCTATCCATCTCAGCTGGAACAATGCCCGATTATTAGCACTAATTTTGAATGCTCTGACTGGATTTCTAAAACATGCGGACCAAAATATCGCATTTCTGGAGGCGGATGGTGTTTTTGCGCTCAGATTGATTGAAGGTACTTTTTAAACTGGTTTTTGTAATAGACTGATGACAAAATGCTTCAGGACAATTGGAAAATATATATTTATCAGCGGTGGACAGAAAAGGGTACCATAAAAACATCGGTGAAGTGCTGCAAAATATAACAAGGCATGCGGGTAGCACTGGCCAGAAGGCAGCAGAATACATTGAACTGCATGAACCCCTACAATGGGAACAGTTATCACCGCTTCTTGCAAGCTCTTATCGACATCCACGTGAATGGGTCCACCGAAAAGTCGATGAAAGGTTACGATGGAACGTGAAGGAGCACATCAGTGATAAAATGTTACCGGAACAAGCGTGGTTTGGGAATGAGTGCGTTTTTAAACTGTTACCGGATAGAACAAACTTACATTTCTAAATACACGAACAAGTTTTTTCAGGTGCCTAATTGAGCTTCTGTCCACCCCTGGAAGTTGTGATATTTCGCCCAAATGCACATCGGAACTACAATCTGCCAAGGGCCTGAATGGTTACAAACTCACTTCCCAAGTGTTTTACCTCATTATCGCAAAATCTAGATCATGTAAACTGGTAAAAGAAGAATCTCGGATGTCACTGGATTCCATGCTCAACGAATACTGTGCCAACATCGTCAACGAGATCGTGCCCATTTCTCGAAACCCCAAAAAACTGACGCGAATTGACCAAAACCACTTTGGCCTATTATTGGAACAAGTCTTCGTCTGTGGCCAAGCCGGTTTCGTCGAATTTGTCGATACTCATCTTGTTGTAGCGACACTAGCCTGGCAACATCCGACCCTTGGTTGCTGGACGGCGGTCCGACCAGAAGGTTTCCCGAACACTGGCATCTCTGGTGACCTCCCAGAGCCAAATAGCATCGCAAAAGCCCGTCAAAGCACGGCGGATTCAACGTGCCTACCACATCTGACGGCAGTGGCCACAGGGGTTCTGATAGCGGCACTTCGAAGTCTGCTCCAACCAAGCCCCTGGCCAGAATACCACACTGCGGCCGACCATTTGGTTACGATCGACAAAATCGTGGCCGAAGACCGATTCGAAGTCTTCAAATACATAAACTGGGTCAGAGATACACATTTTCCGGCCGATATGCGCCTTCCACAGCCACCACCGGTAGCATGGGCACCGGATTTGATTGCCTTCTTTGCTCTGTTTTTCATTTTACTTATCGGATGCATCATTGCACATAATGCGTGTAATGTTAACAATAATGGGTTACGGTATGGCCATAAGAAGCCGTTGTACCCTTTTGCGTACAAAAAACTGTAGCTGTTCCTTCTATAATAAAACTGTTACTTTTTTCTTTGTTCCTAATCACATCGCAAATCTTTATCTCTTAAATACATGTGTCAGCCCTCGGCCCGTATATACAAGTTTTCAGTAAATAGTCAAAAATAAGTGATTCAACCCCATTACAGCAAAATAGCTGCTCGCAACCCGCCAGGAATCAATCAGTGATCAGAAGGATAGCTCGTCGACAAGCATGTTCCGGCATTGCACTTCTGATGGAACGATGTAATCGCAACGTAGTTACCGTCCAATTGGAAGGTACAGCCAGAGTGACCAGAATGGGCCAAGACACAGGTCGTGAAGATGGCCAAATCGAAGGCCGGCGAGGTCGATATGAAGAAGCCGCCCTCACGCTTGAGGTAATCGTTCCATTTGTATTGGAAGCTGCCGATGAGGTCGTTCTCGTGGGAGAAGTAGCCGTGGTAGTTGATGGCGCCGGCCTTCTCGAGCAAGTAGTAGCGGACCCAGTTGTGTTGGCCATCGATTTCTTCGCCTTTCCATTCGCCGGAGTAGACGTGTTCCCAGCCGGAGGAGCCTTGGGTGCTGTGGCATCGGGAGTAGGTGCCGAACCAGAGGGCGAAGAGCTCGTCATCGGTAGGGGCCTTGCCGAGGCTGTCCAGGTAGTCGTGGGCGAGCTTGTAGACGGGAGTGGCGGTCAGAAGTTGGAGATAAGCTTGAAGCTGGGCCTTGCGAGCGCCTTCGTTCTTGGGCTCAGCGGTACAGACACTCGGATGGAAGAGGTTGTCGTTGTAGATCTCGATGAGCTTGGCGTAGATGGGCTTTTGGAAGAGGGCTTCGTTGACGTGGGTGAACAAACTGAAGATGTTATCGTACAAATTATATATAAAAAGGGACCAAACTTACGGCTGATCACTCGTATCACCCTCGCCATGGATCTTATTGCCCCAGTTCAACGTGATATCACCAGCCTGAGCCTTGTCGCTGTCCGCATTGTACATGTTGGTCACCAGCTTCTGCAACTGCGCATCGGAGCCCTTGAAACTCGACGCATTCAGGGATTTGATGTGCTTGATGCCGCCGACGACGTCATACTTGTCCTTGTTGTCGAAATGGATGATGAACCCGTAGCTCAGGGTAATGAACAAAGCAAAGGCGATCAAGCCAAAGTAGACAGCCCTCATTCTGGCGTCGAGACGTTCGTCACGTGCGTGTTGCTGGGTGAACACTGGAATAGGGCATTCATAGTCGCTTTTCTTATATATATGCGCTTGTTGAACTTTCGGGCCAATGGGTGGAGTTAAAAAAAGCTAATGAGCAAAGCAATCAAGGGTGCAGCGGAGTATGTAGAAACATAGCGGAACTCCAACAAAGAAAGACCGAAAGCTTACCTCGCGATTCACCGTTATCTTCTTCCGACAACTTTTGGTATTCGGCCGCCATGTTGTCAACGACACGGCACAAGTGCAAACTGATGGGGATAAAGGTGCTGTATTACCGGAAGATTCCAACTGTGGAGATAAGAAGGGCAAACTGGTAGGTACAGGAACTTGACCGCTTCGACCGGCTAGATAAGCCGCTGCCAATGGATGGGGTGAAGATCGAGGACGGATTGAACGCGGGTCGGGTCAGACAACGCCACTATGGCCACCAAAAATAACCCGGTGGATGTTGTGTGTCGAATGCCAACGCTTGGCGTCGAAGCAACCCCGCCGCTTCAGAATCAGAATCCTTCGTAATCGCTTGAATCCGTGCTTGGTTTCCATTACCTGTCTAATCTAGAGATGTTGGGCGTCCCGTCGGTGTGCAGAACGCCTACGTTGAACAGTTTTCACGAGCCACAGCAAGGGTTGATGTTTTGGAAACTTCAAAAGTCAATAACTTCAGATTCCTATGGAAAATTATGCCGCCGTTTGTTTCATCGTGTTCAGCATACTGAATTACGTTTTGGCGTATGCGCATTTTGGTTGTCGAGGAGAATTACGGTTTTTGTGCACAAAAAGGTTGAAAAAATCGGAATTTTTAGAACATTTTATATATAAAAAAACCGAAAATTTCCTCGAAACCAAAAATGCGCATACGTGTAGACGTATCTGAGCCCGCTGAATACAATGGAACAAACGGCGGCGTAATTTTCCATAGGAATCTGAAGTTATTGACTTTTGAAATTTCCAAAACATCAACCCTTGCTGTGGCCCATGAAAATTGTTCAACCTGGGCATTCTGCCCACCGATGGCTCACTCAACATCTCTAGCCTTCACAGGAAACGGAAATCAGGCACGGAATTGAATCATGGAGGAGAATTCGAATTCTAAAGCAGGAGCGTTTCTGCACATTGCGCGCAGCACTCATTCCACCGGGTTACGCAAAAAGGAGAGGCGGTGGCCATACAGGGTGCGCCAAAAGTTCCCGAACAAACCCGAACACACATTTCATGTCATAACTAGTAAACAACGAACGATCTAGCTGTCTAACCAAAATGGATTAATAACATAGATATATCGTAAATTTAAACTCAAGCGGTTCCTCAGTGGCTGCTCCCTGCGCCGCTACAGAAGTCAAAATGTTTTTTTCAGTTTTTGGGCGGGGGCCGTAGGTCGAGCTTTGTAACGGCAAGTCATTTTCCGAATTTTTTTGCTCATAGGAGAAGCAAGTGACCCCCGTCTAATCAATTAGATTTTATACCTTGGATCCTCCAGCATCGCTATAATTTTTGACACCCGCTAGGATTCGTGTTTTATAAGGATTCTGATCGGATTCTGCTCCATATTCATTTTTACCTAGTTTTTGAAATTTAAGGGCCCAAACTCATTTAAAAGCCTATCGACGGAGCAGTTTTGGAGTTTATACATCTTTAAAAGTTTAGCAGCATTGAATTGATGCTTGATTGGCATTACCGCTCATCGCGTTGGGCAAAGTTAGCAACTTCGGCGAAAGTCATTGTTTTTGTCGACTTCAGTGCACCTCCAAAAAAGTGATCATACTCCCGTACATGAACCCAGTAAATTCCAGTCTGTGCTCGATTTTGGAGCTAAGGGTCTATGCTAACTAATGCCAAACTTGGAGGATCCTACAAAATTCGCTACGCCAGGACGGGATCCTAATGTCTCCCACGCACCTCCGACCTTCCGCGCAAAAATTGGACAAACTTTTTGACTTCTGTAGCGGCGCAGGGAGCAGCCACTGAGGAACCGCTTGGGCATTAATTTACTATATAACTATGTTATAAATACACCTTGGTTAGGTAGCTTAGTCGTTAGTTATTAACTAGTTATGGCATGAAATGTTTGTTCGGGAACTTTTGGCGCACCCTGTAGTGCAACGCTCTCCTCGTCGAAGGTTGGGAACACAGAGCACGACGGGTGGTTGCCGCCGACACACATTGCATGCAGCCAGCCTTGAAGCCGTGATTGCTCATTCGATGAGACTGCTGCCGCCGGTGGCGGCGGTTCATAGTCAGGTGCTGGTTGTGGGTCACAGACCACCACTGCCAGAGGGGCTAGACTGGTAAAAAAACAAAAAGCATTCGTGTTGAAGAATGCAAATAGTTTGTTCAAAACTGATTGTCTTCGAAGACTGGTCAACTTGTCCAAAGACCGTTCACCGCAAAGAAAACCTCAAAAACACAGGGCTATCGGGAAAAGTGCGTCCTGAAGACGCTTTCCTTTTGAGCTGCTATAACAGGACAAAAACTGCAGTGTTTTTCGACTTTTTTTGAAGAAATAGAGTCATTTGCAGCTAGTAATTGTCTGTATGTTGAAAACTGGTACTTGTATAAATAAATTGCGTATAAACGAGCAAGCTAAAAACTGCTAAGTACGTCGAAACCTCGAGCCTCGCTGCATACCCTCCCGTGCAGCGACAAAAAATTTTCTCCACCCAAGTCCACGTAAGTCCCAGTGGTGAAACTTGTTTTGCCGATAAAGTTTGTTCGGCCCCATAAGTTTTGTTAAATTTTGAATTGAAGCCGGGACTTACCTGTGGCTATCGATAGACACCAGAAAAACCAGGATCGGAATCCAAATGGTCGAGAAATCGCCGTCTGAAGCCGGGCAAACAAGGGTTCAAAGATCAACTGCGCGGGAATCACAAATTTTTCTTTGGCAAAGGGTCACCAACGTCCAGATTTGCGCCTGACTGACCGAGCAGTCGCCCGGCTTCTGGCGCCGATTTCTCAGCCATTCGGATTCCAATCCGGGCGCTTCTGGTGTCTATCGATAGCCAGAGGTAAGTCCCGGCTTCAGTTCAAAATTTATCAAAACTTATGGGGCCAAACAAACTTTATCGGTCAAACAAGTTTCTCACTGGGACTTAGGTGGACTTGGGTGGAGAAAATTTTTTGTCGCTGCACGGGAGGGTACTCTCTCCGCGAAAGAAACCCTCTCGAACGAGCCAACCGCCAACGAGCGTTCGAGCAGCTCGCTTGTTGTGGCTGCGCAGCGCAACGCGGCGCGAGTCAAACCGACTGGCCCGGTTGTTTTTTGGAAATCGCTGCTGCAAATGTAAAACTGACATGCTCAACGCAGGATATTTCACTTTCCTATTTGCATCTCTAATTTCTTGTTCCCCTCGGGTCGGAAACGTGCCCTAGGTAATGTCATTCCGTTTGGTCTCTGACCAGCAGCCAGCCAAACCAAACAACAACAAACGCACTTTTGGACAGAAACACTGGCGACTGTTTTTGCGCGCTGGTCAACCAACGCACCAGTTTCTTCCGTTCATTTTCATTCAAAACTGCAATTACACGAACCATGTCCTCACTACGTGGATTTCCAAACCCCCACATTAGCCTTTTTGTTGATTTTGCCTGAATCACCTACCAGGTCACAATAAATTCGCAAACAGTTTTCGAAAATTTCCTCTCGAACAAACTGCCAACGAGCAGCTCGCTTGTTGTGGCTGCGCAGCGCATCGCGGCGCGAGTCAAACCGACTGACGGTGGTTGTTTTTTGGAAATCGCTGCTGCAAATGTAAAACTGCTTGGTGGTTGTTCATTTCTGATTAGCACCCCTCTTTTTTATAACTTCCCACCAGAAACATGCCTCGAATAATGTCATTCCGTTTCGTCTCTGACCAACAGCCAGGCAAACCAAACAACAACAAAAGCACTTTTGAACGACAGACCGTTGGCGACAGTTTTTGCGCGCTGGTCAACTCACAAGTTTCTTCGTTTATTTTTACTCAAAACTGCTTCAACCTACATTTCCAATATCCTTTTTGTTGATTTTGCCTGAATCACCAGCCAGGTCACAATAATTTCGCAAACAGTTTTCAAAAATTTCTACCCATCTGCTTCGTCATTTCCGCAAACGTCATTTTTGCATCCCTTTTCTCAGACGTGGCTCGTCCAACTGGACAACTTGGCCAAGTTTGGCGCCTTTTCTCGGCTCGTCTTATCTTCCCACAAGCTGATGCGAGCCGTTAAAGTTCGCGACGCCCTCAAAACGAGCCCTTTTGTTTTTTGCCAACGGCTATATCTCGGCTACTGCAACTATTTCCTTGTGGCTGCCATTGTTTAGCTTTTTGTTGACTTTGGTTGGACTGGTTTTTGGAATTTGGATTTTGATGCATGAAAACTGTAGTGCTTTTCATTGACTTTTGTTTAAGTAAACGCCGGAATGTTTTTGTTTTCCGGTTGCCATCTGTTGTTATTTGTTGTTCCCTACATTCTTTTTATCGTTTGCAGTCAAGCACAGCGCTGCTAGCTGGTCGCGTTTCCTATTTCTTCGATTTTCGTTGCTAAAAGCCTGCCTTCAATGAAACTGTTTCAATTTATTTTCTTTTTGTATTCTCCAATCCCACCCCCTGCCCCCAAACCACCAACTTCCGTCGATATTTATCATTTTTGATGTTCGTGGTCGACTGAACGATCGAAAACCGTCCTTGCCACCACGCTACGGCTGTGTCCACTCCCCAGATCGCTACACTGACCCCGACCTTTTCCGTGGTGGCTGGACTCACATACCACTTACATTACACACTTTTCGGTCTCTCCCCCGTCTTGTACCAACCGTGAAACAGCTCTTTTTTGTCCCGGCGACGTGCACCCTTTTCACCGGCTATGATGGATGCTGACAGATTGTCTGCGCCTTTTATCGATCTTGCTATCTCAAGCTTAACGACGTTTGTTGACTAAGTTGGTGTGTCCTTTTTAGCTGAAATGGCGGAAAATCCTGAGGGTAACGGGCCCTCGCCGAATACCACGGCCACCGACAGTCTTCGAGATGATGAGACCCAGTTGATCCAGCCTGCGAGTGGCAATGGCGATGGTTCTGGGGTTGCGGTCAGTGGTGGGAGCAAGGTTTGTTTTGGTTTTGAAAACTGACTGGCAATTCAACTTGTTCATGGTTTCAGTATATCAGCCACTCTGACGCGAAGAAAGCTCTCGGAACGATGGAGGAAGAAGATCCTGCGCAGCCAAGGATGATTTTGAAGTGAGTTTGGACTTTTTGACTTTACAAAAGTAAAACATTCACATTTCCAGGGTCTATCCTCGTCGATGGATCGTCCTGTTCGTCGTGGCCCTGCTCAACAACTCCAACACCATGTCTTGGATTGCCTTTGCGCCGATTGCGAATCATGTTGACAGCTTCTATCACTATGACGTATGTTTTTAAACTGTTTATCTTTGTTTCACAGAATTTGATTCCAGACAGCCACCAACCTTTTCTCCATGGTCTACATGCTCTGCACCATCCCCGTCGGCATCTTCGCCATGTGGGCCGGCCGCTTCTTCGGTCTTCGTTGGGCCATCCTCATCGCAGCCTGGGCCAATGGACTCGGTGGTCTTATCCGTCTCTCGTCCTCTTACCTCGATCCGGCCTACCGCTTCCCTGTCGGCATCACTGGTCAAGCCATCTCCGCCGTCGCGTATCCCTTCATCATGTTCCTTCCGACCAAGGTGGCCGCGGCCTGGTTCCCCGACAGTCAGCGAACCATCGCCACGACCGTCGGCATCATGTCGAATCCCCTCGGTGTCCTCATGGCCAACCTCATCTCGCCGCAGATTGTCTCCTCCCCCGAGCACGTCATCTACGTCAACTTCCTCACGGCCATCCCATCGGCTATCGTTGCCATCGTCGCCACTATTGCGATCACGCGTTCCGAGCCGAAGCATCCTCCCACCATCACCGCCGGCCAGAAGCAGATGGATTTCGTCCAGGGTGTCAAGAGCGCCTTCACCAACGGCCAATACCTCATCCTGTTGCTGGTCATGGGCGGTGGCATCGGCATGTTCAACTGCCTGTACACTGTGATGCAACAGCTCCTCTGTCCCTCCGGCTATTCCAATTCCTTCAGCGGTCTCTGCGCCGCTCTGATGATCATTGGTGGTGTCGTTGGTGCCACGGCTTCCGGCATTTTTGTCGATAAGACCAAGCGCTTCTCAGAGACTCTCAAGGGCTGCCTGTCCGTTGCTATTGTTTTTGGCTTGATTTTCTTGCAGGTTTGTTTTTGTAAACTGTCACATTCCGTTTAGTAAACGTGTGTTTTCAGCTCGTGCTCCGCGCCGGACTCAATCCCTGGATCCTCCTCGTCTGCTTCGTCTTCGGCATCATGGGTCTCGCCACCTACCCCGTCGGCCTGGAACTCGCCGCCGAATGCTCCTTCCCCGTGTCCGAAACGACGTCCACCGGTCTCATCGTCCTCTCCGGCCAGGTCCAAAGCGTCATCTACGTCGCTGTGATGCAGATGCTTGCCAAACCATTGGATCCTTCTCAAATGAGCACCCAGGTCTGCAAGATTCCCGGCGTTGAGGAGGGCAGCGATCCCAAGAATTTCTTCAAAAGTAACATTGTAAGTTTCTAGCTTTAATCATTCTAAACTGATGATTAATGCTTTACCATTTGCAGGCCATGTCGGTCATCGCAGTCTTCCTCGCCATCATCCTTGTCGCCTTCTTCCGCCCGACGTACCGTCGCATGGAGGCCGAAAAGGCTGCCAATGCCACTGGCCGCGCTATCCTTGAAGAAACCGTCGATTCCAAGGAGTTGGAGCCGTTGCAGCCTTCTGCTTGATTATGATTCTTTTAAAACTGATTAATACTTTTTAATTCACACCCCCAAAACGGATTCAAATTCACCGCCGCTTTGCTTTTCGAGCCGCGATCTCGCTCATCATGTTTTTCGATTTTTTTAACTGTCCATTCCTCCAAACCTTTTTCGAGCTTCAATTTTTATTTAATCTTATTAAATCTTTAATAATTACCGTAATTTCTAATGTAAGCTCCTTCTAATTGTTGACCAATCAAAGTTGTTCTCATCTGTGCCTCAGGGCTTGGTAATACACATGTTTGTTGCTTGTTTTTATATGATTTATTAATAATTATTTATAAAGAGATTCTGTTTATGTACGATGTGAAAAACTGTTACACAACCTGTTTCGAATGATTCTACTATATTGGGGGAGCTGGTTTATGGAGGGTAACCTTCTTCAGCTCGACACCAGATGCTGGCTTGCGAGCTGGTGGGATGCCGTATCTTGAAGCTAGCGGTGGGTAACAGGCACTAGAACGATCTGAGGAATACGCGGATGTCGTGCTTCGACGGCCATTCGATGATTGGCGTGAACCGATATCTGCTGAAGTTGTTCGAAAATGACGCTCAGGATCGTATTCGTCGTAGTGGGTAGGCGTCCACGAAACACGGCGATTGCTACCGCTGGGGACTTGGTCGTAGGGCGATGCCGCGGCAGTACGCTGACGACTCGCGGAACGACGGGTAGTCGATGCATGGCTGTCGGGTCTACGGGCTACAGATCGACGTCCAGATGGCTCGACAGGGGGAAGGAAGCGATCTGACTGACGGCGAGAACCGTTGGATCGGCTAGCCGGGTAGCTAAAATGAACAATGTGACGATACGAAAATGAAAAAACAGCAGAAACAAACCTGTCGAAACTCGTATCCGTTTCGTCGACACCATCCCAGAGGGATGCAATAGCACTTGGGCTAATTTTTGACTTGCCGGATTCGCGATTCGGCGAGCTTCCGGAGCCAATGCCATCATTCACACTAGGTTGAGTAACTTTTGCCTTGGCCAAATGGTCTTCGAGTTCAGCAATCTTCTCTTTAAACTTCCGTTCATCGATGTAGCGCTTTCGCTCAAGGTTTTCAACGCGTTCTTCAGCCTTCTTCAGTTGTTTTTCTAGCTCCTTGACCCTGGTGTTGGATGCCGCTTTTTCCAACTTTAACGCACTGATAGTATCCGTGAGTGCGATGATTTTTTCATATTGCTCATTGAACCGTCCAATTTTTCGGTACTGAAATGGTTATTCTTTAACTCTAAATAAAATTTAAATAAAAAACATACCATATCAGCATTGAGTTGTTCCAACTGGTCATTCTTCGCACTGCACTTGTCGGAAGCTGCAATTGCCTTTTCCAATTCGGCCTTCTTTTCTCCCAAAACGGCTTCGACGTTCGCAAGTTCGCGTTTCAAATGATCGCGTTCAACTTTGATGCCATGCATGGTGTCGCGCAAGGCCTCCATTTCCATCACAGCGTCAATCGACGTTGAATTTTCAATTTTAAAACTGGAATCTTTTAGAGTTGATGTCTTCGGTGTAGCTGCCTTCTTGCCCAAAAAGGCAATCTTAAGAGGCTTCCTCGGCTTCACAACAGATTCATCGACGACTTTGGCGGTATCTTCAGGGCCATCTAATTCGTCAATATACATATCAGACCAACCGTTTGAAGCATTGCTCTTAACACTGCTCGTGGCACGAGAGCTAGCGCTCGCGGCAACTCCAACCTGCCGTTCCAAGGCCGCCTTTTGTTCATAGAGTTTTACAATCCTGTTGGCGTATTCGTGATTGCTACGATTCTTGGCTTCAAATTCCTTTTTAAGAGACGTAACTGTTTCCTTGAGGTGGTCACATTCAGTTTCAAGTTCAGTTTTGGCATCTTTCTCTTCAGAAATGGCAGTCTCGAGTTCGCGAACAGTCTTTTGAACGGCCTGGAGCTCGGCGATGTAGTCAGCCGAACGGGTGTTGGCTTCTTTCAACTGCTTATAAACAAAGGTAAGATCCGCCTTTAAACTTGAGTTTTCTGCAGTGACAGTGTCGTACTTGTTCTGAAGATCGGCGTTATCAGAATTTGTTCTTTGGAACTTGGCCTGATACGTAGCGCGTTCCGAATTGGCTTCGGCAAGCTCAGCTTCAATACGTTGATTAGCCGCAATGGCAGCGGTCAACTGCGCCGTCAATGCTGTGTTGCCATTACGAAGGATCTCAATCTCACGAATATATTGCTTTATAACAGCCGGATCCGTAGCATTCGCTAGCAGTTTTTGGATACGGGTTTCTTGCTCTTTGATTCGGGACAGGGCATCATGGAGGGTACGTCGTTCGAGTACGTGTGGTTTGGGATAGTCCGAAGACAACCAAATGATCACGTAGACGAAGATAGCCAGTAGGAAATTGACTAACACAAATACACCAGTGTCGTCAAATTGGCTGATTGGGTAAGGCATTGGTGAACGAATGGCAACGGAAATTGACTTGAATGTGGGCTGAATCGTGGTCGCAAAAAATCCAGTATTAACAGGACGGGAAGCAGGATCATTTGGGGAGAGAGTTTCAATTGCCGCGGCAATGCTATTGCTGCAGTCATTGTTGTAGCAGAAGCCGTCGGGTTTCTGAACATCGGCAACAATAGCAGATTTAGGTAGTCTAGATGATTCAGAAGCCACTATAACCAATATTGTAGTAGCAAATAAGCAGTGAAAATACACCTTTGCAATATGCATCGCAGAAAACTGTTGGTGAGAGACTACGGCTAAATAGATTGAGATGGTAATAGACGAAGGAATGAATGAATAAACAGGGGTTGTGTTCTGGTAAAACCATTTACAGTAAAGCTAGTGAGTTTTAGCGCGCAACAGAAAGTAAAAAACTTGTGTACTGACTAGCTACGCCTAGTAATCGATGATCAAAAGAGCTCGTCGATATCGTAGCGCAGCCAAAAAACCATGGTCAGTCAATACAAATCACTTAATTTTAAAATTTATTGTAATTTCTGTGTTCCTTTTAATTTCCAAGTTTCCATTTAATTTACCATGGCTTGGCCCACTTGTATGAGCTTCATATTTTACTCATTTCAACCTCGCTAGCCATGCTTGTTAAGCGAAGCACTGTGGCACTTCCTTTGGGTGCTCAACAACACCGCCCCCAAACACGACTTTTTGCTTCATGAGGCTGTTTTTCGGCTACGGAAAAGGGGTCTGTAATGTGAGGGGCCTGGCGCATAGTTCAAAATCACCACCACCATGACCAAGACTGCCGCTAAAGGCCAACACTTGCCTAATGTGCATGATCACGACTCTACTGATAGGAACAATGCTTGGGGGAATTGGCTTGAAAAAGCTAAATACGGTTGAAATTTTGGTTACGATAGGTTGGAAACTGCTTCCTGTTTAACGTTTGCTTCAAGTGCGCGAAAACTTAAAACTGATATCGTAAACTGTGATATTAGCATTTTTCATTCAAAAACTGTTATTATTGTATCCACTTCATATCCGGTTAGGGGTAACCATTTCCAAGGCCTGCCACTTTGACACCATTCAACCCCCAGATGCCCTCTTATGGACAAACTAAGCCTCGAAAACGCTCCACGGATCAGTAGGCGACAGCAGCCCAGAGGCCGCCGACCGCGAGAATGATGGATGCGGCATTGTCTTTGCGCAGGGTGTTGTTCGCGGGATCGTGTCAGTGCATCCGTCTCCGCACCAGACGTCCTCCACAAAAACTTTGATGCAAACTCCAAAGAGCTTTGTCACCACGAGCAAAGGCGCCAAAAGGGGGAAGATGGCCTCCTCGTATTGTGCCGAAGATGGATGACTGTCATCAGCTGGATGGTGATGGCAAGCAGCCAGAAGGCTGGGGGCCCGCAATGGCCTTGTGAAGCGTGCTCAAGTTGACAGCCGGCGGCATGCGGTGGGATTTTTTCGCGCACTTCGCACTTCATTGAAAATAAAGGGAGGGCCATGGGCGGTCGGTCGGTGGGTGACAGTTTGATTCAATTTGGGCTTTTTTATGGGTTTGATATTTTGAATTAGGATTAAATGGGTTAATAAACTGAGTCAAATGAGTTAGGAGTTTCTGAAATGAAACTTCCATCAGCTGCAGCCGGTCATCTGAGCGCTAATCCTGATGATTTACAGCTGTTTGCGCTGTTGACCCTTCAAAGTTATACCAAAACATATTTTCTTAAAACTGGTGTTAGCCGTGATCGGTCAATGTAAACCCCAACCGTAACCCCCAAAGTTCACCACCTCCAATTCCCCAAGATTTACCCTTATCCCCTCCCAATCTGACCTTACAATATTGACCGCTTGACCGTTCCATAACCCTCTCTCGGGGCTCGGCAACACACTCCTGATGAATGCCACATGCTTTGGCGGCATCGGCGCGAAGTACGTACGGCGATGTAATCGCACAAAGGGTCATTTGTTTCCATTGTTTTGATTGACTGCTAAAAAGTGCCAACCTTTTCTTACACTTAATTCATTACGCTCATTTTGATGGCTTTGCGGGAAGAGCTATTTCCACTTTTATGACATCGTTGTTTAATTTAACTCGAACTCAAACTACTCAAATGATGTTGATCCTGATCTTAACCTCATTAACTTTTCACAAAGTACATATCGGCCAGCCAAGCATTAGTCAGGTGTATCTCGCCAATCGAGAGTAAGCGTACCCGCTTTGTTGCGTTCCATTGCCATCGAAATGCAAAGGCGAGCGAGCCCAGGCCGCGAGTCCCGATCAACATGTCTGTCTCTGTTGTGCCTACCGCTGGCGGCAGTGCCCCTGGGCTAGCAGAGAAAAGGGGGGCCCATTTGGTTTTGGGTGATTTGAGCCCCCTGTGTTCCCTTCCTGGCCCCTTCCTTGTTGCCGTGCGTCGTCGGCTGGTTCACTCACAGACATCCATCTATCTTCAGTTTCAATCTGCCCCCTCCAGCTTATGTATGCTTGTTCGTTTTTGATGATGATTGTGTTCCAACTTCACTAACTAATTCAAAAGCGCACCTTGGCTGCCCTTCACTGTCATAAGCATTTTGTCGTCTCGCATCACCCCCTCTCGAACGAACGTCTTTTGACTACTTCGAAACAAAGTTGTCCCAGGGCCCACGGATGTGTGGTGGTGGATATCGAATCAAACAAACCGCGGAGATAGACTGGATCATTTGCGTGCTTGCCTTTGGATAGATGACTGGATAAATGGATCAGTGGAAGAACAAGAGATGATTTCAAGTCGCGATAACAACGGAAAAGCGTGCTTACAGTCGTTCTTTTCGAGAGGATCGGTGGGACTCGCGCAGGGTTGGGGGTTTTTCTAAACTGTATTTCTGTTTTTCACTAGAAATGACAAATGTAACATTTTGGAAATAAAAAAAAACTTGATGACACCCATAGGTGTTAGCCTTAATTACGACATACTTTATAAACACCATTTCAAACTGACCCAGTCCGTCTCAAACCCCTGTCCCACCAGTTCCGGCGGTAAAGAGCGCCAAAAAAGCGCGGGCCCGCCGTTCAAAGGGGCCCATATGACGACGGCCCTTCCTCGCGCGGCTTGCTAAAAACTCGCAATCGACCTCCTGTCAGTCAGTTCAGCCATTCTTTGAATTCCTTTGGGATCGATCGATCGTGGACATGGCCCTATCCGCAAGAGGAGGCCAAACTTGCGTGAAACTTATCGCCCCAGGAAAGCCCACCCATGTTCCAGGCCATTTCCCCACCCATCCATTCAAAGTCACACCTATCGCGCACATTTCACGCTTACCAATTGACCCCCGACATTCCTCCAGGGCCGCTTTTACTCACCAGTTTTCCGTTTTGGGTATGTCCACGAAAAGATGCGCTTCCTTCATTCCTTCGCCCCGGAACTCCGATATGAAAAATGGCACCGAAAACGTTGTCTTGTCCTTCTCCTGCTTCCCAGGATGCGCTATAAATCAGTGTCCTAAGGCTTTGCTTGTCTTTTCTCGAGATGCTGCCAATAGACAGATAGACGCGCTTCCCCCGTGAAGAAGAAGCATGGATTGCTTTGCTAAAACCCACACTTCCGACAATTTCTTCTCGCTCACTTTTTGAGCGGCATCATGTCAATGCTTTTTAGGGGATGTTGTGTTCATTTGTTCGTTTATAGTTACCGCAAATGCAATTTTAAACTGTAAGGAGGGGATTGTTTTCATTAGTTACTGTAGCCCTGCAGCATTTGCTCAGCTTTTTACGCACTTTTTAAACTGCGTCTGGTACGGACTTTGTATTTTGAATAGTATTATTAAAAAATGGTAGCTAAACTGTCCGTCTCGTCGTTGATTCGGTCAAACAAAATCCTATTTATCTCAACTACTCACTTTGCCCTTACAAATGACAGTCATTCATAGATATTCGATTTTGCCTGCCCTGCCTGGCTTCAAGGTGTCCGTCGAAAGTAGAATATAAGTGTGCCACATGTGTTAAAACTGGCCCATCTAAAGCGATTGAATTGATCCTTTTTGTTGGAGTTGAGTTAAAACTGAGACGAACTTTAGAACTTTCTGATTTTACCTTGGAGTTCTTTTCGGATCCGTCTGATTTTTTTTAATAATCAATAAAAACTGTTTATACCTCCGGTTGTGTTTCGGATCCAAATTACGTCCCCCTATTCCACCGGAAGTTCCCAACTGCCCAAATTTCCATACAATTTCCCATGCTCCCTCCAGCTTGGCCCACTTGTATCAGCTTCATGTTTTATCGTTTCCCGTGTGAGCGAAGCGACGTCCATTACGTATTGCCATAAAACGATGAACCGAGGAGCCTCAACGAACACCGTCACAGGGCTCATTTTAAACCTCGCTAGCTAGGCATGCTTGTTAGGCGAAGCACTGTGGCACTTCCTTTCGGTGCTCAACAACACCGCCCCCAAACACGACTTTTTGCTTCATGAGGCTGTTTTTTCGGCTACGGAAAAGGGGTCTGTAATGTGAGGGGCCTGGCGCATAGTTCAAAATCACCACCACCATGACCAAGACTGCCGCTAAAGGGCAACACTTGCCTAATGTGCATGATCACGACTCTACTGATATGCCAATGCCTCGAAGAAAGTGTGATACATATTGTTTGGTATTTTTTCGACTGGAAACTGTAATATCGACTTCTATGGTACCAAAGATGAAGGCTGACAGGCAAATCTATGATAGATTGCCATTATCTTTATGGCAACAACACGATCGGTGGTCGTAAATTCGTTTTGATGAGTTGGCTATTTGGCTTGTGCGGGCGGTCGAACTGGCATCAGTGAGGTGTCAATGTCGACACCTGATAATGACTTTGTCGTCGGCTGGCGCTTACATAAACGGACGCGCTTCAATCGATTTTGATGATGCGCTTATTGTGATTGTTATCTCACGTCTGTGAAGTCACATCAGTTGTAGGAGGTCGCCCGTACGCAACAAGCCCCAAACAGGGTCATAAATCTCTGAAAACACCATTTTCTCTGCCCATTTTTTACAAGTTACATTAGCCAGCCATTTCGGCCGGGGCTGTCCGCTCGCGCAACGGAAATGATCAACTCACGCCAGCTTTTGACCCTTTCGGCTCGCCCTTTTCCACAGGGCACGTCCAGCATCACTTCACCTTTACCGTGTGTACGAGTACAAATGACTGCGTGTTTCCGGCTTGTTATTTCCCCCTTTACCCGTCCCTGTCGGCAGTTCTCGGTGCACTTCCTCGCTTTCCGCTGATAGCGCGAACCGTGTCAGAGTTGGCGCCAGTCTCCTCTCGGCTGACGGCTTGATGGAACGCTGCGATAAGTCGTTCCCCGGGAACGCTGCTCTCACTTACAAGACGTGTAGGAAGGAACGCGGAGGCAGACGTGGAAGCGAGGGTCGTGCTACTGGGGTTCGCGTCGTCGACATGGATTACATTGTTTGAAACTGATACTTCTCAATGCCAATTAAACCCAAAACAATCTCAAATCACTTTTCAGGGCAATGAACAACCAACCGAAGCCGTCCACCTCAGATGACAAAAGGCCACCGTATCACGGCCAACAACACCCCGGCCCCTTTGCGGCTCCGACTTCCTCCACGCCATCAACATCGGCATCCATGACAGCCCACAATCCGCGTGTATCCGCAGCGATGTCATGGCAACAGTCACATTTTGATTCCGGCTTCCAATCAATGACCCCCTCCGGCGCACCATCAGTGATGTCATTCGCGAGCTCCGAGATGTCGATGAATTCTGCCATGACCGATGTGCCACCGACGAATCTATCCGAGCAATCACTGGCCAGAATCGAGCGAGTTCGCGCTTTCTTCACCGGCTCCGATCCAGTGAAATCAAAAGAAGCCCTTCCGGAACTGATCAAGCTGCTCGATGACAGTGACGAGGAAGTCGTTGAAAAGAGCATTGATCTCCTGAAAAATATGGCCAGAAGCGACAATTGGAGACCCCCCGAGGCACCAGCCGTCATCGAAAAGGGTGATTTGGTCTTTGCGGTGAAGCAGGCTATGTTGAGATACAGTAAGAATAAGGTATGCAAAAACTGTTCATGATTAGTACTAAATATCGTTTTACAGTACATTGTTCGATGCTGCATGTGCATCTTTTTCTTCACGTCGACCGAAGTCACTCTCGTGCCGTTAATCAAACAATACAAGGAGGAACTTCTCGACAGTATCATCAATGGCATCATCGTAACCGAGTACGCAACCTACAAGTATGCCTATCTCGTCCTCCACAGCTTATTGCTCAACAAAGAAGTCGGCCCGTCCGTCGTCCAATACATCCGTGACGCGAAGGCGCTCAACTACATCACCCACTGGCTGGGGGAGCCTGTCGTCCAGGACAAACTCCTATCCATCGTCGTCGACACGATTTACATCATTTGCCACCGAAATGAGGAGCAACGAAGCTTCTTCGTGACCAATTTGGACGGTATCCCCAAACTCGTGCAAATCCTGACCAACCGTGGCTACATCCCTCTGATCACGAACGTCATCCGACTTCTACAGTCGATCGCGGATTCTGACAATGAAAAGGCCATCTACAGTACACGGATAGTCAATGCGGGCTGTTTGAACATGGTACCGAGGTTTCTGGGGATTGCGGAACCGCGTTCGTTGATCAATGTGCTGAGACTTGTGTCTCGTTTGTCTGATATCCGGCCGAACGGAGATGTTACGGTTTTGCTTCAGCATTTGATCAACTTAATTGGTGGGTAAACTGTTATTATGTCGATGATATTCATTGAAGTTGTCATTTTCAGGCTTCCCGGACTTTATCGTCAAAAAAACCACAGTCGAATGCATCCGCAACCTGATAGCCAATCAAGCCCAATGCAAGGAGTTTGTCGTCAACCACGGTATCGTCAATGTGTTGGTCCATTTGATGGTGGAGACAAATGAACGAGGTGGAGCCGATCCGAGGTGTATTGAACAGATTCAAGTAGGTGTTTTGTGGTTTTGAATTAAACTGTAAGAAACCAAATTGTTTCCCAGGAATCAACAATTAATGCCCTGAGCCAACTGTGCTGGAATCACGCCCAGTCAGAAGCCACCATCACCCTGTTGCTTCAAACTCCACTGCCTTTTATCCTATTGAAGAAGCTGACTGAGCTTCGGCCTGGTGTTTTGAAGCCTACCCTAATTGTGAGTTGTCTTTTTTAAGTTGTAATAAACTGACTGACAATAAACTTGTAGCTTCTCTCCCGCCTGGCCGCCAACCCAAAAAACGTAGCCATCCTGCGCACCGTCAACATAATGCTCAATGGTCGACAACATTGGATCGTGCCCGAAGTTTGTGCCGTCCTCTCCGTTGCCTTCCTCCAGATCGATGTCACCGTCGAAGACGTCAAGATTCACACGCTAGCACGGGCCGCTTTGGATACATTGTCCAACTTTGCCAAAGACAAAACCATGACCGAAGCAGTTTATGGGTGCTTGGCTGAGAAGGCGATGCCCCTGACACCGGTACAACTGCTCAAACTCGAGTTACCCAACATCGATCTCAATGCTGCAAAAATATCCGCCCTAAAACTGCTGACAGAGCTGGCGAGCTGTCCTATCGGTGCCAAGTACTTATCAGAATGCGAATTCACTTCAGAAGTGTTGCAACAACTGGCGCCAATCAATATTTACTGTGGGTTTTGTTTGAGAAACTGTCCGAAAGTAACAACCGATGAATTTTCAGCACAATACATCAAAACGATCTACGACCGAGTGAACAAAACTCAAAGCCTTTCAATGCCTCCGGCGATACCGTCGATCCCGCCGCCGGCCTACCACTACCCAGAGCCTTCAGCATCGACGTATGCCAATCCGATTCCAAATCAGGCATACCCAACAAACACCAATCCCGGATATCCACCGCCCGACATGTACGGCTATCCAGCGCCCGGAATGCCGATGGGTGGCTATGATTCACAGGTTATGAGTATCGGTGAACCTAAACATGAGGTAATTTTATAAACTGATGCTATCATTACCTTTCTAACTCGTGTGTTTAGGACCTGGCATACATGACTCCGATCGAAGAGCACCAATATCCGAACTACCAACCCGGTCCACAGGGCCCGATCCCAACCGCGACAGTTCCCAATCTCGTGCCCCCATCCCAGATGTCCATGGACACGTCAAACGAGTATGGCATGATGGCACCAGGACCAAGTCCGTATGAACCGATGCATTGGAGCTGATAATCGCGCAATTCGTGTTTGTGTTGTATCTTTTTACTTTTTGAAATTTGAAGAAGTGTTCTATTATAAAATGGTTTTATTTTTGGTTGACAACAAATACAACATTGGACAGTAAAACTGTTACGTCGTGGCTTCGCGTGGATACGAGTGCGGGATTGGCACCTCAACAAAAACTGTAATAGTTACCACTGTTTACTAGGCGTGAAGACGCTCGGCAGTTGGGCGTGGCGAGTCAACAGTTTCAATCCACATCACCAGCGGCACGTTGACCGATGATTCTTTGCCGTTGGTCGCTATGGGCAGAAAACACGTTATATGACTCCGATGATTCTGCAAATGCGTGTCGGTTGACAAACAGTTATTTGAAAGGCGTTCGAAACATGGATTGGTGTCGACGAATAGGAGCATTGATTACACTGTGAATGTTGCACACTGTCTTTATGGCGGTTTACATTGTGAATCTTCGAGCAAGTCTCGAATCTCAGGAAGAATAAGTCTGAAAATTCACCTCAAGAGAAGCGTTTCTGGCATGTTCGGCTCTGAAAACTGGTAGAAACCTGGATTTGAAGTTTTTCATCTGATGTTTTCTTAAAGGGTTGTTGGGTTTTACCGATGCATACGGTGTCTTTCACGGTTTTCTTTATTTTGGGGGCTCTGATAAGCTTACAGCACCTGAAGCAAGCTGCTTTTACCTTGCCCAAGATGGTGTTTGACAAAAACTGTCTCATATTCAGCACGCGGAAGCGCGGTCTTACAAAGGGCGTGACTTTGCAGCCCGAGCATTGATGCCTTTCAAAGCGAAAGTCGTGCTTCAGTGGATAAAAACGGCTCTCAACTCAGCAAAATCAGAGCAACACGGCCTTACAATACGAGGGATTAGTTGGTGCTTTCGAACGGCGTGCGTACGTTTTTCGCTCGGGTCGTGCTACTTGCCGTCCATTGAAAAGGCAGGGATCGACCGATGCGAAGTCACCCAAAGCCGAGAGATCGCCTCGTTGGATATACTCGGCTCCAAACACAAAGCCAAAAAGGGAAAAACGGCCTTACGATGCGAGGGATTTGTTCGTGATTTTGAAAAGCGTGCGCACTTGTTTGGCTCGTGCCGTGCCATGACTTATCCACTGAACTGCGCGAAATCGAACGAAACAAACCGGTCGAACGTGCGTCCTTTTGTAATCAGTGACACGCGATGGAGAGGTCGCAAGTCGAAACAACCGCTTCAATGGCCATGTCTGGCTTTGAAAGAATCTCTAATGAAGGAAACACGGCCTTACAATACGATGGATTTGTGTATGATTTTGAAAAGCGTGCGTTCGGATTTAGCGCGTGCCGTGCCATCAGTCGTCCACTGAACTGCGCAACGCCAAACGAAGCAACAAGGCTGGACAAGAGGTGCGTGCTTTTGTAATCAGTGACGCGCGATGCATCGGTCATTGTCCCAAACCGAAACAAACGCTTCAACGGATAGATCCGGCTCCAAATACAAAGCCAAAAAGGGAAACACGACCTTACGATACGAGGGATTTGTTCATGATTTTGAAAAGCGTGCGCACTTGTTTGGCCCGTGCCGTGCCATCACCCGTCCACTGAACTGCGCGAAATCGAACGAAACAAACCGGCCGAACAAAGCGTGCGTGCTTTTGTAATCAGTGACGCGCGATGGAGAGGTCCCATATCGAAACAAACGCTTCAATGGCTATGTCTGGCTTTGAAATGATCTCTAATGGGGGAAACACGGCCCTACATTACGAGGGATTTGTGGATGATTTAGAAAAGCGTGCGTTCGGATTTAGTGCATGCCGCGCCATCAATGATCCGTCTATACCTTATCCCGAAACGAAAAGCATTTTACGAGTCGACTGTGATTGAACAGAAAGGCCATTCTGAAGGCCGTTTATCCGATGCCATTTCAATGGCTTTCCAATTGTCTCAATGTTGTTGGCATCGAAGAAGTAATCGTATAAAGACATCGAACTCCATATTTTTAGTTTCTTAGCTTGAGTAATTTTAAAAACTGATGAATGCGTGCCATGTTAACGTGTATTTAGGACCTGGCTCACATGACCCCGATCGAAGAGCCCCAAAAATGAAACTACCAACTGAGCCCGATTCCAACCGCGACAACCTCGTGCCTCCATCTCAGATGTCCATGGACACGTCAAACGAAATGACACGATGGCACCAGGACCAAGTCCATATGAACCATTGGAGCCGATAATCGCGTAAATCGTGTTTGTGTTGTATCTTTTTACTTTTTCCAAATTGGAAGAAATGTGTGATTATAAATTAGTTTTATTCTTCGTTGACCACAAATAACATTAGACAGTAAAACAGTGAAGCACAATATTAAAAAAGTATGTTACGACACAGACGGGATTTGAACCCGCGAAGTTTACTCAACCATACGTTTAGAAGACGCACGCCTCAACCGCTCGGCCACTGCGTCAGCTTTACCTAAAAAGGAAAAGCAACTGATTTTGGCACACGGTAACACAAGAGTGCGCGCAAAGTCTGCGCAAACTATGGCGATGTGCACACACATCGTCGGAAGAGAGTGTTTGGACTAAAAATTGAAACAAGGTGTTAAATTCGATAATACAGTAACTTTTATGTTTCACACATCTGTTATGTCAAATACAACAACTGCAGTAAATAGCCTTTTAAGAAAACTGAACGTATCTTAGGTTTTTTCTTCAAAACAACCAATGACGCAATTGATAAATGGTTTATACGTTTTTGGATTAGACTTAATGACGCCATCCATGCATACTTGGTCGCGCTTCGCTCTACCTACCACCTATAGCCACAGGGGACGTTGCTAATGGCAACATGCGTGCCGTTCGTTTACTTTACATTAGGGTAAATGTGAGTCCACTGCGCGTGTCTGTGTTGAAAAATCTCGGGTGTTAGTGTCGGTCCAGCACGGTTTTTACCGAGAATACTTCCTAAACCAGTCATTGCAATGCTTCCGGCCATTAGGCGCGGCAGTGAAAATTGATTATTGCTGGCATAATTTTGGTATCTTTACGTTTATTGCCTACATTTAATATTGCTATCTCGTTTATGTGACAGCGAGCTGCCATGCGATCGTTTTTCTGCACACAAACGGATGCACTTAACAAACGTAAGCATGATTTTGAAGTTTATTGTTTTTATGCGTGTTTTTGTAGGGTTTTTAATCGGTCTCGGAATATTCTTCTTATTGGTGTTGATTATTGGAATTGGATTTTCAATTTTCGTGATAATCGATGATGACATCTGATGCCTGTGCGGCAGTTTGTTTTTAACTAAAACCGATTTTCATTGCTCAACTTTAATTCGTTGTATCTTTGAAAACTGGTAAATTTTTGCTCGATTGTCTGACTTTTCTTTCTATGTGCGACATTTAAACAGAAAACTGTAATTGCTTATGTAAACTTTTTCATTTATAAACAGATTCTAAACCTGGCCAACAGCACCTGTTTTATGCAATGTCGACTTTCAATTTACGAAACCAAAGTAGTCCATTCAGGATGTTTGACGTTCCGGCCGTATTGAACATCCAAAAGCGCCTTCTTCAAACGATTGAAAAGCCCTTTCTCGGACGAATCATGCGGAATTGGAATATCTTCAACCTTGCCATCGACATCCCGAAATTTGATCCCCCGAATAGGTGTCATCATGAGAGCTGTTCCGGTGCCGAATGCGCCGAGAAGCTGTAAGTATAATCAAAACTGCAGGTCGTAGTGTATAAGAAATACATACCACTCCTGCATCACTTGTAGCATGAACGATTTCCATGTCGATTTCCTTTTCACGCACAATAACGTCATCGAAATCCCGAGCCAGCTTCAACACAGTATCGCGAACCATACCGGCCAGAATCAGGCCACTGCTCGCCGGCGGCGTTGCAAGTTCAACTTTTCCGGGTTCCTTTGATGCAAAGATGGCAAAAAAGTTTTGAGTACCGATCTCGGTGATGTCTTGCTTGGCGCCGTGGATCCAGAGGACTTCTTCGCATCCGAGTTCGTTGGCTTTCTTCGTGACGTAAAGGGCGGGGGCATAGTTGGCACCGAGTTTGTAGGCACCAACGCCTCCGGGGAAGGCACGGACATATTGGGCATCAGCGTAGAGGCACTTGATCTCTTTGTGATGGGTCAAAAACTCGGCTGGTTCGGGTGTCATGATAACGAAAAGCTTGGCGGCGTTCGGTGGAATGATGTCAATACGGGGCTAAATCACATAAAATAAATAAAAAAAATACGTGAAATCCAACTAAAACCCACATCGGTAGCAATCATAGCCGGCCGAATGTACAAAGCAGACAGATCGCCCGATGGCACCCAGCTCTTGTCCAATTCCACCAACTTTGTAATCGCTTTTGCCAAGGCATCGACACAGAATTCAGGCAGCAACACTCTTTTCGCATCCTTCAGAAACCGTTCCAAGTGATCTTTCAGCCGGAAAATGCGGACTTTGCCATCATCACCGCGATATGCTTTGAACCCATCAAAAGTTTCAATAGCATAGTGAAGCACTTTTGCAGCTGGATGAATTTGCAGAGGTCCAAACGGCTTGATTGTTCCAGATGTCCAACCCGTTTCGTTTGTCCAATCATATTCGAGCATGTGATCCGTAAAAACTTCGCCGAATCTAGCTCCTTTCGAAGGATGTCGAAGCGGATTTGGATGCTCATTGATAACGAGTTTGTCGAAAGAGCCCTTTGTTACGTATCGACGATTATTAGCATTGATGCCAAAAATAAAAATACCAAAGGCAATGAGGATCGGTAATGCGTGGGCGGCGAACATCGGGACACTGTTGAGTGTTTTGTTTATTTCGTTATTCAACAATTATGGTAATTTAAACTGTGTGTCTATCGATAAAACTTAAAACTTCATGTATTTTGAGACTGTTTTGTGTTTTTTGAAGACTTAAAAAAGAAAAACCTCTTCAAGCATTAAAAATCAATAAAAATCAATTAACTTTATGTTTTTGTGGTCTTGGAATGCATCATCTGGATTGCTTTTGAGCGTTTCGCAGTTGTTTCTTACGCAATCATTGTGAGCGGCTGACAGCCGTCGCGCCTAAGGCTATGTTTTAGCACCTTTTGGTTGTTATTCTTCGCTGTCTCCGTTCTGAAACTCAAACAACTCTTGTTCAATATTCGTTGATATCATCTGCCAGATCGGCAAAAGGTGCTTTTACATTTTGGTATTTTGTAATTTCGATTTCTATAAACTGACGGTTCGTATCGTTGTTTCTTTACTTCAAATGACCCAATTAACCGATAAAACACAAAAGCGGTTTATCCTAATGCATTTATCTTACAATTAAAGCCTTGAAAATAGCCGCCTCTTAACCTAAACGACCCAGTCGGCATATCCGTTTTCTCAAAGCGACCCCACAGTTTAGAGCATTAAATTTCAAGTTGAATAGTATTTCAATTTCAAGGATAGGGGCCCGTCAGTGATTTACTGCGGTTCACACGAGCCACCCCAGCAGACATAAACTGGGTTCCGCCGTAAGGCAACTGCTCAATTGGCGCAATGCCCGTGATAAGCCTTGTGACGAAAAGAGATGAGGCTATTTTTATGTTTAAAACTGTTATCGAGGTCGTCCTTTGAAGTTTGTTAACACATTTTTTTTATGAAAACTGATGTGCGTTTCGTATATTTTTGATTATGCCAGTTACCATCAAAAAACTGATTTAGTTTCATATTCGCTTCAAAAAATGTACTATTGCAAGTTCGTTCTGTTTTTCAAAAGTACACTTTTTGAGTTAACAGATGTTTTAACTTTGACCAACTGTTATTCTCAGTGCTAACCCAAAATTTCGACATTCTTCTTTACAAGTACAAATATGAGTTGAGTTGAACAAAAAAACTATCCATTGTTTTTTGCCAGTGTTCACCTGAGGCTGTACGAGCAACATGGCTTCTGTTTGTCTGTCACTTTCAATAAAAACCACACATGGAAATTGGCCCTTCTGTGGTCGGTCTTCCACACCTTTTCATCAGCCACGACAGTCATCCCCTCCGTTGCTTTGCCGACTCCGCACTCTCTTTTTTTACGTTTTTGACGCACTTTTCAAATAACGGATTCGCTTGCTCCAACATTGGGCGACAGTAGCAATCTTATTTGCGCTTCGCATGCTCTTTGACTGCGCATTCTATCAAAGCATCTTTGTTGAATTTGACTTATTTCATTGGTAACTCTAGCTTTGAAATTCTTCCAACTATCCATGTTTTCACGATGTTTTCTATTGTTCAGGTATCCTTTGTCGAAACTTCCGTTCAATAGGGAACGGATTTACCCGATTCCGGAAACAGAGAATCATCGTCCGAAGTTTTTTTCATTGTTACATTTGATAGCGTAGGTACTCCACACCAGCACCAGGCGGAGCAAGCAAAACAGACGGCGTCCGTCCGTCAGCCAAGCTCGATGATTCAAAAAACGGAGGAAAAGGGAAAAAAGCCGCAAACCAACCTTGCCCCAGGTCCCCAGGCTTCAATTGAACTGCACGATGGATGACGAAGGCCTCCCCCTGTGTATGCTCGGAGTCACAGCCGCCCATCCGCCAGCGGTGTGGTTGCTACAGGGCGCGGATGGGGTGTGTCTGTCACTTTCTTGCGCAGCCGCCAGCAGCGCCCCCAACGGCGACGAACGACCCTACAGAACGCAGTCTCCGAAGAAGAGGTATTAATTTTTCCGCGCAGGGGAGACCCTTTTTACCATCGATATGGAAGGGGTGTCGAGGTGGATGATTGTCTGATTCATCGAACAGTATCATGATCACATCTGATACCTTTGACTTTGATAATGATTGATTGTAAACTGTCCATTACTCCGTTGTCTAATTTCACTTTCTAACAGTAACCAAAACCTATCCCAACCCTATTGCCAGCCAAAAACAGCTTCCTGCCACCGACCACAATCAATAAACCGCGCATTGCCTACTAATTCCAATTTGTTCAGCGTCGCGATTGTTTCCATCACCGCGGGGCCCCGAAATGCTCCACCACGTCTGTCTGCCTAATGTAATGTGTTTCTGTTTTCCGATAATAATTCTGCATTCCCTTGTTTCGCCGATTGTATGAACATTCCATGCGGGGTTTTCGCACGTTCTCAACCTTTTCCAGCCTTGGGCTCCGACAGGAATGTGTTGATCTGTCTGCCACACACACTTGACCTTTTTATTTTGAACGTTGCATTGTAAACTGTAGCTACAGTTTTATGTTCTATTTTTACTAACTAAACATTTGCTAACTTTTTGTTTCTTAATTTCAATGTTTAATCATGGACTTAAATCAGTTTATCCGTTCTTATGTTGCCCTCAAAACAAGCTTTCCATACTTTCCTTATTGCTTTTGGGTTATTTGGCCTCGGGATAGCCCAGATGCCAAGATAGCGGCGCTCAACGGCGACATGCAAGCCCACTCATTTCCATATTAGTGCGGTTTTTCGAGAGCGCGTTCCGAGCGGTATAGCCAAGTTCTAATGGGCTTTCTTCCGGTTCAGTGTGTCGTGTTCATGGTTGTAAAAGTGTTTCAATATGTATGCAAATGGCTTCTTTTTCATTGAGCTCATTTCGGATTCATTTCAAATCGATTTTTCATGAAAGTTTTTGAATTCTTTAAACTGTCACGTTTTTCTGAATTTGCTTCGCTGACTAAAATACTATTTGAAAACTGTAAAGAAGTTTGATTCACACAACTTCATGCCTTTAACGTTATGCATTGCCTTAACAAGCCTATTCACCGGTAGAGCCCCACCTTGCGCAGCCTACACCTTTCATCCAACCATAATTAGCCCTAAGCGCCCACCCTCCGTCGTGCTTCGTGTCAAGCTTAAAGGCCCTCGTTGATCGATATCTTCATCGGCGCCCTCCTCGATTCACTATTTGCTCGCGTCGCCGTCCAAACTGGCCCATTCTGTTCAATACCACGCATCAACCATGTCCACCTTTCGATTGCAGCCTCTCCTGATGTCGTCCGGCATCAACCATCAGCGCCTCAGCGGCGACGACTACGACGATCTCGCCGGATACATCGAGGAAGATGATGAGCTCCATCTCGTCGATCCCGATGCCAACCGTCGCCCAGTCATCGGGTTGAGCGTCATCTTTTCGACCTTCTTCAACGCATTCTTCATGGCACTATTCATCGTCTATTTCGTCAGAAACGATTTTACCGTCGATGTTTATGCGCTGATTCTCGGCACTGTGGCTATGGCCATGTTTTTGATTAATGGTGCCATCCTGCTGCAAGTCTACCATCAAATTCGTCAACAGGAAATGCGTTTTGGCCGGCCCGAGGAGTTTAGGGATTATGTGGTAAGTGGCTTTAATCGATATTTAAACTGAGAGACAGAATCTTTGGGACTTTTAGAACCGCGTCAACACCAGTGATCCTGCCGTTTCCAAGCAAATCTCACCTTCCGAATTCCGCAACAAGCTTCGTTTCTGGCCTGGTCGCTCGCCGGCGCCCGTCGATGTCTAACTTCTAACACCACACTGCCATCAGATCTCTTCTTTCAACTGTTATTAACTGTTCGCTCAATTAGTCTATTACAGTATGTTGTGTGGTTTTTCATATGTTAATACTTATCATAAGTAGTGCCTTAACAAATTGTTATTATTAAACGAACCCTCACAATTTGATATAAGTCAGTTTTCACTCAAACTTATTCTTTGACGAAACGAGATAATACGCCCAATAAACACAATTAAAGATGGCAAAGACAACTGGAAACATGACTCGGGACAGCTTATCAATGTTCAAAGCACGCCGAGATAAGACATGCGCGAATTCGGTGTACTCCGTGACGAGGGCACTGTCGGGGGCTACTGATTGTCGTCGATTGTTTTGGTCGACATTATTGGGAAGGTTGATGGAAACACGTTTGGGTCCTATCAACTGTTTGGATTCATTGGAAGATCCTGACGAATTTGAATGGCGGGAGCTTTTCAGGTGGCCATTGGTATTGTTGTTGGGTTGAACATTATCGTAATAGGATGCAATGATTTCATCTAAAACTGACATTTGTATTACTCGGTCTTGGTTAACGGCATACCTT
This sequence comes from Panagrellus sp. LJ2284, assembly GCA_024447225.1. Classification (NCBI taxonomy): domain Eukaryota; kingdom Metazoa; phylum Nematoda; class Chromadorea; order Rhabditida; family Panagrolaimidae; genus Panagrellus; species Panagrellus sp. LJ2284. The sequence continues at coordinate 468,358 of JAMRYC010000014.1, read as the reverse complement.
CAACGCGATGTCTCGGAATTTCCTCGGATTCAGAATCCGTCAAAACAGGTGGGTCGAAATGGACACGTGAACTACTGCCACCAATGTTTGGAGAACTTTCGGCACTGTTCAATTCTGCAATTTATAAAGATAAAACTGTCAGAAAGTGCAGCGTACTTCTTCTCCACTCTTTCAAAGTCCCTCCGACCGAACTCTTGCGTCGCATTCGCATCATCGTTTCGTATGATTTTTGAAATTCCATCGACATTATTGGCGATTTCATAAAGTGGGCGCTGTCCTTTTTGTCTTTGTACTTGTTGGCAAGCTTTTCATACTTTTCTGACTTCCGCATGAGGCTGTTGACCAGCGCGAACTCGATGAGGGCACCGAAGACAAAAAGCATGCACGCAAAGAAGTAGAAGTCGATGGCCTAATACAGAATTATTAAAATTGAAGATTGAAATGGCAGCATTTACCTTTGGATAGCTGACCTGCGGCAATGAAAAACGCATACCATTGCCAAGCGATGTCAATGACAACAGCGTCATGAAGGTAAGTGTTACACGTGCTGGGGTGGCACGACGATCAATGTAGAAACTTGTCTAAACATTCATTTTACAATATAAACTGGCGACCGTCCCTTATGAACTTTACAAACCCAGCTGACAGCAACAATCCCACTGGCCGGGATGTACGTCGACAACACAGTGTGCCAAATGGATCTCCGTAGATAGAGATTTGCCATAAGGCAAGAAAACTGTCCTGTATTCTTCCCGGCCGCCGTCACAGCATACTCATACGTGCCATTGCAATATGTGGCTTTAGTTTGTTGAAGCACAAACTCTGGCAGCGTAATTTCTTCATTTATGCTAATCGGCTGTGTCCGGAACCATCTCAGCCTTACCATTTCTTCTGTGAAGCTGTAACTGAGGGCTTCGATCTTACAATGTTGTTCATCCATGGGGTAGTTTCGCAAATCAAGGGGGCATGCAACTGTCAAAGTGGTTCTCAAACTGAACGCGACTGTTCCATCGTTCTTGATGTACAGATTGAAATTGGGCACGGTTACATCATGCAACTTTGCCGACATAGCATTTGCAAAGTACACATCGGGTGTCCAAATCTTCTTTTTGTGTTCGGGTGTGTTGATGGTCCAGGTTCCATCTGTATGGACAAGATGCGGATCCTTCCAGGACATGTAGAGGTAGATGTCGACGTCGATTGACTGAAATTAGATTAGTTAAACTGTTAGTTCGTTTGACAGATCTTCGACCATTTGAGATTCTTTCAAATTACTCATGGATTCAAAGAACATGCCGACGTGAACAGTCAATGGCTTTCCAGAGAATAGTGGGGGTTCGGGTTCACGTGTCAAGAGTCGACGATTCATTGTTTTCCAATCGAATGCCGATGCTACAGAAGTACTGAAAACTGAACATTCCTACACATACTTGGTGGTGGAGCCTTACATTATACAAACTAAGCAGATTTTAACTACCGCCATGGTGTTCAATAATGCAAAAACTCAAAAATAATTAGGAAAAACAACTATTGAGTAAACTGCAGTGATTTGTGTGTTTTGAAAATACCGTCATAATCAAGTTCAGAGTAAGCGAATACGTAGGAAACAGTTGCTGGCCGCACAGAAAAGCATAAAAACTGGATTAAATTGAGCGTTTTTGAATTTCAAATTCAAATACCCAAAATACTTTCCATCCCGCACCGGTCAAATCACTCCCTCGAGGTTTGAATCCCATCCAACCTCCTTGCCATGGGACGCCCTGGTACTACGTAAGCACGTACGCCAGTCTCGTTGAACTTGGCTCCGTCGATCAACGATCGCACGAAGAAGCAACCACAGCAATGCATTTTTTAATAGTGTGTACCTTTTTCCGATTCATTTTTTGCATAGTTTTTTTCAGTTTAGACAATTGCTGCGTGAGTGTGCCATCATCTGTCGAAGCCGGCTGTGATTGATGGCAGGACAAACGCGTTACATTGAGTTGCAATCGGTTGGCAGGATGCGAAAACCAGAGTTCACCGCTAACTCGGGAATGTGGTTTTGGTGGGTGTGTAAAACTGCATATATCTCGTTGGGTACGTTTGCAATAACGCAGACAACATCTAAAATAGCATCATTAATGCTAGATTTGCGTTCATCAGGGCATTCGTACTTGACGATAGTACAAATTTCAAACGGTGATGGCTACATGAAACCTTTGAAAGAAGCTCTTTCGCCGTCTGTTTCAAAAGTACATACAAATGTGTTTTGCGGCGTTTAATGGGATCGTAAACTGACACTGCGTCCATAAGCATCAAAAATGCATGTAAAAATATCAAGATTGTTTATAAAAACCTATTGTGACATCTGTTCATGTTATGAGTTACACACGATTTCAATTTCGAAATTAGTCAACATTATTAGGTATCGTGCATTCAGAAACAATACAGGAAGTTCGACACATTCCAAAGTACACGAAACTCTAATATTTAGTAACCATGACAAAACATCCGTCACAGACTGCGTCTACATGCCCATCTCACTTCCGAATATTCATTTACAAACTTATGTCAAAACATGACGCCTCGAATTCGTGACTAAACTGAGAGTAGCCAGTGTAACATACCATCTTTTCAAAATATTACACATATAGGATGTAAGTTTTGGTCAAAACATCTGATCAAAACATCCAAGTGTCAAAAATCAAGTCACTTCCTAGAGATTATTTCAATTCTTGTTATCTTTTCATTTGCAAGCGTTTTACTTAATCTTAAACTGCCATAGTCTTGTTATCTTCTCAATCGTAATCCCTTGTAGTAACTGAACGTTTTGGACTAGGCAACAACCATGAGGAAGACATTATCCTCCTTTTTTCCAAAACACAAAAACATGGCTTTTAAGCTACTACAAAGTCTTAGTTTTTAACCAAGTTATGAATTTTAATTAGTTCGGGTCCAACTTTAACTGACTTATTTTGACCCAAGCCACTTTGGTTGTCACGAAAGCACATCACTTTGGAGTCCCGTTCCGCTTTTTGTGTCCGACTTTTGACCTGTTTCCTATTTCTGCGTAATGATGCAGATTTGAATCGTCTCATGGCCTTCACCTTCTGGAAAACACTAGAGGTCAGCCCTACATGACGACTATGTTTAGTGCAATTTCGGATTAGAGCATTAAATTTTTCTAAGAAATTGGAACTGATCTGGTTGCCGTAGGGCTTCCTGCATGTTTGCATGCCCCATCGGAACGTGTTGCACCGCCCTTATTTATAGGGCATCTGTTTCAGGTAGTTTCGACGCACTCCTTCAGTTGCTCCAGAATGTCACCAAAGAGATCAGATGTGTTGAGATTACTTCTGACTTTTACTATTCTCATGTATTTGTTGACAGTTTGTTTGGCACAAGACTCTGAAGCTGACCGTGAAAAGAGGCGGTTTGGACTCCGACTTCCGCACATTGTTCGGTACTCACCCAACGGACCTTATTCAGAAATGGAGAAGAGATTTGGAGGTAACTTTGAACCGTTTTGACGAAACGCTGTTGAACTGGCTTTATTCTAGGGTTACGGTTGCCAAAGCTTCTTCGTATGCGACGGTTTTTGGTTGACTTTAATGCAGATGACAACGGTAATCCGATGTATGACTATGACAACTCAAATTTGTAAACGTATTCCGTTTTTGATATTTATAAAACTGTCACTAAATTAATTGCTTGACATACAAAATCATGCTTTTGTAATACAGATGTTTGGTCGACTTTTGAAAAGCGACACCCCTTATTGCAAACAAAAAGAATACTAAAACTGTCAGCTTGAGTAGTCATGTGTGGGTTTACCACCAATCTTGAAATGAATAAACTGGGACTTCAATGTTCTACCACACACAAAAAAAAGCGTAAACTTAAGTTTACGCGAGCGTAATGCACAAAAAGATTATGCTTTGCGTTTACTAGAGAAAACGTAAACTTAAGTTGACGCAAAGCATAATCTTCTGCGTTTGTGCATTACGCTCGCATAAACTTAAGTTAACGCTTTTTTTTGTGTGCATGACAATCAAAACCATCTTGCATTTGTAACTTTTGACGATTGTCTGACCTTTGTTCAAAATTAGGTTTTAAAATAACTATTAAAAAAGATAATGAAAAAACTGTTGAGTAAACTATGCCCTGTTTGTAAGGTACCCGAGCCTGAGTTAGAGTGTCCCTAATATTAATATATGACACTTAGTGATTCGTGTTATTATACGATACCTGTGTCAAATATTACACTTGTATGATTCATAGTATCGCTACGAATCGTACAAGAATCGGTTATTTCTATGATTCGTATAAGATAGGACTAATTTACATACCAAAAACTACTCTCGTCGTCTGGCGTCTAACCCGCTTTCGCACAAAAACACTGTCCCAAATAGGACATAAGAAAAAAATTAACTTTTTCCCTCACGCCCGTGGCTTAAAAGCTGTAGGCGGTTTCATGAACTTGGTTGAAAGTGGCGTTCAGTTCAAAACATATCTTAAAAGTGCCGTGGACACAAATTTTTGAATTAGCCATTGAATTATGCTTTGGCTTGAAGAATTTTTTAAGAAACCAATCACGATCGCAGTAAAATGTTTTTTTCAAAAAGCCTGAAAACGCTACGAATCGTAGGTTTTACGTATTCTGTATGAATCTTATTCTCCTATGATTCGTATAGGGGAAAATTAACATTCATGTAAGTTCCATAGTATTTATCATAGTTTGGTCCTATACGAATAATAGGGACACTCTAACTCAAGCTCGGGTAGTGGCTACCAATACGTGAAGTTTGTCTGTTGAGTTTGCTTTTATATACCCGGGTGAAAGGCGTGCGAGTTTTCCCGCAAGAGAGGTACTCGAACTGACCCTTTTCGGATCGGTCAGGCGATAGACGGCAGACACGTAGAGACGTCAACCGGCGCGCCGCGGACCGCCGTTGTTATCATCACTCTCGCGGGAGACACGCTTCCATAACTTGGTCGCGAGAACAAGCGTCGACAAGTACCGCCGCCAAGTTGCGGGAACGCGTGTCTCGCGCGAAGGCATTGATAACAACGGCGGTCCGCGGCGCGCCGGTTGACGTCTCTACGTGTCTGCCGTCTATCGCCTGACCGACCCAAAAAGGTCAGTTCGGAGTACCTCTCTTGCGGGAAAACCCGCATGCCATCGACCCTGGGTTATAAAAGCAAGCCCCATCTCACCCAGTTAACGTGATGGACGTTGGCGGTGCGTCATGGATGACGGATTGCAAGGCGACTACTTTTTTTGCCATGAAAACTTTCATTAGCGACTATTGTTCTAATGATTATCATAAATCTTTAACGTCAGGATTGAAAACCCAATTAATGTTTTTTACCAAATCATATTGACACTTCAAGTTTTACAAATCCAGGCATCCGACCATCCAGCCATTAATTTGAAGCAAACTTTTCAACTTCAAACTTTCATACAACTTCATACACTTCTTAAAACTGCAATTGTATTAATGATTTCTGTGAACATGTTTAACATTGTTGTTTTCATTGTGGCTACACATCGCACATTACACTCTTGTCGCAGGTACAAGCCATAACACCCTTCATCCCACGTCAGGCTACGTTTTTCACTAAAATTTATTAGCCCCCTTTTTCTAGTTTTTTACGTGCAATGTCTGCGCAGGAATGAGCTGTTGCCCTGGCGACATCTGCCAATATGAAAGTGCTACTACTAGTCCGAAAAAAGCCTTCCTGCGCATGCGACTGCCTGCAACAGGAGGTGGGAGGGGGTGTCTATATGCTTTTGGCACAAGTCGCTAACTCCACATCGGCATCGTTGCCGTCCTTCCGTCGCTGATTAGATAAATATAAAAGTGTAAACGAGGAGTAACCAACGTGTTAGGTGTACATGAGTGGTGTGCCAAATGCGCCAAAATCGCCCAGTAGCCACAACCGACGACCGGATGTAAACACCGTGACAGCGTAAGTGAGCTTTCATTTGACTTTAGCGTTTATATTCTTTTAATAAATTGCCTTCCACTTCGGTGCATCTCTGACTTAAGGCGACGAAGAAAAGACGAGAGCTTTCCATCCAAAATCGGATTTACGGTTCGGGAGCACGTAAGGGATTTGAGCAACGGTGCGCAAGGGTGCCATTCAGACGCAAAACTGGATTCAGTCGATGTGTAAATCGACTTTGGGAACTCTTGTGACTTGTTTTAATAAACGTTCAGTAATTTCAAATATTAATTTTTATAAAAACTGGTAAAAAATAAATGTTCAAACTTTCAATTTTCAGCCAAAAAATGGGTGCCGAAGGCAAACGCTACCTCCAAGAACATTCGATTCCGCAACTCTTCGAGGTAAGTCAGCATTCCGCTTCCGGCATTGCTTCATCGGGAAAATGCCACCCACTGGCGCCGGCCAAGTTTCCCATCCACGGCAGACGGATTGAATTGGCCGTAGTCACGTTTTGTTTTATTGAAGTCGGCCGCCTGCAGACTTTTGCTTTGAAAACTGTTACTGTGGCGGGTCGTTGTAAATTCTTTGTTTACCAACGTTACACAAAAAACATCTTTAGCGATTTTAAACTGTTAGTTCTTCATTGGGGTGTTTTTAGGGGCTTATGACCGGTCTGATCTACAGCAGACCCGACGACCCCCTTGACTTCATTGAAGCGGCTATCAATCGAGTTCGGAGCAATCCCGATATCGCTTACACCTGGGATATTTTTATCCAAACCCAAAACGGGGAAGAACCTTGTGAGTTTGTTTGTGTTTTAATGGAAGTCACATGACTTTTAATTTATTGTATTTGAAAACTGGGCGCATGACTTTCTTACTTGTTTTAACGAGTTGAGCTTTATTATCAGCTTAAAAACCACTTTTTCCCATTGTAACATCCTCCAAAAAACTGCATTCTATCATGTGGCAGCTAAATTTGTCATAACGTCAAAGAGCATTTGACATTTTTAGTCATATGTGCCTTCGCGTATTCATTTTTGTCGCTACCGGCAGCGGAAACATGCAATCGGAATAGGATACGCCCAGTGAAAAGAACAGTCTTTAAACTTTTTGCAGTTCAAAGAAATAAAAACGCATTTGAGAAAACCTATAAACTGCATGAGCTTTTTAGTTGTTGCCAATGTAAAAAAAAACAGCTGCAACTTTCAATGCTAATTGGTCCCTCTGGGCGGAGTTCAACTTTGCAATTATCGCGAAACTTTGCAAATTTCCATTTTCCTTGCAGCTAGTCCCAAAAAAGGGTCCATAAAGTTGCCTACCTCCAGATTTAGGCACGGCAACGCATGCTTTTCATGAACGGAAACATGCGCCGACGCGGCCTTCTTTCTCGACCAGCGAGCAATTGTTTTGTTGTGATTCCGTTGCGGTGCCGACAACAAAGCGCCAAGACGGGGCCGGAGGGAGGAAACGTAAAAACGCAAAGGTGGGCACAGCAAGCCATGTTCACTAAAATTTTTTGAAAAAGCGAATGTTTGAATCGCTTATGGCACTCAAAAAGTGTTCCATTTGTGTGTCGACAAAACTGCGAAGGTTGTAGTCCTCTTTTGGAGCGTACATAGTTTTCTGTAAAAATGATTTGAACTTGACCTTCGTGAAACTTGTCATTCTTGGCACTATCGATCAAGTTTATGAAGAAGGCAACGCCGACGGTAAAGCGTAGGGATAAGGATAAAATGGGTAGTAAAGTGTTGATGCGGTTGGAGGTTCCAACCTGGGAACGTAAGTTTAATAATGGAAAATTGATTTTAATTTAAACTGAATCCGTCAATAATGTATTTTCAGCTGGATCTCAGAAAAAGAGAAGCACATCATCAAAAAAAGTAGTCCCGAAAAAGGAACCACCTTCAAGGTCGAGCTCAGCGGTGAAAACAGCTTCAAAGTATGTTTGAGATCGGTAAAACTGTATCCTATCATAACGCTTTCCAGACATAGCAGTGCCAAATCCTCAGGCCCAAGTCAACACCAAAGCCCTGAAGCATCGCCCCAGCCACCAAGATCGATGCCATCTGCAGGGCACACACGCGTTCCTTCGGTCACGAAGGCTGCGGATGTAGCCAAGATTCCGACTGATGTACCAATCATACTTTTTATTGGTTTGTAGTTCTTTATAAACTGCACTTGGCCTGAAAGATGAAATTTTTAGGCGGCCCCGGTGGCGGCAAGACCCGTGTAGCCACAAAGGTCCGAGATGCCATGGAAGGCGATGGCGTCGTACACATCTGCATGCCGGACCTTGTGAAGACCGCTGTGACCAAGTATAAGGATCGGTTCCCAGAATGGAAAGATGCCGCAGAAAAGTACAACAAGGGAGAGCTCATCCCGAATCATCTAGCTCGGGACATCGTGAAGGCTGAAATGGGCCGGCACCCCGATGCGAAAGCTTACTTTTTGGAAGGTTTTCCACGAGAAGCTCGACAGGTGGAGGACTTTGAAAAGAATGTGAGTTGGTCTTAAACTGGTTGAAACCTTACGCTCGTTTATACATTCTTTAGGTGCGTCCGATAAACATGGCCCTGATTCTGGACTATGACGAAGACACCCTCCGAAAGCACATGGGTAACCGTGGAATGTCGGAGGAGGCTATGGAAAAGCGTATCAATGAATTCAAGCAAAAGACACTACCATCGGCCAAGTATTTCGATGATCAGCGGTTGTTGCATCTGGTGAGTAAATGTTTTGTAAATGAAAACTGTACGGAATTGGGAAGGCGCTTATTTCAGATTCCGGGAGAAAAAGACGACGCCACAATCCTGGAGCGTATGCGCAAACTTATATCACGTGCGATGGAACTCGGTGTCCAGCCTGTCTTCGCATCACCTACACCGACCCCAGACGCTACCGGTGCTCCAGCGAGTACTTCAGCCACACCAGCTCCAGAAACACCGATGCCAGAACAGGCACGTGTCGCTTCGGCATCGAAACCACCGACTTCGCACTCACGAACTTCACGCAAGTCAAACGGTTCTGTCGGCAGTGGCTCACGGCATGCCCCACCTCCACCAGTTGAAGAACATGTTGCAACTCCGCCAACTGCAGCGACCCCCGTGGAAGCAGTTGCATCAAAACCGCCGAGTCGGCATCCGTCACAGCCTCCGACAGCTTCAAGCAATCGCCCGGCGACCAAAGACGAAACACCAATTCCACCAACGCCGCCCCGCGAATCCACTGCCCCACCACCGGCGGAATCTCCGGCTGCAACAGATCCCCCGAGCGTGACGCAGTCTCCAGAAGTCACTGTCAATGACGTCCCAGCTGCTGCCGCGATTGCCAACAGACCACCATCGTCGGTGGCTTCGACGCCGAAACCGGCTGATGGTCCCTTCAAAGACGTAATTGACACACCCATGGGCCTTGACGGATCACGCTTGATGACTGCCACCGCTGATAAGTTCCCGAAAGGCTTACCTAACAATGCCCCTGTGATTCTGGTTATCGGTGGGCCTGGATCAAACAAAACAGAATTGGCAGAAAGGATAGCCAAGAAGTACGATGGATTCACATTTTTGAGCATGGGGCAGCTGCTCCGGAAGAAAGTCCAAGAAAACATGGACGATGAGCTGTGGCAGCGGATTGGAAAGAAGATGGAGATTGGGGAGACTATTCCTATGGTGAGTTTGAACTTTGTAAACTGATCAGAGTAATCTAACGCCGTTGAACAACTTTCTTCCAGCAAATCTGCCGCGAAGTCCTCTACACAGCCATGCACGAGCAAGGCGCCAACAGTTGGGGGTATGTCATCGAAGGCTACCCTCGAACGCAGCGTCAAGTTGAAGAACTCGAACAACAGCTCAATCGCGTCGATGTAGCCCTTCTTATCGACTGTACCGAACAATACTGCCATGATAATCTCACGAAACGGTACCGTGAAGGCCTCGAGCAAGGCACCGAACGCAAGGACGACGATGAATCCGTCATTTCAACCCGGCTTGGCCTGTTCAAACAAAATACGCTCCCGATGCTGAGATATCTCGACGACAAGACGAAGCTGAAGGTGGTACGTGTTCGTGCCCCGAAAAACAAGGTCTGCACTTCTGCCTTTGTCAGATTCTTTGAATTTGTTCATAAACTGCCCAATCAGTCAAATGATAATCAAATTCGGCCCCCCTTATAACCCATTTCAGCAGTCTCGATAAGTAAGAGCTAACACAGCTCCAAAATACCATAATTAAAAAGTTGACAAATTCAAAAAGTGCAGAGCTTGGTTTTTGTGTGCTTCTACGGCTTCAGCGTTTCTATCAGTGTTTCTACTGGGATTTTCAAAGTTTCCACTGACTAACATCTGCACTATTTTCGATACTTTCCATCTTTATTCCTTTATTGACTAAACTTTTTAATCTTTTTTGCTTCTAAACTGGTAGTTAATGATTCTTCATTTTTTTAATTTTAGATCGATGGCGACAATGCCAATTTGGATAATGTATTCAAAGAAGTTACCAATGTTATTGATAACTCTGTCTTCATTCAAGGTATCGTTAAACACGTTTCTTAAAACTGACAGTTTTGATGTGTTTTGTTGCAGACAGCGAAGGTGGTCGTAGCTTGAGTTCCTCAAAGCAAGGCAGTGTTGACGGCGACAAATAATGACACCGATATGGGCTCTGTTTAACAAAGATCGGATATAAAAAGCATAAATGAAATCAAAAATTTGACATGTGTGATACTATTTCGATTTGAGTAATACCCAAATTTGTAAAACAATCAAAGTGCTGCCAAATAAAGGTTTTGGAAGCTCGAAGGAAGTCAAGGTTTCTTGGGGGTTCGCATCACTTGACAAAAGTCACAACAAACAATGGAAGATGACCTCAAATAAGAAATTCCTGGATTTTATATATAAAGAAAACTGAGTTGTGTTCTTTTTTCAAGTTTTGGTTTTAATAAGTCTGTGTTTTGTAAAAATTAGCTCCCCTTGACCACCGGAACTGACCGGGTACAAGGATCATGGCATTCATAGTGGTAGAAATGACAACTTGATGTCCTGAGGGCAAAGAAATTTCCGGAAGCAGCCTCGCAAAACCGATGTGGATTACACTGCTGGTGGCGTGCACGAGGCCCCACTCTCTGCGGGCAGCGGAGTGCACTCGATCGATCGATCAACGCTGGTCGCTGCAATCGAGCAGGTCTCTCTCTTGCGAGAGTCGCGCTCTACGCAGCGAACAGCCGAGAGAACACGCAATTGGAAGAGACCCTCTCTGCTCGCTGTCAGCAGGTGAGACACGCAGCGTAAAACTTTTATTTAGCCGTGGAAGCACACAACAAAATTCAATCAAAACAGTTTCATCTTTTTACACAACATTCATGAGATCAGTTTATTCTCGTTTCAATCAGTTTTCATCACTATTCACCACTCTTTCGTCCTGCTTTGCGGCCGTATGTGACTCATTTGCTGCAGGCGTGGATCCTCAATTGGCCTCCTGCCCATGGCTATCATTTCCCTTTCGTATTCCTCTCGGCTAGGGAACAAGTAGACCGGCTTCCGGTCCTTTTTCTGATCATTACGGAATAAAAGCACAAAAGTGATTGACATGTCAACAATTTCGGCCAAGATACAGATACCATAAACAACAACAGCAACACTGAAGCCAATTTGAAGCGCAATCATAATGCGATAATGACAGCCGTCGCATCGAATATCACACGTTCTCGGTGGATCTTGTCGAAATACTTCAAAATCACTGCAACCTGCATTGCCACAGCATCGGAAGGCTTGCTGAAGTCTGTCGAGCGCTTCCTGGACGATAGATGGCCCTTGGTAGTAATGTTGGACCATGTAATTCAGGGCATCAGAGAGTTCGACTTCTATCTGAAAGGGGGTTGTGAAAACAGTTTGAATTGGATAAAACCAACCCCGTTTTGTCGATAAAGAATGTAAACACCGCATGAAATTGTGAAAATAAGCAGCATAAACAGTAATCCCGCATAGAAACCAAGGAAAAGCCGAGATCCTCCAACGACTCCACAGCATCCTATGAAGGCGACGACTATCATAGTCGCTCCGAGAATGATTAAAATATAGGAAAACACAAATAAGGTAGGTGCTTGCCAGAAGGCGCCATCGACAGCTTGACGGTATCGCTCACTGATGAAGTCACGGAATCGGGAATCTGTTCGGAGCCAGACGCCGAGGGCAAGGGTTCCGGTACCGACGAGCTGAAAGATTTACTGTTGGCAGTTTTGTTTTACAAAGAAGGTAAACTCACTGTGTATAGGATGTTACAAGCATAAATAACATATTTTGACAGATTCCTACAACTGTCTTGATTTGACGGTGGCGCTTTTGAGTAATACGGTGGAGCTGGTGAAAACGTTTCTGGGTAGTAGGAGTATTCCCTCGGCTGTTGCCGGCCGAAGTAGCCTCCACGGAAATAGTTTCGACTATCCATGACTGCCGCAGGTCGTCAAGCAATCGCGGCCCTTTGCTTAAAGACGACAAATAACAGCCGATAAGAGGGAAAAGGTGAGCAATACGCGTCTGGCTAGGTGAATCACACGCCTGGCTATTGTTAAGAACACCAAAATCGACGGCTACAGCTGACTGTACGTGTCCATGTATGTATTCGATGAAACAGTTACCAAAATTGCGTAGGCGTTAGTCCTGTAGTGACCCTGGGGCTACTCCGCCGGTAGTGGTCAGTGCGGAGGCGGTGTGGTCAGTCACGCGCACCCCGAAAAGCTTATATTGATTCGGGCTTCGAGGGAGGCTGGCTCTGTGTATGTATTTCGGGGTTTGCCAGCGGCTGGCTATGTATAAGGTAAATGCTTGCAAGGCTTGGTTCTTCAGTTTTGCGGGCAGTGGTCACTCGGCGGCGCTACATGGTGCCCTGCATTTGCATAGATGGCACAACCGCCCTCGCGCAGGCTAGTATCCATTCATGCACAACGGCAAACAACATCTTTGAGCTCTTTTTAATCGAATTGTAAGTACACGTAATTCAATGTTAACCTCAAAGAACTTTTGTAACTTTTCCAACATCTGTCAACTCCACAGTTTCAATTCAACCCTACCGTCACTTTGTATGAATTCATCAAGCTTTACATGTATTAATATTAATGATGTCTTGCAATCACAAAACCAATTTACCCTCAAAAACAGTGAAAACACTTGATGAATTTACTGTACAAATAAGTGTGACAAGTTTTCACAGCACAAAAATAGCAAACACAAATTAAGAAACACTCCAATCAAAAATAGATATTACTTTTTTGGATCGTATCACGGAACAGGTACAATCACAGACAGGTGGAAATGACGAGTTGCATTAAACATCATACGCTTCTGTAAGCAGCTGTTTTGGTAGAAAACGGCGATTAATCATGTCGACAGTTGGCAAAAGCGCATTTACGATTTCATCATGAGGTGTTGCATGAAGTCGTGATAAGTATAGCCATCATTGTAGGCTAGACGTGAAGTGTCGGGTCTGGCATGGGCGAAGGGGTTGGCATTTCGGACGGGGAGTTTGCTGAAATTGGGATTTTAGCGTTTTTCAGCTTAAGTTTTGAAAGGAAGTGCCAACCTGTCAGCAATAGCCTGAAGCATAGCCTTGTAATCGCCATCATAAAAGTTCGGGAATGCTGGATGATTAGCATTTGGCGGACATAGGGATCGTTGTTGGAAGTTTTCACCCCTCCCGGAACACACTATCTTCGCCTCGGTTACGGTGATTGTGCAGATAACAGCGAAAACACATAAGCAAACACTGGACTGTAGCGCAACCATACTTATACCTGTAAAACTTAAACTGAAATTGACTTCTCAACACGCTCAAGTCTCAACCGCCTCGCGCCATTATCAAAATCATAAAAATGAAATGTGTTGAGAACCAAGCCCCCGAGAATGGCACCCCCAACTTTTATGACAGGTGGAAAAGTGAAAAGGAGGGGCTCGTGGGCACAAACCCCCATAATTGAACGTACTTTTGTTCTGGCATTCTAAAATAACATCGACTTCCTTTTAAGAGATCAGAAAAACCAAAGTTAGATAATCCATCTTTTATCTATTTTACTATTCATCTATTGTTTCAATTTCAAATAGCGGAACATAATGCATTTGACGTTTTGCACGAAAACACTAGTAAAATTGACAAGTATGACATCAATCTCAGTTATAGTAAGACTCAATTTCCAATGTGATAGAATATGCGACGCACATTAGATTAGGAGTGAATGAATATTCTGAAAAGTGTAGGCAAAAAGTTTTGAGATGAGGTCGATGTAGACACAATACATGCAAGTTGGGGCATACATTAGTATGTATCTAATTACGTTGGAGGAAGATGGGATAAACATCTATGTAAAAAGGGAGGAGCGGTTGAGCTTTGGTGATATTAGCGGTTTAAGGCAGTTGTTATAAATAGATTGGCTATTTTGAGGGGGTTGTTACAGTATTATTTGGCTTTTTTGGGCATTGAAGTTTATAGAATAGCGTGGATGAGATCAAAGTATGGTTACATTCTTGAAATTATGACAAAATTCAGTTACATTTACATTGAATTAGTTTTGGTATACAGTTTTGACGTATAAATCCGAACTTGACAAATCGTGTTAACATTTATTTCAATTCCAGGAGGTAATAATGTGATATGTGTTACCGTTTTTGTAAACCACAACAAAATTACGAACGTAAAAATGGAAAAACAAGACATATTTGGCACTGTTTATCAGAACAAAACCATGTTTTGCACCGTCTGTACAAGAAACTCCAGCAACATCGTCCAAGATAACAAAATCAGATAATGCATTTGGTGAAGCCATAACATCATTGACAATTCCGACGCCCCGGCATTGCTGCATCGAACATTAGCTTTTCACGTAGCACATCCCTCGGAAGTCGGGCACTGTAATATGCACGTACTTTTTGCACCCATTTCCTGGAAATGATGACCCCATAATAATGTCATTGACTAAACACACCTTTACATCAAGTTCCACGTTATCGGAACTGATATTATTTTTAGATTTTTAGTAAAAGCATGCTTATTTTGGTTGTATTTCTGAAAAGCATGCGTATTTTGACTGCATTTGGCATCTGTCAGACGTGGATGCCGAAAAACCGTATTTCATGTTTTGTTCCCTTCATTTACATTGGTTTGTTTATCGGATTATGCTTTTTTTTACGTTTTCCCGGTCTGCGCAAGTGCAATAATGCTCCAGGGTTCCGGGCGTCGGTGATCAAAGTGTGATGCAAAGGGCGTTGACTCGAGACTGCATGAAATGGAATTTGTGTACCTACACATTGCAACGTAGGGGCCTTCCGTCCGATCCCTCGCATCGTTGACGGTCCTGATGGAATGGAAAAGTGTGTAAGGAGCAGGAGCAAACGCCCCCGCCCACCTCCTGCGCAAGCTCCACAACATTTTCGTCCCTGTTAACGCTTAACGTAGGGAAACTAGGGAGCTCCTCAATGCGAGTTCCCCAACTGCAACAAGACTGAAAGTAAGGAAGGGAAAAAAGAAAAAAGAAAGAAGTCGAATAACGCAAACTCAAGTGGTGACTCGGCTGAAGCCTAAGCCCCCCTCGGAGGCCAGAAAATAGTGCGGAAAATGCTGTTATCGCCCCTCGGGCTTTGCGCAGGTACATCTTGATTTGTTTCCTTCGCAAATATAATGATTATGAAAAGGTTATTTTGAGCGATATTGATTGACGCTATCATTATCCTAGCCCGAGAATCTGTTTCAACTGGCTTCTATTTTAGTAAACCGTTACTTCAACCCCAAAACACAAAACATCACAAACATGACATCGCTTCTTTGATGAATGGCGCTAATCCCTTCTTACCCTTGTTCCAATTTGAATTCACGTCGCGTTTATCATTGTCTATGCAATTTTGCATGTCACATTTTGTCGACTATCTCCCACCATAATAGTGTTCTTTAACACGATTGTTCTATAAAGGCATTCATCAGACATGACAAAGATGTCTGTGAAATGATGTTTCGAACTTTGATGCCTTTTTTTATTTAACTTTATTAACACTAAATTGTCGAAAAAACAAAGCAATGCCATCAATAAACTTTAACCTTACAATGACGTTGTCAACAAAAAATTGTTTTCAACTGTAATGTGATCACGCCCTTCCTAAAACGCCTTTTCTGACTCATCAGTGCCGATCATTCCTGTCAACTCGCCTCTGAAGATACGTTTAGGTTAATGTTTATTGCACCCTGATTGCCACCTTTATCTTATTTGATTGGTTTTTTATTGATCTTTTTTGAGCGAGACGGAAGTAGGTAACGGTTTTGGTTTATTTTCATCCTTCTTTGCATTATTACTGTACATTGAATATTGTCAAAGTGCATCCCAAGCCTAAAACACCCTTTTAAATTAAACATGTTAGACACCAATTTCGTATAGTCAATTCCGCTCATAAAGCGTGCGCGATCACACCTTCAAGTCAAGTTTGCGCAATAAACATTCTCCAAAAAACTGAAAAGTGAGCCACGCCCGTGCTCCCTATGGCGGTCACTTGATCATCATTATTGTCATAAGTATTTTTGAAACGTGTGATTTGTGAAGGGATGTCGCCAGTTTTTAATGAAGTCGTTAGCTTTAATTTATTTCTTTTTCGAACGCTGCTCGGTCCCTTGGAGTGCAATTAATAATCGTTGTTTCGCTAGAGAAATCTTTATACGAATGAAAGGAATTACATTTGTTAGAAAAACGACAACGTATGAAGATTGAATCATTTGTGCATCGGAGGCCGTGTCGGCGAATCGAACTGTACAATGACAGAATGGGGTTTGTTTCGTGGTGTTTTTTGAAGAAGGCTGAAACAAGATTGTTGTTTCATTTGTATTGGCGGGGTCGTCAATAGGGGGTTGAATTAATGTAAGATGACTTTTGTGGAGAAACATAAGATGAATGAGTGGGATGTAGCCGAGTGGGGACGGTGCATCGATTGATACTGTTAGGATTGGGGTTGATTTTTGTTGATAGTGAACTTGTTTTGTTGAACTTACATGTTAGTTACGTCGATCAAACCACGTTTAAGAACAATGATTTCACTTTCAACCAAATCTAATTCCCATCAAACCCCCAATTATGGATTCCCACCCACTGCCAACCTCAATTTCTCCCTTTCTTCCGCGAAACCTTTAACCGAAAAAAAAAGAAAACATGGTACCCATTCGACCTAGTCAGCCCCATTAGGCCCGCCATCTCCCATCGACGATTGCGGCTCGTCGGTTCTCCCTTCTGAAACCGGTTCAATTCCAACCCCACGACGTGTCTTTCGGGTCCCACTAGCCGTGAGGGCACCCTTTACTCAAACGACATCCATGTGTACGAGGGGGGTTCTGCAATCCTTCCCAATCAGGCAACCAATATCATGTACGTTTGTGCAACCAAATTGGAGCCGAATTCTCTGCAATATGAAGTGTTAGATGCAAACAAAAAGGCTTTTTTTCGTTTTCCCCATATTGGTCCGTATGCGATTGTTGACAATTACCTATCTTTGTTTGTTGGAGACGGCTGTTGGTTTCCGTTGTGGTGTCAGTTTCTTAACTTTGACTCAACTTGTGTTAATGACACCTGTTTAGACCGTTTTTTTGCAGTTTTGTCTTATTTTCCGCGCATTTGGGAGCAAAATTATGACGATTTTATGGTGTTTTTGTTGTTTTGAACTTTTATGGCATTCACCTTTCTTGCATTTTTTATCGGTCTGACGCAGCATGTTGTTATTGCGATTTTACGCGTCGTTTGCACCGTTCAATTGAAAATGGATGTTTCCATCGTGCTGTTTTTACATTACAAAGATCTCTGAAATCGGAATTTCAAATGTGAAAACTAAAAGTGTATCAATTTAGGTACAACAACCAAGACCGCCATGGAAATCGCGGCTCAGCAAGAGTCCCGCGGCATTCTGTACGAAGGCTACACCAAGGCCTTCAAACAATGTATCTTCGAAGATGGCGACATCATGGGTCGGAATGAACGCTACGAGTTCCGATGCGACGAAGATATGGAATGCTGTGGACGGGCTTGCTGTATTCCTGGGGCTGCGACGGTTCCGCTTTGGTAGGCTAAAACTTGAACTTTTGCTTACCCTGAAGTTGCTCTTTCCAGGCTTGTGATCTTGTTTATCATCTTGGGTCTCCTCGCACTTGCCGCCCTTCTGGCACTCTTGGCATACCTGTGCTCGAAGAGAAAGAAGACCCCCAAGATCAAGAAAGGTTTGTAATTTACCACTTTTTGTTGTGATCCATTAACATAACCCATCCCCGAGTGCCACTATCTCCTTTTAACCCCCTTTCAGTTTTCCGTCCCGATCTCCAATCCGGCTATCGCACCATCAGCCACCATGACGATGACATCAACAAGGACTACAGCGCATTGGATGAATCCGCGGCAGCTCACGCTAATCGGGGCTATGATCGAGATCGTGCAGCTGAATTGGCCGCCGCCGAACGGAATGCTCTGAACACGCTGAATGCGCGTCGACTTCGACGTCGCAGTGACGAAGACGACGAGTATTATCGTACTGGCGGAACCTATGCCACTCAAGCGGGTGGTGCCGGTGGTCCCGGAAACGCCGTTGGTCGCTTCCCCGTCGGAAACGGTGGCCCGCCTGGTGGCTGGCACGAGTATGAATCGCATGAGGAAGAATTCAAGGAAGAAATTGAATATGAACGTGATGGCGATTCTGTAACTTCATCCCAAGAAAGACTAGATCGGCTGGATCGACCAAAACGACATTTCTAACTTGTTTTTTTCGTTCATTTACATCACTTTTCTTACTTAATGAAAACTTTCAAGACTCAGTGAATGATATAACATGGTTCTGTCTACTTAAAATCATTTTCACTTAATCCCACTTTTGGACCCAATTTGTATCCGTAAACTGCCGTAACAACGTTTTCTCACTTTTTTGAGACTTTACTTACTGATATAATACTGTGCTGGTGCTTCTGTTTTCTGTCATTTTGTACAAATGAATAAAATGCTCAAAGTCAATTCATCGATTTTGGTTAAAATACACTTCAAATCAAGTAATCAATAAATTTATGTTTTTAGAAAAGTTCGTCCCCTCTCCTCTTGTCGAAACCCTAATCGAGAAGCCGCAACCCGTCAAAATCGTCCAGCACAACGAGGACGAAATCTCACGCGCATCCGTGCCCGAGGCCGTTGAACTGTCGCCGCCGCCGACCCAGAAGGCACAACACGCATTCTACAGGTCTCAAGTCGACATTGTCCCTTCGTACAATCCCATTGACTAAACCCTAACCTCAGAATCAGGATTTTTGAACTCTCAAGTTTAACAAACTTTAACAAATTGCTGAAACAGCACACCCCCAGCCACTGCCATACCCAGTTTTTATGAACTTCACTTTTGTTGTCTCACTCACTTTTTTCACACTTTCAACTAAATCGGACTGAAAATAAAGCTGATTAATGGTGGTGGCGGGGGTGTCAATAACTTCACAAGTGATCAAAGTGGACAGGAATCGAACGATGCTATTTCAGGCCATTTGTTCCGGATGTTGTGGATGAACACGTGATTGCGCCTCCGGATCGCGGCCAAGTCGGAGTCCATGATATCAGTGAAATCACGACGCCACAGTACCCGAGTTATTCGACACTTGAAAGACCGAAAGAACGCAAAGCTGAGAAGATGTACACGCGACCTGGGTTTGATAATGTTCCGAGCTACTAGTCTTTCGTCTATTGTTTACCTCTCTTTGATTCAATGTTTTTGAGAATCCCAGGAATCAGTTCCCCTTTTGCTTTCAACTTTTTACTTTTCTATAAATCAGCTTTATTGATACCCGTAAATATAAGATTCTAGTATAGTTTCATGGGATATATAAACTTTGAGGTTGATAAACTATTGAGTTAAACTGTGTCGACTTGTGTTGTGACATCATGGGTTTGGGGGTCGTCGTCGGAGGTCCGCGTCGCCGGGGATGACAGCCAGCCACTTGTTTCCATTTCGATGATGCGGTCAATGTCAATCTCCGAGTTCAAACATGGTCGGAGTAGTGAGCCTGGCACAACAGGATCATAATAATCGTATTCAAGCTCTTCCAGGCTGTTCATTGAAGACAATCGAGCAGGCGATCTCAACGTCCGTGGACTCGACTGAACACTCAGCTGGATTCCGATGGACCTTTTGGCCACCGAAAACACTTGCTGTCCATCTGGAGGTGATGTCGATTCCAGGTGTGTTGAGTCAGTTCCATTAGATCGGAACATTTCTGATTCCAGTCGATGGCTCATACTGTTTAAAAGTGCTTCAGAAGCTTGGGATGAACCATGAGCACCTCGGCGTAGGGCGTACTTTTGGGTGGCATAGGTACAAAGCAGTGGTGGAACAGCGATCAGGGACAGTATGACCAATGCGACGGAGATCAGCAATACGAGGACGACAACATTTTGGCAAAGATTCGAGGTACAGTGGCCAAATGCCCAAGTTAAGCCTAGCTGGGATGAATACTCCTTCGAAACAGCAATGAACCTCGATGGACTGTAGGTGATCTTGTAGTTGACGTAGAATGCACCCATTGGACGTTTCACATCGTTGATGTTGTTGTCATGGCGATGGTAATATACAAAAATGTTATCATCCAGATCGGTGTCGACTGTGAAACGGGACTTGCTGGATTCAGATGACCATAGAATCTCCTAAAAGGCTGTCATTAGACACAGTTTAAATTGGTTAGTTGGTTTACGTTTGCTTTCCCCTTCAAAATTTTCAACACATCCCGATCCGAAGAACGCTCCACAAGTATCTGCATGCTAACATGAGCATCTTCATTTCGAGGTATTTCCCACAACATTGTGCCATTGGGACAGTTGAGATGACTCGAAGCAAATAGAATCGCGTGTTGGTCGTGGAGTCTGCATCCACAGTGGCATTGATCAGTCTTGTTTGAGCCAGAAAGCAGTGCTGCGGCTGATGAAGTTGACGCATCTGAAGAAAACCGTTGAAATAGACAACATGTCCCCCGCAAACATACCTCCATCCGTGCAATTCCCCAACGAACAGCTTCTCGTCTCCAACGCCGCTCCATCACAAAACTTGCCCCGATTTGGTGGAGGCTCTGTACACGTTCGGACACGTTTTTCGACGCCATTATCACCACAAGACTTTGAACATGGTGACCATTCGCCCCATTGTGACCAATTACCGTCGACTCGATGTACTGTAAAGAATTTCAATGTTAAATTTTGTTTTAAAATGTTCATTCTCAACCCCTAAATCCACAGTTTCCATTGCAAGTCTGTATGTTTACAACCCTGCGCCCCCATCGCGCCATGGTTTGCAATGCGAGACCATATTACCGTCGACTTGAAGCCGCTAATGAGCTTTGTTAGCTATATATGCGCAAACTGCGAGCTGACTGGCAAATCCGAAGGTCCTTGAAAATCTGCGCTGAAATTTTATAGCCTGTTCGCGCACTTGTATCTATGTTCGAAATCTTGGACTTGGATTTCCTGTAGCTTCATGAAGCAAGATTTGCATAATTAAACTCGTTAAAATCTGCTATGCTGACATATGGGCATCTTTAATGGGGCATTGAGCATCTGTAAATGGCAGTTTACTGTATTTTTACCTTCTTTTGTATTGGTAATTACGAATACGGTGCATCATTTTGTCATTTTGTGTTCGTTGACTAAACCTGGCCGACTAAAGTCAAGTCAGGGTCAAAAGAATTCCAAATGAGCAAATCGCTGCTTTGAAACTACATGAACGCATCCGGGCTCCAACCGGCTGCGATTGTTTCAGCCCCCGACATGATGGAGGTTGTTTTGTTTTCGCAGATGGCCAGGGCAGGCTGGCGCGAAACCTGGCTGGCCCCTATTGTGCCATCCATCGCACCGGGAAAACAATTACGGAGGGGGGAAGGAAGCCCTTTGGCTAGCTCCTGCGCAGGAAGACGCGACGACGACAAATGAGTCTTCAAGGAATACCTGGTCGGCCCACCAAATGGATGGCATTTATCTCGTCGACAGAATACCCAATTAAGTCGATCATCTGCTTGCTTCGTTCTCGCGAGATTGCAATGCCATCTTTTTGGGGGCTTCAATCGCTCAAATCAATGCAAAAATTTGAAAGGTCATGGATTGTCGCACGCATCTGTTATGATGGCACTGCTGCCAGCCCATATAGATAGACATGAAAATGATGATGAATGACCGTGAAAATGATCACTTTCAAATGCGCAAATTACAGCCTATCCCCGGTTTTGAATGCCGTTCGTTCCGATGAAAAAGTGTGGCAGTCATTTATCAAAGTGAAGTGAGCATGTGGAATTAGTTTCAACGGAAATGGACCCCTTTTGGTTCAGTTGGTGAAGTGCCAAACCGAAAGTCATTCAGAAAGACTAAAAAAACTGTTTCAACTTAATTAACGCTCTTTGGCTTTTCATTTAAACGTGAAATGTGGTTTCATCGATTTGGCGGCTAAAGTGTCATGTCTTGCCTTTGGTTGACAATAGCAATCCTCAAGGCAGCAAAAAGTCAAACAACTTCCGTTCCCTCAGGTGATGGATAGCTTCAGGCCCTGCCAAAATTGCGTAAATCATGGCCTCCGTCGTCATGCACGACAATTATCGGCCCTTTCCACAGACGGCACAAATACAGAAGATGTTTGGCTTTTGTTTATCCACAAAAAGAGTGTCATAATTGCACTGACCGGATGTGCTCTGCCTTCTTCAGCTTTGGCACATCCCAAAAAGCGTGTCAAACAGGGGTAAATTTGGCCAAGTGCTTGTTTTGTTTTTCGGCGGGGCAAAAACAAAACAAAGTAAAACAAATGTTGTTCCTTCAGTCGAGTTCCATATGGCAGATGCGCGAGTCGCGAGCGAAACCCCAATAAGCATGCATGTACTATCGTAAAATTGAACCCCTTTAGCGCCCGTAAAACACTTATTAGACATGATTAGTATGAGTATGTGCGTGATGGCAGCCATCTGCCAATGGTCAAACATGCAAAACTTACAAGGCTCTGTAAACACACAACGACGGTCCCATTCGGTCACTCGATGGGTGGCATCGTTGACGGCTACCAATTCAAAACAATACTTCTTATAAATAATGTCGAACTGTGAACATGGGATCGTCGTCATCGATGAAAGCGAACTCGCATTCGATGCACTTGCTGGAAATTCTTCAACATAGGACCAATCTTCGGCAACGTTTTCAGGTCCATCCAAAACGGCGAGCACTCTTATCCGGAAATGGGTGTTCACAGAAGGTGGTAATGGGCATTGTGGAAGATTCCACGTGAGTGAAAAGTCGCCGCTACAATGGGGAAAGATACTGTCTTCACGGAAATGAACTTGTGGGACAGTTTTACTCGTGTTGAATGACAGCTCCTGGAAAGATGAATCATAATCATAAAAACTGTCAAAAAAGACAATTTTGCACGTACCTTTGAAACGTTGTACCCGTCAAGGCTCACACGATAAACGCCCTTGTGAATGAAATTGTGGCAACCAAATATGATGGAAGAATTTTGAATAATGGTATTTGAGAGACGTTCCCAATGGCTCCCACGGCCGGGAAAGACTTCAAACGGGTGGTAGTCCAAGTATATGGGTTGCTTCGGGCATATTGGGCCGTTGATAGTTATGTTGACAGGTGAAAAGAGGCCATTGGATTCAACTGTTAAGGACAAAACAGACTGTTGAACACGAAATTCAGCCAAAGTTGTGTTAAAATCATCGGTATCTGTGATTCTGATTACTTCAGAAGATAGTAATGACAACTTTGCAAGGCAGTCACAGTCGAGGTACAGTTTGCGTTTAATTATTCGAGTTCCAAGTGAACAGGCAGGCAACTCTAGAAGCTCATTGCCAGCCGCGATGATTGTGGAGTTTGTAGGGGTTGATTTGAGTGATATTTCATAGCCATTTGAAGTCACCGGGATAACTAAATCTGCCAAAGCGGTAGCTAATAAGGCGTAAAATGCTAATAAACATTGTATAATCATAATTAATGGCATAAACAAAGCATTGGTGACAGTACTGAAATTAAAATACTTATTAATGAACTTTCAATTACGTCAAAGGCTATATCACGACAATGACACAGAAGTCCGCCTATAATGTGATTCCACTTTGTAAACGTTAGTCGACTAATCGCGCACCGCCAAAAACATTCCACTCTAATTTCTCATTTAGGCTCAACAAACAGACCCATCAGACAGCCCGAAAAGTACAAGCACACGCCCCATTGAAGAATAAAAGTTAGTGAAGTCAGAATCTGGCAGGCCTGTCGACTTGGTTAGTCATACGTACGGTGCCCTACTTGTTGTGTCAAGCCCATTGAAAAGTGAACCCTATCTGCCCTGGAGGCAGGCGGCGCGTACCACACGTTATGCTCGACTAATGAGAAAATTTTCCTTTTTTCGTTCTCTCCTTTTTTGGCATTGCAATGCGAGATGCCTGCCAACGGCACCGAGTGGGTTGCTTAGTTAACCATGCAGGGGCGTAGTGACCGGCTGGCTTGAGGAAGGCGGACTTTTTGGGCTGTCAGGAAAGAAGGACCTCCCTGGGTGGTAGATTAATAATAATAATAAGGAATAAGAATAATCAGGAAGGAAAGGGGTTAGTGAGAGCCGTGGAACGCGTAGAAAAGAATAGTATAGTAATGGTGGAAGTGGGCGGCTGTCAAATGGTAGAGGGCAAAGGGGGTAATGGAGGCGAAAAAAACGTGGAATACTGTAAAAAATCAAACAAAAACTGCAAATAAAACCATTTTGAAGCCGATACAAAGTTGAAGATAACAAATGAGAACACTCAAGAGCCCCCCAGAACCCTAAAACCATAAAGCCAACCCGACGAACCATGTTATTTCGCCCAATTTTAACCTATCCGTAAGCCCGGAAACACTTCTCTCTTGCTTAACGCACCAAGCCGACAAGTCCAAATTAATTCATCGCCTCATCTCGTTGCAAGCCTCCTCTCGACGACCCGAGTAAATGCGCAAACCGCCTGCGACGAACCCCAAAACCTTTTGGAACGATGCCATCCAGGGCCCGCGGCGAGCTTGTGTAAGGATAAATGACCTTTGTCCCCTTTTGTCCCTGCGAGCGACTCGCTTAGAATCATCGCAAGCCTGCAAGCAAGCACATGTGCGTCGGGATGATCACTGATCTGCTGCCGCAGGGCAGCTGGCTCATGGATAGAGCACGGATCTATTTTGAGCGTGCGAACGTGCCCAACGTACGGCCCGCGGGCCAGCGGGCGTAATGACGCCTCCGCCAAAGGCGCCCCGATGACTCACATACCGGGAAGCAAGCACCAGACCGGGACGCGAATCTTGACGCACTCGCCATGATCCCCAAGTGACAAGCCTGACCGCACCTCAGCCCTGTGCGTCTTATGTCCTTTGTACTGAACTGTATATAAACGCTAATGTATCGCCTAATAAACTTGTGAACGCTCTATCTGTCTGAAGAGAGTCATCCCAGTAGAGCTTGGCTCTTACACTGGTAGCACCGAGTGGTGGACAACACCAGCCGGAGAGGTGGAAGAGAAGGAGGAAGGGTTCGTTTGAACGTGTGCGCGTTTGTTGTTCGTGATTTTGAGGTGTCACAGTAACCCTCACATCCAATACAAATCGCACGGAGAGGAGAGAAGGAGGAAGGGTTCGTTTGAACGTGTGCGCGGTTGTTGTTCGTGATATTGAGGAGTCACAGTAACTCCTCACACCCAATACAAATCGCAGGAAGGTGCGAAAGAGCGAAGGAGCGTTGACGAGAGGTCACGCAGAGGAGTCACAGTAACTCGTCACACCCAATACAAATCGCACGGGTGTGCGAACGAGCGAAGGAGCGTTGACGAGAGGTCAAGCAGAGGAGTCACAGTAACTCTTCACACCCAATATAAATCGCAGGGAGGTGCGAACGAGCGAAGGAGCGTTGACGAGAGATCAAGCAGAGGAGTCACAGTAACTCGTCACACCCAATACAAATCGCACGGGTGTGCGAACGAGCGAAGGAGCGTTGACGAGAGGTCAAGCAGAGGAGTCACAGTAACTCTTCGCACTCTCGCATTCAATACCAAGCGAGGAAGCGCAGGATGACGCTAGTACAAGAGCTAGAGGCCATTTTTGGCAGTGCAGCGCCAACGATGCCGACGTCGATCAAGCAAAGCACGGAGCTATACGCGGCACTACACAGAAAGATAGAGAGTACAGCGAGAGAGGCGCGTGCCAACCCAGACGTTGTAAACACAGTGCTGGATACGGTCAGTCAGCGGATAGAAGCAATGGCTGGAGATTTCGCCACGATGCAGGGGGCGATAAGAGTGTTAACGGAAGAAGCCAGGCGAGAAGGGGGAATTACAGGAGTGCAGGAGCTCGTATCGGCTGTGGAGACACGCGTAAGAGCCATTGAAGAGGCAAACAATCCTGCCCAGCCAAATGGAGCTGACCAGATGGAAGAGCGACTGGTGCAGATTGAAAGGCGGATGCAAGCGCTCGAGAACCGGGGGCACCAGCCAGCAGCGGCACGAGTGAACATGGTACAGCCCTTTGACAAAACAGTGAGTGAGGCTACGCTGCCTAAATACGGAATCGGCAGCGAGATTTCGTTCGCAGAATGGGCGCGTCAATTGCGCGACGTGATAGACCTGGGGGACAACTTGGCTGAGGAGCGCAAATTGGCACATCTTAAAATCAAGTTGACGGGGTGGACCCGTCAACAATTTGATGAGTTGAACGAAGATCAAAAGGGCACGCTGGAAGACGCGATTACAGCGCTAACACAAATTTTTGACAGCGCAGAGAACTCGCCTTCTTACCTAGCGACGCTTAAAGCTTTTCCGCTCATGCAACCTGGGGAAAACGTGTTACTGTATGCTGAGAAGCTGGAGAAACGTGTAGAGAGAGCATTGACGGGGGCAACGGAAGAGGTACGGAAGGCACGACTGCTTGAAGAGTTTCTGGACCGGCTCCCGTATCAGATGGCATGTCATGTGAGGGACAAAGCGCCCCGCGACTTCAAAGAAGCCCTGCGGCATGCCCGCAATATTGAGGCGATCTGGGCAATCCCTGCTACTCATGCAGCCGGAGTGGGCAGTCTGCGCAGTGAAAGCACGAAGGCCATTGCAGCCTTGCAAAAAGAAATTGAAGGACTTAGAGTCAGCCTTGCGGAAAATAGTCAAGTATCTGATCAACGGTTGTGCTTCAGATGCCAGAAGCCGGGACATTTTGCAAGAGATTGTCCCCAGGAATCCCCCTTCTGGCAGGATCGCCGATTTTTTTCAAAACATGAAGCGGGATGGCTGGCAACAGGCGATAACCAGCAACAACTAAATGAAGTAACGGGCAATTCGCGACATGAGCCACTGGATGGCAAAACCCAAAAGATACTAGAGCTCGAAAAGCAGGTAGAGGGACTAAAGCAACAAAATGCACAACTAGCAGAAAGAGATAAGCGAATGTTAACGATTCAACCTAGAAGTGATCTGGGAAGACACCATCGTGAAGCAAAGAGCAGCTTGGCGCCGACAGGGTGGACCACGGTAGCTCTGGCAATGACGCTGTTGGGAGCAATGACAGTAGTTACAGCCGCAGTGCCTAGGCTGAATGAAAGGGAAGACCATCTCACTGAATTGACTCTACCAATAAAGATGCCTTGCGCATCAATCAATGTGAAGATTCCAGATGGGATACGGTTTCCAAGCTACCGACCTGACATGGCTGCAGAAGCTACCTGGGTTCTCCGTTGTCAACTGGTGAAACAAACAAGAGGGTATCATAGTAGTTTGGAGAAGAAGCAACACATGAAACTAGAGAAACAGCAACTAGAAATGAGAAAAGCAGAGGGTCAGCGTAAGAGGGAGAATGATAGCTGCATACGATGTGACAATTTGCGGTGGCTATGGGAAGCGACGCAGAAAAGCAGGTGGCAGTCCAAGGAAATAACAAATTGGCATGGCATTGCTTACAACAACTCGTGGGTAACAAAAGAAGGCGAATTCGCGAAAACGGTGAGATGTAAGGACTGTGACTGGAAACTAATAATCTCAGAAGAAGGAAATGCACTAGAAGTTAACAATTGTTTAGAGATGACACCGAAAAAGAGAGAGAAACAGTACGCATCCAAGGATGCCGGGAATGATGATTTTTGATTTATTCATAGAGAATGTTTAAAAAAAAGTTTAAAGTGTAGACAATAGAAGACTCATGTGTTTGAATTGCCCGGGGGCGAACACAGAGGAGTGCATACAAAAGATAAACAAATAACAAAGTAAAGAACAAGTTATTATGAATTATTATGGGTCAGCTCGGTACTGTCGGATGCCGGTGACGTGTTCCACGTAGATGTCGCGGCTCCATTTGATGACGTCGCTCACCATGAGTCGCTTCATGAGGACGGCGTACTTGTGGGGGATGCCGAGTCTTCGGATGCAGGCTTCGTTTGCACGGTCGTAGGCGCCGAGGGAACCGATGATGAAGGCGTCGTTGAAAGTTTTGTAGCCGGCCTTTTTGAAGTGCATCTCGATGTCCTTGTACTTCTCCTTCTTTGCTTCCCTGGCCTTCTTGAACGCATCTGGACCATTCTCGAAGGGGATCGTAACGTCGATGATGGTGAGGAGTTTGGATTTGTCGTTGATGAGAACGATGTCGGGGCGCAGGTTGGAGTCGCATTCGGGAATAGGCTGGTTCGACAGAACTCGGACTTCTCGGCCTTTCTTCATCGGCTTCTGGAGGCGGTTGAGCACGGCATTGTGACGCTTCGTCATGGTGGTTTTGTGGACGTTGCATTGGTTGAGGACGTGTGGGAGCGTCTCCAGCGGGTATTCGCACTTCCGGCACTGCCTTGGCCCTTGGTAATCTTTGGCTCGAATGCAGCCGAACAGCGGAACAACACCAAGGCGGGCGCGGTGGATGAATTTGTAGCTGCCAAAGGTGGTGAAGTTGCCGTCGAGGAGGTAATGGTTGGATACCGGCGAGCGGGACGTGAGATGCGAAGTTTTTCCCTGTTCTGGCTTGGCCTGGAGTCGCTTGAGGAAGTATGCGCGGACGGCTTCTCGGAGTTGGGATTCGGCCGTTTTGCGGTGGATTCGCTTGCCGTCCAGGTACGCTGCAACGCCGGTTTCGTCGCTTGACAGCCATACCAACTTGATCTTCTTCCGGAGTTCTGTCGTTGCCATCCGTAGCCGGGTCCAATTCGATCGAATGTCGGAGGATTTTCGGGAGAAGGGTCCATCCATCGATCCATTCAGGAAGTCGGATGTGAGAGTGTGCGTGACGTGGCGACCGACCCTTTTCTTGACGACGTTGTGCAGCGTACTGTGGGCGATTTTAGACGTTTGAGGGTCGCTGGATGAGAGCAGGTGTACAGCTTGGGTGACGTCGCTGATGTCTGCCAGAGTTCTGAGCGGCAGCATGTTCAGACCGCCTTGCTTGTTGGGTAGGTAGAGGGGTTCGACGCTTGCTTGATGGGGTAAGTTGAGCCACTCCTTGCTGCACCTCCTGATGGTGTTGTCGAGTTTTCCGAGGACTTCTTTCAGGACCAGAGCTCCTTTCAGGTGGAACGACAAGCGTGGGACGATGAAGGTGTTGACGGCGTTGATCTTTTGCCACGGGGCGAGGCGGCTGTCGTGGACCTTCTGGACATCTGCTTCCATGCTGTTGACGATTTCGATGCCTGTGTGTTTGAAACTGAAGCCAGTTGGGATTCCCAGGTGACGGTAGTGGTCATCTCTGCTCATCGGTACCATTGGAAGGCCTTGAATATGGAAGATCGTGGGCTTGGCGTCGAAGTGTCTGCCGTCGATGTGTAGTGTAGAGCACTTGCTGGCGTTGAACTGCAGTCCAGCCCAGTTAGCCACCGTGGAGGCGATGTCTAGCTGACGTTGGAGGCCGGCTGGCGTGCACGAGATGATTGTGGTGTCGTCGGCGTATCCTTGAACGGCGATGGTGGTGCCATTTAAGGTGTAGCCGTCATCCGACTCGGCAATGGCACGCAGCATCGGTTCGATTGCCAAGTTGAAGACGATGGGGGACAGAGGGCAGCCTTGCTTGACGCCAGATTTGATCGGGATTGGTGGTGTCGTGCCGTCGCTGCTGCGAATCCGTGTGGTACAGCCATCGTAGAGGCGCTGGATGATGTCAATCGAGGCGTCTCCGAGGCCGGCCCAGCGTAAGCATTCCATAATCACGTCGTGGGAGACCGAGCCAAATGCGTTCTTCAGGTCCAGCCATGCGATAACAGCTGTCAGGCGTCGGCGACGGGCATCTTGAATGATCGATTGCAGTTCGAAATTGTGCTCCAGACAGCCTTCAAACTTGAGGAACCCTTTCTGCGCTCTGGAGAGACGGTTGTTGCGGACGCACCAGTCTGTCATCCGAGCGGCCATGCACGAAGAATACAGCTTCCCGAGGGTGTTGGACAACGCAATCGGCCTCCAGTTGCTGACATCGTCGATGTTGCCCTTCTTGTGGATGAGAATGGTGACCGATTCTTTCCATGACGTCGGGTAACGCAGAAAAGCAGGTGGCAGTCCAAGGAAATAACAAATTGGCATGGCATTGCTTACAACAACTCGTGGGTAACAAAAGAAGGCGAATTCGCGAAAACGAGATGACACCGAAAAAGAGAGAGAAACAGTACGCATCCAAGGATGCCGGGAAAATGAAGTTCCCAAAATTAACTGCGCGACTCACAGGGCTAGCCAAAGTCACCAAGCGATTCATAGCTTGTTGCTTGGCGCCCCTACATGACAAAGGCTTTGCGACAAGGCTAGATGTCTGGAGATCATTCATTGTAATGCGGTCAACAGATACGTCGATGGTTATAAAGAGACGGTCAGGCAGAGAAGAAGTTCACTTGGTAACAACAACGGCAGGGCATTACAAATTGACCCGCGGATGCAGCTAAGTAGATATCAGTCGAAAGGTGGTGGTAGCAAAGATTTCCATGATTGTGTTGCCAGCTGGCTGACAATGGATGAAGAGAAAAGAAGGACTCTCCTAAAGATAAAGAGCCTCCTTGTAACTAAAGAAAGACTAGCCAAGTGTCTTCGAGGAGAGAACGACGTAATACAACTAGAGGAGGAGATAACTGAGCCGAAAAGAAGGTGCCTTGAAATGAGATCACCAGCAACTCCTGAATTGCAACCTGTCGATGGTAACAAACGGCCAAGCCCAAAAACATCCAGAGTGACGGTGGTACACGGTTGGCAACCAACTAAGGAGGAAATTCTCCTGAGAAGGAATATTGAAGGCGAGCTGCGAAGAACCACCATTCGGAAGCGTTTGTACAAGGGGAATCCGGAAAGTCACGTTTATGCCAAAGATACAGGCGTAACGAAGATCGGATGGATAGCATTCAGGTACGAAGCATCTTGCGACATGTGGCAGATAAGAAAGTTTCTTCGCTGGGTAGCATTGACTATTGAAAGTGGAGAAAGGATTCTGCTACTCTTGCTTGCCGGAAAGCATTCGAAAGGAAAGACAGTGCAGCCATGGCTAGGAAACCTACCAATACGTGTTCAATCGGAGGAGGAAAAAGGCTCGAACGGCGAGAAGTGGAAGAAGAGGAGACGAGACACTCTTGCGGTAGACAGAAGTTGGTGGTCTTACGCTGAGTCACTGGCTATTACAGAAACTAAAAGGCAGGTGGCACTGGTAACGATAGGCAACATCAAAACCCGAGATATGACGGCCACTGGAGTTGGCATATTAACATCACACCAGTCGGTGTCATCTAACCCATCGGAAACCCTAACGATGGTCGGGCGTCGCGTCATTGTCGCGAAGCCGTGGAATCCGTCGCTTGTGGCATCAACGGTCGAATCCTGTTCGTCGACATCGTCCGCCGAAAATTCTGGGGCTGTTTCATCGTTCTTCACGACGACCGGCACGCAAACTATCGATACAGCTCTTCGAGAGGGCAGTATACCAGAAATGAGATGTTTGACGCTTCCGGATCGGACCACAGACTCTTCGGACTACGATAGCTCCGAGAGCGAAGAAGTTCGTGAAAGCGCTGGGCGGGAGGTCGACCCTCGAGATCGGGACAGCATTGTGGTTACAATCAGTGACCGTGGTCGCGAACGTGGCCGTAGGACCGGCAGCGAGGGCAGTGACCGTTCAAACAGTGGAGCCGGGTGTGCCGGGGCGGAGCTTTACTGTCTGCATAGACGGCCTTGTGCGATGGGACGGACTCGGTCGGAGAATACTAAACAACGCGAAGTCAAAGTAGCCGGCTATGAGCCCGTCAGGATCGACCGCCTCGAAAACCCACCAGATTCCTTCACTCGTCGTCGCAGCGAGCGGCACAAAGTTTTAAAAGGCCAGACCTCCGCCACAGTAGCTTCAATCCCTCAAAAATCAGGCGAAGTCGTCTATCGTTGCCGAATGCCGTCAGACATGTCATCTCCTGCACTGTCAAACATGTCGCAACAGTCGACGGCGGCTCCAACCGTCGGCATCTACGAAAACATAGACTGCTTTAACCAGAGCAACAAGAGGCCAGTGTGGCTAACCGTGAGGACAGTTAAAGAAATAAAGAAATCGAAGGAGGATGATCCTCACGGATCAGTAAAGTGGTTTACCGACGTGACCCTTGGGAAGGTGTCGGAATGGAAAGATAAAGGAAACCAGAGGAAAATCAGCGGAATGGTTAGAACAGTATTGCCGTGGGAAATCGACGCGGAGTACGTGGTAAAAGTTGATGAAAGAGGGATCTGTGAAGGTGATCAAAGGGCGTCGACAAAAGAGGTTGAAGTTTTCACCGAGTCGACTTGTGACATGGCGTCACGCGCACAGCTGGCAGGTACGATGAAAAGGAATAGAGAAAACCCTCCACAATGCAGGCCACCCCGAGTGTCCGTACAGCGGAGATCAGAATTAAGAAAATTCACCAGAAGGCAAACCAACGAATGGTGGAGAAAAACGGTAGAACCTCAGTGGGCTGTTGAGGTCGTCATTGTTCTGATAGAAAGCAGTCCGGCTAATTATACAATCCTCAGGATCGAGGCTACATTTGACAAGCAAGGGTGGCAGTGCGAACTGGATAGGGCGACGGTAAAGGTGGAGCGAGTTACGGAATATGAAATGTGCAACTACATGGAAGTAACGTCACTAACAAAACGGCTACTGCTCCTGATGATGAAGTTGATGAGACGTGATGTTTGCCCGTTAAAGAAGGTAGCGACGAAACTGAAAAAGTGGCAAAAAGGCGTCGCGTTGCTGTGTCCTGCTAGGCAGTCCTCGAGTTGCCCCACCCCTCAATCACTTGTTTGTGTCACTGTAATTTCCTGGTTAGTGAGCTGTTGCAGCAAATACCTTGATGGGAAGCAATAGCCAACATCCTATCAGCCATAAGTCTATCAAGTCTCCGTCAGTGTCTAAACCACAACAGTACTACGTTGTAAGCAGCGTGGTTAAAACATGTCGACGTCTGCTGCTATATAGCGGTAAAATATTGAAAAAAAATGGAAGAAATAAAAGTAAACCAAAGTCTGAGGACAGACTTTTTCGTATGGTGGGAGATGTAAGGATAAATGACCTTTGTCCCCTTTTGTCCCTGCGAGCGACTCGCTTAGAATCATCGCAAGCCTGCAAGCAAGCACATGTGCGTCGGGATGATCACTGATCTGCTGCCGCAGGGCAGCTGGCTCATGGATAGAGCACGGATCTATTTTGAGCGTGCGAACGTGCCCAACGTACGGCCCGCGGGCCAGCGGGCGTAATGACGCCTCCGCCAAAGGCGCCCCGATGACTCACATACCGGGAAGCAAGCACCAGACCGGGACGCGAATCTTGACGCACTCGCCATGATCCCCAAGTGACAAGCCTGACCGCACCTCAGCCCTGTGCGTCTTATGTCCTTTGTACTGAACTGTATATAAACGCTAATGTATCGCCTAATAAACTTGTGAACGCTCTATCTGTCTGAAGAGAGTCATCCCAGTAGAGCTTGGCTCTTACACTTGTTTCCCGACCCTGAACGGAGGAAACAGTTATTACAAAAGTGACGATAGGCGGGGCGGAGCAAGGCGAAGCCAAGAAAGCCGGAAATGGGTTTGTAGCTACGTCAAACCTCGTGCGGTCGTGTTATCATGCCTTCCGGAAAGGGCAACCACATTGCGGAACAGATTTTTTCGAACCCTTGACACATCAAAATGGAAATTTGTAGCTATCGTTTTCAGCTTTGTTAGCTACGTATCGGTTAGACGGCCGCCGACAACACAGGGAACGCGAACAGTGTTCCGTTAATCCCGTTTTCGGCAACTATCTCGAAACGGCATCAAGGCCTTCAATAGGTTTGCCTTGCCGTAGGTCATGAAAGAACCTCCCTCGTATGGGGGCCGAGAGTCAAATTCGGGCAGGAGTCGTGGGAATGCCCGGCTCGGTGACCGATTAGTTTTACTTCACCACTCGGCCATAGGCTGCCTTTGCCCTGAGGCGGTAAGCTTCGATAGGCACCGACTTACCCGCGCGGAATGACTTTTATGTCCTTCAGTCAAGGAAAAGCTACTCTTTGGGAACTTTAATGTTGAATGACTTTTCATAATGGCATAATGCCACGGAATGGTGTCGCCCCTCTAACTCGAAGCCCAAACTCGTAATGGGATATGCCATACGACACGCAAAATCACAACACAAGCGGAAAAGCAAGTTACGAGAGTACGATAGGCAAGTACATTTGGATTTATACTAGAACTTTGAGTTCGACCAAGAAGCATGGAAAAATGCAGCTGTCACGTTGAACGTTGGCGTGACTTGCCTAAACCAACAATGCCGGCCGAAACACGTCAAACAACGGCATAATTGAATCGTATTTTCACGTTTGCATCCACATTGGCATTCCAGACAGGAGTTCGTTCAGTTTTTTGGACGTTTGTGTTTCTGAAGACCAGACTGGAATGGCAAAAATGCCAAATCGAATCATCATCAACTCGAAAAAACAGGCACCAAAATTGAATAGACAAGTGTTGGCACATTAGCTTGCTGAGGTCAAGTGTTGCTTCGAGATTCAAATCCCAGGGGGTGTCAGTCGGTTCATGGCAAACGTGTCGATGCCAATGGCTGATAACACTTCCTTCCGTCTACGAAGTGTAATTGAATGGCATGAAATGTTGAAAAGCAAGCTGAACATGTTCAATAAAATGCGATGGAAACAAGTGCAGATTAGCGTTGAAGAATCGCTGTTTCAACCATTCTCAATGCTAAAAAAACAACCGCAAATCCGTTCGGCATGGATTCAGCGGCGAAGTGGGGGCTCTCATACTAATAAGCGCCGATGCCGTCCTATCCGGGCGCAGGTTGCGCAACAACACGAATCAGCAGGAAGGACATGGCGAACGGCACTTGTCGGATGGCCTTTTACAAACACGTTCGTAGCATCGATAAATTAGGATATTGTATTCAACCAGGACTAAATACATTGCAAAACCATGCACCTATCAGTTTGTTCCAGCGTGTCACCAACAAAGAAGACCTAAACCTAGTGCAATGTGGGGCAAACTGACTTCTGGTTATCACTCTGCAACTGACGGAAGACACTTGAAGACATGAACCAGCGTCTCGCGGGTCGGTATTGACGTGAATCAACGGTAAATTCGGCCTGCCAGGTGGCATATTACAACCACGGTCCCTTGGACACCGTTACTCCCCAACAATCCAACTGATTTCTTGGGGGTACGATGCCCGACTATTTTTTTTTTCGAGCAGCTTTAAAATGCTAATTCAGGGCAGTTTTGCCAAATTTGCGGAACGAATCTATCAGTTCCAAATGGTAGACGATGTTAGAAAACGTTTGGTTACACATTTAGGATTTGTTATCTTCCGTTTTATTAGTTAACGTTCGGCTTTGGGATGCCAAATAATGTAAAATTCCTCCCCGCTGAGCCATATTCTTTGCCAGTCGAGTTTTGAATCTGCTGTGGGGACTAACCTGTTCTGACTATTGGTACGCTTAATTTTATGAACTTAAAGTACATTCTCGTTCAAAGTTACTTTATTAAAATTGCATAAACAACAAAACAATGTAATAGCTTGATGTTGGGATTGTCGTAACGGATTCATCAGGCTCGGCCGTCGTTTACGCAGGAGTCATGCCCGGGTGAGTTTGGTTGAAGATTATGGTAATGATGGTCGATGGTGAGTGGGTATGAAAAAGGTAACTTTGCGCATTTGTTCCAAAGTATTCAAAATACACTAACCTTTTCCGTTGTGTACCAGAACCGGTTGTGGTTTTGTACATCGGATCATAATCATCTGGTAGAGCCGCAGGGTGGGGATGAATGTACATGAAAATGTTTCATTTGCGCATTTGTTCGATAAATAACAGAATACACCCACCTTTTTCGTGACATTACGGTCATGAATGTACACAAACAAGCTTCAGCCGACTATTGGCCCAACTCGGTATGCACAAAGTGGACGTGAACCGCTAACACAAGATGAGATTAATGCTGAAATGAAAAACTTGTCAAAACGTCGATCAAAACAAATTGAGTGATTAAAAACGACTAAGTATCGGTCCAAATTGAAAATTTGGCCAGCGCTTCCGCGTACTGGTGGGTTTTGACTTTTTTTGGCAATAAAATTTCAAAAAAAACCAATGAAATGATAAAAATTTTGAAAAAATTCCATCGAAATGGGGTAAAAACACCTTAAAAGGGGCAACATACTTAAAAAGCTTACTTTCACGTCACACAGAGTGCATCCGATTGTGGGACATCCAATGTGATGGCTGAAAATGACAAAATTTAGAACAGAAGTATACTAATTGGCAAGTTTTATTCAAAATTTGTGTTCAAACGACCAAGTGTGAAAGCTAGAGAAAAAATTGAGCATAGCTTACGCGTATTAGGCATTTTGAACTTTTTGGTAGTTAATTTTTGTAATAAAATTTATCAAAATTGATAAAATTGCATCCAAATTAGTGAAAACTTGGTGAAAAAAAGTCAAACAAACAACCAACTTACATTCGTAAACACAATAAACGTTCTCGGCACCGTCGAATCCGTAGCAATGCCTGAAAATGGAAAAAGTTAGCACGGTAGGCAACAACATGTCTTTGGGATTGAAGTTAGGGTCCAAAAAAGACAAATTATTACCTGAGGGCATTCGGGATTCATCGGTGGTGCTGGCTTCGGGGCTCGTCTGGTGCACGTATCGGGGCTCGTCTGAGGTTGGCTTCGGGGCTCGTCATGGGGCTCGTCTTGGTGCTGGGCGTGCCTAGAAGGAAGTCTGGAAACAAAGGGTTAGTAAATTCAAACAGGGAAACCAATACAAAACAAAAATGCGGCACGGTCGACGAAGTCCTATTTCCGTTTTTTATATTTGAAGGGCCCAGACTTCATAGGGACCCTCCGCCGACCGTGCCGCCAGCCTCCAACTGGGCCCTATAGGCCCCCAGGCGAACCTGGAGGCGGCCCCAACACACCAGTGTCGAGGCCAGGGGTGCCCGAAGGCTTTTAGCCCGAAGGCGGTTCGCCCCGACAACTATGTCGAGGCATCCCACGGCCGCCTGTGCCAATGAAAACGGCCGAAGCCGCGAATTAAAGGGCGCTAACTCATCTGCGCGAGTTTCTCTAGGCTACCGTAGTCTAGCCGGTTTTCAACACTCTAATAGAGCGTGCAGCCTCATATTCAAATGAGGCTGCACTGTTATAAAGTTATGGTTAGCCTTGAGCCGGGTTAATTTGGCCCAAGGCTAACAAAATCCGCAATTCGGCGGAATTTATTGTTATTTTTCAATCAATATGGTTAAAATTTTTGATGCAAAATGCATAAAACTGATAAATAAATTACAATCGTAAATTAGCACTCATTTCGTGCTGCGTTGCCTGCGGCAATTTGTAAAACGCCAAAAGGGTCCATTTCACGACGCACAATGCGCTGTGTGGGTCGGCACACAACGCCAAGCTTCATCTCACTCGCCCGCAGCCGTGCTTTGCGCGTAGCCGCGGGCTGTTTCCGCTATATCCGCCGCGCGGATAAACGCACGATCCCTCTGTGGAATCGCCGTTTTTGTGCCTCCCAGCTGATCTAGACTGGTCAGTGCACCTTTTTGGAACGTTGCGCGTGCCCCCAGCAGCGAAATGCTCGCCGGAGGCAGCTTCATGTCTGATTTGAGCCGACATCGGTCTCAGTGATAAAATATCGCGTGTTTTTATATTTAAATCGTCTTTACTAATGCCCAATGATAAAAGCAGTTTATCTGAAGCGTCAGAATTGAAAAGTATCGCTTTTTTGTTCAAAATTATATATAAGTTCAAAAATTTTGCCATTCTCGGTCTTGGCCCTGCTTTCCATCTCAACATGGACTGCTTTCTCGCGCCCGGACAGAGCTAATCTCTTTCCCGCATCTGATACCGGCTTTTGAGCCGACTACTTGACATCAAGCCTGCCACTGGCATCCTTCCGGCTTCTGGATCACTGAACCCGGTGGATCGTCCTTCCTCCCCTCCTCCACCGTCTTTGGAGTCCAACAACCCCTGTCCGACCCCCTTCTATCATTCAGCTTCCGTCTCGGCGACCCTTCTCCGTGGCCTGGATCCGGCGAAATCCTAACCGGTGCTGCCTGAGGCTAAATCCGGTCAAGCCTGTGCATCTTTTCGCGTTGATGCATGCCGAAATCGTCCTATGTTTGCCCTGCGGCTAACTTCCACTCTTTGGAGGATCTTTCAAAGATCTCTCGCTCGTATTTAGTGAAAAGCCTGAGGCTATGAGCGTTTTTCGCTTTCGGCGATTGCCTTTTATCATTGCGTTTGCGCCTCAAACACAAACTTCTGCTTGCGAAAGCCAAAATTCCAATAAAAAGCCGCAGCTGATCAAAAGGGTCTTTTCAAAATACCCTAGGGGCGCAAATTTGCATAAATCCCCGTTCAAAAATTATAAAATTATCAAAATTTTGCCAAATCAGTTCTCTCTTCGCATGGGTCTCCAAACCTGACCCATATCTGGGTATTCCGGCGACATCGCCAGTATCGATGCCATGCTGGCCATCATTGGCACTTCGGTGCCGTCGCGCACTTGCCATCGACGTGTTGTCGACCATTCCCGCGGTGATCATCTGTGCGGGCGTCTTCTCATCCGAATTCCGTCCCGTTGGAGGGCTTCAAGAAGCATCCGGCTTCTGCTCATGGACACATTTTGTGCCATTGTTGAGTTCGTCTTCGTGCTCGCCATGGTCGTTTTTGCTGAAATGCGTGTTGTTATTCAAAGTTCGTGTAATGTTTTGTGATAGCCATACCTTATTGACCTACGAAAAGTTCATCTGCCCCATTCCGTGATCAAATTTTTCCAGTTTTGCACGATTCTGGCTTCCTTTCCGTCTATTCCTGGCCAATTCAGCATACTTGTCTGTCTTCTCGCCTCAAAAAGTGTAGAATCGTCTCTTCGCGGAAGCATTTTCGGCGTTGATCAGGCCAATTTCATAGTTCTTTCCATCAGGATTCATGCGCGATTCCTTTGTTCCTTTCCGCTTTTTTCGGTTTTTGGGTACTCGGGGTAGGGAAACGACTTGCCAGAGGCGGCATGGCGGGGCGTTTTTCAATTTGCGGGATCCTCGGTATCTTCATTGGGCTTTGGCTTTGTTGGGATCGCTTGGGCTAGCATGTTGGACAGGTTCTGATCGTAGTGTGGCAATGATTGATCTTTTCTTTGGGGCTGAAATTCAATGTTTTTGTTTGGATATCGATTGTAAGAGTATTCCACTCACCTTATTTGGGGCATTATTGATTGGGTGGCGAGTTTGGATGTATTTCTTGATCGCACATCTGCGATTTCGAGTTCTGTGAAGTCTTACGTATCAAAGACGGCTTCTTTGCATTCATTGGGCGTCTTTTCGCCGCATTTCATGTTGCGATGGGCCAAGTCTTGAGGCAATCAGCGCTGACTTGCAGCTTTTGAGTGGTTCTGCGGCTGGTAGGTTGCATCGCATCTGTGGCTGGCTCTTCTGGAGATTCTGCTCGAGCGCAGGGATGATTCTTCGAGGATCTGGTGCCATAATGTTTCGGGGTTGCGTCGACGGAAACGGCAGTCGATATTCGCTGTGGCCGATACCGGCTGAGTCATCGAGACGTGACTGTTCATCGGTGTGCGTGTCGACAGTATCCTTCTGCGTTGATGAGCTGATTCCTTTGCTCATTGACGTTCATTCATTCATATTCATCGTCTTCATTACATTCTGACGGTATTTTAAGGGCTCGGCTGGCAGCTTGACGGAAGCAGCGTCTCTTCATGGCACGAGTTGGAGTACGGTAGCGGTGACCTCTAAGCTGATTCATGTTCGGCGGTGTGCCTTCAACGTTGATGGCGGGGATCATTGATTTCGCGTTGAAATCGTCAAAATGGATTGATTAGTTGCCAGATAAGATGCGGGTTAACTTGAAAACGCGCTTTTCATCGTGGATTCTGATGGTAGAGTAGTGTTGCGCTGGCACTTGGACTGTTGCCTCTGGTGGCAGATGCTGGGTCGAGATAGATTCGAGCCCGTTGTGATGCGATTCGACGAGATTTTGCGGCTTCCGAGTGCTGCCGACGGGGATAGGCTTCAAACATGGGATCATTTTCGGGGATGAGGGCTCATTTGCCATTGGCATAGGCGTTAGCGTTCGAGCCTGAAAAGGTTTTCTATCGTTTTCGCTCAAATGTTGTCAATTAAACCCACCTTTTTGCAGCTTTGCTGCCTGTAACATTCATATTGCCCATCATTTTGATCCTTTGATTCGCATTGAGCCATTCATTCATCGGATTTGGAGGAAATCGGCCGCCATCTCGTTTTCCTCGTTTTTTCGCAGCATCTATCATTTG
Source organism: Panagrellus sp. LJ2284 (assembly GCA_024447225.1). Lineage (NCBI taxonomy): Eukaryota > Metazoa > Nematoda > Chromadorea > Rhabditida > Panagrolaimidae > Panagrellus > Panagrellus sp. LJ2284. The sequence goes on along the minus strand of JAMRYC010000014.1, from coordinate 427,640 downwards.
ATCATGGTCATCGTCTGTCTTCGCAACGATGCATTCCTTCTTGTCCGAGACCATTTTGACTGGATGAAGTTCAATTTGCATGATCGTGAAGAAGTTGATCAGAGGCGACCATCGGTTTGGGGGGTTCTCCTTCTTCCGTGCCTTCATCCGAGTTGTCATGAGTGCACAATTAACAAAAAAGAAGACGCAGGACATTTTCCGTTTCCGTGCCATGTTTTTCGTTGATATTGTGCCACCACCGTACGAGTCGGGTTTGATTCGTAGATCATTGTATGAACTTGTGCACCGTGGATCAAGGAAAGCCAGTCAGGCCCCAACAGCCCCACCCGAAGCAGAAGAAGCTCCAAACTCGACCACCGCCCCGTGGCTGTTCTAACGTCGTGCCTTGCTAGCTCAGTGACAGGGAAGATGGGCGAAATTTGAAGCTTCTTCTGAAACAGTTGATGATGCCGTGGCAAGACTAGTCTCCCCAACCCACAACTACACAGTGACTCATACGGGGGGCTAAATGGCGGTGAAAAGCATGCACAAAAAGCGGATAATTGCACAAATAAATAAATACAAATAATAAATAATAATAAATTAAATAAATTAAACAATAAACAAAAGGAACAAGGTTAACTTTTTTTTATGATTTTTTTCTTTTTTTTTTTTTTTTGGGTTTTTTTCTTTTTTTTTTAAACAAAAACATAAAAGGACGCCACACAACCCATGACAACGACTGCACCAGCATTGACATCAACGGCAGCCTGAAAGAATGCACAAAATAGACACATTTTCGTGCAAATTTGGTGCAAAACACTGAATTCTAGAATCCTGGTCCCATTGGCTTCTGAAGGATACCCCTCTAGTCATGTCCCAATTCACGTTCTTTGTCTGAGTCACTGTTACAGTACTCTTGACCCTTTGCGTGTCATACGTGTCAACTATGTAACTGTTTTGAAACGACAGGCCCTTTTTGCGTGACTTCAGTGTACAGTAACCTGCCCAGAATCCGAAATCGTGTTGAATTTAGTCTTTTTGTAACGCGTGAGAATCCTAAAGCATCTCCCCATGACTTGAATCAACGCATTATGCAATTGAAACGCTGAAAAATGGTTGAAATTGACGCTTTTTTCATAAATAGCCTGAGGCAATGGGCTTTTTGTACACTTTTGGAAGCATTTTCCGTGTCCGCGTGTCGCAAAAGTCTCGTTTTTGTCGACTGTTTTACTCTAATTGCGTGATCTACCCCAATTTCCGGTTCTCAACTCATGTTTGAATCCATTTCAGAAACCCCAGCCCACCCTTCTACACGCCCAGATGCCCCAAATCCATCAGAAGCAGTGACCGAAGTCGTGTCGGTGAGTTCAAAGCGATTAGTGTGTTAAAATGTCACTAAACCCACCTTTTACAGCCACCACATCCGCCAATTACAAGGCAAGCAGCCGCCGCTGCAGGGCATGTGCCGGCGTCTCCAACAAGGCATCATAGCCTTCGCCGCACCAGAAGACACGGCCCTTCTTGTCGACCGCCTTGGTTGTGTTGCCGAAGGCCTCCACGTGGCGGAACTCCACGTTGTTGGCACCCAACGGGAACCGACGGAGACTGACCGGGTTGACCGTGCTCTGACGGTACCGTTCCGGGTTGGACGTGGCGCCCAGTTGGCCCTCCACAGCCCTTCCGAGGGTCATCAGCTGACCGCTCTTCGTCACCATGACGAAGTGGTTGTTGCCGGCGGCGATCTTCTCCACCGGGTCCAGCGGGTCGTTGACGATGACGACCGGGTGCATGGCGGCCTGCTTCATGACGTCCGTGATCGGCGTGACACCATCGAATCCGCCCTGGAACACGACTTCGCCCTTGTCGTACAGAGCGACCATGAAGGTGTCTCGACGAAGGAAGTCGACGAGGCGATCGGCATCGAGCGGCAGCGAATCCACCAGCTCCAGTTCTTCGCTGACAGTCGGCGGCGGCGCAGGAAGGTCGGCATCATCGAAGGTGTCGAAGCGGTCCAACTTCGACCAGATGTCTTCGGCGGATCGTTGCGGACGACGGCGAGGACGAGGCTGGCGCAGAGGCACGGGGCTTGCGGGACGCTGGATGGGTTCGCACGGGCAATTGCGACCGCACGCGTTGCAGAGGCTTCCGGAACCGGCGATTCCCTCCAGGGGCTGCTCCTGTTCCATCGGCATGTCGTCGTCGTCGAGGGCCGAGTCGCTGAGGTAGTCGTCGAGGTTGTAGCTTCCGGCGACAGAAGCCACTTCCGAATCCTCCTCTTCCGAACCCGACGAGAAGATGCTCTCAAAGCGGCATCTCAGCTGGCACGTGGGGCAGTTGTGAGGCGTTTGACGCCAATGACGAACCTCCTCGCTGACGTTTCTCGCGCGGTACCGGGGCATCGGGTCTTCGTCGTCCATCTGACACTTCTGGTCGCAACGCGGGCAGCGATGGCGGCATTGGCGCATTCTCATGGCATCAGCGGTAACGATCAGCGACTTCCGAGACGACGCCGAAGACGAAGACGAGCGGGAAGACGCGCACGAAGAGAGGGTGCGGCTTCGGACGGCACGGATGATGTCGCGCTGTTCCGGCAGGACGGCGTCAGAAGGCGAGCGACGCTTGAGCGGGATGTCGACTTCCATCGGTTCCGGTGTCGACTGTGGACCATCACGGTAAATCAGCGTGATGACTTTGCCTTCGGGGACGGGCGAGAGCGAGGAGGCGCTTTCGGAAGGCATCACGACGACCTTCATTTGCTTGCTGGGCGTCGGTTCAGCGGAAGATGGCGGAGGCGACGAGACGTTCGAGCTTCCTGAAACACGATGAGTATAATGGTGAGTCATTTGGAATCGGATTTGGCTGTTATTGTTGTAATTTGAAAGCTAACTTACCGTTTTCAGCGACGGAATCGCCTGTCACGTCGTACGGGATCGACCGCCCAGATGCATCACCAACAGCGCTTCCCATCGGCGAAGAGATGCCACCGGACGAGGCGGACTTTCGCGAGGCGGACTTGGACGATCCGGATGGCTCCGAGATGTCTTCTTCCGACTTGTTGGCACTGGCCTTGGCGATAATCGGCGACTTCGACGCGGCTTCCCAACCACCAACAGGCTCCTCAATCGACGAATCATCGTACGAGATGTTGGGCGAGGCAGCTCCAACAGCAGCTTCCTGAGCGACGGCAGCCGGCAGCGAAGCATTGCCACCGGAGCGGTTTCCCACGGACGGCGACGACACCGTTCCCGACTCGGAGCGGTAGGCCTGCTCCTGATGCCACAGCGGGTCCACGAACGAACCCGTCAGCCGGGACGTTTCGGTGGCATCCTTCACCGGACTCACGACCTCGCTTCCGAGCGAGAAGCGAGGGTAGGGGAAGGGCTTCTGCTTCTTGGTCGTCTTGCAGGCCTGGCGGAGCTCGCGAATCTCCTTCTCGGTTGACGTCTCGGCCTGAGGCAGCGGCGCTTCGGAGGCTTCGGCAGGGATGGCGAGGGCCGGAGGAGCCGAGTTGGGACGAGGACCGGTCGCGATGCGCTCGTTGGCGTCCATGATCGGCTGCGAACGGCTTCTCTGACCTGCAATGAAGATTCATCGTTATTCACTGTTGATGGGACTATTGAAGATGAACTTTGAGTCAGGTTGGTTTGAATTTTGGTTTCAAAATGGTGCGCAATATCTGTTTTATGAAGCTTTAGTGGGTGAATTTTTGAATGTAAAGCCAAATTAGACTGATCGGGCCCTACTGATGAGTCCTACCGATCAGTCATATCTTTCAAACAGCGTTTGTCTAGGGCTAAAGGACGAAACATAGCAAAAGAAATGCAAAAAAGCGCTTTTGGGTTACTGTAGTTGCGTATTTTATATAAAAACTGGAGATTTCTGCGGCTGTAAAGCCTTTTAGCGTGATTTGGTGACGGTACTGTAACCCAAATACTCGATTCAAAGGGCTACGGACGCGCAGCGTAGAGCTAATAGGGGTTTGGGGAATTCAAAGTTTGAACTAGAACGATAGACTTACCGAAAAGGGTGGACAAACCAGCTCCCATTGTTGCTCAAAGCACGAGTATGTAGGAGTATGAAAACTGAAAAGATAAATACATTAGAACTGATTGAAACAGTCAGTTGGGCAAATAAAACGCGCATTGACACGTAATTTCGAAGAATTTCACGCGAAAAAGGGGAATTAGAACACCTTTACAAGCATACCGCCAGCGGCATTTCGATATAAAAGCCAAATTCTGATGCTGAAACTTTGGCACGAAGCGCGAATTCACGATAGTGCAATTGCCCGCGATGTTACAGTATGCTTTAGTGAAAATTTGGAGGAAATTGATAAAACATGCAAGAATCTGCTCGCTTTCGCACTGTTTTGACTGATAAGGATGCAATTGCACGCTGAACAGACGTAAAAAACGAGCAAAACGGTTTCTGATCCGAGCTAGAAGCAAGATATGTCCAGTTTACGACGTTTGGCGGCGCGTGAGACTCGAAGGGGTGCTACAAAAGCTTTGGAGTTGCGAATCACATTCAAAATGGGGGTACTGTATTTTATTGGTGTCGGAAGTTTGATAAATGCCGAAAGTTTGCGTTTCTAAACAGCGAAAGGGCTGAATGAATGGAGCTGGCGATTCGCGATAGCCTGCGGCGCCGTCTTGCCCCACGGCGATGGGGACTGATAAGAGGGAGTGACCCGGGTACTGTATGGGGGCGTGTCGATTGATTGAATTCGCATTTAGCTGGTTTATCAGCGTTTAGAATCGAAAACACGCCAGGATTGCCGCTGGCAGGGGATGGAAAGAGATGCGAAGGCAGAAATGGTCGTTAGTTGGCAACAATGTGGTATCCTTGTCTCAATTGGACTGATAATGGGACATGTCTGGCTGTCGGAAGGACGGAAGGGACAGACGTGAGCTAATAGCACCTGATTGGGTTGAGCGCGGATCGCTGATAGCTAACTTGCGTCAAAAGCGCTGTTTTGAATGCGTAGAACAGGGGAGAAAGCCGTTTGGGTTCCCGAAATGGTATGCCAGGTGTTAGAATCGGTTTTATCAGTACCGTCTATCTGGAAGCCGACTCAAAAGCGGTGGAGCGCTGGCTGGAGGAAAGCATCACGCTTACAGAACGCTGCGTCAAAACCGACGCTGATAAGCTTAAATTCGGGTCAAAATGGGGGATAAGGGGTCAAAACGACGTAAAAGGGGTCCGAGATTCGATTTGTCAACATTAGAAGTGACAAAAATGCCATTGATAAAGAGTAATTAGGCTTTTTCTTATCATTAGCGGATCTTTCCTCATTTCACGCAGTCCGGTCGCTGGCCAATCAATCGATTGCGTGGGCTCGGATAAGGCCGCCCGCAATTGCGCGAAATTCGTCTGCGCACCCGACTGTCCCTCCTTTCTTTTCTTGTTCTTTTGTCATGTCCCTCTTTCCACCGACTGGCTTGACCATGTAGCCACGGCCCTCTTTCTAATCAATTGCCCATTGACTTGACTTTGATAGCTGCCTTTGTTATTCAATCCTTCCTCTCGACTCGGTCTAGCTTTTCGGTCGGTTTTGAAGACTGTTTTGTACTGTATTCCATGGATTCACTGACATTGGAAGTCAGTTTTCAATGCCGAATGACGTTTGCCCTCTCGAATGATAACCGCATCATTGGCCCGACGTTGCGTTGCTGTCCTTTTTCGAATCAGCACACGCACTCGGGGTCTGTGGTGCGGTGTCATCAATGTGCCTGTGGCGAAGTTCCTTGAAGTGGCAGGTTTGTTAGCTTTGTGCTCACTTTGTCATTACATTGAATGCTTTCGTCTTTTTGTTGATTGAAGTTTGTCTTCATCACTTCACTTTCGCTGTTTTATGCGAAAATTTTATATAATCTCACTTGGATCAGTCAATTTTAGATCGGATCGTAGCACCATCGGCTCTTACTTCGGTGGAATCCACTGCACTTCTGCACTTGTCTCAGAATTAGGGTGTTTTTTCGACTGATTTTGTTACAACTTTCAGTCGGAAAGGTATTCTTATTCTGTTGCATGATGCGTGCCAGTGGGACCATTAAAATCGAAGTAATAAGAGTCGTTGGCTGGTTTCTGCGTTAGCTTCAGCATCGAAATTAACTAACTGTTGGCCGAGATTTTGTATAAATTGCGTTGCTGTAGGTGACAGATTTCAACAAACCATCTTTTGGACGTCATTTGACGTTCTATTCGTTGCAATGCTACTAATCTGATCAGTTTTAGGTGTTTTCACGGCAAATTATGGATCGGTCATCGATTGAATGTTGGAATGAGGCCTGGAGCAGACTTTTCCACACTTCCAATCACTACCAGAATCAGCAGCGAGCTCTGAGCTGTCGTTTTTCCCAGTTTAGAACCAAAAAACGGCCACTTAGCTGGCAATTAGCAATGCTGTCACTACTTTGGGGGCTCAATAACTGTTGTTGCTTGTCGATTCACGTTGAAAACCATGGCACAACTTTTCGAAGCAATGCTGATTTTCAAAATTACAGCATTGATTCCAAAAGCGGTGGCATGGTTATCAAGTGATAAGCAAAGCAGAAAGGGGTTGTTGTAGATCGATCCAGTCACCATCCATATTTCCAGCTAGGTTGCTTCCTCGAAGCATCGAAACATCTGAGTGCCACTGGCACTTCAAAGAGACGCCATCTGAGTCGGGGAAGTAGGATGTGGGAAATTCTGAGGACTCGACGCCACAGTCTCTGAAATCACAGCGAATCAGTACGGGGACATGGATATAAAGCACAATATATATAATCCAAACAGTCACTGATAAGGGGTGCGTCGACTGACGTCAGCATTGGTCAAATGGCCGGTGGCAACGGTGGGGAATTGGGGTTGGAGGTTCAGAGAGCCTGAAACAGACGACGTTATGCAAATCTATACCCAAAGAAACGTAAAAACCTCACCTCTGATCAAACCGGAAACAGGGACCTCTTCAATGATGACCACTGGACGAAAGCCAGCGGATCGGACAAAAACCTGGGAATTTGACCGTTTTCGATGACGGAAAAGAAGCAGCTGCCATCGGACGACATTCCAGCTGTTTTAATTACAAATACAAGCACGCAAACGTGGGGCGTTTCTGGAAGAGGGCCGCGGGCTGTCGACAGCCGACTTGTGCGGGGTCGAAAGTGAGTGCGCGAAAGGCGGGCTTGATTGCAACGCTGCTTGACGCACGTTGCCAGGCACGTTTCCATGCGAAGCTTCACGTTTTGAGCCCGCTTTCCCGCTGCCAGCGGCAACGGTCAGGTCCCCACAGTTCACACTTTGGACCCGCGAAGCGCTTCTAACGCCTTCGCCGACTGCCTCGACCCGGTCGGTCGGCTCCAGCGACCGATCAATACGCGCTGACCAGGGCCCCACCTCAAGAATGATGACGCGTTTTTGGACCATACCGCCCCATTTTCACTGCTTTCCAAGGCTTTTCCTCATTTATGGCCATTGATCGACCTGTCCCCAGCGTTGCCTCGGGGCGTGACCCCTGTTTACTACTTTTTCACTGTTTTTGAAGGTTGCTTTTTACATTTTTCGAGTCCAAACGATCTGTCCCCCATGTTTTGAGCCGTTGTTTTGGGTATTAGCTCACGCTCAATGTGGCCCGCTATTCGGCCAAATCCCTCGATGTTCCACGTTCTCTTGGCATCCACCGACCTGTAGCACTTGCTTTAGAACCGGGGCGGTTCTTTGGCTGATGTCATTACATTTATCAGTCATTGAAGTGATCCGGTTCTGTTGCATGAATTTACGTTTGTTGGTTCTATCAGATTTGATGGGTTCTCGATGCTTCAACAATGCAAAGTGTGGATTTCAGTGATAAATCGACTGTGCTTTGCATCTTGTTGGCAAAACATACATCCATGACCGTTTACAAGTCGGTTTTAGTCAACTTGGAAGCATACCTTATGATTACAGGCTGCTCATTTTCATGTCTCTCGTCAGATCAGAAACCGATAAGTTTGTCGCATTTGGACATGTTACGAAGCTAGCTATAAGCTCGAAAGGGGAGAGGTGACAAACGTAGACGTAGTCCATTCATAAATGTCACTACAGATAGTTCCGCGTGATGGTGTTATCAGTCCGTGTTGATAAGACAACACATTAGCATGCATTTGGCATCACCTTGTGCAAAAAGCAGCAACCCTGCGTAAATCAAAGGCAGAATAACTACAGTAACCTGCAGCTTCAGCCTGATAGTGCCACAAAAGCGCTACCAATTACAACCTAGACATTGAAAACCATGTGACTTGTTCTGATAGCAATGGTGATAATAAAATGAACAGCATTGTTATCAAAACGAGCGACATGGTTGACAAATTTTAGCTGCAATTGAATTAGCCGGAACAGGCGCCGACATGTCATACGCAGACGGATGCAGAAAACGCCAGATTGATATGATAAGACGCAGAAATCGTGGTTTCAGCACTTCTGTGTTCACATTTGCCGAGTCGGCTCCAGCAATAAAAGCATTGACGTCACCGCCACAGGCATTTGTGTTCACAGAGAGAGGTGAAGGTGTGACCGGCAATGGTGATGCAGACGTCGATTTGGGAGGCTAAGATGAAGCAATGGGGCTGATTGATAGTCTTCCGTGGTCTGAAAAACAATAATCAGAAGTAAATCGTAAACAAAACGTATCAAACCAACAACGGGTTCGCCGCCTTTGGACATCGGAAATGGCGCATACCAAAAACGGCTTTTGAACTGCTAATCCACATCCTGGAGGACATGGAGGCTCGTGCGTGACTGACATGGTGACAACGGCAAATACGAACCCACTGAAACAGCCGTGAGTGGCTTCGGGACACATTCAGCATCAGGATGAGTTGGTCGCGATGGAATTTTGAGCTGGAAATGCAAAATTTATATATAAATTTATCGACTGGGAAGACAAAAACAGACCTGAATGTCAAAGCAAGGATGGAGCATTTGATAAACTGCAACAGGCGGGCATGCGACAGACTGCCATCGGCGGAAGGCCCAATCTCGACCGGTACAGAAGAGGCGTCGAGACAGACGATGACATAGTCATCCTTCGGCATCTAAAAAGCTCGTCATAGGCAAAGTTCAAATAGTACCAGTGGGCATGACAACCACATGAGCAAGCAAAATGTTGAATGAACTAATCATTTTTATTCAAAATTACGATAATAAAAAGCATTCAAACAAACAAAAATCGACTTCTAAACTAGACAAAAGCCGCCAGAGGCGGAAGTGAGCGGTCAGGTGCGTCGGGGCATCGGAGCTGGACGTCAGTGGAGGCGGCGGACGGGTTCCGGGAGCGGGTTTCGGCGGCGGTGGGGCAAACAGCTTGCGGCACCGGCCAGCCGACTCGAGCTCGCACGCGCGAAAGCTGGTGCGCGCAAGCTGCAAACGCGGTTCGGCGCACAACGCCAAGCGCGTTTGTCGGAAGCGGATCGCGTTTCGCACCTCATTTCCGGTGCTAACTGTGGATCCGTGCTTCTGGCACGTGTCAGCCGTGCTCCTCGCGCCTTCACGGCCTGCTCCGACTCGACGGTCGGCTCCGACTCGGACGATCGACTGCGACCATCGATCGATTAGCGATGACGCATGCGCCCCTCAAAACGGTGACGCGTTATTGGCCCGATCCGCCCCGCTTTTGCTGCTTCTTTGCGGCTTTTTCACTTCCGCCAATGCCCCCGATACCCCCTCTGGGCACCCCTGCCACCGTAGTACCTCAGGGCATGAACTAAAAGTGGTTTGTTCTCACCGTTTTTGATGGTTTTTTGAGCTTTTTGTCGGACCATCGGCCCTCCCCCACGATGACGTCTCGTTTTCCGACCAGCCCACCCCATTTTTACCGCTTTCGCGCGGCTTTCCTCTTCTGGCTATGAACCCGATAACCCCTGGGGGCGTACCTGCCACAACGCCTCAGGGAGTGTTGTGGCTTCACTGTTTTCGATCCCTTTTTGTCGTTTCTGCAGGTTTTGGTCCAGGTTCTCTCTTTTTTCCAACCTGTTATCATTGGAATTCGTCGTTTTGTCACCCTTTTCATCCACGACGTTGCCAGTGGTCCTCGTTGCCATTCGATTTCACGTTTTTGGGTCGGCTGTGCCCTTTCATCACGCGTTTTGCCAGACCTTTCCCCACTTTTCATCCAAAACTGTTACTGATTGGCCGATCCAGCTTCGACAACTGGCTTTTATCATCGATCCTTTTACGTATTGTCTCGGTTATGGTATGGTGACCCCTTCCGTGAGCGATTGTTGTCGTTTTTTGGCTGTTGTTTCACAACCAAACTTGTTTTGGCTCGATTTCGTGTCTTCCTCGTGACCCTTGACCCCTTTATATCCACATTGCCTGAGGCCATTGACCCTTATCACCTCATAGCAAGTCGTTTTGTCCCAATTTTCGCGCTGTTTTGCCGTAATTGACCTGTTTGCGTTCACCCTTGATACATTTTCTCCATTTCAGCTCATCTCACATCCACTTTGACTTCTTTCGACCAAACAAAGTGTGCTTCACTTCGAGTTGAGCTCCACCTGCACCGCGCCGCCCCCGACAAGAGGCTAACCATGGGCCGCGGCTGGGTCGACGTCAGCGATGACGTATAATGGTCACGTGGGCGCCATACTTTCAATTGGTAAGTTCATTTTTGACTTTCTTTTTGCTTTCCGATTCTCATTTCCGCCCTTTTCAGGTATGGCCGGGAACAGAAGAGACACCGTCTTAGACGGATGTTCCATCAAGCCCACGCATCCCCGCGTCTGCCTTTTGCACAGCCTTCGGGCAATGTGTTGGCCACTACGGAAGGGCTCCGACTGCCATCACGGTCGGGGTCAAAGAGAGGGGCCTCTTCTGGCCCGTGCCTCCGCCCACTGAAAACCAGGTCTCGACTGTATCCTTTGAGCCTGGTAGTGGTCGGTTGGCCAGTGCCGACACTTTGGGAGGCCCTCTCATGCGGCAGCATTGTAGGCCTCGAGCTCAGCTCTTGGCACGATGTTGTTTGCGCACGTTTCAACAACGTGCTGCCTCGGGACTGAGTGCCGGTCATGGTGCTCAGTCCTGTCGACTTCCGCGGATCCAATTGAAGCAACTGTAAGGTTGGACTCCTTCTTCTCTATCTGGATTCACTTTGCTTCTTTTCAGTCAATGTCCAGCAACAAGCCACCGGATCCGCAGGTGCGCACTTCAGCGCCGTCAACGGCAGATTTGGATGTTCACATCCACGCCAACGACTCATCAAGCTGAAGTGCGCCGATTCATCGAGGAAGCTCACCGACAGATGGCATCACAATCTTTGAAGCCTTTCCTGTCCTCCGCACAGACTTCGACCCCTCCGAAGTCTACTCTAATCTGTGCTCAACTCCACGACCGTATCACTGATACCGTCTAGCTTGTGCTCCTTCCTGGCCGGTCACGCTCGTATCGCGTCTGGCCGCGCCGACTGTCACAGTGCCCACAGTGGCCTGTTCTGACTCCAAATTCCTCGATGTATCATGGGAATCATTCCGATTGACGCTTTGTAAGTTAACTTTTTCCATTGTTTGCTTATCAGTTGGTCACCTTTGCCCTGTTTCAGATTGAATCTGTCCTCGCTACCGTACTCCGGTCTTTTCAAGCGGGCAGTTTTTCCGGACCGGCCACGTTCGTTTGCCTCTGGCCCTTGTCGTCCCATTGCTGTCTTCATCGCCTGTAAGCGGCATGATCACTCACGGCACCATCATTTCGCCGTTTCTACCATGTTCTGAATAGGTTGATCTCTCAGAACTGGTTCTCCGTCGATCGAAGGATGCTTTTGATTGTTTTTTTGAGGTTAGTTCATTTGAGTTTATCATTCCGTCACATTTGAATTCAACATTTGTGTTGTTTCAGGCAAAGTTCCTCCACTGCAAGAAGCTGCCTTTCGCTACCGTAACCTCGGACAGTCAACGCGAGAAGCTTCTCTCCGACGGCCATGCACAGCTTGCCTCTGGTCACTGATGTCGGCTCTTCCAACCCACGCCATCGCCTGGCATGTTCATCCTGATCCACGGACGCCCATCCCCGTGCGTATCAGTGCCCCTCTGTCCACGTCTGGACTTTTATTGTTTATACCCTATGCTATTATCTTTTTTTGTTGTTAATATATGTCATGTACCCCCGGAAGGCCTTCCCAGCTCCCCCGGCTCTCGTCCACCACCCCCTTTTCACTTGCATCGGGCAGTTTTCGGCTTCGGTCCGAAGCATGTTCCTTCTGTCCCGGGGCGCGATCTCCTTCGGTTCGCTTGTGAAGCCGATACGTGATATGTATCGGTTTCGCCACGGCTGAAGGAGATCTCAACCACGCGCCACCTTTCCCTCGCTGTGCGAGAATTCCTGACAACTTATTGTTGATCATGCCGAGGATTCTCCAGCGGTGGGGGGCTGGCTTGCTTCGCAGAAGGAACTTGTGACCCTTGACCGTCGTTGAGGCTGTTCGATGCAAGGGTACCATTACAAAGAGTAGCCGGGGTGCCAGGAATGCCTTTCTTTTGAAAATGGTATATTAAAAAACCATATGATTGATTGTGTTTTAAACTTTTTGCATTTGTTGGTCTTTCAGTTCCTTCTGACTTTGTCTCAGAAGTCTTGGTTTAGGACCCTTTCTGAATGGTCGGTCTTGATTGCAACCAGCACTTTTGGCTTCGCTTGGTCGTGCTGCAGAGAAGATGCCGGTCGATACAATTCGTAAGTTTTAAAATCGTTTTGCAAACTACAGTAATCTTTCGGTTTTTGAAAATGTACTGATCCATTTTCATTTTCAGGTAGTTCGTCATTTTCGTCGGTTCGCTTCAAAAGTTCGTGCTTCTTGATGATTGTTTTTACAGTCATACTGTATTTTGGCGTCTGTCGCACTTCGAACGTTGTCCTACGATCTACGCCGACATCAAGTGACAGATCACGCTGCACCGTTAGAAGCTTTTGCCGTTTTCTTTGTTTGTACGGCTTGTTTTCGACGCCATCAAACAAACTGTGCTTACTTAGCTGTCGGATTACGGTAGTCATCGACTTCTGCTCCCCAACGAGTACATCGGCTTGTATGTTGTCTACCTCTGATCGTGTGACTGTCAACCGCAACACGGCTTCTCCGCATGTTGTACTCGCGGTGTTTGATATCGGCGTTGATTCAGTACGACTCGACGGAACTAGAAGCCGCCACCAAGTACAACTGCAGGAGTCGGAATAGTGATGTGAATTCCGTAAGGCCGCTGGAGTACGATACAGTCAAAGCTGACGACAGGGCCGTATTGACGTTTTCGATAGGTAAAAAAAGCGGTCTTTCAACCGTGTGGAGTTCGGAATGGTAAGAGTACTGTATAGGTACAGTCCACCAGTCTTGTAGTCAGTCGTCGGGCTTGTTGAAACAAGTGCTGTCAAACATGTTTTTGGATCGTGCTTTTTCTAATTCATCGCCATTGGCTTTTAATATTTTATCATTTTTCAAAATGACTGAACCTTCGTTGGTCGATTAGTACAGAAAAGGTTACAGTATAGATGGGAAGCACGGAATTTGTCGTTGTATAAAGTGGTTTTGTGATACTGTACTATAATTACGAGGCTTGCTTGGCGTGAGCTTTTGAAAAACGTAAAATGACTAAATCGATATCAAACAGAGAAAGCTTTTTAACATCTAACTGTGTTTTGTTGCAACGGTGGAAACGCCAGGTGGCATTAATTTGAAATTGACGTCCAGCAAATTTTTAACCGTGTAAGGATGTGGTCCGGAAAAATCGCTCGCCTGAGAAGACGTCGAACGCACTGAAGCTTCAGTTGTGGCAAATTGACTAGACTTTCCGATTGATTCCTAGATTTCGCATGGTTTCGTGTTATGACAATGTCAACGATGAAAAGATTGCGGCTCAGGATTACTTTGTCCTGGAAGTTGGGTTGATTGTTGGACTTGGGTGTGCGTTTTGTTCAGTTATCGATAGCAGTTCGCCGAAAACTTAGGTGACCATTGGTGCTATTTCGGAAGTCGCAGAAGTCAAAAACAACCATCGGTTGAGTTGATTTCACAATTCCACGCGGGCGTCCTGTTTTGATCGATCTCGGCCGACGGCGACGCGCAAAAGTGCCGGTTGGCGGATGTTTCAAGCTTGGATGCATGTTTCGTTTGTGTTTTTGATCTTCAAATTTAAAACTAATCCATTCATTCGCAAAGACGGTTTTCGTCCGATTCAGACAATGAAAATCGATTTGCAAATGCTGTCTTCGTACTCCCAAGTCAGCGCACTCTCGGCAAATCTAATAGGATGGCTGACGTCTCACTTTGAATCGGAAAAACTGATTGAAGAACTCGCCACTGATAAGAAGACTGTTTGCAGCATCAAATAAGAGTATAAAATTTTTAGTTTTGTACTATAGATGTGGCTGTACCATCCAACCCCGAACCCTGAACTTAGTGGGGGGGTGTGGGGGGTTAGACGTCTCAGACCGTCTCAGACTTAGTGGGGGGTGTGGGGGGCGAAGCCCCCCACTTAGACACTGGCAGGTACAGCCACATCTATAGGAGTTCCCCGACTTATTCTGTAAACACTTCAGTTTTCGGGGGATCGCCAAAGTCGAATAATTCATCGTTCGAAAAGAAACAGTCGATGACGTTGATGCCATTAGCTGCCTGTTGCGATTGCTTTAGAGTACGATGCAACAGGCAACAACAACGACGATGTGTCTGATGCTGAATTCAAAGTCGCTCTGGTCATCTGAAGTTGAAACGCCGACAGAAGGGCAAAGAATGTGTTTTACGTTACTAACTGTATTCGCGTCTCTGGTTCCTTGTCGCGTTGTTGTGGATGTTTTAATTCAATAAACGCGCTTGGAATCAGTGACGCGGCTACAGTGAAGTGATTGGATGGTTTTGGTGACAACAATGAGTAAATTGTGCTTCTTTGTGTTACAGACTCTGTCAAAATACTGTTGTTTATGTTAAGCCGTTCAACTCCCGACGCCGTCTTCTTTCTTATAAACTTGAATACACAAATTGGAAAGTTGGCTTTATCACAGATCTCACATGATCAGTTAAACTAAAATTGTAAACAGTATCTCAATAACAAAAACGCCAATTCATCCCAAATGTTCGTTGAGTACGGTATCCCAGGTCCGTTGAATGTGAATGTCATATGTATTGTAACAACAGCCTCACAGCGGGTTTGCTTTCGTCAAATGCGGAATCTACGAAGTAACGATAGTTTGACTGTTACTGCTAAACGTCTCGTCTTGTAATTAACGGTGAATTGGTTAACATAGAGCGAGGCTTAATTAATGGCATTATCCATTCTGAGTGTACCGTCGTAGAATGCACTATCGAGATTCAGAATGTAAAATAGTTTAAAAAGATTAAGCACTGTCCATAAGGGCAGTTGAAAAAAACATTTGAAGGATATCAGATACACTGGTAAAATCACTGCTTATGCGGAAATGACCGCGTCGTGATGGCGGATATCAGTTTTTGCTCAGAAATTGAATCTACAAAAGTTTACGTTTCTTTGGACAATTAGCAACCAGTGCCGAGCAGTTGGATCCTAGACGACAGCTGATGTCAAAAGTACTTTCTTGTTGCAGCATGTTTGAAACACAGAAGACGCTCGTCAAATGTTAAGATTATTTGCTGTCTCGCAATAAACCATCAATGGATAGTTGATGGCGCAGTATGTGCCAAAATCGAACGCACAGTTTTGGTAATTACAAACAAATCCATCGCATTGTCCGGTCGTCTTTCTTCCTAGCGAGTTGCGTATAGAGCCAGACATGGCCATTGAAGCGTTTGTTTCGACTTGGGACCGATGCATCGTGCGTCACTGATTACAAAAGCGCGCACGCTCTCTTCGGCCGGTTTCTTTCGTTCGATTTCGCGCAGTTCAGCGGACGGGTGATGGCACGGCACGGGTAAAAAACGTACGCACGGTTGTCGAAATCATGAACAAATCCCTCGTATCGTAAGGCCGTGTTTTCCTTTTTGGCTTTGTGTTTGGAGCCGGATCTATCCGTTGAGGCGTTTGTTTCGGTTTGGGACAACGACCTCTCCGTCGTGCGTCACTGATTGCACGCACGCTTTGTCTAGTCGGTTTGTCTCGTTCCACTTCGCGTTGTTCAGTGGACGAGTGATGGCACAGCGTGTGCCGAAAACGTACGCACTCTTTTCAAATTCACGAACAAATCCCTCGTATCGTAGGGCCGTGTTTCCCTCTTTGGAGATGTGTTTCAAGCCGATTATGTCCATTGGAGCGATCTCTCGGCTTTGGGTGACTTTGCGACGGCCGATCCCTGCCTTTTCAATGAACGGCAAGAAGTAAGGGCCGCGCTAAAAACGTACGCACGCCGTTCGAATTTACCTACTAATCCCTCGTATTGTAAGGCCGTGTTGCTCTGATTTTACCGAGTTTAGAGCCATTTTTATCCACTGAAACACGACTTTCGCTTTGAAAGCCATCAATGCTCGGGCTGCAAAGTCACGCCCTTTGTACAGCCGTGTTTCCCTGGCGTCGCATGGTAGTGATCAACCAGTTTTCGTCGAACACCATCTTGGGCAAGGTAAAAGCAGTCAGTATCGTTGCTTCAGATTCTGCGAGTTTATCAGAGCCTTCCAAATGAAGAGAACCATGAAAATCACCGTATTCATCAAAAAACCAAACAATCCTACAAGGAAAATAAGATAAAAAACTTGTAAAACCAGGTTGTCATTAACTTCCAGAGCCGAACATGCCAGAAACGCTTCTGATGAAAGTTTTGACGGATTCTTCCTGACAAGGGAATGGTGTGAGCTCAACCTCACCGATCCGAACGGGACCGGTGCCATTTGAAAGAGCATCATATTGTAAGACTGAAAAAGAGTTTATAATTATAATAGCTGCCGAAGAGGCACGCGACGGGAGTTATGCCACTTTAGTTCAAAAAATGTCATTTTTGACCAGTTTTTAAACGATCATAACTTTTGTTGTAGGAGGTCTACGGAAACGGGGTTGGTTTTAATCGATAGACATATACTTAACCTAAAAAACGTTTTTTATGGCCAAAAAGATTTGGCAACACAGTTTTGAGTAAAAGTCAATGCAAATTTAGCTTTTTTCAATTGAGTTTTGCCAGAAACTGGTTGGGTTTTGTTGTTTGGCTATAAAGAACAACTTTTAGTTCAAATCAATACCTATCGATTAAAACCAACCCCGTTTCTGTAGACCTCCTAAAACAAAAGTTATGATCGTTTAAAAAATGGTCAAAAATGACATTTTTTAAACTAAAAGTGGCATAACTCCCGTCGCGTGCCTCTTCGGCAGCTATAAATTTTTTTTCAGTTTTACAATATGATGCTCTTTCGAATGGCACCGGTCCCGTTCGGATCGGTGCGGTTGAGCTCCCACCATTCCCTTGTGAGATTCGAGACTTGCATGAAGATTCAAAACGCACACCGCTAAAAAAAACAGTGTGCAAGATTCACATCACTATTCGTCGACGCCAAATCCTTTTTTCCGGAGTCTTCCAAATCAGCTTTCGCCGGCCAAAATCCAATCACAGCTTGATCATATAGGGCCTAAAGCAGGGCAATCGGTCAACGTGCCGCAACTCATCAAGTAAGCCATCGACAAACGAACATCCATGCTGGCCAGGGTAGGATGTCCGGGAGCTATCTGTCTAATCCGTAGGCAATCACTTTACAGCTATCTGTCTAATCCGTAGGTTGTAAAGTGGCCTCAAAGATCGGTTACATGTTTACGTAGTCTTAGTAGTATTCATTACAGTTTTCCTGACCAATGTTGTGTTTGTCATCAACAGCAAATAAGAAAACCAATTTATAATAACACACTTCTTTAAATTTCAAAAAGTAAAAAGATACAACACAAACACGATTTGCGCGAATATCAGCTCCAATGCATCGGTTCATACGGACTTGGTCCTGGTGCCATCATGCCATACTCGTTTGACGTGTCCATGGACATCTGGGATGGGGGCACGATATTGGGAACTGTCGCGGTGGGGATCGGGCTCTGTGGACCCTGTTCATGTTAGGACTTTAATTGATTGTAATAACTATCTTAAAGCTAACTAACATTGTCAGACACTTCTATTCAGTTCGTAAAGATGTTCGATATTGAACTTTGTTTTTTCCCGGGACAGCCTGATTGGCGAATCTGGAGCACCCAGATTCCCGATTGGAAGGCCCAACTGTTCAAGTTAGGACTTTAATTGATTGTAATAACTATCTTAAAGCTAACTAACATTGTCAGACACTTCTATTCAGTTCATAAAGATGTTCGGAATTGAACTTTGTTTTTTCCCGGGACAGCCTGATTGGCGAATCTGGAGCACCCAGATTCCCGATTGGAAGGCCCAACTGTTCATGTTGGGACTTTAATTGGTTGTTAGGACTATTTTAAAGCTAACGAACATTGTCAGACATTTCTATTCAGTTCATAAAGATGTTCGGAATTGAACTTTGTTTTTTCCCGGGACCGCCTGATTGGCGAATCTGGAGCACCCAGATTCCCGATTGGAAGGCCCAACTGTTCATGTTGGGACTTTAATTGGTTGTTAGGACTATTTTAAAGCTAACGAACATTGTCAGACATTTCTATTCAGTTCATAAAGATGTTCGGAATTGAACTTTGTTTTTTCCCGGGACAGCCTGATTGGCGAATCTGGAGCACCCAGATTCCCGATTGGAAGGCCCAACTGTTCATGTTGGGACTTTAATTGGTTGTTAGGACTATTTTAAAGCTAACGAACATTGTCAGACATTTCTATTCAGTTCATAAAGATGTTCGGAATTGAACTTTGTTTTTTCCCGGGACCGCCTGATTGGCGAATCTGGAGCACCCAGATTCCCGATTGGAAGGCCCAACTGTTCATGTTGGGACTTTAATTGGTTGTTAGGACTATTTTAAAGCTAACGAACATTGTCAGACATTTCTATTCAGTTCGTAAAGATGTTCGGAATTGAACTTTGTTTTTTCCCGGGACAGCCTGATTGGCGAATCTGGAGCACCCACATTCCCGATTGGAAGGCCCAACTGTTCATGTTGGGACTTTAATTGGTTGTTAGGACTATTTTAAAGCTAACGAACATTGTCAGACATTTCTATTCAGTTCGTAAAGATGTTCGGAATTGAACTTTGTTATTTCCCGGGACCGCCTGATTGGCGAATCTGGAGCACCCAGATTCCCGATTGGAAGGCCCAACTGTTCAAGTTAGGACTTTAATTGGTTGTTGGGACTATTTTAAAGCTAACGAACATTGTCAGACATTTCTATTCAGTTCGTAAAGATGTTCGGAATTGAACTTTGTTATTTCCCGGGACCGCCTGATTGGCGAATCTGGAGCACCCAGATTCCCGATTGGAAGGCCCAACTGTTCAAGTTAGGACTTTAATTGGTTGTTGGGACTATTTTAAAGCTAACGAACATTGTCAGACATTTCTATTCAGTTCGTAAAGATGTTCGGAATTGAACTTTGTTTTTTCCCGGGACAGCCTGATTGGCGAATCTGGAGCACCCAGATTCCCGATTGGAAGGCCCAACTGTTCATGTTGGGACTTTAATTGGTTGTTAGGACTATTTTAAAGCTAACGAACATTGTCAGACATTTCTATTCAGTTCATAAAGATGTTCGGAATTGAACTTTGTTATTTCCCGGGACCGCCTGATTGGCGAATCTGGAGCACCCAGATTCCCGATTGGAAGGCCCAACTGTTCAAGTTAGGACTTTAATTGGTTGTTGGGACTATTTTAAAGCTAACGAACATTGTCAGACATTTCTATTCAGTTCGTAAAGATGTTCGGAATTGAACTTTGTTTTTTCCCGGGACCGCCTGATTGGCGAATCTGGAGCACCCAGATTCCCGATTGGAAGGCCCAACTGTTCAAGTTAGGACTTTAATTGGTTGTTGGGACTATTTTAAAGCTAACGAACATTGTCAGACATTTCTATTCAGTTCGTAAAGATGTTCGGAATTGAACTTTGTTTTTTCCCGGGACCGCCTGATTGGCGAATCTGGAGCACCCAGATTCCCGATTGGAAGGCCCAACTGTTCAAGTTAGGACTTTAATTGGTTGTTGGGACTATTTTAAAGCTAACGAACATTGTCAGACATTTCTATTCAGTTCATAAAGATGTTCGGAATTGAACTTTGTTATTTCCCGGGACCGCCTGATTGGCGAATCTGGAGCACCCAGATTCCCGATTGGAAGGCCCAACTGTTCATGTTGGGACTTTAATTGGTTGTTAGGACTATTTTAAAGCTAACGAACATTGTCAGACATTTCTATTCAGTTCGTAAAGATGTTCGGAATTGAACTTTGTTATTTCCCGGGACCGCCTGATTGGCGAATCTGGAGCACCCAGATTCCCGATTGGAAGGCCCAACTGTTCAAGTTAGGACTTTAATTGGTTGTTGGGACTATTTTAAAGCTAACGAACATTGTCAGACATTTCTATTCAGTTCGTAAAGATGTTCGGAATTGAACTTTGTTATTTCCCGGGACCGCCTGATTGGCGAATCTGGAGCACCCAGATTCCCGATTGGAAGGCCCAACTGTTCAAGTTAGGACTTTAATTGGTTGTTGGGACTATTTTAAAGCTAACGAACATTGTCAGACATTTCTATTCAGTTCGTAAAGATGTTCGGAATTGAACTTTGTTTTTTCCCGGGACAGCCTGATTGGCGAATCTGGAGCACCCAGATTCCCGATTGGAAGGCCCAACTGTTCATGTTGGGACTTTAATTGGTTGTTAGGACTATTTTAAAGCTAACGAACATTGTCAGACATTTCTATTCAGTTCATAAAGATGTTCGGAATTGAACTTTGTTTTTTCCCGGGACCGCCTGATTGGCGAATCTGGAGCACCCAGATTCCCGATTAGAAGGCCCAACTGTTCAAGTTAGGACTTTAATTGATTGTAATAACTATCTTAAAGCTAACGAACATTGTCAGACATTTCTATTCAGTTCATAAAGATGTTCGGAATTGAACTTTGTTTTTTCCCGGGACAGCCTGATTGGCGAATCTGGAGCACCCAGATTCCCGATTAGAAGGCCCAACTGTTCAAGTTAGGACTTTAATTGATTGTAATAACTATCTTAAAGCTAACTAACATTGTCAGACACTTCTATTCAGTTCGTAAAGATGTTCGGAATTGAACTTTGTTTTTTCCCGGGACCGCCTGATTGGCGAATCTGGAGCACCCAGATTCCCGATTAGAAGGCCCAACTGTTCAAGTTAGGACTTTAATTGATTGTAATAACTATCTTAAAACTAACTAACATTGTCAGACACTTCTATTCAGTTCGTAAAGATGTTCGGAATTGAACTTTGTTTTTTCCCGGGACAGCCTGATTGGCGAATCTGGAGCACCCAGATTCCCGATTGGAAGGCCCAACTGTTCATGTTAGGACTTTAATTGATTGTAATAACTATCTTAAAGCTAACTAACATTGTCAGACACTTCTATTCAGTTCGTAAAGATGTTCGGAATTGAACTTTGTTTTTTCCCGGGACAGCCTGATTGGCGAATCTGGAGCACCCAGATTCCCGATTGGAAGGCCCAACTGTTCAAGTTAGGACTTTAATTGATTGTAATAACTATCTTAAAGCTAACTAACATTGTCAGACACTTCTATTCAGTTCATAAAGATGTTCGGAATTGAACTTTGTTTTTTCCCGGGACAGCCTGATTGGCGAATCTGGAGCACCCAGATTCCCGATTGGAAGGCCCAACTGTTCATGTTGGGACTTTAATTGGTTGTTAGGACTATTTTAAAGCTAACGAACATTGTCAGACATTTCTATTCAGTTCATAAAGATGTTCGGAATTGAACTTTGTTTTTTCCCGGGACAGCCTGATTGGCGAATCTGGAGCACCCAGATTCCCGATTGGAAGGCCCAACTGTTCATGTTGGGACTTTAATTGGTTGTTAGGACTATTTTAAAGCTAACGAACATTGTCAGACATTTCTATTCAGTTCATAAAGATGTTCGGAATTGAACTTTGTTTTTTCCCGGGACAGCCTGATTGGCGAATCTGGAGCACCCAGATTCCCGATTGGAAGGCCCAACTGTTCATGTTGGGACTTTAATTGGTTGTTAGGACTATTTTAAAGCTAACGATTATTGTCAGACATTTCTATTCAGTTCATAAAGATGTTCGGAATTGAACTTTGTTTTTTCCCGGGACAGCCTGATTGGCGAATCTGGAGCACCCAGATTCCCGATTGGAAGGCCCAACTGTTCATGTTGGGACTTTAATTGGTTGTTAGGACTATTTTAAAGCTAACGAACATTGTCAGACATTTCTATTCAGTTCATAAAGATGTTCGGAATTGAACTTTGTTTTTTCCCGGGACAGCCTGATTGGCGAATCTGGAGCACCCAGATTCCCGATTGGAAGGCCCAACTGTTCATGTTGGGACTTTAATTGGTTGTTAGGACTATTTTAAAGCTAACGAACATTGTCAGACATTTCTATTCAGTTCATAAAGATGTTCGGAATTGAACTTTGTTTTTTCCCGGGACAGCCTGATTGGCGAATCTGGAGCACCCAGATTCCCGATTGGAAGGCCCAACTGTTCATGTTGGGACTTTAATTGGTTGTTAGGACTATTTTAAAGCTAACGATTATTGTCAGACATTTCTATTCAGTTCATAAAGATGTTCGGAATTGAACTTTGTTTTTTCCCGGGACAGCCTGATTGGCGAATCTGGAGCACCCAGATTCCCGATTGGAAGGCCCAACTGTTCAAGTTATGACTTTAATTGGTTGTTGGGACTATTTTAAAGCTAACGAACATTGTCAGACATTTCTATTCAGTTCGTAAAGATGTTCGGAATTGAACTTTGTTTTTTCCCGGGACAGCCTGATTGGCGAATCTGGAGCACCCAGATTCCCGATTGGAAGGCCCAACTGTTCATGTTGGGACTTTAATTGGTTGTTAGGACTATTTTAAAGCTAACGAACATTGTCAGACATTTCTATTCAGTTCGTAAAGATGTTCGGAATTGAACTTTGTTATTTCCCGGGACCGCCTGATTGGCGAATCTGGAGCACCCAGATTCCCGATTAGAAGGCCCAACTGTTCAAGTTAGGACTTTAATTGATTGTAATAACTATCTTAAAGCTAACTAACATTGTCAGACACTTCTATTCAGTTCATAAAGATGTTCGGAATTGAACTTTGTTTTTTCCCGGGACCGCCTGATTGGCGAATCTGGAGCACCCAGATTCCCGATTGGAAGGCCCAACTGTTCAAGTTAGGACTTTAATTGATTGTAATAACTATCTTAAAGCTAACTAACATTGTCAGACACTTCTATTCAGTTCATAAAGATGTTCGGAATTGAACTTTGTTTTTTCCCGGGACAGCCTGATTGGCGAATCTGGAGCACCCAGATTCCCGATTGGAAGGCCCAACTGTTCAAGTTAGGACTTTAATTGATTGTAATAACTATCTTAAAGCTAACTAACATTGTCAGACACTTCTATTCAGTTCATAAAGATGTTCGGAATTGAACTTTGTTTTTTCCCGGGACAGCCTGATTGGCGAATCTGGAGCACCCAGATTCCCGATTAGAAGGCCCAACTGTTCAAGTTAGGACTTTAATTGGTTGTTGGGACTATTTTAAAGCTAACGAACATTGTCAGACATTTCTATTCAGTTCATAAAGATGTTCGGAATTGAACTTTGTTATTTCCCGGGACCGCCTGATTGGCGAATCTGGAGCACCCAGATTCCCGATTAGAAGGCCCAACTGTTCAAGTTAGGACTTTAATTGATTGTAATAACTATCTTAAAGCTAACTAACATTGTCAGACACTTCTATTCAGTTCATAAAGATGTTCGGAATTGAACTTTGTTTTTTCCCGGGACAGCCTGATTGACGAATCTGGAGCACCCAGATTCCCGATTAGAAGGCCCAACTGTTCAAGTTAGGACTTTAATTGATTGTAATAACTATCTTAAAGCTAACTAACATTGTCAGACACTTCTATTCAGTTCATAAAGATGTTTGGAATTGAACTTTGTTTTTTCCCGGGACAGCCTGATTGACGAATCTGGAGCACCCAGATTCCCGATTAGAAGGCCCAACTGTTCAAGTTAGGACTTTAATTGATTGTAATAACTATCTTAAAGCTAACTAACATTGTCAGACACTTCTATTCAGTTCATAAAGATGTTCGGAATTGAACTTTGTTATTTCCCGGGACCGCCTGATTGGCGAATCTGGAGCACCCAGATTCCCGATTAGAAGGCCCAACTGTTCAAGTTAGGACTTTAATTGATTGTAATAACTATCTTAAAGCTAACTAACATTGTCAGACATTTCTATTCAGTTCATAAAGATGTTCGGAATTGAACTTTGTTTTTTCCCGGGACAGCCTGATTGGCGAATCTGGAGCACCCAGATTCCCGATTAGAAGGCCCAACTGTTCAAGTTAGGACTTTAATTGATTGTAATAACTATCTTAAAGCTAACTAACATTGTCAGACACTTCTATTCAGTTCATAAAGATGTTCGGAATTGAACTTTGTTTTTTCCCGGGACAGCCTGATTGGCGAATCTGGAGCACCCAGATTCCCGATTAGAAGGCCCAACTGTTCATGTTAGGACTTTAATTAAATGTTAGGACTATTTTAAAGCTGGTTGACGTTGTCAGATACTTCTATTCAGTTCATAAAGATGTTCGGAATTGAACTTTGTTTTTTCCCGGGACCGCCTGATTGGCGAATCTGGAGCACCCAGATTCCCGATTGGAAGGCCCAACTGTTCAAGTTAGGACTTTAATTGATTGTAATAACTATCTTAAAGCTAACGAACATTGTCAGACACTTCTATTCAGTTCATAAAGATGTTCGGAATTGAACTTTGTTTTTTCCCGGGACAGCCTGATTGGCGAATCTGGAGCACCCAGATTCCCGATTGGAAGGCCCAACTGTTCAAGTTAGGACTTTAATTGATTGTAATAACTATCTTAAAGCTAACGAACATTGTCAGACACTTCTATTCAGTTCATAAAGATGTTCGGAATTGAACTTTGTTTTTTCCCGGGACAGCCTGATTGGCGAATCTGGAGCACCCAGATTCCCGATTAGAAGGCCCAACTGTTCATGTTAGGACTTTAATTAAATGTTAGGACTATTTTAAAGCTGGTTGACGTTGTCAGATACTTCTATTCAGTTCATAAAGATGTTCGGAATTGAACTTTGTTTTTTCCCGGGACCGCCTGATTGGCGAATCTGGAGCACCCAGATTCCCGATTGGA
Organism: Panagrellus sp. LJ2284; assembly: GCA_024447225.1. Classification (NCBI taxonomy): domain Eukaryota; kingdom Metazoa; phylum Nematoda; class Chromadorea; order Rhabditida; family Panagrolaimidae; genus Panagrellus; species Panagrellus sp. LJ2284. Next base: position 402,415 of record JAMRYC010000014.1, on the reverse strand, counting down.
AGGCCCAACTGTTCAAGTTAGGACTTTAATTGATTGTAATAACTATCTTAAAGCTAACTAACATTGTCAGACACTTCTATTCAGTTCATAAAGATGTTCGGAATTGAACTTTGTTTTTTCCCGGGACAGCCTGATTGGCGAATCTGGAGCACCCAGATTCCCGATTGGAAGGCCCAACTGTTCATGTTGGGACTTTAATTGATTGTAATAACTATCTTAAAGCTAACTAACATTGTCAGACACTTCTATTCAGTTCATAAAGATGTTCGGAATTGAACTTTGTTTTTTCCCGGGACCGCCTGATTGGCGAATCTGGAGCACCCAGATTCCCGATTGGAAGGCCCAACTGTTCAAGTTAGGACTTTAATTGATTGTAATAACTATCTTAAAGCTAACTAACATTGTCAGACACTTCTATTCAGTTCATAAAGATGTTCGGAATTGAACTTTGTTTTTTCCCGGGACAGCCTGATTGGCGAATCTGGAGCACCCAGATTCCCGATTGGAAGGCCCAACTGTTCATGTTGGGACTTTAATTGGTTGTTAGGACTATTTTAAAGCTAACTAACATTGTCAGACACTTCTATTCAGTTCATAAAGATGTTCGGAATTGAACTTTGTTTTTTCCCGGGACAGCCTGATTGGCGAATCTGGAGCACCCAGATTCCCGATTAGAAGGCCTAACTGTTCAAGTTAGGACTTTAATTGGTTGTTGGGACTATTTTAAAGCTAACGAACATTGTCAGACATTTCTATTCAGTTCATAAAGATGTTCGGAATTGAACTTTGTTTTTTCCCGGGACAGCCTGATTGGCGAATCTGGAGCACCCAGATTCCCGATTAGAAGGCCTAACTGTTCAAGTTAGGACTTTAATTGGTTGTTGGGACTATTTTAAAGCTAACGAACATTGTCAGACATTTCTATTCAGTTCGTAAAGATGTTCGGAATTGAACTTTGTTTTTTCCCGGGACAGCCTGATTGGCGAATCTGGAGCACCCAGATTCCCGATTGGAAGGCCCAACTGTTCATGTTGGGACTTTAATTGGTTGTTAGGACTATTTTAAAGCTAACTAACATTGTCAGACACTTCTATTCAGTTCATAAAGATGTTCGGAATTGAACTTTGTTTTTTCCCGGGACAGCCTGATTGGCGAATCTGGAGCACCCAGATTCCCGATTGGAAGGCCCAACTGTTCATGTTGGGACTTTAATTGATTGTTAGGACTATTTTAAAGCTAACTAACATTGTCAGACACTTCTATTCAGTTCATAAAGATGTTCGGAATTGAACTTTGTTTTTTCCCGGGACAGCCTGATTGGCGAATCTGGAGCACCCAGATTCCCGATTGGAAGGCCTAACTGTTCAAGCTAGGACTTTAATTGATTGTAATAACTATCTTAAAGCTAACGAACATTGTCAGACATTTCTATTCAGTTCATAAAGATGTTCGGAATTAAACTTTGTTTTTTCCCGGGACAGCCTGATTGGCGAATCTGGAGCACCCAGATTCCCGATTAGAAGGCCCAACTGTTCAAGTTAGGACTTTAATTGGTTGTTGGGACTATTTTAAAGCTAACGAACATTGTGAGACATTTCTATTCAGTTCGTAAAGATGTTCGGAATTGAACTTTGTTTTTTCCCGGGACAGCCTGATTGGCGAATCTGGAGCACCCAGATTCCCGATTAGAAGGCCCAACTGTTCAAGTTAGGACTTTAATTGGTTGTTGGGACTATTTTAAAGCTAACGAACATTGTGAGACATTTCTATTCAGTTCGTAAAGATGTTCGGAATTGAACTTTGTTTTTTCCCGGGACAGCCTGATTGGCGAATCTGGAGCACCCAGATTCCCGATTAGAAGGCCCAACTGTTCATGTTGGGACTTTAATTGGTTGTTAGGACTATTTTAAAGCTAACTAACATTGTCAGACACTTCTATTCAGTTCATAAAGATGTTCGGAATTGAACTTTGTTTTTTCCCGGGACAGCCTGATTGGCGAATCTGGAGCACCCAGATTCCCGATTGGAAGGCCCAACTGTTCAAGTTAGGACTTTAATTGATTGTAATAACTATCTTAAAGCTAACGAACATTGTCAGACATTTCTATTCAGTTCATAAAGATGTTCGGAATTGAACTTTGTTTTTTCCCGGGACAGCCTGATTGGCGAATCTGGAGCACCCAGATTCCCGATTAGAAGGCCCAACTGTTCAAGTTAGGACTTTAATTGGTTGTTGGGACTATTTTAAAGCTAACGAACATTGTGAGACATTTCTATTCAGTTCGTAAAGATGTTCGGAATTGAACTTTGTTTTTTCCCGGGACCGCCTGATTGGCGAATCTGGAGCACCCAGATTCCCGATTAGAAGGCCCAACTGTTCAAGTTAGGACTTTAATTGGTTGTTGGGACTATTTTAAAGCTAACGAACATTGTCAGACATTTCTATTCAGTTCGTAAAGATGTTCGGAATTGAACTTTGTTTTTTCCCGGGACAGCCTGATTGGCGAATCTGGAGCACCCAGATTCCCGATTGGAAGGCCCAACTGTTCATGTTGGGACTTTAATTGGTTGTTAGGACTATTTTAAAGCTAACTAACATTGTCAGACACTTCTATTCAGTTCATAAAGATGTTCGGAATTGAACTTTGTTTTTTCCCGGGACAGCCTGATTGGCGAATCTGGAGCACCCAGATTCCCGATTGGAAGGCCCAACTGTTTAAGTTAGGACTTTTATTGATTGTAATAACTATCTTAAAGCTAACTAACATTGTCAGACACTTCTATTCAGTTCATAAAGATGTTCGGAATTGAACTTTGTTTTTTCCCGGGACAGCCTGATTGGCGAATCTGGAGCACCCAGATTCCCGATTAGAAGGCCCAACTGTTCATGTTAGGACTTTAATTGGTTGTTGGGACTATTTTAAAGCTAACGAACATTGTCAGACATTTCTATTCAGTTCGTAAAGATGTTCGGAATTGAACTTTGTTTTTTCCCGGGACAGCCTGATTGGCGAATCTGGAGCACCCAGATTCCCGATTGGAAGGCCCAACTGTTCATGTTAGGACTTTAATTGGTTGTTGGGACTATTTTAAAGCTAACGAACATTGTCAGACATTTCTATTCAGTTCATAAAGATGTTCGGAATTGAACTTTGTTTTTTCCCGGGACAGCCTGATAACGCGACAGGTGCTGAGAACGTACGCACGATCTTTGAAATCGTCAACAAATCCCTCGTTTTGTACGGCCGTACTTCTCTCTTGAAAGTTTAGTTTCGAGCCGAAAAGATCCAATGAAGTGTTCATCTCGTTTTGAATGATTTGTTAATTACCGATCAATGGTGCTAAAACAACGTCTTTTTCGCTTTATTTTCAAGTGTGATGTACAGTAAAAACATAACAATTTGTAAACTATAAAGACAATAACTGCAAATGTATAAAACTGGCATGTAGCTCAAATCGAAGCCTTCTCTGGTAAAAAGCAGAATAATGATGTAGAATCGAAGGTTAGTACCCGCCGGCTGGTTGAACTGAACACCTTAGGATGTTTGATTGCAATGACAGACTGGATATCTATAAATGAAAACAGTTTTTCCCAGCAACTCCTTTCTGTCTGACACACTTTCAAATAGCGCATCGAGTGAACGGATTTTATCGTTTCGCACCCCAAGCCCCTGTCCCCAAACTGTCTTTGCTTCATTTTGAGCTATGAATCAAGTAGAACTGATAAAAAATGGCGGATATCGTCTGACAAGCGCGGCAGAGATCAACACACAAAACACACACCACCGACTGGGGCGGTCCCGAGTGGCCTCGGGTCGTGTGTGCGTTCGACACACAACGCCAGAGCACTGCGGCGGTCGCGCTCGTCGTAACGATTAGCAGTTTTGACCTGACTGCCGTCGGCATTATCGCCTGATTCCCCCCCTGTTTCCTCCATCATTTCCCCCTATTTCTTCTCCCAACAGAATCCCTACTCGTAGGTGGTCAGATTGCGGCCAATTTGGGCAAAATCTGCCGGAGGGAAGTAGCCCTTTGGCCACCCGAGCGATTCAGGTGTGCGTGCATTTTTGAATATTTTTTGACGGCCCCGAAACCAGTTTTTTTCGACAAAAATCCCCGCGAATGACGCATACAGTTCATTTTTCGAAACCAAAACGGCCCAAAAGCTAATAATATCTGCTCCAGCTTCGAGCTTTCTGATTCTCGACTTCAAGAGTATCGACTTTATATAAATTTCGCGACAATTGTGTCAATTTTATCAACTTTTCGTTGTATGCGCCCCGTAAACGCTGTTTAAAACATATCGTAGTAACCTATGAGGTTGCATGATCGCCAAATGGCTTGCCCATTACAGTTTTCCCGTCTTGACCCCTGACCGCATTGTTTTTAGCGATCAGTGGTTTTTTTCCCGATGAAAGCCTTACTTTTGCTGGCTTTTATACTGTTTTTTCCGTAAGATGTCAAACTCAGACATCAGATGCTTCCTGGGGGCATCGTTTTTGTCTCATTCCACGGATTCCGAGCCTTGTGGTGTTTTTTTTCTGTCCATTTCGCATCGAATAGCCTGAAAAACATTTCCTGTGACCTCAGTTCTCGTCAGGGATGCGAAGCGAAATTTCTCCCGGGAGCTCCCGGGAGAATTCTCCCACCTTTTTGAAAATCTCCGGAGATTTCGCAATCGAACTTAAGAAAATTTTGAAAAACGTGGATAAAACAAAAATTTTATAAAAAATATTTTCTTCGTTAAAAAGCATTATAAAACAGAAGCAATCATTATTTTAAGCATTGCGTTCGCATAGGCAATCAATTTTTCAAAATAAGTAATTTGGGAGAAATCTCCCGGGAGCTCCCGGGAGAAATCTCCGGAGAATCTCCCAAAAATATTTTCTCCCGGGAGATTTCGCAACCCTGGTTCTCGTTCTTCCTTTGATTCTGGATTCTGTTTACCCACCCTTGCCCCTCTTAACAGGGTTTTCATCATTGAGTTTCCGCGGGCATTGGCCAGCAAGCGCGATTAGACGGTGCATGAAAAATACAAATTTGCGATTTTGTAAAGAAAAAAACTGTAAACGCTGACCTTTTTTCATGACTGTACGGGCACAATGTACGGTAATGGCATCGTATGGTGGTCCCGTAGGCGACTTCCTTCTGTAAAAAAAGCGTGTTATTTCAATTCGCTCAAAGTTTAGTGTAGTTCGCATACCTTTTTCGCGTAGTTCCGCAATAGGCATCGCGTCATCTGGCGTCGTCTGCGTCATCTCGCGTCGTCTTGGGGCCCGGTCGTGGGAGGTCGCCGGATTGGTGGCGCCTGGAAAACGGCACGTTGTTAGTTTGTGAAAACACAAAAAGAAAAGTGCGGCACAGATTGGCGGGGTCCAGCATCCTTTTTAATTTGTTTTGGGCCCAGTTGGTGCCGAACTCGTCCGCCAATCCGTGCCGCCAGCCGTGAACTGGGCCACGCCGCGCAAGACAGAACCGCCTCCCGTTTGAGGTAGCGGTTCTGTCTGGTTAAAAGTCGCCCAGCGGCAACCACTGAAGGTTGCCACTGGCGATTCGCGCCGACACAATCGGTGTCGGGGCTGCTAAAGCCCGCGGAAACTATGGGTAGTTCCGGGGTTGCTGCCCTCGGCAAAGCGCCCGAGGGTTGCGCAAACCCCGACAATTTGTCGGGGTTTCGTTAAAAGTCGCCCAGCGGCAACCAATGAAGGTTGCCACTGGCGATTCGCGCCGACACATCTCTGGTGTCGGGGCTGTTAAAGCCCGCAAGAACTATGGAGAGTTTTGGGGTTGCTGTCCCTCGGTAAAGCGCCCGAGGGTGCGCACCCCGACATTCTGTCGGGGATTTCTAGACTCAGCCCGCCGGATCCTTCCGGCAGGCTAAGGACCCCCAGGCATTTAGCCCGAAGGTTGCGCGCCTCGAAGGGCATCTCTAATGGCTTTTGCCATATAAATGAATCACACCGGGTAATTCCGGCATGTTCAATAAACGCTTTTTTTCAAAAATGTGCTTGTTAGCAACGCGTTGCAATCGAAAAGAACGATTTAGTTAAAAAATACATCCAGCTTTTTCGGCTTTACTAAGCTTTAGTGCTAAATCTGTTTTACATAGCAAGTTGAAATTTTAAGTTTTATAAAATTTGGTTACATCATATTTTAAGTGTTTCACTTATTTTTTAACACAAACAAAAGATTGCCTTTTTAAAGGTTTCGTTTGATTTAAAAACATATTTTGCGGCACCTTATCTTAAGTGTTATCAATTTTGCAAGCACAAAATGACTTCATTTTGGTCAAAAACGATCATTTCAAAGTTATAAAAAGCGTGTGATCTTCCTTTTAAACTGTTTTTAAATATTCTCTAAGAATAAGTTCAAAATCATCATTAGCCTTGAGCCAGTTTCAATGGGCGCAAGGTTAAAAATCCGCAATTTAGCGTGTGGATCATTTATAGAATTGAAAAATGAGTTGTCAATCAATCAATAGTTGTGTCAAATGACTAATTAACTTTAAAATTTGAATTAGCACTATGTTCGTGCTTCATTGTTAGCATGCAATTCATAGCAGATCCACTGTTTTCAGAGGAAATGCTTTTGCTCATGGCAACCGCCAGGTTTTTTTTTAAATTTCGCGTTCTAATTCAATGCAAATGTCTGTGGGAGGGCGATAGTAGCTTTAAACTGCCGCTAACGCTTATCTTCAAGTTTTCAAAATCAAAAGGGTTAAAATAGAAAACTGAGGGGCGCATATTTGTAATTTATCATGTGATAAATTCTAAATAACTTTGGCTTCTTTCGCCAAGGCGCTATCCTCCTCATCTCCATCAAACCTGGCCCATAATTGGGCATTTGGGCCATTGGCAACGCTCGGTTTGATCGCCATGTCCGCCGCACAAATGTGCCGTTGCTCATTGCCGGAGGCGGTCGTCGCTTCAAGGCCATTCGAGTCGTGTCACATCCGGTTTGAACTCGCTTGACGGCTTTGATCATCTGTCCTGAGCTTCTGGACTGTTGCTCTTGTTTCGTTTCTTCTTGGATTGGTGAGTCTTTGTACTCACGCCGGGTCATTGTCCTGAAATTAGCTTATTAGTGATCGTCCCACTGTTTTTATGGTTTCCACCCTTACCTGACCCACAAAGACTGCTTTACATTGTCCCATTCCGTGAACTGTCACATGAATCAATGTTCGTGCCGTGCCTTCCGGGATTCATCTTTTTGATTTGGGTGATTCCCCCACATGTTCTGCCTTCTGGCTTCTTGATGGCCTAACCGATAAACGGTTTCATTCGGGGTTCATGTCAGTCCGTTGGTAGGTTCCGCTGTTTCGGTTCATTTACATGGGCTTCTTTTTTGGCTTTTGAAGCGACTTGCCAGAGGCGGTTGGTGACGTCCTTCTTTCAATCAGGGGGTTCCTTGGTTGTCTCATATGGGTTCGATCTTGAAGGTGTCAGCAGATACGTCGGATGGTCTTCATTCATCCTTTGACGGCTTCACGCATAGTTAATCTGCCATCTCTTCTTGCTTTTGGCAATCGTATTCGCGGGGATTGCTGCTCCTTCCTGGCTCATACACGCTTCTGAACTAAAGTTCAAAGTAGTTGGCGTTACAGTCTTTGGTTTCGGGGGTGTCTGTAGGTAGGGGGCGCTGGCACTGACTGGGTTCACGGCTTATTGATTGGTTTATCAGTTTTCTGAAAAAAACACGTTGCTTTATCACCAGTTTTATAAAAGAAAGTGCTCAACCAACCTTATAGGGACACTGGTGGTCCATTTGCGAGTTTCTTCTCTTTCTTTTCGCATATGTGCGATGTCATATCTGTAGAGGCTTCACGCGTCAAAGGCGGCATGGCATCTCTTTACAAGCTGTTTTTTGAAGTTATTTGATTTGATTTTATGGGGTTTCCTTGCGACGAATCGTGTCTTGCGGCATTCAATGCGGCGTATTGTCGACCAGCTTCTCGGCGGGGCATCAGAAGTTGTAGTTTTATCTGGAAGACAGGTCGGGAGCGGGGTCGTGATATTCGTAGGCTGCATTTTGAAAGCATCTTTAATCATGGCTTCTGGGGGTCGGCGATCTCATGAGTGGCACATCTGTCGCTGATTCTGTTAGATCAAGATTTCGGAGCGATTCTGTATCCGTCGCTTTCATTGTAGCATTTGGATCTTCAGCAGTTGGCTGGGTTGTTAGTGGTTTCGATAAGGGCGTTATCAGATGGCGTAGTCTCGGCATGTTATCATCAAGTTTGTAGCTGCGTTAGAGTGGATGCATTCATCGTGGGTTGTTCCTTAGCGCGTTAAAATCTTCAACTGATGTGCTTGGCCGGGTTATCCTTGGCTAGTGAAGAGCTGTTGTTGTTAGCGCGAACTTCGGGTTTTCAGCAGGGTTAGAAACGAGTTCATCTCTTGGAAACAGCTCTAGCAGGCTGCTTCACGGCACATCTGGATGGCGGTGGCATCACGGCAGATTCCTCGTGGAAGATGGTGTGACAGCTGAAAAAAACGTGTTATCATCTATCTTGTTCATAATTGCATTGAATCAACCAACCTTTTTGCTGTTGCATCAATTGTTGAGTCTGTTTGGCGACTCGGGGTTAGAACTTCGGTGTCAGCTTCACCGGTAGTATGAGTAAGTGTTGAAACAAGTAAGTTGTTGGGTGTTGAGTGCGTTACGGTAGCACATTTTGGCGTAAATGACGCGTAGTTTCGCGATTTTGAAGAATCCGACGAGATAGTCGGTGGCACTTTGAGGGCTGAGACGGCCGACGACTGGAAGCACAAAGCAGTCGTGTAGTTAAGACGCTTATGGATGCATTTGAAATGCTTGCGGGACTTCTCGTAGTAGTGGATTCACGCTTGGCAACGGTACTGGGATGAAGGCGGGAAGACTTCTTCGCGTTGCTGGTGATGATAGCCGACTTACAGACAGTCATCAAAATGAACTGCTTGCGGAAATGTTGTCAACGGTGGACAATGATTGGCTTTTCGTCAACGTTTTCAGTAGATCCATAATAGCTGGATTCGAACTGGTGTCGATTGAGACGGTGACAAGGAGGCGGATTCTTGGCACAATGGGTGGCACTGGTGGACTTGCGAGCTTTTGGGTGGATACGAGCTAACAAGAGGTATGGTTACGGCACGAAATCGAGGTCATGGCGCTGCGGATATGACTTCTTTGGCGGAGTTGTAGGTTTTCGTGGTGGAGTTAGATGAGTTTGGTTACTGGTAACTGTGACGACGCTGCTCTCGTAGCAACCATTGGCGAGATTGGCGCCTCCGGCTTCTTGAAACAGCCGGGTGGGAGAAGCAGGTACAAATGGGGAGGTCATGGTGGACTTGTAAGTGGTTTGCTGGTTTCTGGAGACATGGATATCAGGGCCAGCGTTGATGATCAGAGTCGGGATCGGATGAGATGCATGATTGACTTCTGGTAGCGGTGGTGATACCGTACTCGTAGCGACCAAAACTGATGGGGGCGCCTCCGGCGAACAGCCGGGTGGGAGATTACGGATCGAGTGGCACTGCTAGAGGCAAGTCGGTGGATTTGGAGGATGTTTGGGTGGGTTGCTTGGCACGGGCCAAATCTGGAGACACAGAGATGAGGCAAACGTCGGTGATCGGAGTCGAGATCGGATGAAATGTTCGGTCGACTTCTGGTAGCGTACTGTTACGACACTGCTCTCGTAGCAACCATTGACGAGATTGGCGCCTCCGGCGTCTTGGAACGGCCGGGTGGGAGAAGCAGGTACGAATGGGACAGGCGGTAGGAATGACGATCATGGTGGACTTGTAAGCGGTTTGCTGGTTTCGAAATCATCTGGAGACGTGGATATCAGGGCCAGCGTTGATGATCAGAATCGGGATAGGATGATAGGCTCGATTGACTTCTGGTAGCGGTGGCGATACCATACTCGTAGCGACCAAAATTGATGGGGGCGCCTCCGGCTAACTGCCGGGTGGGAGATTACGTATCGTATGGCCGTGGAGAAAGATCTGGGCTCGTTTTGGGATTGAAATTGTTGGTAAAACCTGAAAGTTTTCAGTTATTTTCACTCAAATGTTGTCTACAACCCACCTTTCAACAGTTTTGATGCCAGAAATAGTTGTAATACCAACTAGCTTTGAAACCTCTTCTCACTTGACCCATTATCCATCAATTCATCGTCTTATCGCCGAGTCAGGTCTTCCATTCGACTAACTGATGTTGCGAACATACATTCCATCGTACAGTATCCATGTTGACATCCGAATTTGAAGATGCGGTGGTCATCGGATACCATTTTGAAGAGGAGAAAGTCGTTTCGCTTGATCGTAGACAGGGTTTGATCAGAGGCCTCCATCGATTTGTGACATTCCTCATTCTCCAGTGCCTTCTTTCATCTGTTGCCATGAGATTGGACAATAAAAAAAGGACGCGACACACAAAAGGTCTTCTCTTCGTGCCAGTGTTTATCTTCGATTTTGATGCCACCACCGTACGAGTCGGGGTTGATTCGTAGATCATTTTCATAACTTTGTGCAAAGTGGCTCAGGAAACGCCAATCCTGCCACAACAGCCCCACCCGAAGCAGAAGAAGCTCCAAACTCGACCACCGCCCCGTGGCTGTTCTAACGTCGTGCCTTGCTAGCTCAGTGACAGGGAAGATGGGCGAAATTTGAAGCTTCTTCTGAAACAGTTGGTGATACCTTGGCCTGACTAGGTCTCCTAAGCCACAAATACACAATTGACTCGTACGGGGGGCGTAGATGGCGGTGGGAAGCGAGCACGAAAAGCAGATGATGGAGCAGAAGCACATTTAACAATAATAAATATAAATAAATAATTAATTAAAATGCAGAAGCGATTATAAATTAAACAATTTAAATAATAAACAAGGAAAGGAACTGGGTTAACTTTTTTTGGGGTTTTATCTTTTTCTTTTTTTTTGGGTTTTTTCTTTTTTTTACAACAACAAGGACACAAACAACCTCATGGCAACTTCCGCAACGCCACTGGCATCCAAGATAGCCTGAAAGATGCACAAAATGGACAAATGTACATGCAAATCGGTTGCAAACACTCAATTTTTGAACCCCGATCTCATTAGCTTCTGAATCAGCCCCTCCTGCTACAGTACTTTTTGCGTGTTCTACGTGTAAACAATTTGATTTGTTTGAAACAATTTGCCTCTTTATGTGTGATTTGAATGTACATTACGATGACTAGGGTCCAAATTCTTTTCAATTTTGAAGTTAAAATCGTTTCTAACTATTGCCACAGGCTGGCATGCTCAAAAAGTTGCTGTTTTGCCTGCCGTTTCATTCGAAATGGTTGAATTTTTGGAAGGTTTTATTCAAAAAGAGCTAATTGGTTTGTAAAAATCTCACTGTGTACAGTACGTTCTGATGAAAGTCATTGGCTTTTTTGGATTTTGCATAAATAAATAGCATTTACTATTCAAACTATGCGCGATCGCGAGTTATCCTGACCCCCAATTACTATCGAGATCTCGCACAATTTGCTTGGATTCTTCCTGTTTTGCTACCCCTATTTAAAATTCTTCAACTTTCAGAAGCCCTAGCTATTCGCCCAGACAACCCTGCCAATCCAAAAAGTCAAAACGCACCAACTATGCCGTTTTGAGCTGATCAGATAAGTGAAAATTACAAAACTTCAAACCAAAAAGCTTCAAAACCCACCTTTTAGCGCCGAAGTGGCACTCCGTCCCACGTGAGCAGAGGCTCGAAACCTTCGCCACAAACATAGGTGTAGCCGAGTTCGTCTGTGGCCATCGTGGTCTTGCCAACGACAGCGATCTCCTTGAACACGACGTCACCGACTTGGCCAAGCCTCTTCGTCGGGAATCGACGCATGCTAGCTGGCGTGATGGCTCGCTGGCGGTAGCGGTCGGGAACAGCGGATGCCCCCAGCTGGCCTTCGTCGTTGCCACCGATCGACAACAGATGGCCGTCCCTCGTGAGCATGACGACATAGTTGTCGCCGACTTCGAAATCATCGACAGGATGCAGCGGCTCATTATACATGAGGACCGGCCGGAGCAGAGCCTGCTTCAGAAGCTCCGTGGTTGGAGTGACGCCGGGGAAGCAACCCTGGAACACAACTTCGCCGTCTTCGTAGAGGCCGACTTGGAAGTCGTCGTTGGCGAAGCACTTCTTCAGCCGATCTGTGGTGAGCGGGAGGCCTTCCATCATGTTGAAGTTGCGGTCGTACTTCGTTGGAGCGGCAGGCAAATTGACCATGATGAAGTCATCGACCAGCCGGAGCTGTTTCCATTCTTCCTCCAGCGACAGTTGCTTGCGACGAGGAGCGCGACGAGGGGGAATTGACTCGACGTCAGATTCATCGGATTCGTCAGAGTCCGCGCGGTCGATTGGACCGTTGCGACGGCGGTTGTTGGGACGAGGCACTCGAGGACATGGGCAGCCGCGATAGCACAGTTCGCACCATTGGTTATGGTCGGTTTCCATGTCATTTGGGCCCATGGACTGATTGTGGCGAAGACGTCGGAGCGGGGGTTCACCGTCGCTGTTGCTGCTGCTGTCACTGATGATGCGCCGGCGTCGCTTGGATGGTGCTGGGCGCTGAACGAAGACTTCGCTGCCGGAACTAGCGCTGGAGTTGCTTCGGGCTTCTTGGTCGTTCGGCAGATCTGGAAAATGCACAGGTAAGTCGTTTACAGTTATGTATTTCATTAGTTTTTCAAAGCTTACCGTAGTCATCCATCGCCGGAAAGTCGTGGTTGTATGGGTCTTCGTCAAATATGACGTCTTCATCCTGATGCTCGTCTTCGATGGCATGATTTGCCTGCGGTGGGGCGACTTGAGCGATGGCGGCATCCGGAGCCGCGAAGACATCGTCATTCAACGAATTGGCGTACTCGAAGTCGGCTGTGTCCATGCTTGCAATCGATGCAGCGTCTTCGGGACCACGTTCTTCATCGTGGATGGGCTCGCTCGCGATCGACTTCTCAGCCTCTCCACTGACATCCGAATCTGGCCGTCCTTCGCATTCTTCTCGTTCTTGGCGGCGTCGGGCAATGGACTCGTCATTGGCCGACATTGGAGCCGGCTTTTTGGGCGAGGGAGTGCGTTTCGGTGGCGGATTCTTCGCGTCGCGTTCTGTAATTTGAAGTGTTTTGAAGCAATGTGTCTTGATAATGATGTTTTGTGACTTACCTATTATCTGATTCAGAAGCTTCACCGTCAACAGCTGACTTCGCCTCGTGGGAATCATCTCGAACGAATCACCCGATTGGGTCGGCGTCGGCTGTGTGCTCGGCGATACTGTAGATGGCCCTGGCTGTGTCACTGTGACATCGCTCGAGCTCGGAACATTGGTGGCTTCGTGATCTGGGTCGACATTCGCTTGCTCTTCACACTCTTTCCGTTCTCGCAGACGCCGGGCGATGGATTCGTCGTTAGCGGACAATGGAGGCTGTTGTTGCGTCGATGGAGTGCGTCGGCGCGGAATTGGGTGAGTTTGTTGGCGCTCTGCAAATAAAAAGGGTGAATTCCGATTAAAAAGAGCCTGTTTCAGATGTCTGGAACTTACCGATGACCTTTGCCAACGTCCTTTCTGTCAGAAGCATCCTTGGCCTCATCGTAGTGTTGCAACCGTCGCCAAATGCATCGTTCAAACGGTCCTCAATCGGCTGCTCACTTGACGAAGGTACGGTCGCTTCCGTTGGCTGGACAGCTGTTGGTGTGGAGTTCGACAAACTCGCTTCAACCGGCAAATTCAACGCGTTCGCGGCTTCCACTGGCAAGACTTCGACAGTCTCGGCGACAACAATGTCAGATGGCGCAGCTTCCTGGACATTGTCAACTCCTTCTTCGACGCGATCGGAATCCTTCGGTGGAACTTCCTGGCTTTGCGGACGCATTTGATTTCCGCTTTCATTGGCTTTGCTGGCGGACGCAACTGGATGAACGGCATCTTCAGGCTCAGAAGCATTTAGATTGGCTGGTTCACTTCCAGCATTCAAGCCTTCAACACTTTCGGCGATTTCGTTGTCCTTCTCGACAACTTCCTTCGGTTCATCAGCAGCTTTCTTCTCTTCGGTGCGGTCTTTGGAAGCTCTCGAATCAGCTTTTTGGCTTTGCTGATTCACTGTAGATGGACTTTCGTTTCCATCTGCCTCACTGACGGCTTCCTTTGGTTGCGCGACTGGCTTGGAGGCGTTAATGCTGGCAGGTCCGTGCACAGGATGCTGTACGGGCAATGGACGGCGCGATCGGGGATGGACTTCTTCATCTCGGGCTGTAAATGGAATCAAAATGGTACGTGTTTGCGTCAAATGTTTTCATTTTCAGATGTTTGCGACTTACCTTTTTTTCTTCTCAGAAGCTCCATAAATGGTTCATTGATATCGCCGAATCTTTCATTGAACTGATTCTGGACGGCTTGACCACTTGACGTCGGCACTGTGGCATCCATCTGTTCTGCGATCGTCACCACCGGAATCGAACTAGATGCTTCTGTCGACACGTTGGATGCATTCATGGGACCTGTTGGAGGCGGAACTTCGCTGACTGCGGTACTCGATCTGGGAGTTTTCGCATTTTCATCGACAGTTTTGGCTTCTTTGCTGACGGTGACATTCTTTGGTTCAGATGTCGTCGGTGAAGATCTCGAAATGCTCGCTTCAATCGGCTGTTTGGGGATCTTCGCGGCTGGCGTCTCTTTGATGGATGTCGAACCGGCTTCATTGACGGTGACGACTTCATGGCTGTTTTGCTCTGTGGCGGAATCGTTCACTTGGATCTGTTCAATCGGCACGGAGATTGTCGCATTCGATGGCTCAACTGTTGTCGTCTCAACTTCCGAACCGGCCACATTTGACAAGCTGGAAGCCTGCATGGCATCTGCTGGCGGGGTCAGTTCCGTGTTTTTGGTTGTCGAGTTGGTCGTTTTATCGGTTTCAGCGACTTCTTCGGCTTTCTTGGTAGAACTCGCATTGGATTCCTTGACTTCATGGCTGCCCTGATTGCCGGAAATGACCGATTCACTGACTTCCTGTGTCGCGATATTCACAGGCTCTTCTTGACGAATCGACGCATTGATAGCACCAACATTTTCTGATTGGTTGACATCGCCGATGATTGTTTCAAAACTGGCGCTGGGTTGGTGCTGCACAGAGCTTTGGTCATGTTCGGGAACATCTTCAGCGTGTTTCGGCGACTCAGCAGCGACAACATTCGGCACACTCTGATCGACAGGGATGGCTGCTGAATCTGTGTCGATTTCCATGGCATTATCATCAGTGGCAGCGGAATCTGGGATCGGAGGACTGCGGTCAATGGCACTTGAGCATGGCTGAGAAGCCTGTCGTTGCTTCTTTTTCGGCACCTGGCTTGGCCTCGGGCTCGAAAGCTTGGAGCGCTTCTTCTTCGGCGACTGTTGACGGCCATCGGTTTTCGGTGAGTTTGGCTGGATTGGCACTTCCAAAGATGCACCAGTAACACCACTTTCACTTTCAGGAACAACGCCATCGACGACGATACTGTTCTGCCGTCCGGGCTCTTTCTTCTGCGCATCTGTACTTGTGGAGCTGGATGCACCAGTCGACACTACTTCTTCGACATTTGGAGTGACTTCCTGGCCGGCAGCAACTTCCGCGTGTTCAACAGCTTCTCCTTCACCAATCACAGCACTCGGCACAGGCTCATCGACGCGGCTTCGCTTCACTTTGCTTTCGATTTGTTGTGGTGGAAGACGACGTCTGGCACGGGCAGCTGCGAGGTCGGCGAGATGTTTGCGGTACTCTGAAAAGTGTTCATCATGAGTACGGTCCTCCCAAAGACTCTTCCAGACTTACTCTCCTGTACCCGCGCCTTCACGTCAGACGGGTTTTCCTGCATTGGTCGTCGTGGCGGGATATCCGTGCTGGAACTCGGCACGCAGCTGTCGTCGGAATCTGCAGGAGCCGGAAGACCACGCCGTTTGGCCCAGGCTGCGGCGACTGCCTTCGACAACTTGCGGCATTTGGCCAACAAATTCGGATCCGTGACGAAGTGCGGCTGGCGTGGCGGAGAAGCGGCGCTCGAAACCGGTTGCTTCTTGGCTCTGGCTGCGGCAACCTGGTCCAGCAGTTCCTGGCAACCTGTAAATGATTGCGATTAGTATTGTCAAATCACATGGCTGATCAACTTACGTCGCTTCAAATGCGGCGCGAGAGCGAACATGTAATCGCTTTCGGGCTGGGTGCCTTCGACAAAGCTGTCAAACACGGATGACTCGACATCCTCTTCAGAAACCTCGGCTGAATCGGCTCCGCTGGAACTTTCTGTCGGTGCGATGGCTTCGATTTCGACGGTGGGGCGAGGCGAGTTGGTGGCCGAGGACTTCGCGGGCTCTTCCTTGACTTCGGCTTCTTTTTCGACTTCCTTTGAGGCCTGTTGGGTTGGCGAGGTCAAAGACGACTTGTTCGCGGAATCAGACGTCGATTCTAGCCCGGAAGCACTTCGAATGGCGGATGGGATCGACGAGGTCGTGGAGTTGTGCTGCTGGGCACGGAACACGGCTGAGTTCATGGTGTCATCCGGGATGGTGGGATTCGACGCGGCTGGCACTTCATTGCTAGAGAGCTCCAGAAAGGCTTCCAACAAGTCGGATTCCGACTTCCGCTCTTCTTCCTCGACATCGACGTCCGTCGGAACATCCTGCTGCTCCATCTGACCGAGGAACCAGCGAGCTGCATTCCCGAAACTGCTGCTTCCGGATGGTAATGAGGCAGTCGTACCACCAGTGACTCCAGAGCTCAGCACTGGGGAGGAGTCCGGAACACTGGCGCCGGTCACCACATTGGCCGTGGATTCCGAAGTCGCTGCATCGACTGCACTGCTGCTTGCCTTTGGGCTTGGAGCGGGAGCTGTGGATGGAGCAGGTGGCGTCGGAGTACGGCTGTAGCGCCGGACATCTTCATCAGGGAAGTCGCGCTTGACGTGGCGGCCGAATCTTTCGACCTGGCTGCGCCGCCAGGTGCCGCTGGCGTCGGGATCTGGCTCCGGTGTGACCCTGGATGGACGGCCTGGAGGAGTTCGCGGTCGGTCATGGAAGTTCCAATACGATGTTGGATCATCGATGACGTCGAAGCGGTAGGGACGATGGACTGAAACGTGAAAAGATGTCAATAGGTATGTCTATTAGCCAAACAGTTTCAATTTTGGAAAGGATTGTTTTATTTGCAGGAAAAGTTGAATCTTCTTTCGAAAATGCCGTCATTCGACCTATTGCGCGACGAAATCGACCGTTACCGTATCAACAGTCTGCTGTCTCGGGTTGGTTTCACTTTAAAAGGGGAATTTCAAATGGTCAATAGATTAGAATTCCTAATTAGATGCTCGCATTAAATCAAAATTGTCTTTTTCCGTTACAGTAATCTTCGAAATGTGCGCAAATGAGCAAAAAGTAGTTGCGTAGACGTGAAATCATGCTTTTTGACGTTTTTGGAGCAAAAATAGGGAATTCAAACTGATAATGCTGTCAATAGTGGGATTCAAATGTCAAAGTTACTCACCCGAGTCACGTCGTCGTCGCCGGGGCGCTTCACCTGTGCGAGCCGACGCCTGAGATGACGACGGGGCATCAGGATCCGCTTGTCCTCTGGTGGTCCTGACGATAGCCGATGGACGGGCGGCTAAAGTCGCTTGTGCCTCCCCACGACGGGCGCCTTCAGAAGTCGGCACCGCGCCGGGATCATTGGCGCGAACACTTTCATTGTTCGTCGCGTTACCCGGTGAACGCGGGGCGGGCAACGCGGGACTGCCCTGGGCATTGACTCGATCCGAGGATTCGGAATCGGACTTGCGGTGGGGATCACGGCCGGATTGGCGAGACGACATGCGTATGCGATGCGATATATGGGGTACCCTGAAAGCAAAGAACAGTAAAAACGGATACTTCAGATGTGGGATACTGTAGCACGGGGTCGCAATAGATTCAGAAGGCAACATATAGTCAAAACGACAAACTGTTAGCTCGTTACACGCATAAACATGGTATTAGATAGATTCAGGCGAAACAAAACTAGCAAAACCACACACTTTTTGTGCGGTAATCTGCTCTGATTACGGTTTTATCAGACCAAAGTGTGAAAATTATATATAAATTTCATTGAAAACAAGGATTTTGTTTGTAATTTGGCGAAACTTTATCAATTTGGAGCGAAATTTGGATGAAATAGCGTTATTTTGGACATTGCTAGTCATAAAAGAGGATCCATTTGGGGCATAATTAGGTAGATGCGACAAAATTTTGAAATTTGAGGCTCAAATTATAAAGAAAACGGCAAAAGAGTGGACGGTTGATATTCAAGTAACACGCTATGCATTGATTTGGAGCGAAATTATGATAGGATAGCGTAAGATTAGATCAGGCTAACCATAAAAGGGATTCAGTAGGGTAAATGTTGTTATAGTTGAGGAGTTTTGGGCGCCAGATGAAAAAGGAGGGATAGACAGTATAGCCAAAGCCGATGGCGATAGATTCAGATGGTTTCAAAACCTTTCTTGAAGGGGCGCCCGTTGATAGCTTCATTGCGTGAAGACGGCTTGGAGCGCCTAGATAGCGGGGAAACACGTCATTCGGGAGTCAAAAGTGGGCGGAATCGGCTTTATCAGTGGAAATAGTGTTGAAAAGAGCTTTCATTTATGTAAAAAGTAGTGAATTTGACGTGATAAGCAGTTGGACACGGCTTTCACGCAGGCCGATTGATGTTGGATCGGTCAATGCAGCTCTGTTTGGTCGATTCAAGAGAAGCGTGACGGTAATGAGGCTTGTATAGCCGTCTGAACGGCGGAGGATTTGGACGTTAAGCATCGGAGGGGGAAGTGGACGGCTCGCTGATAGCTTCCAGCGTGAAAAGCGATGTTTAGTTCGCGCGAAACGGGGCAGTGGGACATTTGGGGTAATTGAATGGCCATGCCAGAGGTGATAGAGCTGGTTTTATCAATGAAATGCGGTTTAAAATGGGCTAATTAGAAGTAAAACGAGTTATATCCGACGTGATAAACAGTTGGACACGGCTTACACGCAGGCCGATCGATGTTTTATCGATCAATTAGGCTCTGTCCAGTCGGTCAGTCCAAGCAAGGCGTGACGGACGTGTTCATTCGACTGTATCTCTGTCCCTCCATTGTTCTTGCCTGTCCCTCATCCCTTATCCAGTCGTTTGGCCCGACTGCCACGGCCTGCGCGGAGTCATTGATTGCACTGCCTGCGTGAACTGGGTCGGCTGGCGACGGCTCTCGAGTTGCTTCCCTCAATCTTCAATCATATCTGTTATCTGTCCTAAGCTCCTTTATTTGTTGGTCTATCAAGGTGCCTACGGCACGGTTGGAACTGTTTTGGTAAGTTTGTCTTTCTTTTTCATTGGTTTTGACTGATTAAAACTGCCTTATCTCGGATTTTATATTGTTCACTAATCCATGTATGTTTTAGCTGTTGTCTGTCATCTTATTCCTTCACTTTGCTGCCACCGGGCTTGTGTCAATCTCAGTGTGCCCGTTATCATTCCGTGCGGTTATCTCTTCATCCGACCTTTTGCACTTGTTTCAGAATCGGGGCGTTTCTTTGGCAGATGTTTTTACAATAATCCGTCATTGAAATGTCATGGTTCTGATTCATGATAGCTTCATAATGGTCGGTTTTATCAACTGTCACGTTTATTTGACACGGCGGCGATGCGCACTGCGAATCCGAGTGATAAGTTGACCTTTGTTTTTATCAGTTTGGCATTAGAGTCAACCTGTAATCAGACATATAGCCAGTGTATTTTCATGTTTCTCATAGTAGCGGTTTTTATCCGAACCCAGATGATGCTTCTATCAGTCGCTGTCGATAAGACAGTACAGTAACCTGCTGTTTTGTTGCTCATTTTGATGGAATCCACTGCACTTTCGTACTTGTTTCAGAATTGGGGTACCTCTTCGACTGATTGTGTTAGTTTTTAGTCGTTGAGGTATACTTGTTCTGATGCATGATACATGCCAGTTGGACCAACGAAATCGTAGCAACAAGCCGTTGGCTGGTTATTGTGCTTGCTTGGGTATCGAGGTTTACCATTGTGTTTTGTTTTCGCATTTGAGTGAGGTAGCTTTTAGCCGAGAGTACGTGAGGAGCAGCCTTTTCCGAACATCAAATCAGCAAAAGGCGTGGAACTTTGTCATCTTACCCCGTTTACAGCAACGAACGTCCATTTAGCCGGCAATCAGCGGTTTTGTAACTATTTTAGGGGCTTAAAAATTGTTGTTACTTGTCAATTCACGTTGAAAACCATGGCACAACTTTTCGAAGCAATGCTGATTTTCAAAATCACAGCATTGTTTCCAAAAGCGGTGGCATGACAATCAAGTGATAAGCAAAACAGAAGGGGTAGTTGTTGTAGGTCGTGTCAGTCACCATCCATAAATCCAGCTACCTCGTATCACCGTAACATGTGTGCCACTGGCGCTTCAAAGAGACGCCATCTGAGTCAGGGAAGTGAGAGGCGGGGAATTCTGATGACTCGATGGAACAGTCTCTGAAATCGCAGCGAATCAGTACGGGGACATGGATATAAAGCGAAATATATATAATCCGAACGGTGACTGATAAGGGGCGCATCGACTGACGTCATCATTGGTCAAATGGCCGGTGGCAACGGTGGGGAATCGGGGTTAGGGAGTTGAGAGAGCCTGAAATAGACGATTTTTTTTGCTAATCCATTTTCAAAGAAACGTCAAAAACTTACCTCTGACCAAACCGGAAACAGGAGCGTCTCTAATGATGATGACCACTGGACGAAAGCCGGCGGATCGGACCAAAGCCCGTGAATTTGAACTTTTTCGATGACAGAAAAGAAGCAGCTGCCACCGGAAGACGTTCCAGCTGCGTCAAACCTAGATACAAGCTCGCAAACGTGGGACATTTCGGGAAGAGGGCCGCGGGTCGTCGACAGCCGACTTGTGCGGGATCGAAAGTGAGTGCGCGAAAGGCGGGCTTGATTGCAACGCTGCTCGACGCACGTTGCCGGACACGTTATCGCGAATAGCTTCACGTTTCGAGCCCGCTTTCCCGTTGCCAGCGGCAACGGACAGTTCACACTTCAACCCGTGAAGCGCTTCTCACGCCTTCGCCGATTGCATCGACTCGGTCTGCCGGCTCCATCGACCGATCAATACTACGCGCTGACCATGGCCCCACCTCAAGAATGATGACGCGTTTTTCGGACCCGACCGCCCCATTTTCACTGCTTTTTGCGAGGCTTTTCTTCAATCATGGCAATTGATCGGCCTGCCCCCCGCATTGCCTCAGGGCATGACCCCGGTTTATTACTTTTTTCATGTTTTTGCAGATAAAGCTGGTCTTATCAGCAAAATACGGTTTGGAATTCGTTCAGTTAAAAGTGAAAAGAGATAATTACGACGTGATAAACAGTTGGACACGGCTTACACGCAGGCCGATCGATGTCGAATCGATCAATTCGGCTCTGTCCAGTCGGTCAGTCCAAGCAAGGCGTGACGGACGTGTTCATTCGACTGTATCTCTGTCCCTCTATTGTTCTTGCCTGTCCCTCGTCCCTCATCCAGTCGTTTTGGCCGACTGCCACGGCCTGCGCGGACGTATTGATTGCACTGCCTGCGTGGACAGGCTTGAGCCGACGTCTCATCTCGAGTTGCTTTCGACAATTTGCGATGTTTTTGCCTGTGGCAGGTCAGAATTGTTTTAGAAAAGGCACCTACCGCATGTAAACACTTGCTTCAGAATCGGGGCGCTTCTTTGACTGGTGTGGTTTCTTTTATCAGTCATTGAGATGTTCTTGTTCTGATGCATGAGAGCTTTACATTTGTCGGTTTCATCCGATTATGTTTTCACGC
This sequence comes from Panagrellus sp. LJ2284, assembly GCA_024447225.1. Lineage (NCBI taxonomy): Eukaryota > Metazoa > Nematoda > Chromadorea > Rhabditida > Panagrolaimidae > Panagrellus > Panagrellus sp. LJ2284. The sequence goes on along the minus strand of JAMRYC010000014.1, from coordinate 380,567 downwards.
CTACCCGAACATCAGAATTTGTCGTCGAAAGTAAGAGATTGTCGCCTTTGGACACGTTGCGAAGCTAGGTAGTAGCCCAGAGAGATAAAACGTGACACAAGTAGTGACCGTCTGACTATAAATGTCATTTTGAACAATAATGCGTCATGCTGTTATCAGTCCCCACCAGGGATGCGCATTCGCCGGCGACAGGGTTCCTTTCGCCGGCGCGCGTTGTCCCCGTCTTCAACCTGTGCACAGTCAAAAAAAGCAAAATCGTCCTTTTCCGTCGTTTTTTGCAACTTTTTTTTGATTGTAATGTATCCTCCGGGCATGAGAGCCTTTTTGAAGCAAAAAAAGTAATAATTTAGTGGTAAAAACAAGCCGAAAAGTCGGTTTTCATTTTCGTGCAAAGTGCTTTCACCACCACGAAAAGACGGTGTGTGCGCAAACCCCTCGCCAGCCGTCGCCGGCGAACCCTGGGCGAATGCGCATCCCTGGTCCCCACTGATAAGACAACACACAAGCATGCATTTGTCATCAGCTTGTGCTGACAGCCTCAGGTCGTGAATTGAAACCAATATAAGTACAGTAGACTACAGCTTCAGCCTGTCACAAAAGCGTCACTAATTACAGCTTACACATTGACAACCAAGTGACCAGTTTCCAAATCAATGTTGATTATAAAAGGAACAACATTGCTAAGAAAACGGGCGACATGGTTGACAAGTTATAGCTACAAACGAAAGAGGCGGAACAGGTGCAATAGACATATCTTTTGCAAGTTCTTGGGATGAAGGCTTTACCGGATTCGATGGGTTTTACACAGAATTAGACGTTTCCGAACTGCTGCGAACTGAAGATGTTTCTGTCGCGTCTATGTTGATAGTTGCCTAAGTAAAACAAAGTTGGGGAAGCCGGGGTTTGCTCTGATTGTAAAACTGCATTGACAAAAGGGGTAATTTTGATATCACAGAGCATTGCAAAGATTGCTAATGACTCATTACAGCAAAAAACGGTAATAACAGAAAAAATTATATATAAAACTCACAGTCCGACTTCGTTTTCTCCATCTCCACGACCTCCTGCCAAGTCTTCATTAGTCATCAAGCAAAGCGCCGTATACGGCATTACGAAGCTCATCCAGATCACAATAAACCTTCGGACAGCTAGGACAAGTAGATAAAGCCGATTCATAGCGATCGGCAGTGGTCACCAAGACCGTCGCGACAGCCAACTACCAAGGCCTAGCAATATCCAACCAAAGGTTCAAATCATCGGCATCTTTGCTTATCACATATGACTGGACAAAGATGGAGATCCTCAAAAGCAGATTAGCGGAACGCTGAAACAAAAAAATATATAAAAATCAACAAAATTTGCGAAGATAAACAAAAACACAGAAAAACTTGCCCTCACGTGGATTCCAAACAGCGTCAAATCTCAATCTTGTCCACGAGAACGACGCAGAGCTGCCAAAACATCTTTTGGAAGCATTACAATGTGACAGAATCTGCTTTAGTCGCTTTTCAGAAGCTTCTCTTTTTCATCATCGCCGTGGGCAATAAGCGTCACGCCGTCAAAATTCTTTATCACGTTTTGCTGATAATGTTTGTTGTGAATCTCCTTTAAATTTTGTCCATAGGTTTTTCACCTCTTCCTGAACGACAGTAAGGCTTAAAAGGGTAAAAAAACAAACATTAATAATGATATTTATGTAATGTGGTACATTCGCGTCAAGACCGGCCAGTCGGGTGCCTGCAACCTGCGTTTCGTTATTGGCGCGCAAATCGCGTCGCGTGCGTGATGGCTCGCGCAGTTGAAAATAGTAATTGCGAACTAGATTTGTAATTCTCGACGAATTCCCCATTTACTATTTACTGTTTTTGTTTCCCCAGCCCTTCCCCATCTCGAGTACCTACTTTTTAAGTTATCAGCCGCGTTTTAGTCGTGTTTGATGCGTGCAAATTGACCCTTTCCCTGAAACGGTTTTTGGGATGGCTTTCGTTCGTGTTATCTCCCCATTTTCGAAACTTGCTAATTATACGCTTCTTGCAGGTATCACCCTCACTTCTCCAATGAATGAAGGCGCTACTCCAGTCCCCTTCTGCCGCTTTACTCGTCAAGCTTTGTTGGCATCGACAAAGGATCCTCCGGAGCTGGCTCCGTTGCCACATTAGCTGCCATGTCATCCCAGTGCCTCTTGCACTTCGGAAGTAATAGGAGAAGCTTGTTTACACTGGTGAGTTGCTATTTCATCCATTTTGACCAAAAATATATATATAAATTTAAATTTTTAGGCATATCGCCCGGCCCAAAACTGTTCCCAAATTGTGAAGCTGGTATTAAGGTGAGTGTTGCTTTCTCTTTGCTTGCTCCTTAGATGATCCCCTCCGTTGCCCCCAAAGCTGTCTTATCAGTCTACATCGGTTCGTTGGAACTTCGGTTTCGTATCCACCTTTTTGCAACAACACTTTGGTTTATAAAGTTTCTGTTAGGTTGGCTCAATCACGCGGATGTATCGAGAGATTGTTGATGTTCTTCGATACAGTCGCGTGGATGCATTCAACCTAAAGAAACTGTATGAAGCAAAGCGTTGTAGCTCAAAGGTGGATACAAAGTGGTTGTTTCAACGAATCGGCAGAGACTGATATGCCGTCCCGAATGTTCCGTCAAAGTTTTCATATCAGTTTTCTTCGATTCATGGGGGCGATGTCGTCGTGTCCACTTTTCAGGAAAGCGTTTACGTAAATTTCGTTCTCGTGAATCAAATTATCTGATAAAAATTTGGGGCTATATGCGGGAATTCCTCTGGCACGTTAAAGGTGATACATCGTAATAAAATTTTCGTATCTATCCTTCGGCAGTAACTCTTTGTTTCACGTTATCAATATCAACCTCAAAGTTTCAGAACCTGGTCTTTCAAACCAGCCTCCCGACCGACCACTCTACCATCATTGAAGCCTCCTCTAACGGCAATTACTTCCACTTCCGATTCACCAAAACGGATGTCGTCACACTGAAGTCCGCCTTTACCGAGGTTCAAACGACGACACATCCTCATCGCCTTCGAAGTGCCGTCGCCGGTCAACATGTCTTCGTCAGTTCAGACATCCTCGAAGCCCAGCCATGCATTGTCGTCGTCCCCCATCACCCAACCAAGCCCTACATCTGCCAATTAACGGCTACTGGTGGTACTGGCTCGCATTGTTGGTCGATTTCCAATGCCACGATGGCCGCTGTCGATAGATCTCGTGGACACCCGACTTCTGGCGTCTTGGGCCATACTGTCGTCAGCGTCGAAGATGTATTCAACATTGCTCACTTTGCGCTTGTCCAGGTTTACGTGCTCAAATCGGCTGAAATCGCGGTTTGGTGAATCTCACGATGAAGCCGTTGGCGACAAGTTGAATTTGAATGATGGAATGAGTGGCTCGGATCCGAGCTCTGGAAAGCTAACTCTCTTTTCTGATTGTCGGAATACTGAGGTCGGTGTCACTTGGCTGATTCGCTGTCTTCATGAAGATTCAAGGTTCGTTTTATCTTTATCTTGCCTTTTTACAAAATCTTAGCTACTCGATTTAGTCAACACCAAAGTTTGCATACCTATGGGCACTGCTTTGATTTGTTGATAAATAAAGCACTATGAGGGGATACAAAACGGGAGACGAGGGAAATTGCACGGGGCACGAGGGAAAAACTTTGGCACTGTTTGGACTGACTTGTTGAGTAGTCTTAACAGTGACTGACTTTATCGAGTAGCAAACATATTTTTTCGGCATCTTCTTTTTTGTTTTTGTTTTCGCTGCGTTACACTTTCAGCGTCTCACCATCCCGGCGACCTCGTTGATTCCAACTCCGACGACGTTTCAATCAATGCGACCTGGCTTCTCTTTGCCTGCTCCGAGCTGATGCCATTTATGAGAAGAACAATGTGGCTGCCTTGTTGGCACCCATTTGTAATTAAGGTTTGGTTTTTTACTTTTTTCATGATTTTCGTTAATAACTCTCAAATTTACAGGCTTCAAGTTTTCACGAACTGCTTCTCGCCACGGGTCCTGAATATCATGTCGACTGCACCGGTGATCCGCGTCCGTGACTTCTCGACAAAACAAAGTACTTCACTGATGCCGAAACACCCGTCGCGACAGTCACTGCCCATGAAGGGAACACCTACGCCTTCAAGTGTGGATCTGCCCTCGGTGAAGCCAAAGTCACGGTGAAAATCGGATACCGAAAGTCATCCAAGAACACGCTCCCAATCAAATCAACAGCAAAGATTTCCGTTGCTCAGCCTCAACGCATCGCTTTAACGACCAAGCCTGAAGCTTTCTCCGAAGAGGATTCCGTCGTGTCCGGCCTTCACCCACTCAGTGCATCACGGCCGAACTTCCCCTTTGCAGCTTGTTGCCTAGGGCGTCTGCGGCGACAACAAGGATGCCGAAGAACGACTTTTCGATTCCCTTTTCGCAGTCAAGGTGAAATGTTTCGTTGCCCAGACAAATTTTCTTTCCATCAAAAGGTCTACATCGCCGGGAAGCAGCCATGTCGACATCTCGCTATTGCTGTGTCCAAATCGCAGCCTGGAACCGTTGCCAAATCACAGCTAAAGCGACATCTGGCAAACAGCCTTTCAAGGCCTCGTTGATTCTAAACCTTGAACTTGAACAACGGTTGCTCCCGCAAAGTTGCTGATCTCTGACGTTCTGTCTTACGAGCTCAAAGGAACATTCGTCGGCACCGCAACCGTATCCGCCGAGGTTCGGTCCAGCACTGGGCAAGTCGTCCGCAGTGTCCCGCATCAAGTGCAAGTATTCGCGTCGCTGCGTCTTTTGCCATCCGTCGTGACCCTCATCCCGGAATCAGTCTTCTAATTCGAGATTCTCGGCCGTCTTCAAGCTCAACAAGCCGATGTCAGTTTATTTGGAACACATCCCCCAGAATGGCCGCATCACTTGAAACCTGAATCTTGGTGAAACTGCCGTCACCGCTGATGTGACCACTGGTGGCAGTGCCAAGCACATTGTGACCCAGAACTCGGCCCAGATTCGCGTCGTTTCCCTCGCTGGACGTCGCATTGTGGTGTTTTCGCTGATTGTTGACGCTGGTGATCGCATCTGGGCGACCATCAATCGTCTTGATGATGCAGAAACGCCGTTCGTTTTTGAATACCCATTGACAATGTTGTAGAAGCTTTCGTCAAAGGATAATTTCGTCTTTAAATCGCCGTTGACTGTGAGTTTTTGGCTTTTTCACTTTTTGGTTTGGTTTTATGTGACTTTTTGCAGGAAATTGTCAATGAAGACGTCTCAGATCGCTTCACAGCCTAAGTACTTCGCTCATGATGCCACCGTCTTCAAGGACACCATGCAACTAACTGTCCCGGACAGTCTGCGTTTGCCGTCCACAGCCCCGAAGGCCTTGTTGCTGACTCCGTCGACATCTCTGAAGCTTTCTGCCAACCGTCAGACGCAACACGTGTCCAATAAGCTCGCCAAGTTCTCCATCGCGATTTTTGTCGGCATCGGACACAACATTCTCCAGACTGGTCCTTCCGAAACCACCTCTCCGGATTCCAGTCTTCGATGTTGCCTCCAACACACTTCGCTTCGACTTGACTGACATTGTCGACAAAGACGCCAACCGGACCCTCGACATTTCGCTAAAGCGTGCCGGTGAAACTATTATTCGCGTCTGGTTGGCGGTTTCCTCTCCCCAATCCACGTGCGCGACTTCCTCGTCAGTGATCTTGTCAGCTTCGACTCATATGTTGGTTCGAGCATCACCTGGTCGACAACAAGCTCCTCTAGCCGCATTCTTGGCTTCATTAAGGGCGATGTCGGTCGATCTGTCTTCAACTCTCCTGGTGATACTTCTGTCTTTGGCAAGCTGAACTGGGCAGAACGCCACCACGTTCGCTGCCGTCAGCGTGCATTCATTAACGTCAGGCTTCAAGATACTCGCGGTAACTACATGCACATTACTGACGTGAGTTTACTCTCCATTTTTAGTCCATTTTAACCTCAAAGTTTCAGAACCTGATCTTTCAAACCAGCCTCCCAACCGATCACTTTACCGTCATGAAGCTTTTTTCAACGGCAAGTACTTCCACATCCGGGCCACCAAGACGGGTGTCGTCACACTGAAGTCCGCCCGAGATTCAAGCAGCAACTGATTCGCATCGCCTATGAAGTGCCATCGCCGATGAACCGGTCGTCACCATTTCCGACAACCTCGAAGCCCAGTCATGCATTGTCGCCATCCCCCATTACCCAACCAAGCCCTACGTCTACCAATTGACGGCTACTGGTGGTACTGGCTCGCATCGTTGGTCGACTTCCGATACCAACGTGGCCGCCGTCGATGAACCTCGTAGACGCCTGACTTCTGGCGCTCTTGGCCATACTGTCGTTCGCGTCGAAGATGTGTTCAACGTTGCTTATTTTGCGCTTCTCCAAGTTTACATGCTCGAATTAACTGAATCGCGGTTTCGTGAATCTCAAGTTGAGGCCGTCGGCGACAAGCTGAATTTGAATGTTCGTTCGGATGAGTGGATTGGATCCGAGCTCCGGAAAGCTAATCCCCTTCTCTGATTGTCTGAACACTGGGTTTGGACTAGTGGCGATTTGGCTGTTTTGAAAATGACTGAGGTTTGTTTGGTTTTTTTCAGTTTTTCAAATTTCATTGACTTTACGTTTGTTTTTTAGCTGCCTATCAACGCTCTATGTTCTGTCAAGCGTGTCATCGATCAATGCAACAATGGGATCATTTCCGCGTTTACGCCTCTTCAGTTGAGCATTTCCCACGATTTGCTGAGTTCGGTGTCACTTGGCGAGTTAGCTGTTTTCAAAAAGGTTCAAGGTCGGTTATTTTACTTTATCTTGTCTTTTCACAAAATTTGTGCTACTCGACTTCGTCAATTTTAAAGTTTTTATACCTAGGGGCAATGCTTTGATTTGTTGATGGATAAAGCATATTGAGGGAAAACAAAACGTGGGGATGAGGGAAATGCACGGGGCACGAGGGAAATTGCAATACAACAAAGACTTTGACACTGTTAAAGACTGACTGGTTGAGTGGTCTTGTCGGTGGTTTGGCTTAGTCGAGTAGCAACCATGATTTTTCGGCATTTTTTTGTTTTTCTTTTTGCTGCGTAAAAATTTCAGTTTTTCACCATCCCGGCAACGTCGTTGATTTCACTTCCAACGAGTTTCAATCGATGCGTCCTGGCAGCTCTCACTTCACTTTGCCTGCTCCGACCGAGCTGATGCCATTTGTGAGAAGAACAATGTGGCTGCCTTGTTGACACCTATTAGTAGTGCCACTTGTAATTAAGGTTTGGGTTTTTACTTTTTTCATGATTTTCGTCAATAACAGTCACATTTACAGGTTCCCACGACCTGCTTCTCTCCACGGGTTCCAAATACCGTGTCGACTGCACCGGTGATTCGCGTCCGTGGATGGACAAAACAAAGTACTTTACCGATGCCGAGACACCCGTCGCGACAGTCACTGTTGCCAATGAAGGAAACACCTACGCCCTGAAGTGTGGATCTGGCATCGGAGAAGCCTAAGTCACGGTGAAGATTGGCCACCGAAGGTCATCTGGGAACCAGGTGCCAATCAATTCAACCGTAAAGCTGGTCCAGTCTCGACGCATCGCTTTGACGACCAAGCCTGGAGCTTTCTTCGAAGAACATTCCGTCGTGTCCGGCCTTCACCTATTCAGTGTATCACAGTCGCTGCAGCCACTTTGCAGCCTGGAGTGTCTGCAGCGACAACAAGGGTGCCGAAGAACGACTTTTCTTTTTCCTCTCCGCAATCATGGTGCAACAAAGTATCCAAGGACCAAACTTGTCGAAGTTGGTGCCACTGTTCCGTTGTCCATCAAAGTGCTCGACGAACCGTATCCGACTAGGTTCGCTCCAGCAAGTCGTCCGTAGTGTCCCGCACAGTGTAACGCATTTTTGTAAAAATCGCCTCCGACTCCGCCTCTGACTCCGGAGTCAGAGTCGGAGGCGATGGAGGCGCCTCCGGAGGCGCTCCGACTCCTCGCCTCTTTGCCCTTATACCCGCTGCGAGGAGCTACCCTTTGGTGGTCCCACAATCAGATTCCATGCTCCAAAACCTCAATCGGGTGACTGACATCCTTTCTTTTATCAAAGTTTGTGAATTTGCTGTCGACAACATTGTATTGTTGAATTAAAAATGAGCAAAAACAAACATTTAGCTGAAGAAGCGGGCATAAGTTTGAGAGGCGCCAAAAGGAATCGCCTCTGCCTCCGACTCCGCCTCTGGAGTCGGAGGCGCGAGAGGCGGCTCCGAGGCGCCTCCGGAGTCGGAGGCGCGTTACACTGGTCCCGCATCAAGTGCAAGTGTTCGCGCCGCTTCGTCTTTTGCCGTCCGTCGCGACTATCATTCCGGAATTGGTCTTTCAATTTGAGATTCACGGTGTCTCCAAAGCCCAACAATGAATGTTCAGTTCATTTCTTCGAACCTGAATCTTAATGAAATTACTGTTACCGTTGCTGTAACAACCGGTGGCAGTGCCAATCACATTGTGACCCCGGATTCGGCACAGCTTCGCATTGTCGTTTGGTCGGTGATAGTTGAAGCTGGTGATCGCATCTGCTTTTGGTGGCGCTGAATAACCATTGACAGGGCTGATGAAACTTTCGTCGAAAGATAATCTTGTCTTTGAATCGCTGTTGACTGTGAGTTTTTGCTTTTCAACTTTTTGGTTCGGTTTTATGTGGCTTTTTGCAGGAAGTTGTCAACGAAGACATCTCGAAATGCGTCATAGCCTGCTTCTACGCTCAAAAAGTTGGTCTCGTCCGCCTGGAGCCTGCCATCTTCAACGTCGACAAGCGTTCCGCAAAGCACTTGGCTCATGATGCCACCGTCTTCAAGGACACCGTTCAACTAACTGTCCAAGACAGTCTGCGTTTACCGTCCACAGCCCCGAAGACCTTGCTGCTGACCCCGTCGACATCCATGCAGCTTTCTGTCAACCGCAACAAGTGTCCTATAAGCCACCAAGTCTTCCATCGCGACTTGTCGACAGCGGACACAACATTCTCCAGACTGGTCCATCCGAAGGCAGCTTACCTCTCTAGAAAACCCTTCGCAGTTCAGCCTTTAATCCAACCACTTCATTTGACGCTCGAGCATTTATTGATTTCCGCCGGTGCTTCTTCGGTTGCTGTGTTGCCGCAGGACATTACCGTCCGCGTGCGTGCTAGCTTCCGTGATCAGCGTGGTCGTGTCTTCGATGCTGCCGCCAACACACTTCGCTTCCGACCTCATCGTTTCGACTTGACTGACACCGTCGGCAAAGACATCAACCGGACCCTCGACATTTCACTGAAGCGTCCTGGTGAAACCGTCATCCGTGTCTGGGATCTCCCGAATCCCCGTGTTTCGGCTTTTGTGCGCCTTCCCGTCGGTGATGTGCTGTCCCCAATCCACGTGCGCGACATCTTCGTCGGTGATCTCGTCTGCTTCGACTCACCTGTTGATTCGAGCATTACCTGGTTGACAACAAGCTTTTCTAGCCGCATTCTTCGCTTCATCAAGGGCAATGTCGGTCGAGCTGTCTTCAACTCTGTCGGTGATACTTCCGTCTTCACCAACCTGAAACTCGCTGGACAGAACGCTACCATCTTCGCTGCCGTCAACGACCGTTCTCCCCATGTCGTGGTTTTTGCGAATGAACCGAAGCTGGCGTCCGACATTGGCGGCAAGCCGATTCTTTTCCCAGTTCGCTTTAGTGTCGAAGCCAATGAGTCCTTCAACAACGTCCATGGCTGCTTCACTGATGAGATGTCTGCCTTTGCCAATTGTTGTTGAACTACACTGGTAAGTTAGCCTTTTTCCCAAGTTGTATCCGAATGACGTCCGTTTTAGTGAACTCCGCATCTTCAAAGAAAACGACCTCGTCGTCCGTCAAAATGTTTGCTTTCGTGATACCGGATCCCCATGGCCCAGCTGGTGTTCTTCGAGTGGCAACCAGCTGTTCAGTGGCGAGTTTACGTGAGTGATTTTATTTTTGGGAACTACCTAACCGTTTTGACAACAAAAAGCAAAAACAATTCATAAACAAATCCATTAACCAGCAAACACCATTATGAATTTTATCATTGATAAATGAAAGCAAAGGTTGACGATGAAAGTCGTTTCGAGTAAAATGAAGTATAACGAACGCACATTGTTACGGCGCAGTGTAGCGGAATCGAAGGGGCGCGGGTTGCCGAAGCAACATCGGTGCGATTCTCAAGCAAGTTTGAATACATGTCGTCGGGGGATTTGTAGATAGGATCCACGTTATCAATATGGGTTTTATTGGCAAAAACTTCTCTTAATTTTTGAAGTATTTATTGACTCCCTGTTAATAGCGATGTTAGTTGCCCCATGCTTGCCGCTCGTTCGATGATTCAACTTTTTACAATGAAACAAATTTATTAACATTGACAAAAGTATTAAAACACAACATACAAAAAGTAGCAAAGTTCTATTAAAGATAAACTAGGAATGAAACTTACTCGGAAGTTAAAGGAAGGGCGTGAAACCACTTCATTTCATCTAACGCAACAAAGCATCGGCTTATTCACAAAGGTCCTCATGTGGTAGTAGTTGAAGTTCGTTTTGAGAAGTAGCTGATGGCATCATGAATGATGGATGAGTCGAGGAACTTTACACGAGTGAGGATGAATCCGAAGTAGCAGCACATGAAATAGAGTTAGGTTACAAGTAAAGTTACAAAATCAAACAAAACAAACGCACCTATGCATCGGCTAACCTATAACAGCAACAAACATGAAGGGTGAGCAGTGACTGGCATTGGATGTTTGAAGTTCGTGGTATTGATTGGAATGTTTTCGAAGTGGCCATACATGAAATTGTGTGGTTTTACAGTAGACTACAGTTGTCAGGAAAGAAAAAGGATTGTACCTTTTACGTGTCTCCTCCGGAAGACGGCTATCTTTCGTCGTCTTTCAGATTGGCACAACGTTGGATCACGGGCAGTATCATAGTGGTGATGTCGGCTCGATGGATGATGGATCGGTCAAGTACGAGTGAGGGTCTTCCAGATTAGCGAAGTGTTAGAGCAAGGCCATTGGAATGATGATGATGTCGGCTCGGGGAAGAGGGCATGCAGAGTGGGCGCACATGAAAGTGATAGTTATTGAGTTTAATCACATTATCAAACAAACAAACTCGCCTTTTTAATGTCAACCGACAAGAAACGGGAACAGCATCACAAGGGTGGGAGCTAGCGGCGGATGGGGTTACAATGTAGATGGAAAGATGGTAGTAGGGGTCGTTTCCGAGGCAGAGTATGGATGTAGCATTTGGTGGTCTTTCAGCGTGGCGGGATATGAGACGTCGCTTTGGTATGGAGATACTGAGCATTAAAGGTCGTGGCAATGAGGATGAGGGTGCATCTGAGGTGGTCCGGATGAAGCGATAGGTAACATCGGAGGTCGTAAGCACCTGTGAGACAGTGGCAGTGGATGTACATGAAATAAGAACTTTTTGTAGTTACACAGTGTAAACAAAAGAAACGTATCCTTTAACTTCATCCACCAAGAAACGGCAACCACATCGCCGGACAGAGCTTGGAGACGTGGTGTGACTTCAGAAGTTGGTTGTATCCAGGATACGTTTTCCGAAACAGGAGAACAGTAAGGCAGTTGATTTTAATGCACGGAGGTATCAGGTGATAGGTTGAGCCATAATGAAGGTTGCACGAAGTAGCCGATGGCATCATAGACGGCGGATAAGTCGAGGATTCTGGCGCGGGTGAGAGGGTATTCGAGGTCGACGCACATGAAACATAGTCAGTTTACAGTAAGTGTTACAACGTCAAACATGATAAACGCACCCTTTTACGTCAGCTACTCGAAAACAAGAACTGTGATCAGAGACAAGTAGCGGTGGCAAGCATAGGTAGTTTAAAGTTCGGGATACCGATTTGAGGTTATTCGTGGTAAACATACATGAAATTGTGGCATTATGCAACGGACTTTAGTAGTCATACATGGAAAAGTACCTTTTTATATGTCATCTGGTAAACAGCAACGTTTCATAGTCTTTTAGATTGGCGGAGCGTGGGCATGTTGCTGACGATGTGGGCTCGGATGACGAGGCTGGTGTTATGGCATCGAACATTGGAAATGGGTCGTCTGCGGTATTCAAAAGGCGTTTGCGAGTTTACGGCAAAACAACCGCACCTTTTTTAAACATTGTTTGCCACGTAGCTACTTTTCATAGTTTTCTGGCCTTGTGAAAAGTTGAAGTGTGAGACATCGCTATGTTCGATCGGTATGGCAACACTGAGCAGTAAAGATTGACAGCTTGTGGGAGTCATAGGGTAATCGAGGTAGGCGTATGTGAAACAAATATAAAACGGGGAAACAAGAATAGGCAAAACCCACACGTTTTACGTTTCATCAACAGCTTCCGGAAGGAGTCATCTGAGGTAGTTCGGATAGTATAGCAACGGGAGTTTGAGACAATTGATTTGGAGGTTAATGAAATGTGGAGATTTTGTAGCGAGAACGTGAAAAACAAACAAAAACCAGACCTTTATACGACATCCAACCAGAAATTTCCATTGCGGGCAGAGTGCAGGGGTTGGTGTTACTTCCGAAGTCGGTAGTTTGTATCCACGAGACATTTCCGGAAGCAGGAGAACATGAAATTGAGACACATACAGTAAAGATTACAGTTAACAGCAAAACATACGCATCAAGACTTTCAAAGTTCGTTTTTCTATTTTATCAAAAACCTACGACAATACTGCGTCCAAGAAAACCGATTGCGGTAAAACTATTTACTGTTTCACGGTTCATGCACAGCGTTTTTTGCAGCCGCTTGATGTTATCATCATTATTTTTCGTTGAAGTTTTCAAAAAAAACGATAGTTTCGACATTTTTGCTTCAATTAGATCGATTGCTCCTTTATCAGTTTACAAAAAGTAAATCTAAAAGGCCCAAATTTCGATCTTTCTCATCAAAATCTACATCACTAGTGCGGTTAATATGACCGAATGCAATCAACTTTAATAAAACTTTTTGATCGCTAAATGCTGCCAAATTTGACAGATTTTTTCGATCCATGTTTTTTTCATTAATTTCAAATCATCCTTATAACTTTTTCGTCGCACTATCATTTACCTTTTGCTTGGGGCGGCTTAAACTTTTTGAGACGACCAAGAAGCAGAAGCTGACGAACGCTGTGAAAATGGACGCCTACGCTGCACTACATCTTGGGGGTCTGACACTCCGAAGCTATCCTCGATGCAGCTTATGCCAAATCAATGACTGACGCCACCAGTCGCCAAGATGGCTGCAGTGATGACTACCCATGAAAGATTTTCCGATCGTCCCGTCTACCGATAGATACCTGATAAGCTTTTCCGAAGGTGCTGTTTCGACGACCTGATTTGTACAGCACCTTCGGAAAAACGCAGATAAACAGGTGGACTGACAACCACTCGCTACAACACGACGGCATTTTCATTTTTATTTGCATACCCGGAGTACACTGAGAAAAAGGTAACAAAAAACATACAATTACAAAGGTTTGACGCGTATTTGACAATACAAGTATTAAATTAGGTAAAAACAACCGGAATGATTTTAGAAAAGTCAATGTTATTGATATTATTAGAGAGATCAGTTGGATTTTTAAATGAGTCTAGAGAAAAAGGACAATTGTTTAAGACGGAAGACACTCGGTTTGCAAATGTTAGTTTGCTAAACTTTGAATGTTTGGGAACAACAAAGTGGCCACCCTTGCGGGATTTGGAAGATTGGAAGCGGATGAGTTCAGAGGAGGCTGCACAGAGATTATTGAGAACTTTGAAGGCGTAGACAATATCGCAGGTGGTTCGACGATGTTCCAGGGTGTTGAGATGGAGAAGGTTACAACGTTCTAGGTAGGAAAGAGACACATGTTTAGACCGTTTGGTGACAATTTTAGAAAAGATGCGTTGAGGCTTTTCAAAAAGATTGACAAGACGTTTTAGCTTGGGGTTATAAACAGGGGTGGCATATTCCAGGAGTGGTCGCACAAAGACGGTGAAGGCTTTGGTAAGGACGGTGGGATTTTTGGTGACAAGAAACCGAAGAATTGAGAACATTTTTCTGTTGGCTCGAGAGACGACATTTTCGATTTGGGAGGTGAAATCCATGTCGGACGAGATGGTAACGCCTAGATCCCGGATTTTGTCAGTCTCTTCGACGATGCCATTAGAAAGGTAAAGTGGACGTTTGGGATTGTTAGTGCCAAAGTAGACAACTTTGGTTTTGTGTGCATTACGCTGGAACCTTAAGAAAACGTCGTCTTTAGATTCTGTTGCGCTGTTGCGCAACTTTGATCTTGTTTAAATTTTTGACTCTGTTTTTTGCCAGTGTAGAACGTCTTTACACGAACAAGGGAAAGCCGCTCTGTGTTCATTCAAGTGAGATTAAACTTTAGTTTCGAGAGTTTCAAAGATAAGACGAAGATAGTGACGTCAAGAAGATCAATGAGTACTTGATAATTTGTCCAACGCGCGGAGCGCGATGAAAGTATCGCTAGACTATGAAGCATCGCTTAAGACAGAAAAACGTTCGTCAAATGATCAAATGCAAGGAAGATACGAAGCTTTGGATCGTGCCCTACGATCCCGGATCAGTATGCAGCTTGAAGTTTCATTTGGGAGTGTTAAGAAGGATCAGAAGTTTGCTAACATTAAGAAAATGGCAGAGTAACCACGACGCTACACCATCTTGCCAACATGAGGCACCGAAGTCGTTACCGCCAGTGATAACATCAAGTCAGTCTCGCCACAGCTTTAGCAGCAGCTATTTCAATATTTTTTCGTTGGACGCGCGCTATTTTTGGCGCTTTGCGCCTTTTCGTTGTTATCATAGCAACCCTAGTAGTGCTCGCAAGCGCAATAATAACATGTTGTTTTATGCTTTTCTTTTTTCAAGTTTAATAGATTTTATTATCATGTCTCCGAAGAAGCTATGTCATTGCAGTGACTGCACATCCTTCTGCTGAATCTATATAGTCTCGTTTTACCGAATCAGCCGCAGAATCCGCATCTCAAATGCACTATCGAAAAAGGGCAGGACCCTCTGAAGATTCCAGAAGTATGTTTGGCGGCTTTGATACTTTTCGGTTTGGAAGCCCTTCTTGGTGCTACAGAAGACAACAAGTTAAGTGAAGTTGCTATCGCTATGTAAACGTGTCACACTATGCCGTTCAAAAGATGACCCGGCGGCCTCTACCACTGATAAGAGCTTGATGGCCTCATCTGATCACACTTCATCCACCCACAACAATGCAGAAGTACATCGCAGCGCTGTCGAACTATGATTGCTGCCAGGTTTTGTCAACTGTCCCGCCACAACGCACTTATCTGCCGTGTCACACACAAACTTCTCCGTGATGGCGAAGTCACGCATCACGTGATTGCCCTAGGGGGATGGATTGATCGCTTGAACTGAGCTTTCTTGATTAATCTAATTAGCTGGTCCGGAACAGCTATGAGGGTTAATCTAGGATGATCTGGTTTGAACGTTTGGTTTCATACCACCAGAGGCAGCTGTGTGATGTGTTGAAAAATCGCTATCTGTGAGGGCTTGTGTATTGTGATGAAAAGCTGTGCTGCGCTAACGTGCGACGATCGATACCTGTGACGATCCTGTTGTTTTTAAAGAGCTCATGTAAATTGTGCGTTATTTTTGTATGATATTTGACCATTGTTACAAAATCTCATTATTTTATGTACTTCCTCTTCGACTGATGAATGCTGCCGACACCCAATGCTCGTACAAACTATCTGAACCTAGCGACGTCCAATGCTCCAACAAACTGGATCACGTTCACAGATGAAGTGCACAAAAGGTGCGTATGTTTTGCTGTTAACTGTAATCTTTACTGTATGTGTCTCAATTTCATGTTCTCCTGCTTCCGGAAATGTCTCGTGGATACAAACTACCGACTTCGGAAGTAACACCAACCCCTGCACTCTGCCCGCAATGGAAATTTCTGGTTGGATGTCGTATAAAGGTCTGGTTTTTGTTTGTTTTTCACGTTCTCG
The DNA here is from genome assembly GCA_024447225.1 of Panagrellus sp. LJ2284. Taxonomy (NCBI): domain Eukaryota; kingdom Metazoa; phylum Nematoda; class Chromadorea; order Rhabditida; family Panagrolaimidae; genus Panagrellus; species Panagrellus sp. LJ2284. The sequence goes on along the minus strand of JAMRYC010000014.1, from coordinate 364,488 downwards.
CTACAAAATCTCCACATTTCATTAACCTCCAAATCAATTGTCTCAAACTCCCGTTGCTATACTATCCGAACTACCTCAGATGACTCCTTCCGGAAGCTGTTGATGAAACGTAAAACGTGTGGGTTTTGCCTATTCTTGTTTCCCCGTTTTATATTTGTTTCACATACGCCTACCTCGATTACCCTATGACTCCCACAAGCTGTCAATCTTTACTGCTCAGTGTTGCCATACCGATCGAACATAGCGATGTCTCACACTTCAACTTTTCACAAGGCCAGAAAACTATGAAAAAAAAAAACTATATTGAATTTAGATACGCAAACGTTTCCTTAAAACGCGCAATGCTGCGCGTCTAAAATTCTGAAGCACGAACGACGGGACACGAAACCAAAACAGGGGTAACCATTTTGGTTAAAATGGGTGACAATGGGGAGGGGTGACTTAAAAAACGCCATGATACCGGCAAAAAGGAGGACAAACCCGAAAAAAGGTCGAAAAAGGTGACGTATCACTTCTTGCGGAGCCCAGAAGCATAAGGAGGGCCATATTCATCTATGACGGGGGTCAAGCTGGCGGCAGGGGGCAGAGAGTTCGACGGGAACCACGTCACGTGAGGGGGAGGGAGGACAACAATAAGATGGGCGGCGTTTCGGCCAGGTCTGCCTGTCGCGCACCACCCCTCTCGCGCCGGCTGCCTGCTCGTCCGCTTTCGAATTGTCCGCCGCGAGTGGTAACTGTCTCTAAGGGGGTAGTCGGTTTTGAAAAATTGATGACAATGATAACCCAGATTGAAAAACGCAACAACACTGATAAATTGGGCATAAAAACACAATGCCTATAGGCTTCAGGTGATAACGAATGCGTTTTGAATAAAGAAGTTTTGAAAAAAAGCATAACTAAAGAAGGCCCGAAGGTCACAATATTAGTAAGCGTGAAAAACAAACATAGAAACTAATATGCTCACCAACTTTGTTACTGACAACTACAACAACGGAAGTATGTCATAGTAAATGGCGAAAAAGACACAGGTTTAACGAAAAGCGCAATTTGGGGGCTGAACATCATTATCAGTTGATGACAAACAGTCAAAACGTGGCATTGTTTTGACACACTGACGCTTGATAATAGTGGGAAGAAGCAAAATTTGATTGTTAGCTTCGAAAACGCAGCTTCCAGGGATGAAGCATTGCGCGAGATCGCATAATGCGTGCAACGTTGCCTGCGGCGATGTCACTTTTTTGCCTTCTTTCTGCTTGGTTTTGCGCCCCCATCTGCGCTCGATTTGGTTGCTTATTGCCTAAGGCTCTGCGTCGAATCCGCTCGACGGCTGGCACTACGCGCACAAACCCCGACAAGGTTGGCGTTGTGTGTCGAATGCCTAGCACACAGGTCGAGTTTTGTCAATTTTTTTAAAACTTTTGTCCAAATTTTTAGCAGCATATCATTAATTTACGTTCATTTCCTGTATTCTGTAGATACTAGAGATAATTCTGAAAAGTTTGGTGCATAGAACAACGAAAACAGACAAAATAAGCCCGCAGTACGAATCGTGGAAGAGCACTACGTACTTTCGGATTCTGAATCCTCTTAACTCGGCGGCGCATCATCGGATTCAGATTTTCTTTATCTTATATTGTTTAGCAAACTTTGTTTTACTATTCTTGTTATGGAAATGACAAGTTCTAATATTCGAGGGGGTGGACGCCTCATAATACCTCAAAATTGACCGTTTTTAATGTATTTTTACACATTTTTACACTTTTAAGACCAGAAAAGCGGTAAAAACCCTTCTGGTTTAAAAATTTGTTGTTGTGACAACATTTAAATGCAGTTTGCAACATTGTGTTTGACTTTGCTGATGTCAGCCACTTTATTTGAAGTGCGATGCAGAGTGATGCGGTCAGCTTTCTAGACTGTCCAAAAGTAGTTAAACTTATGTATTATCATTGTTAAACAACTAATTTTGATAAAAAAGAGCAGTGATAAGCAAGATAACGAAAAAAAATATATAAAGTTGCTAAATTTTGAGGCATTTTGAGGTATTATGGGGCGTCTACCCCCTCAAATATTAGAACTTGTCATTTCCACAACAACATTAGTAAAACAAAGTTCGCTGAACACGATAAGATAGAGAAATTTGGAATCCGATGATGCGCCACTGAGTTAAGAGCATTCAGAATCCGAAAATTGTACGTCCTCCAAGCCGGTCGCCATTGCGTGCTTATTTTGTCTATTTTTGCCGTTCTATGCACGAAATGCTTGCAAATAATCTGTAGTATCCGTAGGACAAAGGAATAACACGAAAAATGCAAAGAATCGTGTAAAAATTTTGATTTGAAAGAGACGAAATTCGAAAAAAAAATCGACGAAACGAAGTGTGCGTGCAACTTACAATCCACCATGTCGGGCTGTAAGGTGAGGGTGTGCGCGTAGTGGGCTGGTGATACGACTGTCTCTAAAGCACCGGTCAAGCCGACCGCCATCAGCTGCTTCATTACAACCGCTAATGATTTTGTTTTCAGAAATGACGACCCGTCTCGACTGCTGGTTTTCGATCTGGCCAATGCTTACATCATCACCGTCGAAAATGGATGCTAACCCATTTGCTCTTGTCTTTTGGTTAGTTTGCCTCGTCCACAATTTTTATCAGCACGTTTAATGATGACCGTTTCAGACAATTACCTCGAAACCACCCCTTGGCGGCGTCATCAAAATCGACAGCGTCGAGATCAGCCGCAATTGCACCCCCACTGCCCTCAGCGGCTGGTGAAACGTCTACGCTTTCGTAATCCCGATTCCCCGATGCCAGGCAGGAGTCTCCGAGTTGCAGCCAGCGGCCACAACTGCCAGGTGAGCCTTTTCATTGACCTTTGATTCGATTTTGCTTCTAAATTATATATAAATTTTCAGTTTGGTAACCATTGGCCTTCTCTCCCGTGTCCATACATCTTTCAAGCCGACTGTTCGCCCTCATCGATTACCCGTGGCCATCAGAAGTGCGTCAATGTCATTGGTGTGCTCTATTCGAACAAAATCCAGCGTGTCTACGATGTCAGAGGGAGATCAGTCACAGTATCCGTGAGCTCACCATTGCCAGGCGCCACGAATGACTTCAACGACACTGAAAACCGAAGCTTCTCAAATGCCACATCTTTTGGTTTGGGCAAAACGATGATTTTGTTCGACTTTGGTCGTTTTTTCGATGAGACGGGCATTTCCTTCCCGATCAACGATGATTCCGAGCTTTACTGCAATGGTATGATGTAGTTTAATGGTGATGTTACGTAAGTTAGCCTCCTTTTGATTCGAAATTACCGAAACATTGAAAACCCGGCAAAAAGGATTGAAAAATCAACGTTTTGAACATTTTTTTGCGTGCGAGACAGCGTCTCTCTCGTCGTCTGGCGTCCGTCGCTCTCTCGCGCAACAATCGTTTTTGCTTTTCGTTGCATCGTGCCCACACAGTTTTTCGGTAGCTCATTCGAAGCATAACTTTGGCAATCATTGCTATTTTATGTCAAAATGCAGCAAAAAACATTGAAATTCTGATCAATGCGTATTTTTGAGTGATAAAATGCAAGCATTGATTGTTTTTCCACATCAAATTTTGAAAAGCAGTATTCGTATTGCTATGCATTCTACAGTTTGACAATTTACAGTTTTTGTCATTTCACGCATCTGTAGCGGTTCTTCTTAACTTCTTGTCAGTTGAATCTTTCCTTTATTGTACAGTCACATACAAAACCAGAACAACCAGAATAATAAGAGCAGACTCTCAAAAGCGAGAGTGTGGGTCGCCGGGGCGGGGCTTGTGAGCCTTGCGGCTACACTCACCTCACCCTTAAAAATTGGCGACCTCGCCAAAATTAAAAGCAAAAATAAGCATTACAGATAACGGTTTAGCTAAGCTTAAGATATGGTTTTGTTTGATCTTTGTGAACAACTTTCTGACCTTTAGGAGTGCCGAGTGTGAGGTTATGTCCGCTCACTGTTTCAATGGTGAATGGTCCACTCCATTTGTTAGCAAATTTGTGTCGGCCTTGAATTGGGTTGTCCTTCAGCATACATTGATCTCCTGGTTGGTATCGTCGAGGTTCGGCTTTTCGGGCGGTGTCTGTTTTCAGTTTCATTCTGGCAGCGGCACGCTCTAGTGCTTTCTGAGCAGTTCTCCATGTCTGTTTTGCTGCCGCCAACGTTCTTTCACCTTCCATACTCTTGGTGTCTAACGCGTTGTCGCTGGGTAGTCGCGGATGTCGCAAAAACATTTGGGCAAAAGGAACTTCGCCCGTGGCTTCATGCACACTGGTGTTGTAGGAGAAGACTACGTGTGGCAACTGTGAATCCCAATCGGAGCCATTACTGTTGACGTAGTTACTTATCATCGCAGCTAGGGTGCGATTTTGTCTCTCTACAGCGCCATTCGATTGCGGATGGTATGGCGTGGTGAACACGTGTTCGTAGCCAAACACTTTTGCCAAATCCTTCATTGCTGCCGAGGTAAACTGTCGGCCATTATCACTGATTAACGTTTTCGGGTTGCCGTACTTGGTGTATACATCCTTTATCAGTGCTTGAACTACTGTCGGGGCTGTTTGGTCCGGCATGGGCGTAGCGATTACGAATTTAGTCAGGCCACAGACTGTCACTAAGACGTATTTGTTGCCATCTACCGTTTCCGGGAGCGGTCCGAGAATATCGGTGTTCAGACGCTCCATAGGCTGTGATGGAACTTCTAACGGTTTCAAGGGTTCGGCGTGACGATCCGACGGTTGTGTTTTGTGCCTGGCGCAATCAACGCAGCTTTTGATCCATTCTTGAATGTCCTTCTGCATGCCTTTCCATTGCACTCGATCCATTAGTCGTTTGGTCGTCTTGGCGACACCGAGATGAGCGCCTTGAGCTGGATGAGCATGGAAATTTTCGAAGATTTCCTTCCGGAGTGCTGTCGGAATGCACATTCGTGCCTTTCGGGCGCTTCTTCCCCTCCACATAAGAAGGTCGTCCACGACCGCGAAAGGTTTCTCGGGGTTTGCAAGAAGTGTAGCAGTCTCGGAGTCATCCTTCTGAGCTTGGAGAAGACGAGTCCGATCGACCAAGGGTGCTTTGGGTACAGCAACGGCGTTGACAGATTCAGCAATGTGACGGGACAGATGATCACAGAAGACATTCTGCTTTCCTGGACGGTGCGTTGTTAGAATATCCATTCCTTGAATTGCCATTTGATATTTCGCTAAACGACCCGTCAGATCTTTTCTACGCAGTAGCGCGACGAGCGCACTGTTATCAGTGACAACTTTCGAGGTGCCGGCGCCTTCGAGGTACGGGCGGAACATCTTCAGTCCAAAAACGACTGCTAACGCTTCGGACTCGACTGATGGGTAGTTGGCTTCGTGTTTATTCAGCTTCCGGCTGGCATACGCAATCGGGTGAAGTTGTCCATCATGTTCTTGTAATAAGCATGCGGCGATGGCGACTTTTGAAGCATCCGTTTCTACGACGAATGGTTTCCCAAATCTCGGTGGTGCGAGTACAGGTGCTTTACACAGCAGCTCTTTGACTGTTGTCAGCGCTTTTTCATGTTGGTCGGACCAGTCATCGACATTTCGGGTGGCTTTCGTCAGTTCCGTAAGCGGTGCCATTAGTTCAGCAAATTTCGGGATAAATCTTCGAAAGTAGGTAAACGCACCTATTAGGCTTCGAAGTTCGGTCAAAGACTTTGGTCGTTGTAGATTCATGACTGCTTTCACGTTGTCTTGGTCTGGTCGAATTCCATCTTCGTTGATACGGAATCCAAGATACTTGATGTCTTTCTGACCAAAAGCGCATTTGTCTGCTCGCAGCTTCAATCCATATTTTATGAAGAGTTTGAGGAGGTTTTCAATGTCGTTGACGTGTTCTTCTTCTTCGGCTGATGCTAACACAATATCATCCAAGTACACAAAAAAACTAGCAGTCAATTCTCGTTTCATCGCTTCCATTACGCGTTGGAACGTATGAGGAGCGCCGCACAATCCAAAGGGCATTCTCAGAAAATGAAAAAGACCCAGAAACGTGGTAAAGGCGGTACGTTCACGATGTTCAGGGGCGACATCAATTTGGTGAAAGCCAGATTGCATATCGAATGTCGAATAATACCTTTTCCCGCCAACCTGATCTACGATTTCGCTGATTAGCGGAAGGTTGTAGCTGTGCTTTCGGGTGATCGCATTTAGCTTACGATAATCGACAGCAAAACGATACGTGCCATCCTTTTTCTTCACGAGAATGATTGGTGAAGCGAACGGGCTTGTCGAAGGCTCAATGATGCGTTGTTTCAGCATATCTTCAATCTGGCGTTGAACTTCGGTTTTCAGAGCTTGCGGGATCTGGTACGGACGTTGGCGAAACGGGACATGATCTTCCGTGAGTGGAATTTCATGTTTTATTTCTCCTTTGTAACGGCCAATGATGCCATCTTCTCCAACAAAGGCTTCAGCATTTCTTTCGATGACTTCTTTCAACGTCTTTTTGGCATTCGGTGACAGTACGGAGTTGTCGAGATTTACAGCAATCTTCTTCTTGTTCTTTTCTGAGGGAAACTGCGGCAACTCGTCAATAATATCCGCTTCCGGAGGTACGTAGTTATTTCCGAGATCTTGAACGAAGTACGCTTCTTCCATGACTTCGTCGTCATCGACTGGTTCTACGCATCCAATTGTCTGGTGCCGACGAATGATGACCGGCGACTTGCCTGCGTTCAGCATTCGAACTGGAATCTGACCATTCTTGTCGACGGTCGCAACTGATTTGCCTAGCAATGCCTGTTCTGGTATCTTCGCATCCGTAGACGTTGTCAGGTAGACTTCATCCATTTTGCCGTCGACTACTGCTGCCATAAAAACACTCTCCGAATTAGGTTCGAGAACTGTTTCTTCAACTGCCTTCACTTTCATGACAAAGGACGGAATTGTGTTCACCATGTCGAAATGAGTTCCACCAAACTTTAGCTTTTCTGCGTCGAAGTCAATGGCAAACGAATCACCTTTTGATGTGGCTTTCAAAGTATCCATGCCAATCAACATAGGCGCCGGACAGTCTCGGTCGCGTGATACCTTTGCCTGTACGTTGACAACTCGGTTATTCAACTGGATTGGGATTTCGCATCTCCCAGCGAATGACAGCAGCGTATTATTTGCCGTTTTTGCAATATCGTCTGGTCGCGGATCCTGTACCTTGACATTGAGCATCTTAGCAGTCGATTCACGGCAATAAGTAATGGTCGCACCAGTGTCGACAAGGGCTTTCACCTTGTGTCCTTTCACGCGGACTTCAATGTGAGGTTGTTTTCCTCTAATCACTCCGTACACAGCCTGTGACGGAATGTAATCCCGGATGAAAGGCTTTTCTTCGCGTCGCGCCATTTTCAACATTACTGCGGCTTCTTGGGGATGGTATCCCACCTCCGTTATTGCGTTGATTGCCTGTTTGACCTTCTGTCGTCGCCTTTCATGTCGAGACGTTCTGCAGACTCTCCGCACCATCGGCCACCAACAGCTTCTTGTCAAAATCAACATTGCGATAACCACCACAGTTATCACCACTGACCTTACCAGCAACTGGTAGCCATCGTAAAAGTCCTTGAGGGCTTTGAGTGGACTTTCTACAAAACTTGTCACTCCAGCGGTCAAATCAATGGTCGCATTTGCAACGGATCCCGCCATGGAGATAACTGTAGCAAGTGCGTCCCATGCATTCGATCCACCATATACCATTGGAAGAACAGGTCGATCGTTGAATCTGTTGATGTACCTTTCCATCAAAGAAATAGTACTCACGATTCCATTCAGATCGGATTGAAACGGGCTTTTGGCGGAGATCATTTCATCAGAGCGATGCGGCTTCGGGGCTTCGATTTTTGCCACTTCTATGACGTTAATCAAGCTTTTGCCATCGGTGTAGCTTCCATTGTGCAGCTTCCTGACGCTTTTGAAACCATCTGTGCACGGTCGAACTGCGGCACTGTTGACAAGTTCTTGCTTTTGGAGATGCACGAACCTGATTTTTCCATCAACAATTGCTGGTGGCAATTCGTAACAGACGCCGGCGTAAGACAAGTTCCAATAAATGTTCTGGGGAGTGACATGATCGCAGTAAGCAACTTCCAAAGCTTCACCGACAAACTTCCCGGTGACATCATGTGTACGAAACCATTTCCGAACGGCGGCCTCGGTGTCGATTGCAAGCAGAGCGAGTACGGTTTCAATGTCGCGATTATGGAGTTCGCAGATGTTGTTCCACAACGTCGCAAAATCGCGAGCTGATCGCAGTTGTTCACGTTCCCAGACATACTGTAGACGGGAGTTGATCAAGTTGTTTGTCTGCGTGTTAGGGGCAAAAGTATTTAAATCCGACACATTGTATGCGTCCATTAATGCCATTGCTTCGGGAATTCTCGCTGGCCATGCAAATCCAACGGATTCCAGCCATCTGATAACTGCCAAGTCTTCCAAATCTTGGATCGTGATTTCTTCGGGTGTGCTGCGTCGGCTGACCATCTTCCGATTACTTGGCACCCTTACATTTGGTAACGGACGTCGAAACATACGTCGATCCACTTGTGTTTGTGTTGCAGGCATCGTCTTGATTGTCGTCGTCGACGGTCTTGATGTTGTAGTAGTCGTCATTGTCGATGCTTGTGGTCGAAATGTAGTCGGTACGGTAGCACGGGTAGTTGTCGTAGACGGTTTTGACGTTGTTGTTTTCGGTGGAGACGTTGTCGTCGTAACAGATGCAGTCGCAGTTATCTTCAACCTTGTTGTTGGCTTTCCGGTCGTCGTTGTTTTTACAGTTGTCGTTGGTTTTACGGTTGTCGTTGATTTTACGGTTGTCGTTGTCGAGGGTGGCACAGCTGTTTTGGTAGTCGACGTCGGCGTTGCGGCAGCTTGATTCTGTACACTGACCAGCTCAGGCTGTGGATTGAAGTACATTATCACTGCTTCAGGACTTGGGTTTGCTGGTGTGTTTTGTTTCGGCTTCGGTCGTTGTCCTGGAGGAGCACGTAAATTTTGTTGTGGAGCTTGTCTTTTCCTTCTTCGATCTTCCATCACAAGAAATACGCCATTAGATGCCTGTTTCGCTTTTTTGGGGATGCAATGACTCGCATTTACCGGAATCGAGCCATTCAGAAGTTTGAAAGCGGCTTGGGGTTCTTCTAGCAGTACAAAGTCGTTGGCTAGCAACGCGGTGAAAATTCCAACTTTTTCGAACGGACAGGGCAGCTTATCTGGTGGTGTCCACAGCACAATGAAATTCCCAGATGTACAATTTCCAAACATGATTTCGCAGTCATCATTCATTTGCAACGTCAGGGACTTCATATGTCGGTGATTGACGGTACGGACGGCACTTCTGCGAACTTCAAAATACGTCGTGTTGACCATCGGTCTACCAAAGGTTGGCAGAACTGCGGGCGTTGACACTACTGATGACTTCCAGACATCGAGTTTTTCTTGGAAGAATTGCACGTCGGAGATCATTCCATCGGATTTAAACTGTTGAACTTCGTCAATTGAGCATGGCATCTTTGAGGAACCTTTCAGACTTCCAGCTATCGTTTGTCCAAAAGCACGAGTAAGCTGGTAGGAACTGTTGACTCTTGAACATTCGATCGACGGAAGAATTATTTCTCGTGTTTGCGGAACGTACAGTGTTGCTTGGGTTCGATTAAAGATTTGGGGCAGCATCTCACAGCTTTGCTTTTCTGGGCGAGCTGCGATCGCTCGATGCGTGTGGCGGTTGCAATCACGCACCACAACGTTGTTAGCTCCAGCTCCCTTAACAATCATCATAAAAAAGAGTGTCGAGACAAAAGCGCGAGCCATAAATCGAGATCCTCCACGATTCGCCAGTGGGGTTCGGTTTGCATCGTTGGACCGGTTAGCATTGTGGTTGCCTTCGGGTCGACGGTTGTGTTGCCGGCGATGTCCACCGCGACGACGAAAACCTCTTCCACGCGAAGGGTAACCACGGCGGGGGTAGTTGTAGTTAGCGTTGTCGTACCGTTGTGCGCGATGTTGTTCTTGGTTCGAAACCTGCAGGGTGGCGACGCATTGCGCCAGCATGGCTTCTTGCTCGGCATCCTTGGCCAAACGGGCTTCCTTAAGATCTGTTGCGATGGCGGCATTCGTCGCTTCATCCAAAGAATCGTAATTCTTGAAGAGTAGACGCCCTTTCACCTTACCACGCAAACCGTTTACAAAGGCATCGATGGCAGCTTTTTTGTTATTTTCACCATACAGCTCGTGAACAGCTTTGCGGATTGCAGACGAAAACTCGGTGACGGTTTGTCCTTCTTTCTGCTTCATCATGAAGAGTTCTGCCTGCGTCAAAGCGGTGGGAAACATAGCAGCAAAAGCGTCAATCTTTTCTTTCCAAGTTTTGCCTTTCTTGTTGGCATGATGCCATGCTTCGCGCGCTTCGCCACGGACAACGTTGGGGAACACTTCAATGCATCGGGCGTCGGACCAATGACGAAGACTGGATTCGTCGTTGAACTCTTGGAGAAAATCTTGTAACGATCGGCTGTCTTTTCTTCCTAACCAAGGAGTAGTCGTGATCGTTGCACAGTCTCGGCATCCATTATGAGCCATTGTCGATCGGCGGCGACCAAAAAAATTCAGGATGCCACCAGACTTTTCGGATTCGTAAGACTCTTTGGCTTGACGGGTTTCTTTTTTCGGCTTGAGGAAAGATGGGAGCCAGCTGGTGTATGACGATTCAGCAAGTGACTTCTGCTTGGCTTCACTTTTGGTGTCGGGTGGAGTAGCGGCGGGTTCAAGTTGATCAGCTTCTGTAAGATCTTCTTCTTCTTCTTTCGCAGAAAGAAAGTTTCCGGGATCTTCTTCTGTGTCGGCGTCGTGGGCTTCAGGCGACGAGGCACGCTGTTGTTGTTCCGGTTCCGAAAACTGAGAAACAATGTCGCTGCTCGCTACAGAGGACGTCGGTGACAGTGTACGAGGTGGTTGTGGAGCTGGACGGCGATTTTCGAAGAGAGACGGCAGAGGAGATAGACCCGCAGCCTTACGTCGGGCTCGGGTGAGCATCAGGATGAAAATGCTCCCGCAGTTTTTCTTTTTATACGAATCGGAAGGCAAGACTCCGCCTTTCTCTTTTTGTCCTGTCTCGAAATTTTGTCGGTCCCTGAATTTGAGACTCTCGACTTGGGTGGGTCGGGAGGGTTATCATTGTTTCAGCAACATTATTCAAAGTCGTCCAAAGTGGCCATCATTTATCATTCGGCAACGCCGCCTACGATTCCATTGTTTCTAGAAGTTTCTGGAATCCTGAGCAAAAGTGTGCTCGATTGTTCGAGAAACGTCGCGCTTACGGCCAGTTCCGCGAAAAACGGAGCTAACTAGATCATTTCGGCTGTCGGCCGGGTGACAAATAGCGTGGTCCTTGATGTTGCATCGCCACGAAACTAAAGGATTATTCCCTAGTCGGTCGGCGATAATTCGGCGATCGTTGAATTTTTACGACTAGGCAGGCACGTCCGAAATTGAGTCGTACAATTTTTCCGAATAGGCATTTCTAGAGAGAGCGCAAAAATAGCAATGAAGACGGGTAAATGCCAATGAACAAAACGCAGATGATAGGCTAACGAAGACTTCCATTTTTTTTTTGCTCAGTTGCGCGGCTGCAGTTAGTTGCATTCGTCATGCCTGTTGACCAAATTTGGAGTTGGATAGACGTTGACCCAAGCTTATGCCCTGAGGGATGTCCTCCTGGCACACGTTGTGTCCGACCGGAACTGTAGGTACTTAGGCTCATTGATTGACCTCCATGACTAATTACAGGTGGTTTAACCCGACGTTCTGCGTTCACACTACGCAAAGTATGCCCGCGGCTCTCATGTCACCGCAAAAGGTAATGCCCGACTGGTTGCTTCTCGTCGGCCTCGGACTCCTGCTTCTGTTGGTGTTGTTGTCGCTGATCCAGGTGATTCTCAAATTCCATCAATGTTGCCGCCGTGACCGTATCTGATTTCCATATCCTACCATAATACCGTTCTTACGTTAAAGCAATAATGTTGTTGTTACCGTAGTCATAAAGTTGCATCAGTATCCATGAAAGTTTTACATTTAATTGGCGCCAATTTGTTTCATTTCGGACGGATAAGTTTCCTTGTCCAGTGACTAGACAGATACTATGTAAACTGTCAAATAGCGTTGCCAAGAAGATAATCACGTTCCACAAAGGAGAAGCTCACATTACCCAGTAGAGCTCTGCAGACACGACGCAGAAAGCATCTACGGTACATCCTGCCCTTTTTTGTCTATTTTCATTTCATACAGTGGTTGGTTTTGAAGTTCTAATTGTCGCATAATCATTTAATGGAGCGTCTCCCGCGCTCGGAAGACCTTTCTGGGTAATGTCAGGGCGCTGCTAATTTTCACCGATTTCATCGGGTGTAGCCACATGTGCTGCGCGACGATTCACATAGCCTTTCGGAGTACTATGATCCACGTGACGTTCACACATGCTGACCAACCACTAGTCCAGGCAGCTACTATACAATAATACAATATTCGGCGACTTAAAGTTGAGCTTGTTGAACGTGATCAGGCTTTGCCGTACATGGCATCCGTGGACCATGCGCCAACTCGTTACGAGCGTTGTTCATTGTCCGGTGCTTAGACGCGAATACCGCAGGCGGTGGACAATGACGCGGCGTCGTCATCGTCGGCAATTAGCCAAAGGACATTTGCTTTAAATACTGATGGACCGCTACGTAACAACATTAAATATCATAGTGTAGAAAAGTTGCAAAGCACGCAAAATAAAATACCATGTAGAAAGTGAAAAGATTCAACCGGATCCCAGGCTTGTCTCCATCAGCAGAAGGCCTAAGATTTCATACTCAGGTAGCTTCGCCTCCGAAGGGCCCAGGATCCGGGTGGGACCTCCACTTGTAGCGGTTCTTCTTAACTTCTTGTCAGTTGAATCTTTCCTTTATTGTACAGTCACATACAAAACCAGAACAACCAGAATAATAAGAGCAGACTCTCAAAAGCGAGAGTGTGGGTCGCCGGGGCGGGGCTTGTGAGCCTTGCGGCTACACATCCATTACCTTCCGATGAAGCGCTTCATCTGCTTTCTTTCTCAAATTGCTGCCAAATGTGTTCGATGAAAAGGTTAATTTGCACTGTTGCACTATGGCAGTTCATTAATTACCTCGGAACTCTGCGACTTTTGCTATAGTGTTTAGGCCTGAGTTTAATTTTAATTAATTTTTACTTCCGTTACAGATTCCTAAACGTGAGTCTGCGTGTCATTGTAGACGAGGAGCTGCACAAAATGGACGTCTGCCAAGATGGCCTGCTACAGTGAGTCTGTGAAGATGAGGTAATGCCTGTAAATGGCAAAAAAAACGAGCAAAAGGGTTTTTGAAATGGGAATGGTAGAGGGTACAGGGTTACGGTTGGTGCAGATGCCACGAAACCCAAGCAAGCAAAAACAGTTTCACGGAAGAAGCGTTGAATATGGATTGTTCAACTTGATGAGTTGAACTTGAAGTTGCAATAGCATTTGTATAAGAGACAACAAAAACATTGACGTTGAAAAGAAAAAACTTCAAATCCGACGAAAGATAAATCAAAAGCAACCTTCCGAGAAGTATCACAATAATTTGACGATGAAATTGGAAAAAAAGGTTGAAAAAAAGTGTTGTACAAACAACATTCAAGCCAAAGCAATCATTTTAATTAACAAAACATTGTTTAAAAATGAAAGTAGTAAAACACGGCGACAACGAATGCGGAATTTCCATACAATTCTCACCAACAGTCAATGAACAACGCTGGAAACTTACAAGATTTGGCTTGCTTTTATACACCCGGGTGAATGGCAAGCGAGTTTTCTCGCGAGAAGGGTACCTCGAACTGGCCTTTTTGCGTCGGTTTGGTAATAGACAGCAGACACGTAGAGATGTCAAACGGCGCGCCGCGGACCGCCGTTGAAATAAATAACTTCGCGTGAGACACGCGTACTCTCAACGGGGTGCGAGAACATGTTCGCGGCGGCGCGAAGTGTTATCACCACTCGCGGGAGGCCTGCGTTCGCAACTTGGCTGCGAGAGAAAACGTTCGCGGTTGCACGGCGGCGCGAACACAAGTTGTTACCACCACTCTCGCGGTCGTCGCGTTCTCCCAACTTGCTCGCGAGAACGTGCGTGAACAAGTACCGTCGCCACGTTGCGAGAACGCGTGTTTCACGCGAAGTTATTTATTTCAACGGCGGTCCGCGGCGCGCCGGTTGACGTCTCTACGTGTCTGCTGTCTATCACCCGACTGACTCAAAAAGGTCAGTTTCGAGTACCCTTCTCGCGAGAAAACTCGCTTGCTATCCACCCGGGTATACAAAAGCGAGAACCAACTCACTCCTTTCGTGCCGCCAACGTTAAAATTGGATCAATGCCAAAAGGATTCTAACATTCAGTGGATATTATTATGAGCCTTGATTAAAAAAGCTAAAAAAGACAAAACAAGATCCAAACCGAATGAAATTCCTCATCGCACTAATTGACTTAAAAACAAACACAGGCGTCAAATGCTAACTTCTGTTTATTCAAACATGTAAAAAAGTCACATTTGAATACAACCGGAATGCCGATGCCATTCACCGCGTTCTTTTTGGTTAAGTTATATCAGAAGTCAAAAGTTTATAATAAAATTCGACGGCATTACTCCTACTGTAAGTAACGCTCGCTTTCTTGTTGTCCGGCTGCTCTTGGCATTTTCATTCATTGATGTACTTGCAAACATTGACCAACGTAAAGTCGTGGTAGCCAATAGTTGAACTAATGACTGACGCAAAAAATCTTGCAATTTAAGAACGGTCAACAACACGTTTATCAATCAACTGCCAATCAAACAAAAACACTGCAACTCGATGAGTTTCAAAACTTACATCGAATTCACAACACAACGCCTGCGAAAACATTGACACCTTCCATCTAATAGATTTTTGATTTATTCATAGAGAATGTTTAAAAAAAGTTTAAAGTGTAGACAATAGAAAACTCATGTGTTCAAATTGCCCGGGGGCAAACACAGAGGAGTGCATACAAAAAGTAAATAAATAACAAAGTAAAGAACAAGTTATTATGAATTATTACGAGTCAGCTCGGTACTGTCGGATGCCGGTGACGTGTTCCACATAGAGGTCGCGGCTCCATTTGATGACGTCGCTCACCATGAGTCGCTTCATGAGGACGGCGTACTTGTGGGGGATGCCGAGTCTTCTGATGCAGGCTTCGTTTGCACGATCGTAGGCGCCGAGGGAACCGATGATAAAGGCGTCGTTGAAAGTTTTGTAGCCGGCCTTCTTGAAGTGCATCTCGATGTCCTTGTACTTTTCCTTCTTTGCTTCCCTGGCCTTCTTGAACGCATCTGGACCATTCTCGAAGGGGATCGTGACGTCGATGATGGTGAGAACTTTGGATGTGTCGTTGATAAGAACGATGTCGGGGCGCAGGTTGGAGTCGCATTCGGGAATAGGCTGGTTTGACAGTACTCGGACTTCTCGGCCTTTCTTCATCGGCTTCTGGAGGCGGTTGAGCACGGCATTGTGGCGCTTCGTCATGGTGGTTTTGTGGACGTTGCAGTGGTTGAGGACGTGTGGGAGCGTCTCCAGCGGGTATTCGCACTTCCGGCATTGCCTTGGCCCTTGGTAATCTTTGGCTCGAATGCAGCCGAACAGCGGAACAACACCAAGGCGGGCGCGGTGGATGAATTTGTAGCTGCCAAAGGTGGTGAAGTTGCCGTCAAGGAGGTAATGGTTGGATACCGGCGAGCGGGACGTGAGATGCGAAGTTTTTCCCTGTTCTGGCTTGGCCTGGAGTCGCTTGAGGAAGTAGGCGCGGACGGCTTCTCGGAGTTGGGATTCGGCCGTTTTGCGGTGGATTCGCTTGCCGTCCAGGTACGCTGCAACGCCGGTTTCGTCGCTTGACAGCCATACCAACTTGATCTTCTTCCGAAGTTCTGTCGTTGCCATCCGTAGCCGGGTCCAATTCGATCGAATGTCGGAGGATTTTCGGGAGAAGGGTCCATCCATCGATCCATTCAAGAAGTCGGATGTGAGAGTGTGCGTGACGTGGCGACCGACCCTTTTCTTGACGACGTTGTGCAGCGTACTGTGGGCGATTTTAGACGTTTGAGGGTCGCTGGATGAGAGCAGGTGTACAGCTTGGGTGACGTCGCTGATGTCTGCCAGAGTTCTGAGCGGCAGCATGTTCAGACCGCCTTGCTTGTTGGGTAGGTAGAGGGGTTCGACGCTTGCTTGATGGGGTAAGTTGAGCCACTCCTTGCTGCACCTCCTGATGGTGTTGTCGAGTTTTCCGAGAACTTCTTTCAGGACCAGAGCTCCTTTCAGGTGGAACGACAAGCGTGGGACGATGAAGGTGTTGACGGCGTTGATCTTTTGCCACGGGGCGAGGCGGCTGTCGTGGACCTTCTGGACATCTGCTTCCATGCTGTTGACGATTTCGATGCCTGTGTGTTTGAAACTGAAGCCAGTTGGGATTCCCAGGTGACGGTAGTGGTCATCTCTGCTCATCGGTACCATTGGAAGGCCTTGAATATGGAAGATCGTGGGCTTGGCGTCGAAGTGTCTGCCGTCGATGTGTAGTGTAGAGCACTTACTGGCGTTGAACTGCAGTCCAGCCCAGTTAGCCACCGTGGAGGCGATGTCTAGCTGACGTTGAAGGCCGGTTGGCGTGCACGAGATGATTGTGGTGTCGTCGGCGTATCCTTGAACGGCGATGGTGGTGCCATTTAAGGTGTAGCCGTCATCCGACTCGGCAATGGCACGCAGCATCGGTTCGATTGCCAAATTGAAGACGATGGGGGACAGAGGGCAGCCTTGCTTGACGCCAGATTTGATCGGGATTGGTGGTGTCGTGCCGTCGCTGCTGCGAATCCGTGTGGTACAGCCATCGTAGAGGCGGTGGATGATGTCAATCGAGGCGTCTCCGAGGCCGGCCCAGCGTAAGCATTCCATAATCACGTCGTGGGAGACCGAGCCAAATGCGTTCTTCAGGTCCAGCCATGCGATAACAGCTGTCAGGCGTCGGCGACGGGCATCTTGAATGATCGATTGCAGTTCGAAATTGTGCTCCAGACAGCCTTCAAACTTGAGGAACCCTTTCTGCGCTCTGGAGAGACGGTTGTTGCGGACGCACCAGTCTGTCATCCGAGCGGCCATGCACGAAGAATACAGCTTCCCGAGGGTGTTGGACAACGCAATCGGCCTCCAGTTGCTGACATCGTCGATGTTGCCCTTCTTGTGGATGAGAATGGTGACCGATTCTTTCCATGACGTCGGGTAGTGCTTCAGGCGATGCGTGGCGTTGAAGATGGCTGCGATGACGATGCCATTTGGGTCAGCTTTCCGCCATTGGGTGTAGCGTATGCGATCGGGACCGGGAGCCGTATTGGACGTTTCTGCCAGGCACTTTGCGACAAACTTCGAATCGAGGAATGCCGAGAGGGGGTCGTCTGTGTCTGGAGGTGGCAGCGTTGGGACTTCTGCAGGCATGGCACCGACGGGCTGACGCTCCATGGAGTGCACATTGTGGAAGTGTTCGTGTAGAGCGGCAACAGGAATGGAGCAGGTGGCTGCGGCTTCGCCCCGAATCTGACTCATAGCCTTTTTCGGATCTTGTCGATAGAGCTGCTGGATCTGTCTGGCTGCTTCGTGTTGAGGATTTCGTGTCGGGCGGTTGTCGCGATTCGTCCTTTGCGGGGTTCTTTGACGACAGAGGGACGCTGAGTAGGCCAAGATGGCATTGTCCAGTGCGGCAGCCGATTCGACGGTGTTGAAGACGTCGCAGAAGTGGCTTTGTTGAGCTTGATCTGGGGTTTCTTGCTGACGGGTCTGGCGATCGGGTTCATTCATTGGTGGTGCTGCGTCCGTCTGTGTTGAGGCTGTTTCCGTTGCTCGTGGCGGTGGCCCAAGTTGCCGATGGCAGTGGCGGGTAGGCTCAGAGCGTGAGCGGGGTCTGCTGGTAGACCGGGCAGTACGATCCATAGTATGACGCGCTGGTGGTTGAGGCGTTCCTTGACGTTCTTCCGGTGCCGCATCCTGACAGCTTCGCAGGTGGATGTTGCCGGTTTTGAGGCTATGGAAGTGTTGACCGCATCGACATCTGAACACAAGTTCCACATCCTTTCCATGGGTTTCCTTCAGATGGTACTTCAGTCGGTTGTGGTCGGTGAAGATGCCTTTTGCCTTGCTCCTCGTCGGTTGGATGTCGCCTTCTGGATGGCAGACGGTGCAGACGTGTTTTCCGGGAAGAGGGAGCGAAATTTCGAGCTGCATGACGTTGCGTTTTGAACGTATAGGCCAACGGCCGCGGTGGACGAGTGGTTCAGGGCGCAAATCCAACAGGCACACAGTCTAGGGTTCGACTTCGGCGGCTTCCGAGAATGTTTTTCCGGGCGCGGGGTGGACGTAACCTGCAAGCTGTGCGGGTGAGGGCAGCCGACGGCGAAGGGACCCGAAAGGGAACGAACCTGCAAGCTGTGCGGGTGAGGGCAGCCGACGGCGAAGGGACCCGAAAGGGAACGAACCTGCAAGCTGTGCGGGTGAGGGCAGCCGACGGCGAAGGGACCCGAAAGGGAACGAACCTGCAAGCTGTGCGGGTGAGGGCAGCCGACGGCGAAGGGACCCGAAAGGGAACGAACCTGCAAGCTGTGCGGGTGAGGGCAGCCGACGGCGAAGGGACCCGAAAGGGAACGAACCTGCAAGCTGTGCGGGTGAGGGCAGCCGACGGCGAAGGGACCCGAAAGGGAACGAACCTGCAAGCTGTGCGGGTGAGGGCAGCCGACGGCGAAGGGACCCGAAAGGGAACGAACCTGCAAGCTGTGCGGGTGAGGGCAGCCGACGGCGAAGGGACCCGAAAGGGAACGAACCTGCAAGCTGTGCGGGTGAGGGCAGCCGACGGCGAAGGGACCCGAAAGGGAACGAACCTGCAAGCTTCAACGGCGGTCCGCGGCGCGCCGGTTGACGTCTCTACGTGTCTGCTGTCTATCACCCGACTGACTCAAAAAGGTCAGTTTCGAGTACCCTTCTCGCGAGAAAACTCGCTTGCTATCCACCCGGGTATACAAAAGCGAGAACCAACTCACTCCTTTCGTGCCGCCAACGTTAAAATTGGATCAATGCCAAAAGGATTCTAACATTCAGTGGATATTATTATGAGCCTTGATTAAAAAAGCTAAAAAAGACAAAACAAGATCCAAACCGAATGAAATTCCTCATCGCACTAATTGACTTAAAAACAAACACAGGCGTCAAATGCTAACTTCTGTTTATTCAAACATGTAAAAAAGTCACATTTGAATACAACCGGAATGCCGATGCCATTCACCGCGTTCTTTTTGGTTAAGTTATATCAGAAGTCAAAAGTTTATAATAAAATTCGACGGCATTACTCCTACTGTAAGTAACGCTCGCTTTCTTGTTGTCCGGCTGCTCTTGGCATTTTCATTCATTGATGTACTTGCAAACATTGACCAACGTAAAGTCGTGGTAGCCAATAGTTGAACTAATGACTGACGCAAAAAATCTTGCAATTTAAGAACGGTCAACAACACGTTTATCAATCAACTGCCAATCAAACAAAAACACTGCAACTCGATGAGTTTCAAAACTTACATCGAATTCACAACACAACGCCTGCGAAAACATTGACACCTTCCATCTAATCTGTACACAAACTCCAAACACAAAGTAATCAAATACTATGAATTTGACTTTGAACTTGTTCTACTGAAATAAATTACACTTTAAACCAATAAACAAGGCATTCAAGTACTTTTTTTTATTTTTTTATCTTTGCTTAAAATTAACTTTCTGTGTAACTTTAACTATTTCAACTACAAGCAGCAATACACAATCAACGAAAAATTAATGGGATGAGTTTTTTTTGCTTATTTTGATGTAAACCAGTGCAAAAGTTTTGAAGTTTACGTTAACTTCATAACGTTATGAATAATGCCTTTGTTGATTTGGTTGTTTTCGGTTTTTTTCTATAATTCAAATATTTGTGAAGTGAAAAAACAGTATTTTTAGAGCTACCAAAACAGTTTTCGGTGGTTTCTGTCAATTTTGCATTTTGAAGTTTTCCATTTAAAAGTCTCCCCAAAACCCGTGTAAAAACCGCTACCGGTTGTGCCCTAGATCAGTAAGATTAGGGTTAGGAACGGTGCCTGATGACACTTTCATTGTAATCTGACATATTAAATTCAGTGTTCTCACCAAAACAATGGAAAGTTCGTGCCCAGTAGCATCCACTGACTTTTTTCAACTACTTAAATTATTTTTTGTTTGATTTTTTTAGTTTTTTATGTACAAACTGCAATAAACAATTAACTTTTAACGTTCGATACGGTACCTTTTTGTTAAATTATTGGTTTAAAGTGTGTTTTTAACAGATTGTGACTTGTGACATTAATCTGGTATCTCATTATCTGAGAGTTCTACCTTGCATTGAGGACTTAATCATTAATTTATGTCAAAGCCTTGTTTGTTCTGAACGACCAACACTATCGACTTTTTGTGGCACATCATACTCATTCCCAGTAATGGGTCATTAGAAAATTGCGCGTCATTATTGTGGAAAAAAAGTGAGACGCACCTGCATAATTGTCTATTTAACGCAAACCCCGCGTGTTTGTCTGTATTTCCGTACCATTACAGAGCTTTTGTTATTTTTAGCTTTACCATAAATTGCATCTACAACACTCTAAAGTTGTCGCACTTCCTCGTTCTATTCGTTTTCGTATTCCAAAATAATGGTTTTTGCTAATAATGTTCCTGACGTCCCCAAGAAAAAACAAAGAAGAACTTTCCTTATCGTGAAGAAGGGTGATGGCAGTTACTGTACGCTTCGAAATGATTCGGACGAATTTGTTTATCGTTCTCATAAAGATGTTGAAAAACGCCTGAAACATGCTGTTCCTTTCTTCGTTGCTTTGAAGTAGGTTTCAAAATACAATTTATTCTTTAGTAGAATTTATCTAAATCGTTGTAGGGATGAAGATGACCGTCCAAGTATTGCCGAAGTTGTTGGAAAAGCGTCGAACAGTAGTACGGCGGCTGATGTTCTCGATTCGTTCAACGAACAGTTGAAGAATACAAATAACGATTCTGGATTATTTGAAAGCAAAAACTGGGAGTTTTGCGTTTCTGGTATTCTTTTCAGCATCATGGCAATTGCTTGTTTTGTTGCCGTAAAACGCTTTGTTGATAGTAGTAACTTCCCTGACGAGTATCTCGGTGTGTGGAAAATGTCGAACACATCTGATTTGAAAAGCTATTTTGACAATAACTCCGCCAAACGATACATTCCCCATGACATTCCAAAGTTTTTGGAGTCAAAGGCCCTCCCGATAATTATTTTTGAAAAGGCAATGCTCCTGGACAAATCACTATGAAGCGTTTATGGGTCGATAATGTTATGGAAAAAGTCAATATTCCATTGAACACGGAATTTACTTATCGTTCGATGGATAATTATATGTTTTTGGTAAGCAACTTTAAACATTTATTTATTTATAATAAAAGTTTATGTTTCAGGAAAAGTTTGTGTACCGGAATAACACTCTCGTCCATGATTTTCAGTTCATAAATGGACTTGATAAAGTCAAAGGCATCAAGTTTACTGAAGTGTTTACCAAAAACAGCGAAAACCTAATTATTGAAAAACATACTTACAGTAATGTGCCTTATAAAGTGACCTGGGTCAAAGTAGAAATGAAAAAGTAACTTTTGAAAGTTTTTTGAAACGTAATTCTGTTTTGTAATGTCCGTTAAATGAAGTTGTTCGTAAAAACAGGTTATTTGGTTAGTATTTCATAAAATGGTTACTATATTTGGACTTTTGGTCAAAAAAGTTAAGTAGATTAGCACAATTATGACGGATCACGGCGGGACCAAGGTCTGACTAGAGCGCGCGCCCGGACGAATCGGCCTGCCCCCTTGCAAAAAAGGCCCCAAAAAGCGAATTTCGTTCAAAGTTTCCCCACGTAATTGAAAAAAATGATTGATACCAAAAAGATATATTTTATGAAAGCCAACATCCATTGGAACATTTAAAGAAGACCGAATTGTTAAAAAAAATTTTTTTGTTAAATTATGACAAATTTACCAAAATTGGTCAAAAATTGGGGTTTTGTTTAGAAATTTTCATGAATTCGCACTCAAATCGCTCGAAAAAATTTTGAGGGATGCATGTGATGTTAATGCTTGAATCCGTATAGATAGACTTATCAATTTCGTTTTTAAACTCGTTATGTATATATAACACAAAAATGTCGAAAATAAAGTCGTTTCAGTCCGGTTTAGAAAAAAAGCCGCTATGAGCTCGAAATGTTTTGATTTTTTCATTAGGTAGGTAAAAGAACCTGCTGCATCCATTCCTATATATAAAATTTTGATTAAGTGCCATTTGACGCTGTTTTTTGTAATTGAGCGCGCACCACCCGGAAAGCAGGGCTCCCGCGGCGGGGGGCGGGGGTGCGAGAAAAGAACAGCGCATGCGCCCAGTGCAAACGCGCGCGAAGGGCGGGAGCGACCCAGTCGGAGAAAATGGGCTTGTGGTCTCGCCGTGGGATATGGCGAACATCCTGTGAAGATTAAAGGCGGACGACATGTAAACTGTAAGTTCGTCCTCGCTTTTATATACCCGGGTGAATGGCAAGCGAGTTTTATCGCGAGAAGGGTACTTGAACTGGCCTTTTTGGGTCGGTCGGGTGATAGACGGCAGACACGTAGAGACGTCAACCGGCGCGCCACGGACTGCCGTTGAAATAAATAACTTCGCGTGAAACACACGTTCGGCAACTCGGGCGCGAGAGCATGTTCGCGGAGGTGCGAGGTGTTATCAGCACTCTCGCAGGAGGCCTGCTCTCACAACTTGGCTGTAAAAAAGGTCGCGAATGCACGGCGGCGCGAACGCTTGATCGCGAGAACGTGCGTGAAAAAATGCCGCCGCCACGTTGCGAGAACGTGTGCCTCACGCAAAGGTATTTATTTCAACGGCGGTCCGCGGCGCGCCGGTTGACGTCTCTACGTGTCTGCCGTCTATCGCCTGACTGACTCAAAAAGGTCAGTTTGAGTACCCTCTCTCGCGAGAATACGCGCTTGTCATTCACCCGGGTGTATAAAAACAAGAGACAACCTGCTCATTTCAGCCTGTTGCTTTCCTTTCTGTTGCAAAAGGTATACTGTAGCAAATATTTTGTCCAAAAACAATGATTTTAACCAGAAATTCACAATTTTTTAATTTATTTTCCTTTATTACCAATACAATTCACGAATAATCAAAATTGTTTCTGAGCAATTAGTCAACAATGCACAGAATAAGCTTTTTCTGGTCGACAATCTGTACAACACCCACACATACTTCTTGAGGACAATAAAACAACGTTTTGAAAGACAATACATAAGTTTTAAAATGCATAGATTAAATTTACAATACCCTCCCGCGCGCTGAAGGTGAAATATTTCACCGGGTTTCACAGGGTTTCGCTGACCATTTTTTGTGAGCGCTTATAACTTTTTTTTGAACGTCCAAGTTTTGAAAAAATTTTGATTGGAGGTGTGAATCCCTCCGGGGCATCGATACAGACCAGAAACAGGAGGATTGGAACATGATTTAAGGAGATAAAGCCGCTGATAGCGTAAGAGATCACTGTGTGTAGCCTGAACTTGTTTGGCAAGGTGTCCCGAACGCATAGATTTGCGTTTCGTCCGCGACCGGATCTCGTGAATTAGACGTTGTTTCAACTTCGTTTCTCCTTTAAATGATGCCTAATGAGTCACAGCCGGCATAGGAAAGCAAATGAAAACAAGAAAACCCCGGAAAAGGCGCGTTTTCGGGCAAACAAGCTGGGACATAAACATGTCCCGCTTTTCAGGACACATTGACCCCGGCGAAAACGTCCCCAAAATCTCGGCTCGCATTTATCCGTGTTATTGTTTCTTTTCTCAGCCTTTCTCGTCCTTTCTACGTTGCCATCGTAAGATGAAGCCTAAAGCGATGATAAAACGGATCATCAACAACAGGATTCGAAAGAAAAAACGCAAATCTAGGCGTTCGGGACACCTTGCCAAACAAGTTCAGGCTACACACAGTGATCTCTTGCGCTATCAGCGGCTTTATCTCCTTAAATCATGTTCCAATCCTCCTGTTTCTGGTCTGTATCGATGCCCCGGAGAGATTCACACCTCCAAACAAAATTTTTTCAAAACTTGAACGTTCAAAAAAAAGTTATAGGCGTTCACAAAAAGTGGTCGGCGAAACCCTGTGAAACCCGGTGAAATATTTCACCTTCAGCGCGCGGGAGGGTAGATAGGCACCTGCATCTTGCTTATTGCTTAGTTTGCTTAAGAATCAATCAAGTAAACGTCAGATTCACTCATCTTCGCAAGAGATGGCATCGAAATGCACCGCGCTGGCATCAAAGCTGATGACATCGGTGCGTCGGAAATCAATGATGGCATCCTTGTAGAGTTCGCAGTTCTTCATAATACCGTCAAGTTGGATCAGATTGGCCGATCGGCACCGTTCAGCATGGCAAGCATCGAAACATTGCTTCGGGCTGGTGACTGTGAGGCGTTTGATCATGCGATTTCCGTTGAAAACAGTTTGATAGAGGGCACTGTATGAACAGGCGCCTGTGGGCTTGTAGCCAGTCGTCGTTGTCGTTGGAGCGGGGGTTGTGGTTCGTTGTGTGGTGGGACGTTTGCGGCCACGAAGTTCTTCCTCCTCGGATTCGGTCAGTTCTTCCATTTCGGTGATGGACGGGCGTCGTTTGGCTGGAGCTGGGGTGGTTGTCGTTGGGGACGTCGTGGTCGTGGAAGTCGATGTAGTTGTCGGTGGCGACGTCGTAGTGGTCGTCGTCAGCGTTGTTGTTTCAGCCGTCGTCGGAAGAGTCACTTCAACAAGAGCGTCATCCATGGCGTCAGATGTTTTCCGAACCTCTTCAGAATCTTCATCTTTAGAGTCAGCCTGCTTCAGAGACTTGCGTCTAGGCAATCCAAGTGCTTCCAAGTTTACTTCAATGATCTGTTGGCACACCTGTTCGACATAGACACCCAAAACAACGTCTAAAACCAAACCATTAAAAAAATT
This sequence comes from Panagrellus sp. LJ2284, assembly GCA_024447225.1. NCBI lineage: Eukaryota > Metazoa > Nematoda > Chromadorea > Rhabditida > Panagrolaimidae > Panagrellus > Panagrellus sp. LJ2284. The sequence continues at coordinate 339,311 of JAMRYC010000014.1, read as the reverse complement.
GATTTTGTACATATGTACATTGCAAAACCTACGCTCAGTTCGGCAAGTATAATCAAAGTAACTCTTCATCTGCTCACTGTTCGAATTATAGACAAAGTGCTCCGGATCAGTAATCTGGTTTTCACTGTTCAAGAAACACGTTTGACTGTCATAGAAGTATTGAATGCTCTGACAGTCGCTTCCATACAAACTTTCCGAATCGATACATCGGCACTTGCATTCTTCAACAGTCACATTATTATGGACCGCCAAAGCAGTCCCCTGGAGAACGTGATTCGGCTTTTCATTGAAACATTCATCAGTGTGCGCTGCCACCGTGGTCGTTGTTGTTGAAATCTCAGTGGTTGTTTGAGTATCCGGCGCCAAACAGCCGTGAATGTAGTCGTTTTTCACGTGGGTCGAGATGGTCTGACCTGAAATTCTAGATTGTTTGACACCAAAACGTTAATAAAAACTTACTCAATGGACAAATCATGCCGAAGTAAATAGCTGTTTCATTTTTAGACGTTTTGGTTAACGCTTCGCGGTGAAGTTGCCGATTGTCAAGGTATAGCAGGCAGTCTTCGTCAGAGGGATAGTACACAGCGGAGAGGCATTGGAAGTTGTAACGCTTGGAAAGTTTGGAATTGGCACAGAAGCATTGGCACTCTTCAGCGGTGACATGCATTTCAAGGCCGAATGGCTGGAGTCCAGTGAGTTTATAGTTGTCGAAGCGTTCGAAACAGGGCTCTGGAGGGGTGGTTGTGGTCGTTGGAGCGATAGTCGTTGTGGTAGTTGTTGGAGGCTCCGTGGTCGTGGTGGTGGTTGTTGTTGGCACTTCAGTGGTTGTGGTCGTCGTTGTTGGGGCCTCGGTGGTGGTAGTTGTGGTCGTCGGCTCTTCAGTTGTTGTTGTCGTTGTCGGAATCTCGGTGGTGGTGGTTGTCGTGGGCGCTACTGTAGTGGTCGTCGTCGTTGTTGGCACTTCTGTAGTCGTTGTCAAAGTCGTCAGCACCTCCGCCGCCGTCGTCGTGATGCTCGTAGCCTCAGGAATCGTCGTTCTCGTCGGCACTGTCCTCATCTCCGCCTCCGCGACGACAACACCCTCAGGCGGTCCACCCAGATCACTATCCACTTGTCGGGAATCATTCTCTTTACCACTATCACTATCGCTACCATCCTCTTCACTGCCACTTCCGTCTTCTTCTCCAACTTCCACAGCGTTATCGACAACTTCTCGACCATCGTCCTTGCCCTCTCTACAGGTCCTCTCCGCAACATCCAACAATACACCAAGCTCGCAGTTAACATAATGATAATCGACAAGTTTGTTGAAAACCAGATCATATTTGCCATTATGATCACCACTATTCAACGTACAGACGCCCTTATCTTCGTTAAACTGAATCGATTTACATTTCGGTTCCGTCGCCGAAGATTGCCAAGTCGCAGTGCATTCACATTGGCACTGTTTCAGCGTCAATCGCTTTTCAAATGTCTTGAAGCTTGCGCGATACAGAACCTGCTGTGGAATCATTTTGAAACAGACAGCTTCCGTCGATGTCGCATCAGTAGCGAGTTGAACAGCAGACTTTCTTGCTTCCTTAAACATGTCACCAACTCCATGGATGACAAACGTGTTCAAATAGCCTTCTTCCGTCGTCAGAGCAATCGGAATCGCAGTTGTTGTAGTCGTGGTGGTCGTCGCTTCGTATTCTAACAACGCAGCAATTTGCTTCGGCGATAACACCTTTCCGTTGATAACAATCGGCTCCGGGGTTGTATGACGATTGCCTTTCGGCGATTTTGAAGCCACTGAATCCCGATTAGCCGCGGCAATTTGGTTTCGAATAGCTTCAATGACGCCATCCAAATCGTCACTGTCAATTTCCATCTTCTCAGCGCCGGTAGACTTTGACACAGTTTCAAAATCTTCGGCATTTTTGATGTTGTGGAGCTTGGCAAAAGCTTCCGGATTCATTGTGATCAGATGGACTTTACCATTTGGTGGTTTGAAAGCGACAATACCGCCAGATTCCTTCCTAACAATGGTGACATTGTGCATTCTCTGAAGGAAAGTGCCATTCGCCGACGTCGCAGCTTCAACATTCAACGGTTTCGCGTTGAAACTGACTTTGCCATTGCCGGTAATCAAATGCGGAGGCGTCACAGTTTCGGTATCCGTCGGTGCCGGAGCTGTGATAAGCTTCGGTGATGGGCGGGGCGTAGAGTGGGCAAACTTGGGATTGAAGGAATTTTTGGTTACTTGTTCGGCCGGGGATTCATTGGCGTAGAGGGGCTCCAAAAGGACTGAAATTGCAAATTTTTAAATGGCATTTAAAAAAAATGTGAGATAGTAAGTACCGTCAGACTTCTTTTCACCCATTTTGCAACGATCAATGCACGAAATCACTGATAGCGGTGAGCTTTGAGTGGCGGGAAGGTAGAACAGATTGTAGCGTTCGCGTTTGATTCTACAAATATGACTGTTTTTTTAAGTTAAAAAGTTTCTACGGCTTACTCGCAATCAATTTTATCATTAAAACTTATAGCGCATGTTTCTGCTTCGTGATTATAGACGGCAGCACGGCAGAATTGCCTGTTTCCACAGATATTGGCACATTCTGAGGCGGTTTTTATACTACTCCTAAAAAGTTCAATTAAGTCGTAAGCAGTTTCTAAACAGTTAAAAAGTAAATTTAAACTTACTTTGTTTCATAAAAATCATAAAGTTTAGCTTTATCATAATCAATCGGCGCCGCATAGAAAATAGTCGGACAAGCCGCATTTATGTACACCGCCAAAGTTGACAAAAGTATAAAAGGTATCATTCTTAACCTTTTTGACGGCTGAAGCATTTTGTCTGATAAGCTGAAAATACAAAATAAAAGAAAATATTTTGATAGCAGTGGTTAAAGTGGTGGTGGTCAAAACACGTAAATTGAGTTGAACAAATGTGGGAGCGATAAAAAGTGAAAACGAAAACCGGGAAAACGAGATTCCACTGCCCCTGCGCGCGCACAGGAAACACGAAATGCCCTGCGGGCGTAGATGACATCCAAGAGGGTGATCGGGGCACTCACTGACTGACATCTTGAAAAGGGCGGGGGTCAAAACAGGAAGAAGTCAGCCGGTTTTACGGCGCCGAGAACGGGAAGCAAGCAAGCTTTGAAGAGAAAAAGGAACGATGAAACGTCTCATGTTAAACTTGGATGACTGACTATTGACGAATTGACATTCCGATTCCGTCGAGAGCTCAGACTTGACGGCTTTTTGTTGAAATCGACGGGGATGGAAGATAGCTGGGTCAAAGCCATTTAGTCAACTTTATATAGCAGTCATTTCAAACCGAATGATTCACCATAAAGCTTATCAAACCACTAAAAACGCAACAAAAGGCTCAAAACAGGCATTTCAAAACGCATTCAATTCAAAAGTTAGACATCTCCCAAAAAATCAACTCAAATCCAAAAAACTCAAAATCCAGTTGGATTTCTAAAAGCTGTTTTATTCGGTTTACCGGAGGTGGTGGATCGAGTCAGTCGGATCAGCCGAGGCAACTTGAAAATTGGCTTAAATTGTCCGAACACGTTTTTTGGCATTGACAAATATGTGTGACGCGAACGCCTGTGTGAAGGTGTGAAAAAGCATGCGAGTCTTATGTAAAGTCGGACATTGTGAACGATGCAACTTTGTACGTGATTGCTAATCTAATTCGGTGTAAAATGGCGGAAAAGGCCACCGTCACGGTGTCAAATTTGGATCGGGACTTGGTCAAGGCCATGTGCATCTCGTCTTGGCTGACATGGTTTCACACGTTTTGCAACTTGTTTGTTATTTGTTTAGCAATTGACGCCGTAAGGAAAATTGAAAATGAATGGAAAGGGGTTTTGAGGGACAAATACGGAAGGGTCGTAAAGTTGAGAGGTTCAAACTATGAAAGTTGACAAATCTATGAAATTGTAAAGCTTAGAAAGTTATAACCAACATCTTTAGTCAAGAATATAGCGTAATGGTAGTTTTAATGTGTAAAAAACGTAAAAACTAGGCCAGGCAAGTCAGACTTCACGCCAGGCCAGGCCCGCTGGGACATCGGATTTGCAGATACCACTTATCTATCTACTATCCGATAATATTTAGAGCAGATAGACCCTCGGTCGACTTTCATTTTTTATTCAGAGTACTGTTTTGGGTCCGTTTTGGGAATCCCTGTTGAAGCCAGTACTTTCCTCACTCGGACTCGAAACGTTACATATCTCTGTGATTTACGAAAAACAAAACACGAAACCACATACTCTAAAAAAGGGGATTAAAGCATGCTGGAGTAGAGTACTTTTGGATCAACAAAACTGTAATAAAAATGATGCAAAAGTTCAATGTTTAGGGGTCAATTGTTTAGAAATACATCGATAGGTAAGTTGAAAGTTGGCATAACATGGATTCTGACGCATGTTTTGGGCATAAAACCGGGATTAAGGTTGAAATCCAAGAGAGAGGCAATGTTTTTGGATGTTTGTGACGTCAGGAAACTATAGCGGTGCAACAGGGCGCCAAAAATGTGCAAATTTGCGATTAAAGGAAAGCCATTTCAGGGTCAGTTGGGTGTGATTCACGCAAATTAGAAACTGGATCTGATAAGATCTATCATGTCCGGTGAAGGGGTTTGGTTTGGGGGTTCGCTGTTCAAAATTAAGGATCGACTTGATTTTATTGACCAGACTTGAAAGAAAGAAACTTGATAACTTGCTTTTTTCAAGTTTATTGGTGTGGTTTGGAACCATTGTTTTATTAAACAAATCAAAAATTAATGTCGGCGAAAGTCGTGGCAATAAGATATTTCAAAAACCGACAAAACACTTTGTTAAAAAGACAAAACCCTCAAAACTCAGTTCCTCTGACCACCTCGACCGAACCAATCAAACTGACCTCGAAAATTAAAACCCCCTCTCTTCCTCCTCTCCGTTTACGGATGCCTCCGAAGACGCATCCCAAGTCGATCCGAACCTCCTGGAAACTCGCATGCGTAAGAATTGCGAACACAGTGAGTGCAGAGCCCTGCCACTAACAACGGTTCAGTAGCCATTCGTTGGAACTCGTAAAAACCGAACTGTCTTGCACCATTCCAATATTCAACACTCTTCCTTGTAAGCGGTGTCTTTTCTCGCCACGGGCGCATCATCCGGAATCGCATCCAGAATTGGAATTCAATCAAAAAAGACAAATGCGAATAAGGATAACCCCGATGAATAAAAAACAACACTTACATCACTCCGTTACAAAAAATCCTATCTTTTTTTGATCAGATGGATCCGGAAGTCCAAAAAAAAGATATTCAAAAAATAGAAAGGTCAATGCCGACGACAGCGATAAATGGCGTGGATGGGAACGTTTAATCGGTGTCGAATGTCATGTTCACGCCTTTGAAATGTTGTGTCAAAGTGGTTGATTGCTCATGGCGGTCAGTGGTACCAAAGTTGGTGACGGGGGTGAATGGCGCATGCGATATTGGCTCTTTTCGGGGTTATGCAAACTTTGGAAATGAAACTCGAGGGCAAAAACGACAGACAAAGTATTGGAAAATCGAATCGGATTGGCATAGGGATCATGGATGGAGATCGGATTTCGAAAACGGGATGAATGTCTTGAAGGATGAAAGTGAGAGGAAAGATAGTAAATCAAATATTTTGACTGCTCCAAGGGGTGTCAAATTGCATTGATGGATGACTGATACAATCGGGGTCTTTTAAGTGTTGAAATGTCGAAACATCAATGAGATTGTGTAAATAAGATGGCAAAAACATGGAAATTTGAACGAAATTTGCACTCAAATCAAAACCTTTCCGATCCATGAACCTCTCGGATCGAATCCAAATAACGACCATTGTTTGCAGAATCATCACAAACCCCGATGATGCCATCGCTAAGCCGTCGCCCCTAAGTCGCTCTCAATGACACTCGAACCCAGGCGGGTGCCAGTGCGATGCGCCCTAATCCGAAGCCTCCTCCCGAAAACGCACCTCATTCTGAAACTGAAACGTCGATGGCCTTGCGCAGGGACGGCAATTCCGCCACACAAAAAGACACAATCATCGACATTCTTGGAAGTTACTTTCCTTCCAATGGCAATCATCTCCTGTCTCGGCTGTCAAGGAACTCAACTTGACTTCTTTCAAAAAGTTAAAGGTACAACAGACATTTTTGGGCGATTCGCTGTTTTCACAAACACATAAGATGTATCCAAGGTCAATCGAGCAGTGAGTTAACTTTAACTCACGGATGCTTATTAAAGAAAAAAGAGGCAAAAGAAACTAAACGAGCAGAAAACGGTGAGCATCTAAAGGGTCACGGGAGGGTCGTATAATTAGTTTTTAGAGGGTAGAGGGACATAAAAAGTGGTTTAAAGGGAGAGAAGTTTACAACCCAAAATACAAATACGACCTGGTTTTGCGTTAATAACTTGCAAAAGGACGTCACTTGGTTTAGTTTTTGTGGAGTTATATTTGTGGGTTTTTTGAAATAGCACTTTTTGCAGTTGTTTTCGTTATGACTCTGCTATTATTGTGTTATTGGTTAAGGGTAACGGCTTTTTATACAATTGGGGCTATTAGGGTGTCTTTTTGGTCTTTTGAAAAGGTTATAGCTGTAAATACACATAAAATGGGTTGAGTTACGACCACCCGGTTAAGCTGTTATAATTCCATCTTGTTTCATGCTTTTACTAGAATTTCGAAATTTCAGTTTTTGTATTACTGCGGAAGTCCAAAATGTTCTCTGCTGTACTTTTTAGAACGAAATGTTATATCATCTTAGTTTTTTCAGCCATCGTTTTGCAACAGTTGCTATTGTTTATCCGAGAGACAATCTGATGTCAATCAAATTCCGGGCCAACTCAATAAAACTCGGATTGACTAATCAATCCTTACTTACCTACACTCATGCGACAATTGTTTTTCGATTTTACAATCCTAGTCAAGCCAGAAGACGATGTCACAAATCAAAACTTGTTGAAATCACTGTTGTGTGAATTGTGTTATGAGACGTTATGCTGATGGTACTAAATTAACGTTTAAAAAAGAATGGCACTCTCCGGACTTGAACCACCAACCTGTAGTGTATAAAACCTAAGTCCACGGACTTTGCAAATCTTGCTGCAGGTTTTGCAAAGCACCTCCGAGATTTGCTGACATCGCAGCCGGCTGGTTTTATAAAGGGTTCGAGCCCAGCAGCATCCACTTACTTTTTTTCAGTTAATCAAAATATCTTTCTGTGTGACTTTTTGCACTTTATAATCACAACCTGCAATTAACAATCCACTTTTAAGCAATTCTGGCACAATTTGTCGATCATTTTTCTTCAAACAAATAAAAATAATCCAAAGTGTATACTTTGGTGTACTTTTTAGAACGCCATAAGCCTTTTTTCAGCCATCGTATTGCAACAGTTGCTATTGTTTATCCGAGGGTCAAACAATGTCAATCAAATTCCAGGCCAGGTCAATAAAACTCGGATTGCCTGATCAATCCTCATTCACTTACACTCATGCGACAATTGTTTTTCGACCTTACGACTCCAATCAACAAGCATCAAAACAACTTCCTAGACGGCCTACAATCTTCAAAGATACCGTTTCATCATCTCACCGTTTTTGATAGCAGATGGTTTTTACGTTTCATTCATTAGTCATGCATTATCAATCAATGTTCGACCGGATATTGAACTATTAGTGACACCACCCCCGCTAAGATGGTCTTTTTGATGGGTATCTGCACCCTTCTTCAAAAACCACCGCCCGTATGTGTCACTCATTGATGGTAATGGCTCGTCTTTGGCGAATAATATTCATTGCGCAAACAAATAAACAATTCCCACCTTCATCGGGTAACGGCTGTCTCGCTTCTCTATTTGAGGTGTTACACTTCCGGTTGGGCTAATATCGCACTTTAGCTGGTTTGGTCTTTACGCGAGCCTATGTGAGCATTATGAAAAAAGAGGAGTGAACTTTGTCCAATTGTTAAAAACAAACATTGAGTCATTTATTATTGTGAGAAAAATGCAGGTCTGTCTGAAAATTATGAAAATACTACTGAATTTTGTCAAAAAAGTGTTTCAACAATGTTTATTTTGACAGGCAGAGCGTATTGTTGTGTTCATTCTTTAAAAACCAGGTCGCAGACAACAATAAACCTCTTTATTTGTAACCCCTTTGGCAACAATGACATAAAATTGATACTGAAGGGCCCTCTTGAATCGATTAAAAACCAATCTACAAAGCTACACGATCATGAGTGGGTCGATCGGCAGCGTCGGTCGGGGCGGCTTGCTCACACTTTTCATTGCTTTTCTTCTCGGCTTTTCGACGGAAAAAAACACCGATCGAGCAATGAACGACGTGAAAATCAACAAGGACCCGCCTTTCCGCGACCCTTGGGCAATCTGATGGGGGTCTTTGATATAAATTGGCTCGCTTTTCTTTGAGGAACGACACAACAACGACTTGTTTTGAGCGTGTTGAGGAAATAGATTCTGTTTTGTCAAAATGATGAAGGTTACTGCTATTCTGGTCATTATGGCCGCCTTTGGCGCCGAAGGATTCCGGCAACAGACTGTCGGTATTCGTGGCCGACTCATGTGTGGTGATAAGCCGCTTCCGGAGACGCAGATCAAGTTGTGGAATAAGAACAAGCTTGGTAGGTCCATTAAAAATGTAAAAAGTTTGCAATACAGTAACCCATATCGACTTTAGGCACCGACGACCAACTCGCCGCCGGCAAGACCGACTCCCATGGCAACTTTGAATTCAGCGGCGGCGTGGGATCCCTCTTTGACATGAACGTCCACTTCAAAATCTACCACGACTGCGATGATGGCATCAAACCCTGCCAGCGTAAGGTCGACCTCAAGATCCCCGAACAGTACGTCACCCGCACCTCTGAAGTCAAGAAGTGGTTCGAAGCCGGTACCATGAACATGGAATTTGTCTTCCCCGATGAGGAACGTTCGTGTATCAACTAAACTCAGTTACCTTTTTTTATTAACTTGTAAAAACGTATTTAAATCATTGAATCTCCAAAAATAAAAATGCAATAACAACCTTTTTGGCCACTTTCACAATTCAGCAAATCTGACTGTCAATAGACACTAGCCGGTCGCCTCATTTCTTAATCCGATGCCAGCTTCCGTCAATCTCAACGCGTCTGACGTGCGACGATTGGCTTTAGCCGCGGCTTTGACATATTCGTTGACCTGGTGTCTAGATACTGGGTCCACGTGTGAAATGTAGTCACCGTTCTTTTCCTATTTTAATTTTGCTACAGTGTAGACGTGTTCAAAATGGCTACAAACTCGGGCGAACGTACTACTATCGTTATTGAAGATGCACCGCATCATGAAGTAAGTTTTCTTACTTTTTACTGTTTGCTATCAGTGGACACTTTTGTTGAGCCAGTTTTGTCAAACGGACGCACACTTTAATGGCAGTGTATGCCATGTGCGTCCGTTTTTCCGTTCACATAGCAGCAAAAAATAGCCATTGAACCTCCTTGAGAATTTCACGTCCTACCGTTACCCCAGCTTCAGATTCCCGTCGATTGCGGCCAAAACACTGATAACCTTACCAGTCTTTACTATACTACCATCAGACACTTGCAAAACCAACAAACTGAACTGCCTCTCCCACCGAAGCTCCAATGGCCACCAGCTCCAGCTGCCACAGAAGACCTCGCAACGGCAACTTCAGACAGTGATAACCCAGAAACTGAATCTGGTGATATGCTCATCACTTATCTTCAACGCATAATTTGGTGTGTATTCTGTGTTTCGATGGCTGGCGCCCTTATTATGACTATTTACATTGTCTTTGCTTATTGACGTTTCACTTTGAGTTAGTTTTTGGTTTGTGGGGTCTGGATGTCTTTCAGAATTTGAATAAATGATAAAAAAAGGAAGAAACAAACAATAATCATGTCAAATATGACGAAAATTGAGATTGAAAAAAGGAAAGAGCAACCTTGACCGCGTGCGCACTCTCCTGACTCTTCCGTGCCTCTCACCACGAAAAGAGTCCTACATTTTGAGACAGCTTTTTTCCAAGCCTGCGGCCGAAGCCTAGCTATGGCCTTCCGCGCGCGATTTCCTGCGGCTCCTGTTAGCCAATTCCTCCCAGAATGCATCGCATTGCCATCAGGACTTTCTCCTCAACATCCTCCAGTAATTTGAGCGAATTGTGTCGAGATTTGAGTGCACGCGGGCTCGTCGAAAATGCGTATCCAAGTGTGGCTGATTTGGCAGGTTTGTTGCATCATATCTTTCGAAATATATATAAATTTTTTATCAATTCTGTTTTAGGATTGACCCCAAAGCTTCCCGATGCTGCCTATGCTGGATTTGATCCGACAGCGGAGTCGTTACATGTCGGAAATCTCGTCGTCGTGAACACATTGTTTCGAGCGGCGCTGAGCGGTGTTCGCAGCGTCGCCCTCGTTGGTGGTGCTACGGCGCTTGTTGGAGACCCTGCGGGGAAGCATGCAGGTTTGTTTATATATATTTTGAAGCTGTTTTAACTGAATTGCATTCAAGACCGCCCGGAACTCGCGAAAGACCTCGTCGCTGAAAATGCGAGCCAACTCGAACAACTTCTCCGTCGTATTTCGTCAAATACCGCTGAAATCTACAACCGCGAGCTTCCTTTCACGGTCGTGAACAACTATGAATGGTACCGCGACCTCTCTATGATCGATTTCCTACGGCTTGCTCGCGCTTTTCGTGTTGGACCGATGCTACGATTGGGACACATCAAATCCCGGATGAAGGAAACCACCGATGGAGCTGGATTGACTTTTACCGAGTTTTCCTATCAGATCCTGCAGTCTAGAGATTGGTTAGTCCTGGCAGAGCGTTATGGCAGTTTTTTTCAATTCGGAGGGTCCGATCAGCTTGGCCACTTGGACGCCGGTGCTCATTACATCAAAAACGTCCTCAAAAAGCCAGCAGCGGGGATCTGCCTACCACTGATCACGGATGCGCATGGGAACAAGATTGGAAAATCGACGACATCCAAGGGCGAAGCAGTTTGGCTTTCAAATCGACTGACATCGCCGTACTCGTTTTATCAGTACTTTCGCCAACAACACGACGATATTGCTGAAAAATTGTTGGTTTACTTTTCATTGAAGTCGATGACAGAGATTTCCGCGGTTTTGGAAGACCACCGCGCTCAGAAGGGGAAATCTGTCGCTCAGACGGCACTGGCAGAGGAGTTGACGACGATTGTTCATGGGAAGGAGGGTCTGGAGTCGGCGAGGCGGTGTTCCAATGTGCTTTTCTATGGTGAGTTTGTTTTTATATATATTTCTAAAGTTGGAAGTAATATTGTGATTCTTCAGGTGCCATCGACGATCTGAAAACCCTCGACGCTTCTACACTGTTTTCCCTTTTTGGATCAGCCTCGACATTCACACTTCCCCAGAATGAAGTATCAACATTTGGCCAACTCGCGGATGCAACTCGAACCGACAAAAACAAAGGCTCTCAACTTATGACCAAAGGCGCCTTCCGTGTCAATGGAAAACAGTATCTGGATCCATCAGAGAAGCTGTCTATTTCTGATGTTACTGTTGCTCATGGATGTTCTTTGATTAGCTGGGGAAAGCGGAAGTACTTCCTGGTCAAATGGACGTGATAAATAGATTGTTATTTTAGGAGTTTGAAAAATATATAAAGTAGTTGATTTTTTGTGATTTTATGGTGATATATAGCCGTTTTAACGGTCAAAATACCTGTTCAACTTGTTTGATTTGAAGCGTTTCTATTTTGTTGTTTTCTAGGGTTAAATATGGCTGCTACCGTTGCTGAGCCCAAGCAAAGCGTCTACTTTTTCGCGTACTCCGAAGAGAATGAGCAACTTCAACAGATTGGTGCCTATCTGAACGCCAATGGCGCTAAGCTCGCTCCTTTTACGCCAGACGATAAGCTCAAGAGTGCCCTTGAGATCGTCAAGAACTCGAGTGTCCTTGCGAAATGTGGCGCCGATGCCGAGCAGATCTACAACTCGATCCAGTCCGTCATCGTCTGCTTCCGCACTGACGACGCTCTTCAATTGATCAAGGCCTGGACCGAGGTCCTTTTATCCGATGTGTTCAAGGGCGAAGGCTGGCAATCCCACCCCGGCTACGCTGTCCACGTCTACTCGAACCTGTTCCAATTCTACGCCGAACCCTCCATCAAGTTCTTCACCTTCCGTGCCCTGCTCGAGGTGGCTAGCCGTGCCAAGCTCGTCTCGACCATTGACACCTCGTTGACGACGATCCAAAGCTACATTGCCGATTGGGCCCTCGATACGACCCAACAACGCGAACTCCTCCGCACCCTGCACAATGCCCTGCTCGTCGATAACCGTCCGCGTGATGCCGCTGAAGTCATGACCAGCCTTTTGCGCTCCTACAAGGCTTCGGATGCCAAGGAAGCCGAACCCGATGCTCGCGAATGCGTCCGTACCGCCATCATTGATCCGACTTCGTTCAGCTTCGATCATTTGTTGCAAATTCCGGCTGTTCAGCATCTCGAATCCGTCGACGCCCTTCTCTACAAGCTTTTGAACACGTTCATCAGCGGAACTCTCGCCGATTGGGTCGAGTTCAACAAGGCCAACCCGAAGTACGTCAAGGAAGTTCTCAAGGTCGAAAATGACGCTCCTTTGTTGAAGAAGGTCAAGATTCTGACCCTCATCTCGCTTGCTGAGAAGCAAAAGGTTTGTTTTCCCTTCTCCCACAACTTTTTGAACAGTTTTCAAAACCTTTGCCCTTTTCAGAACATTCCCTATTCGCTCATTCAATCGTCGCTCGACATTCCGTCGGAAATCGAATTGGAAAAGTTCATTATCGATGTCCTTCAATCTGGTGCTATTTCTGTGAGTACCCCTATCTTTTTTTCACCTTCCCTTCCTTTGTTATGACCCTTATGATTGCAGGGCAAGCTTAACGGCGTCAAGAAGGAGTTTAACGTGACGGGTTTCGAGCCGCGTGTGTTTGGTCGTGCCGAATGGCTGAACCTCCGTGAAAAGCTGAAGCGACTCAGCGCCAACCTGAAGCAAGCGAAGAAGCACGTTGAATTGGCGAGCCATCCAGAGCTCATCGCCGGTTTCTATCATTAAACGCGTTTTTTGTTTCCCCCATTTGAGCCGAGCTGACAAGACAAGTCTGCTTGTTTTCTTGCAGTTCGGTAGCTTTTTCCTTTTCAAAGAAGCCAATTTAATTGACTGTTCTAATTTCTTTAAAAAGTGACAATCGTAATTATTATCAGAAGCAACTGTTTGTTTTTGTTTGTTGTTGATTTTTGTGACTCCCTTTTGTACTTTTTCTTTGGTATTAAAGGTTGTGCGAAAAAAGTAAAATCATGACTAATGGGTTTGGAGCTATTGTTTTTACGGGCTTGAACTTGTTACGGATGTCCTACGCATGATTCATCATACCCATCAGTTTCGGGTCCATGAACGGAGGTCTTATCTTTCGGGTCAAAGTGAGTTCTTCGGTGACGCGTCGCTGAACTGTTTGGGACACGTCACCCACAACGTTTATCACAGTTTGATAATAGTTAGGATTGACACCTGCTTTTGTGTTTGTGTTTTTCGAATTTTACGTGATCCATTTGTCAACTCATAGTGCAAATCGGCACTCTGCAGACCAGTTTCAACGCTGCTTTAAACTTTGATGCCCTCATAGCTGATAACCCACAGCCTAGCTCGATAGCGCGTCTAATCCGTCCCCTCACGTGCAATCAGAGGTTGTTTGCACCGACAGTTTTTGTGTTAATTTGATACAGAGGTGTTTTTTTTGTGAAGGCAAACTTTTTCGATTCATGCAATGGCGCCGTCGGGCTCGTCTATCAACGAAACGTGATTGCAGTGATTTTTTCGGGGCCAACAAAGGACGCCTGACAAGAATTATTGTGATAAGGGGGCCATAAAAACTGCCACTGTTTATAGAGCTTTTTTGAGGCTATGAAAAAACTATCTCAATAAATCATGTCAACGGGAAGAGGGAACAGTTTTGACATGTACAAGTGCTATGTTATCCTTTTTTATGTTTTTAATTATTGAAAAAAAACGCACAAAAAACATGAAAAAGCTAATACAGTTGATTGACACCATTTGAAGTGGGATTTGTACTGTTCTTTTGATTGCTATTTTTCTTATAAAGATGAAATTGCAGCTGACAAGCAATCGAATGATTACATGTCAAATAAATTTGGGGGTCAACTTGCACTATTCATTACAAAAAGGTTGTTGATAAACAGTTTTCAAGTTTTGATTTTTTTACTTTCAGTTTACATTTAAAAAACTTGAACTAATCCGTGAACCAGTTTTCAAATTACCGAACAAAATCAAGTTCAACTTTATGGACTCACACTTCCAATTAGTAGGATTACGTTAGTTTGACACCGGAAATTTGTAAGACTATCATTATGTTAGCATAACAATAAGCTTGTTGATTCTTCGAACTCTTCAACTTCCATCAGTCGTCGTTTTTACATGAAAGTTTTCCGATTGTTTTGCAGAGTTCAATCAGTTGCAAGCTTCACTTTTTTATTACCCTAACTGATTACATGTTTCAGTAAGCTGCTACTGTACGTGTCATGATCTTTTTACCACCACTCCCTTGCGTAAACGTTAATGGTACAAGCGGATTGTTGTAAGCTAAAGCGCCTGTGTCTAGGCCTTATCAGTTTAAGGCAAGAAGGCCGCCCTTGTTCTGTCCTGGGGGGTACTACAAGCGTTCACACACGCTTGCTCCACCTTACAATATAGGTGATACGCTTCTTCACTTGGTTGTGAACCGACTTTAAAAGGTCCTGTGTTCCGTGCTCAAACTTGCAGTAGATCAGTTTCGGCATGGAAGGCTCTTACCCGAATGCGACATGGTATCCAGCTAATGGCAATGACGTATATTATCCTGATGATGCTCATTATTATTCATCTCATCCATATTATAATGATTCTATGGGACAGTGGAACAATCAAAATGTTCAACCGGCAATGGAGGTGCCTATTATGCGACAACAGGTTCTACAGTACCCTCAAATGGCTACAACGATGGCGGCGACTAATGAAGGGCATTCATCGGTGTCAAACGAGTATTTGGATCAACAAAATGTGTATTCTCAACAGTTTCAATACCAGCTTCCGAATCATGAATCTTCTCCCGCGTCTACCTTGAGTAACAGCACTGCATCCTCGCAGTATTCAACCAGCCCACCGGATTCACAGGAATCACTTTCATATTGCTACGAACCAGCTCCAATTATGTCACATGGCCCGCAACCCATTCAACCACCTCCAGTGCTTTTACCGGAGCAACAGTACTCCCAAGCACCAATACCAACGTCATCTTTCAACCCACAGCATTCTTTCACCATCTATCCAGACAATCAAATCACATATCCATCTCAACTCCAATATCAAGAACCCCCATCTCAATCGCCACCGGCATCCTACTCTAGCAGCAGCTGTTCATCGCGTTCCTCAACATCTCCGATCAGATTCAACTCCCAAGAACCCAACCGTCGTCGCTGTGGACGACCTCGAGTCTACTCCGCCGAGGAACGTCATCAGCGGAAACTAGAATCCGCTAACCGTTCCCGTCGGAAGAAGAATGACAATCTTAAAATGCTTGAAAAGTCTGTCGAAATTAAGCAAAATGCTCTCAAAAGAATGTCCACCATGCATGATAATTTACTTGATTTAGAGAATGCTTTGCTTGGCTTAGCGTAAGGTAATAAATTGTTTTATCTCATTCTAATGATAAAGTTGTACTTTTTATGCACACGGAAGCAGCCACAGTTGATTTAGCGTTTAATAGTTTTACAACCTCAAGCAATGTTGCATTGCTCTAATTTTGCTGTGATTTGCGATTGATAAGGAAACATGGAAAGCAATAAAAGAGGTGCCAGTCGTGGTTTTTATGACTAGGGGACAGTGGACTCTAGTCGAGTTGATGGGTGCAGCTAGAGGTCGTGTGGTTTTGAAGGGGATTACGGTGGTTTTTGGCGATGATCAGTTTTTGGAGGAAAGATGGTTCAGGTATTTTGGCTTCAAACATTACAAAATGGGTGACATGTCAGGCTTGTTTTGAGCAAAGCACACTTTTTATGCCTTGCGTTAGAGAGCGTGACAGGGTGTGGTCTTTATTAATTTACAAAATACCGACCTGTTTACGGCTTAATGGGGACCATCGCCGTTATGAAAGAAGTGCATTGCAAAACATCAAGACCATAGCGAAGGTGTGCCACTCATTAATCGGTCCCAAAAAAGGTCCTACGAAATTCCAACCACTGACTGCGTGTCAATGATCAATGCAAAAACGGCGTCTTCGGTTACCCTTGGAAAAGCGAATCTTTCCAGGGTCGGCCAACAGCCCTCGAAACCTACCAAAAGTGGATGGATTCTGGCAAATTTGGGTGCGTCTCAATCCGCCATCAATAACCGGCGGCCCTGCCCCAACCAGCCACACTGACTGTGGTTCCTGACCCATTCGAACCACCCCAGCTGGCCAAGGACGACAGTGTCCTATTAATTGGCCATCGTCAAGATGGGTGATCCGAAGGAGCGGAATGCGGGTTCCGCGCCGAAGACCCCGCGAAATGTGGATGAGAGCAAAAGCAACAGCGTAGCGAAACCGAGGAAAAAGGGGACCGAAAAGACAAAAAGTCAAGCTGGTATGTAGCTTATAACGGCTTACATTAATTAAAAATTAAATAAATCTTGCAGTCCGCTCGAAAAAATCAAAAGGCCCAGATGCCGGCGAGTCAACAAAGTCAAAATCGGAGTCCGGCGATTCCGCGACTGAGAAAGGCGGCACTGTAAGAACAAATTATTTTGACTAACTTTATTAACTTTGTCCTTTTTAAGCCAAAAAAGAAGAAGAATGTCGTCGAATTCAACCACGAAGAACGGAAACAACACAAACTTCTGACCGCTGCCGAACGGCCCAAACTCGATCGAGGAGACATTGTCGTCGGCATGAAGATGAAGTTTGAAGTCATCAACCTTCTCGGTTCCGGCGGTTTCGGCGACGTCTACAAGGTGCGGCCCAGCGATTCGAATGAAAACGGTCCCGATGTGGCTGCCATGAAAACTGAACTGCAAACTGATAATAATCATCCTATGATGAATCGGTAAACATGTTTTGGCACTTTTTATGTCTTATAATGGATAACTTGTTCAGATTGAAAATCGAACTCGAAATTATGCGCATGTTTGAAGGCCTCCCCGCCGACCGTAAATCCCACTTCACTGAAATGTACGACCGCGGCGCCACGCCGAGCTTCAAGTTCATCGTGATGGAGCTTGTCGGCAGCAGTATCTACAACATTCAGAAAGCTCTCCCAAAACGTGAATTCAGCTTGACGACAGCCCTGAAGCTTGGATTACAAACCCTGGATGCTGTCGATAACATGCATTCGCTTGGATACCTGCATCGCGATATCAAGCCCCACAACTACAGTATAGGCGTCAAGAACAAGACCAATGTGATCTACATGTTGGATTTCGGTATTGCCCGGCGTTATGTCAAAAAGGGCAGCAAAGTTCTGCGGTTTGAACTTACAAACTTTCGAAAAATAGTCAAAATGCCATTCCAGAGTCCCTCGTGAAACCGTTAAGTTCCTCGGAACCTTGAAATATGCTTCCCGATCATGCCATCATTCTAAAGAACAGTCCCGAAAAGATGATCTCGAATCATGGTTCTACATGATGCTCGAATTCGTTGACTTCCATTCCGTGTTCTGGGGCATGATCAAAGATCGGCGACAAGTCATCCAAGCCAAGGAGAAAATGTTTGCCGGTGAATGTAAGCCTTCATTTTTCCATCACAACTTCAAAATTATTTTTCTAGGCAACAACAAACTCGAAAACATCCCACCAGAAGTCTTCAAACTCATGCTCTACCTGGATGGCTTGACCTTTACATCGGCCCCGGATTACGAATACATGAAAGCCCTCCTTTCACAATGTGCTAAAGTCAATGAGGTCCTATTGTCGGACGCATTCGATTGGGAGGACAATGCGCCCAAGAAAAAGAAGCGCTATAAGAGGAAGAAGGTAAAGTTTGTATTTTTTGAAAAAACTGTCAAATAACTGTTTTAATTTCAGCGCTTTGGCCTCTTTGGCGGTCCCGACGAGAAGGCCCTGCTTTACAAGGAGCGTTGCAATAACAATGGCGGCGAGAGCAAGGTGGCTGTCACAGCTGTCTCAGCTGTCTCAATGAAGGAAGCGACTACATCCAAATCTCCTGCCAATGATAAGGACAAAGATACGGACGAATGATAGTTTTGACTATGTATATAAAAAAGGGGTTCTCATAACGGCTTTTATTGTTGGTGTTGGGATAAAACTGTAATGCATGAGTAAGCAAAAATCAAATAAAGTTTTATTTCCAAAAAATAGCGAAAGGTAAGAACCTAGATCATCACAGTTTCGATGGAGAAAGTCAAAGTTGTAGAGAAACCGAATGCTCGACGACTGAAAATGTTGCGCTTGGGCTTGCTTTTGTACACCCGGATGAATGGCAAGTGAGTTTTCTCGCGAGAGAGGTACTCGAAACTGACCTTTTTGGGCCGGTCGGGCGATAGACGGCAGACACGTAGAGACGTCAACCGGCGCGCCGCGGACCGCCGTTGAAATAAATACCTTCGCGTGAGACACGCGTTCTCGCAACGTGGCGGCGGCACTTGTTCACGCACGTTCTCGCGAGCAAGTTGCGAGAACGCGACGACCGCGAGAGTGATGATAACAACTTGTGTTCGCGCCGCCGCGAACAGGTTCTCGCACCCCGTTAAGAGTACGCGTGTCTCGCGCGAAGGTATTTATTTCAACGGCGGTCCGCGGCGCGCCGGTTGACGTCTCTACGTGTCTGCCGTCTATCGCCTGACCGACCCAAAAAGGTTAGTTCGAGATACCTCTCTCGCGGGAAAACCCGCTTGCCATTCATCCGGGTGTTTAAAAGCAACAGCAAGTGCAGTGGATGCGAACGTTGAGCATTTGCCTTCCTTACATAGGGAATCTTTACCTTCGATATTCCGCTAATTCGATAATTTTTTTGACCTACGTAGTAGAACAGTTGACAATTAACTGCTACGTCATGAACCGTCGTCGATACAACTTTATTTAACAGACATTACAAAACAGAATTACGTTTCAAAAATCCATCAAAAGTTACTCTTTCATTTGAACTTTGACCCAGGTCACCTCATAAGACAAATTACTGCCATCATGTTTTTCAATAATTTGGTCCTTGCCGTTTTTGATGAACACTTCAGTAAACTTGATGCCTTCGCTTCTATCATTTCCATTTATATACTGAAATTCATGGACGAGCGTGTTATTTTGGTACACAAACTTTTCCTGAAACAAATTGTTATTATAAATAAAATGTTTAAAGTTGCTTACCAGGTACAAAAAATTTTCCATCCCGTTATAAATGAATTCCGTGTTCAATGGAATATTGATTTTTTCCATAACATTATCGACCCAAAAACGCTTCATAGTGATTTGTCCGGAAGCGTTGCCTTTTTCGAACATGATTACAGGACGGGCCTTTGACTTCAAATACTTTGGAATATCATGGGGAATATACCGTTTACCGGAATTGTTTTTAAAATAACTTTTTAGGTCAGATGTGTTCGACATTTTCCACACTCCGAGATACTCGTCGGGGAAGTTGCTAACTTCTTTTTTGACAACGGGTTGGTTTGAGGCAATAAAAGAAGTAATGCCGATAATGCTCATTAAAATAACAAAAAAGTTAAATTTCCAATTTTTGTTTTCGGAATCTTTCGGAAATTCGGATTTGGTAGTAGTACTTTTCAACGGTTCGTTAAACGACCGGAGACGATCAGCCGCCGTACTACTATTCCACGCCTTTCCAACAACTTCGGCAATACTTGGGCGGTCGGTTTCATTCCTACAATGGTTTAAATAAACTCTACTAAAGAGTCTAACAGAACTAAAACTTACTTCAGAGCTACGAAAAATGGAACAGCCTGTTTTCGGCGTTTTTCAATAGCTTCAGGAGAACAGTAAACAAACTCTTCCGAATCATTTCGAAGCATACAGTAACTGCTGCTTCCCTTTTTAACAATGAGAAAAGCTCTTCTTTGGGCTTTCTTGGGAACATTAGCGAAATGAACCATTTTGGAATAAGAAAACGAATAAGGCGAGAAAGGGCAACAACTTTATGAGCGTTGTGACGCAATGCTTGGCTAGGCTAAAGCTTAAACAGCAAAAGCGCAGTAATGGTACGGTAATATGGACAAACACGCGGGGTTTGCGTTAAGTGAACAATTATGCAGGTGCGTCTCATGGTCAACTCCTCTTGCAAGCAACCTGGACTTCGCGCAAAATTCTTATGACCGTGTACCAGGAAAGAGTACGATGTGCCATCATAAGCCGATAAATATTGTTCGTTGTTCAAAAGAAGCACGGCATTGACAATGTACGACAATACCAAAGATAACTTCCAAACACCGAGGTACAATAATGAAGTCACTTACCAGAATCTGTTGAAAGCACACTTTTAACGTAATTTTACCGATTTGAGTATTTATTAACCAGTCTCTTTCCTTGATGGCAATGCATTTTCATTTGTGCGTGGATTGTGTCATTAGTTTAGTTTTACATGCTGACGATAAAAAAACTAACATTATAAAAAAAATTTGCACTCTTCGAAATCGAACCCTTAACCTAAAGTGTATAAAACATGCATCCACGGACTTTGCAAATGTTGCAGCAGGTTTTGCAAATCACCTCCGAGATTTGCTGGCGTCACATTCGGCTCATTTTAAAAAGGGTTCGAGTCCAATAGCGTCCACTTACTTTTTTTTAATAACTGAAACTATCATTATGTGTGATTTTTCAGTTTTTATTTACAAACAGCAACAAAAAATGACGATGTGCAGTTCGTTCAACCCTCTGAACTCTTATTTTAATTCACTGTTTTTTGTTTAATCTCGTTGGTTTTTATTAGAACAAAAACATCTTATGACAACTTTATTAAGTAGACATTCCATTACAAAATTACTGAACTTTCATCGGATTAATTGTATTAGGTAAGTTTGACATACGTCACCTCATACGGATACGTATTTCCATCGTCTCTCTCAATCATTTGGTTAATGCCCTTTTTGATAAAAGAAGTAGTAAACTTAATATTTTTAAAGTTACCTTTGTTATCGACCGACTGATATTCGTGTGAAAGAGTGTTATTATCGTACGCATATTTTTTCTGAAACAGAGAATACATTATAAACGGATAATACATATAAAAAGTTTACTAACCAGAAACAACCCATTGTGCAATGTACGATAGAAAAAGCTTTCGTTCAACGTAAAATAGTCTGATTCTATAACGTTGCCGGCCCAAACACGTTTCATCATTATTTGTCCCGGAGCCCTTGTTTTTTCAAAACTTATCATCGGAACAGCATCTGAATCCAAATATTTAAAATAGTCTTCACGGATGTTTTGTTTAGCGACGTTGGACAAATAATACTTTCGCATTTCAGGTCCTGCAGTTGTCATTTTCCAGACACCGAGTAACTCGTCAGGATATGTGTTAGTTTGGTTTTCGGCAGTGGGTTGCCTAGGGTAGACGCTTGTAATCGTAGCCAAACTAACAATAAAGCTGCTCAAAATTATAAGGATAAAAACGTCGCTTGATTTTATCGAGTGCGAAGTGATTTTGTTTTCGCAAATTTCCGATGAAGCCGAATCGGTAGTTGCAGCCTTCGACGGTTTCTTGAGCGATTCAACAAGGGCTTTCGCTTCATTACTTTTCCTTGCGCGGCCCACAACTTCAACAACATACGGATCGTTGCTTTTATCCCTAAAACGATTAAAATAAACTTAAGGTAACATAAATATTGAAACTGCAAACTTAATTTAGAGCCACGAAATACGGAACAACGTGCTTCCGACGGTTTTTAGCAGCTGCAGTAGTGCAATAGACAAACTTTTCTGAATCATATCGAACCACAAAGTGGTCCCCACTAGCCTTTTTAATTATAAGATAAGATCCTTTTTGATTTTTGTTGGTAACATCAGGGACAACGTTAGCAGAATACATTTTTTAAATCCAGAAAAGCATAGGTAAACCCGTAGACAAAAAGCGACAACTTTATGAGCGTCGTGGATGTTTGACTAGGCCCAAGTTTAAATGAAAAAGTGGTACGGTAACATGGACAAACACACGATATTTGTTATAGTCTGCACTTAAGGAAGTGCATCTCGTGGTCGACTCCTCCCGCAACCATGCTTTCGCGCAAATTTCTGATGACCCCTCACTATGAATGAGTACAATGTGCCATAATAAGTCGATAAGTGTAGTTCGTCATTTAGATAAAAAAAAAAATATTGACACTCTCCGGACCCGAACCCTCAACCTGTAGTGTGACAAACATGCAACCACGGACTTTGCAAATGTTGCTGCAGATTTTGCAAAGCACCTCCGAGATTTGCAGATGTCGCAGCAGGCTGGTTTTAAAAAAGGTTCGAGCCCAGTAGCATCCACTTACTTTTTTTTTAATTACTCAAATTAGTTTTCTGTGTGGTTTTTTAGTTTTTATATACAAACAGTAAATTTTAAAGATGTACTTGTCACAATTAAACGATAAAAGTGGACATCTTTATTGACAAAATCATTTTAATTATGTTAAAACAAAAAACAATGAAACGGATCAGCAATGACTAAAAAACTGGTATCGAGCGATGTTAACATTCGTCGTTTCTTGAAAATAACAATATAGATCATTACCAAAGAGATAACCATCGTAGCCGTTAACAAGAACTGTCGCATAGAAGGCATCGGTTGATGTGCATTCGGAAAATTGGGACCAAACTTTGACATTGTCAGTTCCGGGGGTGGCCAATGTGTCCCGATCATTCGCATCTCGAGCTGTGACCAACCAAGCAGCAGTGCCTTCAAGATCAGTGCTCACCGTTGCCGTTTTGACAAATCCACGCTGTTCACATGCGTTCACAAAGTCGGTAAATGGTGCCATAATGTCTGATGTGACCTGAAAAAATCACGTCTGTTTTAAATGTTGAAGATGTAGCGACTTACTCGGTTCTCAATGCGTGTCAGAGGATCCTTTTCGGGTTCGGGCAATTGAGGAACGGCTAAGATGGCACCACTATGAATAGTCTTTGTACCGTATTGGGCGATACAATCGGCAATACACTTGGGGATCATAGTGTTCCTTGGCAAGCAAATACTTCCAAATTGGCAGTTTCTGGTAACTGAGCTGTAAACATGGTTGACACGAGCCTTCAATATGTATTGGCAGCACAGCTTGAAGTCGTGTTCATTGATAATTCGGGCACGATCATAAGTGTCATCGGGAAACAAGGCGGCAATAAGACTGGAATAGACAGCGCTGGCGACGGCTTCGATTTCTTCAAGTTGGACGATGCGAAAAACCTGCTTGACGCAAACGTGGATACTGCCGATATCTGGAAAAAATTGCAGGACACTGTGATCTTGGTAGTTGGCCGCATGACTTGTGACTTCTGTAAGAGTGAGTAGAGGTTCATCGAAGTCGGAAACATCGGATAATTCGTCGGAGGGGGCGAGCCGATCGTCCGTTGGAACAGATGTTTCTGAGCCAGTGTGAGGATTCTTCATACCGACTGAGTTGAAATCGATTACATGTAAAGTTTGAACCACGCAAAATGTAAATGTAACAACGACGTTGGAAGAAAGGCGACATAAAAAAGAAAGCAAAGAAGGGAGGTCAAGTCAAGGTTACAACCTGCGTAATATATGAAAGCATGTGAGAGGAGAAACAAAGGTGTGATACGAATCACAAAATCGTGAGGTAACGAAGAACAAGATTGATGCCACAAATCAAAATCTGTAAAACTCGTATTTTAATCCAGTAATTTTTCATAAAGTGATCAATTTGGTTGCTTGGTAAACATGTACTTTCCTGTTATCGCAACTCTATTTTATGTGTGCATGCATTGTTTCATGATATGTTATACTGACGTATCAATTTTACATAATATAATAAAACTAGTTGGCACACTCCGGACCCGAACCCTCAACCTGTAGTGTGACAAACATGCAACCACGGACTTTGCAAATGTTGCTGCAGGTTTTGCAAGGCACCTCCGAGATTTGCTGGCGTCGCAGCCGGCTGATTTTAAAAAAGGTTCGAGCCCAGCAACATCCATGTAACTTTTTTTGAATTACTAGAACTTACTTTTTATGCACCTTTTTGCAGGTTTATTCACAAACAACAATGTGCAATCTGTTTTTACAACAAGTAATTAAGTAAAATTGACAAAAAGTTCAATAATAACAAATGACAAAACAACGCAAAATTTGAAAAAAACTACACGCTGGAGATTACTTGCCCTATTCGATGCCCGTTTTTATTACTTCTGCACCGTTTCAATTTCTATGAAGAAGTGTGCGGTGTGTTTTTACATATCTGCAAACGTGAGTTAGTTTGTAATGTTCAGAAAAGCATTTGATCTTTTCTTATTGTCTTATTGCTTCATTGTTTTAGTGTATCTATTGAATTCCGCATCATTCTTTTCCGATTCAATCACAGCGTACCGCCTCCATGGGAAATATGAAATTAGCTTGGGCAATATAAAAGACCGTTTTGATAGACCTCTAGGCCATTCAATGAAGCCGATACGTGGAGGTCTTTCATATACGCGAACGACATTTCATTGCTTTCTCATTTGAAGCTCTTCCTCCCCAATGATGCCCCATGAATCGTTACAACAATTTTATGCTCACAGTTAATGACATAAAAATAAACAGTCGACAAGTATGAGGGACTTTCCGTTTTTTTTTAATTAGTCGTGTTTCTGTCTTTTCATGTTTCCTTGTTCCTTGGTAGTCAATTCACATTGATTTTTGATGTTTCAGAATGGAAGCTAAACCGGTCAACGAACATTATGAGCGTGCTTGGGTTTATACCCATCCGTTTATCTTTGGCAGAATTATGCCCCTTATCAAGTTCTTGGCTGAGGTGGGAAGCACTTTTCTTGAGACAGTCGATTAGTTTTATGATTTCAGACAGGCCCATTCTTCAGCTTCATCGTCTATTTTACCTGTACCGTCAAACTTACCCACATTGGTTATGTCCCTGGAGTCGTCTATTCTATCCCCTCGGCACTATTCCTCTGTATCTCGTTTGTCACTCTTTATCAACGCTCCTATGGCGTCGGTGAATTCCTCCTCAATGTCTTTGCCATCCCCACTTTGATGTTAGTCCCGCTATTTGAAGAGGTGCTTGCCCGACATTACAGCATTTACCTCATGCACAAGCTTCAATGGGCACTGCTGTTATACGGTATTGGGTCCTACTTCATTTTGGTGTCGGCCATGGCATTGTCATTCAAATCTACCCTCCGAAAGATACTCAAAGAAGACCCA
This sequence comes from Panagrellus sp. LJ2284, assembly GCA_024447225.1. Classification (NCBI taxonomy): domain Eukaryota; kingdom Metazoa; phylum Nematoda; class Chromadorea; order Rhabditida; family Panagrolaimidae; genus Panagrellus; species Panagrellus sp. LJ2284. The sequence goes on along the minus strand of JAMRYC010000014.1, from coordinate 313,896 downwards.
GATCAAGCCAAGCCCATCGTTGTCGCCATCGAAACTCAACACGACTGCTGTGCCGTCTTTTTCTGTTTTTATATGGTTGTCCTTAACATCATAGTCTATTCGGATCACAATCTTCTTGAAAACTGTTTCGGATTCAACGCGAACGTCATTCGTGGAATGAACATTGTTTTTGGTGGCGGTTGTCTCGCTTACATGATTTTCTGCGCCCATCGTTTGATCCACCGCAAGTTGTACAAACCTCGTGAGCCTGGTTACGTGCGCTTTGACGAGAAGCGAGTTAGCAACGCTTAATGAATAATAATTTTCATTTCGTAAAAAAGGTAAAATAAAGTGAATTTAAAAAATTAAGATGTGAAACGCACAAAAACCAGCACTATCGACAGTTGAGGGCAAGTGATTTACGCGAATTGACGTTGCAATGTAGGTTGGGTCCTTGCTTTTATATACCCGGGTGAATGGCAAGCGGGTTTTCCCGCGAGAGAGGTACTCGAAACTGACCTTTTTGGGTCGGTCAGGCAATAGACGGCAGACACGTAGAGACGTCAACCGGCGCGCCGCGGACCGCCGTTGAAATAAATAACTTCGCGTGAGACACGCGTTCTCGCAACGTGGCGGCGGCACTTATTGACGCACGTTCTCGCGATCAAGTTGCGAGTGAATGCCTCCCGCGAAAGCGGTGATAACCCCCGCGTTCGCGCTGCCGCGAACATGTTCTCGCGACCAAGTTGCGAGAACGCGTGTCTCACGCGAAGGTATTTATTTCAACGGCGGTCCGTGGCGCGCCGGTTGACATCTCTACGTGTCTGCCGTCTATCACAAAACTGACTCAAAAAGACCAGTTCGTGTACCCTTCTCGCGAGAAAACCCGCTTGCCATTTATCCGGGTGTACAAAAGCAAGGCCAAGCGCTACGTTTCCGATCGTCGAGCGTTCTGTTTCTTTACAACGCTGACTTACTCTATCAGAATCGTATTCATTGAGGTTTTTTTAACCAAAAAATAAACACAACTAAAATCAAAATTTTTGTTGTCCAATAACCGACAAATGAACCTAAAGTGGATAACTGGAAGTACACTTACAAATGAATTCTATTCCTAACAGATATGGTTTTGGAGTCAACTTGTTCTATGATTCCACGCATTGTCAGAGGTGTGTAATTCTATAATGAGCATGCACGACAGTTGTTATTTTTGTATTTACCACTCTTTTTATGTCGTCATTGTACAGGTCACTGCGTCTCCAATGACACCACAATCTTCAGACTTGACGGTTTTTGTTAGTCTCGCTTTTTAATTTTTGTTAAAATTTAGAGTCTGTATAACAGTCGAAAACAACTACAATACCTTGTTTTCGCACGTCATAAAAAGTAAAAAAAAGTAATTTTAAAATATACTTTTACCAGAATAGTATTTCTGTCCTTTTAAGTCGCTACTTGTTGTTTTTCAAAAAAGTTATACATAACCATACCTCGTATTCTTGTGAAAATAAACACTAATTACCTCCCGTCAAAAATATTTATACCTAACCATTTCTTAACACTTCAAACACCGCTTTCTGGTTTGCTATTTTCAATGAGACTGGAACCGCATAGCTGGCTTTACTGGGGCGCTGTGATACTAAATTCATTTGGATTATGTTGGGAGTTGTTGTTTGCGGTGTTTTTAACGTATGAGTTTCTGAAACGGCATTCTAATTTGAAGCATGCTTATTACTATATTTTGTACATTACATATACAACTGATTTGATTGCAACTACGGCTTGGTTTATCAGAGAGTTTGTTGGTCATAATGAAAGTATTCCGCTAGTCGGCATAGCTAATATTGTGAGATGGTACATCTATTTCTGTCCGGGAATCTGGGAGTTGATGTTTGCTATTAATAGATATACGGCTATCTGTTCGCCGGCGTTTCATATGCGGGTCAGTTCTAACTTCTAACTTAATTTAACACATTTTAAGCAAATTTTTATAGATCTGGAAAGGAAAAATGCTATACCTAATCCTAGCTTTCATAGTCCTTTTCCCGTTCATCGTCAACGGATATGTCCTTCTCGAACCCCATTGCAGTATGTTTTACAAAGAAGTCGGATGTGAAGATTATCTAGTCATGTCCCTCCACATGAGTTCTATCATTAATGTAGTCCTTACCGTCGTGGCAATGTGCCTGATAATCACTGGCGTCTGTTCGTCACGAAACAAGATTAGAAGCCAAACTCTCGCCAGAGTCAATTACAAAATGATTGTCTACACCGCAATTTCAACCGTTTTGTTTATTCCAAGGCATGTCTGTGTACTGCTTACCGTACTTATTCCATCAGAATGTGACTTTTTTTACGATTTGGCTATGTGGTTCTTTTTTTCGCAACACTATTTACCCATCCTACTGTTGCCGATGATGAAGTGAGTCTACATTTTTGAAAGTTACAATTTACAAAAGTTGTTTGCAGCATTATTTATCGCAGTGCTTTTAAAAGATTCGTAAGGAAACGGCTCTGTTGTCGGAATAAGATAGTAATCGTTGTAATGTAAATGTAAATAGAAAAGATTAGTGTACAAAGTGGATTATTGGAACTTGGATACAGAATAAAGCTAGCTACAAAGTGAGTGACAAACGGTTAAAGACTTATGACTTGACATGTATCTTGATCAACAAGCGAATAAAGGTTAAGTTAAGGATTTAGAAGGGCCGCAGTATCGCATGTTCAAAGACTACACTTTGCATAGTTTGAACATTTCCTTGTTTTAATTTACGTTTTGAACTTTGTTGTAAGTACAGTCAGCACCTTGCGTGCATCAGTTTCAAAAACAAAGAACTCGATATTTTTGTTTATGTAAGTTTAAAACGTCATGGTCTATCTGATGTTGCTTTCTTTTGTTTGAAGTTTGAACTTCAAAACATTTAAATGCGTCAAAAACGTTTTGAAAAAACAGAGTTGGTTTTTGAATTTTGCATTTTTCAACAGTTTTGGTAATGATGTTTTGTTTTGTTCGTGTTTATTTAAAATTTGATGGAACGCATTAAATAAGGATAATTTAAAAAGAAATTACAGTAGCACCATGCATGGTTGTCAAAAGTGTGGCACAGTTTACTGCTTGTGGTACCAGCGCTTAGCGGTGACGCCATCGGCGGTCATGAACATGATGATCTTGTCGGCACCGTCCTTCTTGTAGGAGTAGAGCTCGGGCTTGGATTCACCGTCACCGAGGGGCTTGTGGTCCTCGAAGAGGGTGCCGTCCTTGTAGTAGAACTTGATCTGAAACCATTAATTTGGTCAAGTGTTCTAACTTTACTAAAGAGGATTACGGTATGCGTAAAGGACGCATCAAAAAGGCAACTAACCTTGTGCTTGCTGTCATCAATGTAGTCGGCTTCGAATTCCTTGTCGAACGGCACATTGATCCATTCAACATCGCTCTTGGAGGTGTCGATCTTGGCGGTGAAGATACCGGGTGAAGTACCCTTTTCGAAGGTCTTGGTGATGGAAGCGAGCTTCACGACTTGACGAGTGATCCATCCATAGCCCTTGGCGGTGAGGTATTCATCGAAGTTTTCGGATTCTCCGAGCTTCCAGGTGCCGAGGAATTCAGCCGGGAAGTCCGCAGCCTGGACGCTGGAAACCGCGACAATGGAGCACACTGCAAGGCTGACGAAGACAGAGACGCGCATGTTGTAGATAAACGATTCGAGCCGTAAGACTGAGCTCTGAGCTTGCTCAAACGATCACTATTATAGCGATGGGGGTCGGTTGGGTGGGGGCCCAAGGCGGCATGTGCGATCGCGACCGACTCTCCGCCCTTCGGCCAACCCGAAGAACAACATACTTCAACCAACAAACCCTTCCCCGACACGGACCACTGCAACACACATGCCTGGACGTCGGATCGTGATGTATAGGGTCGATAGCGGCTAATGGCCGTCGGCAGACCGGCCCAGTGAACAGTGATCTTCAGGAACAACGTCGGCCATGTGGTTGCGGCGACGCGGGGCCAACAAGCATTGTAAACTATCTCAAAGCTGATTTACGGCGATCCCAAACATGTCGACCCTAAACAAACCCCAAACAATCGGTCGTATATCACTGGGAAAGGCACTGACAACAAAATTGTGCTTTCATTTATTATTTATTAAATTTGAGCCATCTTTAACAATATAAATTTCAAAACAAATAAGCCTGATCAAAATGAGTTAGTTTAAAAGCCCAGTGATCAAATGTTAATTTACTTCTTCGCTTCACCCTCTGGCACTGACTTGAAGAAGCGACGGCACGTGATGTTGTTGTTTTCCATTTTCTGAAAAAAGTTACGAAAATTTGATGCGTACTGATTTAATTTGTGATGCTGGCTCGCTAATTAGCACCACATGGGAAGGGTTCAAATTATGTGGTCAAGTTGTATTTTGCCCAGTTGAACGGGGAAACAACCTTGAAAGTTGCAAGTTTTGGGAGAAACGAACGAAAATAAATGGATGCAACACGTGTAGGGCTGTTTGGAACAAAACTTTGATCGCCTTTTTGCCAAAAAACGGGTTTATGTTTGTAGTGTCTTTTGATCGGGGCCAATTTAAAATAGAAGGGGTCAATTTTAGTCTTTTTATCGAGGCCAATTTAGAACAAAGGGTCAATGTTAAAACGTCGACTTACCAAAACGAGGTAATCTCCTTCCCGTGTGTAGTAATAAGTCTCGCCGGTATCGCCTGGCATCTCGACACGAAGATGGTACTCGGTAAGAGTGTTCTCATCGGGGACATCGAACTTGATCTGAAACCGACCAAACACATGTTTTGTTTTTTTAAGTTGTTGCAGTTGTGCTAAAGTTTTCAATTTTCGTAATTGCTTTTTGCGGTTTTTCATGCTGTCAACGACAAATCGCTCGGTGCAAAACAACAACTAGCAAGCTAATCTCGGTCAAAGATCGGGCTATCTTGCAGTTTGTCTTGCCCTAGGAACTTTCGAAAAATAAAACAAACGTGTCTCATTCGACTTTTGTTGGCCTAGGGCAATCGGGAAGCAAATCGAAAGAAAGTGCAAGCGATGAATAGGCTAGAGCGAGGATAGCAAAAGCAAACTACACGTTGTCAGTCTAGTCTGTGGGCTGACTCAAGGCAGAATGATGCCATATGGCATCATCGAAATCGAAACTTGTTCGTCATTGGGGGCCTTATTTTTATTCGTAATAAAAAATATTGTAAAACCAACCTTATGCTTGGTGCCATCGAGTCCTTGGGCCTCAAACTCTTCGCCGACGGTGAAATCCCATTCAGTGTTAGCCTTGCGCGACAGATTGATGGCCGTGAACTTGCCGGGTTTGCCTGTGGCGGGCTTGAACTGCTTTGTGATAGACGTCATTTGGATCATCTTGCGGATAAACCAGTTGACTCCTGAAACCATCTTAGCATTATTGAAATCAATGTCGAAAGACAAACCTTTAGATGTGAGAAACTCATCGAAATTCTCGCTCTTTTCCAACTTGAACGATCCGAAGAACTTCTCCGGGACAGCCTTCGCATCACCGCTGGCAGCCATGGTCACTGCAAAGCTCGACATAATGAACAGTAGCGACAATACGGACAAGGCTTTTACGGAAGCCATGGTAATGCAGCAGCAGCAACAGATAAGTCCGAGACGGGCTCGTACTTCGATCAACACGAACAGAAAGACGACCTTACCAACAAATTCAGTCTTGATGCTTTTATCCGAAACACGACAGAGCAAGACAGAGATACATTGTGTACACGTACGGCCCCGAATCAACGCCCCAGAGATAACGATATATATAAAAAGGCCGTGTCAAATGAGAAACTGGCTAACCCCGGGCAAAAACAGTTTCAATGACCTCTCCCCGAGCAGATAGTGATAAGTGTGCGTTTGCGGGGTTGCATCAAATGGCGTCGTATGATGCGACACTTCGAGCACGCCGGTGACATTCTTGCCTGCGCCGCGGTTCACGAGTTTCGGTCGGAAGGTGGCCGTGGCGATGTCTTCGAAGCCGAGGAAGGTGGATGGATCGGCGGAGGCGAGAAGGATCAACGAGGATGGGATCAGGGAGCGTCGGAGCCGCTGGCAAAATTGGACAGGGGCAATCGGGTTGGTCGTGAGTGGGGCGAAGATGAGTGCGCTGTCGATAATGACCAGGGTACGGGTGTCGGGAGTAGCGAGCGACAGGACGTTCTGTAAGGACAGGGGCTTATTAGCTGTTATGCTTTGCTTGCTCAAAATGGGACTCACATCTTCCAAGGCTTTCAAGCCGTCTGGCCGCGTCAAAAAGTCCCTAATCTGGACGTAACGGAAGTTGTTAGCGTCCAGGCGTATCGCTAGCTTGCCACAGGCGGTCCTGCAAGACTCCAGATTCAAATTTCCATGAATCCACCCCATCAGAATCCTACCTAACCATCTCCTCTGACTGGAACAACGAAACATAAACCACTCTACCCTTGGCCTTCACAAACTCCGACAAAAAGTGCAACACGATCAGCGAAGGCTCCGAATCTGCTTCATGTTCAACGAACGCCAATCCAGACACATCGCCCAACGCTTTCGTCAACTCGTTCAACATCCTGCAAATCAGCCCAACTCCATCCGTCCAAATAACCCCCCTTCCCCCAAAAGTAAACAACAGAACCGATACTGGTCGTTGCATAACAACTTCATCCGAACAACAAATCACACCAGGCTTGATACTTATTTTTTTATAACAAAACAATCCAAGAAAACAACAGTACAGAAATTAGATTTAATAGCCCAACTCGGCGAGAGCCTTGTTGAAGTTCTCAATCTTCTTAGAAACGTTTGTCGCGGCCTTAGCGGCAATCTTAGCGTCAGCCTTCTTCAGAGCGTAACGGGCGGCACCCTTGATCTTGCGCTTAGCTTCGAGCTTGGCGACAACGGCCGAGTATTGCCATCCAACTTCGTGCGAGAGCTTGCCAACTGAAAAATTATATATAAATTCCATGTTTTGAGGGCCGAAACAAGTGAAAACCTACCAGTGGAGAACTTTCGGCGGGGCTTAAGACCGAGGTGTCGGAGAGCGCTGGGCTGAACGTGCTTGACGATCTTGTCATACGGAGGTGGCACACCATCGTAGCTCTTCAGACGCTTGAGGGCAGCATCACCACGAGCGGTCTTGTGGGGGAGCATACCACGGACTGTGCGCCAGAAGATACGGGCAGGAGCACGGAAATGGAAGGGACCACCGCTGGTCGGCTTAACGTTGCAGCGCTTGCGGAGGAAGCTGAGGTACTTCAGCTTAGATCGGTGGAAGTTGCCGGAGATCACGATTTCTTCAGCGCGGACGACCACGATCTTCTGGCCTTGGAGGAGTTGCTTGGCGACGGTGGACGCAAGACGGCCAAGGAGATGGTCCTTGCCATCGATAACGATGGGCTTCGCAGAGAAGCTCATGGCTGACCCTAGAATGAAGCTAAATGAAAAGTGAGAATATATGAGAAAAAACGTGAATTCACGGAAATCGCGAAAAATGACGTAAAGTGGTGGAAATTTTTGACAAAAACTGGTCAAAAACGCTTGATAACGGCTTGGGAACGATTTAAAGGTGGAAATAGAGTGGATTGATTAGAAAAAATGGGTAAAAATGAGCGAAATAGGATGAAATTGGACGTAAAGGCGAGCGAAGGGGGAACGAGCTCGTGTTTTGGGCTGCACCAGTCGAGCTGACACACACGCAAGCATTCCCGGCGGGACCATAGACTGTGGCTCGACGCAGAGGGAGAAAGTGCGCACGCGTCTTGCGGGGCTGCCTGGTTTCGCTGTGTTGTTTTTCTTGCGGCTCGCTCGCGTGTTCGCAAAGTCATCAGTTTATATATATTTTCACGTTTATTCTGCACAATTCAGTTTATATTCAACGCAGATAAGCATTTATATCATTTATAACTCATTTTTAACGATTCTGGAGGCCACTAGCTCCATGACGATGGGGAAAATGTAGTGTTCTTTCTGCTGGATCCGAGCGTGGAGGCTTGATTCGGTGTCATCGGGGAGGACGGGGACGACTTCCTGGGCGAGTATTTCGCCGGCGTCGACTTCTTCCTGAAATGGATTTATCAATGATGTATACAAAATCAGTTTTATCTTACACAAACGAAATGAGCCGTGCATCCGGTCACTTTGACCCCGGCTTGGAGAGCCAGCGGCACTGCATGGGCTCCTTTGAAACTTGGGAGAATGCTGGGGTGGATATTGATGATACGATTCGCCCATTTGTTGGTGAAGCTTCCGGTGAGAATGCGCATGAAACCGGCAAGACATATGAAGTCGATTGATCGTTCTCGAAGGGCGGCATCGACCTTTTCTTCGAATATATGACGATCCGTCCCATGAGGAATGACTAGAGTCTCGATCCCCTGGGCTCGGGCTAGCTTTAAGCCGCCTGCAGTGGCTTTGTTTGAGATGACAAGCCGGACATTAGCATGAGATTGGGGTTTGAATGATGCTTCAATGAGGTTCACCATGTTTGAGCCACTTCCGCTGATTAAAATGGCAACATTTGCCTTGGGGATTGGCTTGGCGATGTCTACAACGGTGAAATTGGCCTCGGGGTTGAGGAGCGTCACTGTCGAGGATGCAATGTTGTGTTTTTTGGTGAGCTTGCCAATGACCCCAGCGGCGAGGTGGTTTTGCTCGAGATGATGAAGGACATAGGCTTCAAGGTCCTCCGATACGACCGCTACGATGCCGATACCGCAATTGAAGGTTCTGTACATCTCGTTGGGTGATACGTTTCCAGTTTTTTGTAACCATTTGAAAATTTCCGGGGTTTCGATGCTCGCGCAATCAATTTCTGCGGTCAAACCGTCCGGCAGGACTCGGGGCACGTTTTCGATGAAGCCACCGCCGGTAATGTGGGAGATTGCCTTCAGTTTTGAGTCTTTTAGCAGTGGTAACAACGATTTTACATATAATTTTGTTGGTTTCAGCAACTCATCGGCGAAGGTCGAGTTTTCATTCCAGGGAAGCGGGTCGCTCAACTCCGTCCCCGACGAAGCCAACACCGCTCGAACCAGACTGAACCCATTTGAATGGAGCCCATTCGAAGCGATTCCGATGAGAACATCCCCTGCTGCTATGCTGGAAACATCCGGAATGTTGGCCCAGTGGCGTTCCTTTGCGCCGATGCAGCATCCAGCCAAGTCCCATTGCTCCGGGCCATAAACGCCAGGCATTTCGGCCGTTTCACCGCCGACAAGTGCGCATCCAGCTTCGGCGCAGGCTTCTGCCACTCCGATGACGACGGACGAAGCTGCAGTCGCCTTCAGCTTTCCAGTGACGTAATAATCCAAGAAGGCTAATGGCGCCGCTCCATGGCAGAGGACATCATTGACGCACATTCCGACGAGATCGTACCCCAGTTTGTCGAACTTTCCAGCCTTTGATGCGATTTCGATCTTCGTTCCGACGCCGTCCATGCCCAAGACTAGCTGGGGATCGCTGAATCCGGCCTTCTTCAAATCGACTAATGCTCCAAAACCGCCAATATCCTCAGTCCCGGGGATAAGGGTCCGCTTGCACGCTCCTTTGATGAGTCCGATGAGGTTGTTGCCCTCGGTGATGTCGACACCGGCTTTGGCATAGGATAGGCTTTGACTGAAAATGAGATTGACTTATGCCAGTTTTGTTATTAAGAATGCTCTTACCGATGATCCGTCACAAAATGACCAATATCGCGGCGATAGAACTTCTCGCTAAAGGCAACCTCTTTCGCAGCTTCCAGAGCTTTGAACTTCCCCTCATTGATAGATTTGGCCGTCGCTGTGATGCACAGAACACGACCACCAGAGTTGACTAAGTCTCCGGTTTCGGGGTTTTGTTTGACGCCAGCAAAGAAGGTTACGACTTCGGGGGTGTTTGGTGGGATGTCTGCAATGTTGAATTTTGAACTCCACGTGCCAGTTTATATAAACTTACTCGTAATAGCCTTCCCCTTTGTAAAATTTCCTGGATACCCTTTAGATGCGATGACAATGCCGATAGCGCTCTCATGGGACCATGAAATCTCTGTCTCATTGAGGGTTCCATCAACACAGGCAACACAGATATCATACAAATCCGACTTCAACAGGCGCATTAGCACTTGTGTTTCTGGATCCCCGAAGCGGCAATTGTATTCGAGGACTTTTGGGCCATCAGGCGTGATCATGAGGCCGGCATAGAGGACCCCTGAAAGTTTTGTTCTTAGTTCCGCCAATCCCAGTTTTTATAATCCAACCTCGATAAGCCAACTTTTCCCCTGCCAAACCATTGACAGTCTGCTTCAGAATGGCATCAATCTGCTCTTCCACATCCAATGGCAAAAACAACGGCGCAATGGCACCCATACCGCCGGTATTTTCCCCGCCATCGCCCTCTAAAGCACGTTTATGGTCCTGTGAGAATGGCATCCGCTTGATCGAACTGCCATCAGTGAAACAAAGCGCAGAAACTTCGTAGCCTTCTAGGAATTCTTCAATAACGACAGGACTGGATTCACTGATTTCGAGAACAGTGATGCGTTCGATGGCTTGTTCAATGTCGTCGACGATGAATACACCCTTTCCGGCGCGGAGGCCGTCTTCTTTGATGACGAATTTTGACTTTCCGGACCTAAATCCAGTTATCTGTCTTCATAATATCCCAGTTTACAAAAAATATAAGCTTACTTTTCAAGATAGCTAATAGCTTCAGCCGGACTTTCAAAAACTCGAAATTCAGCTGTCGGAATTCCAACGCGTTGCATGAAATTCTTTGAAAATGTCTTTGAAGATTCAATGATCGAAGCAGCTTTTGATGGGGCGAAGACTTTGGCATAGGGGGTCAAAGCCTCTGTCCAGCCATCGCAGATTTGTTGTTCGGGGCCGATAACAACCAGGGAGATGGAGTTGGCTTTGATGAAGTCGATGACGGCTTCGATTGAGGACAGGCTTTGCAGGGCTGGAAATAGGTGGCGGTTACTAACTTTTTTCGTCTCAGTTTACTAAATTTCGATCAGAAGCTCACTTACCATCGCCAACAGAGAACTCGGTCGCATTCTCCGGCGCTGTAAATACGCTTCCAACCTGTTCCGACTGCTTTAGCTTCCATGCCAGGGCATGTTCACGACCGCCGCTACCAATAACTAGGACATTAGCTTTCTTGGGTGTCATTTCAAACCCTAAAACCATAAAAATCATCAGTTTACAAATATTCACGTCAAGCTGATCCCAGTACCCATATGAATCTTATGTTATGTATCCCTTGTTCGATCGATGATTGCTTTCCCCCGTTGATTGCTGTTTAACCCGATAATAAACTCATTCTCCGCCTACAATGTCATTCTCTATGGCCGTAGACACGCGCAGCGATAGCAACGAAATGAATATGGCCCATCATGTTGCTCCCTTTTTTGGATGGGGGAACACTGGTATCAAGATCGGTCGGTGTGATTCGGCCCGTCGATCGGTACTTTTTATCTGCACATCAGATGCATGTGAACTTTTATATTGCACTTGGCAACGACAAGTTGAGTGATTGCGGTGAAGGGAAGGGTTGTCGTCCAGTTTGGTAAAAAGTTAATGATGTCTGGAGGAGGGGCAAAGAATTCACGTTGCAGCTTTGGGGTTTCGTTGAATGCGAAATTTATGCTTGTTTTTTTGCAAAATTTTGTGGGTATCAGTTTAAATTGAATTCTTTATACTTAAAAAATGCACACAGAAAAAGAGAGAAAAGGATCAAAAATGCAATGATGAACAATTGTTACGGTATATTTGGGAGCGACTGACAACAACACATGACACGCAGAGATTCTGAAGAAATGACTTGACTTGGAATGATGGCTCAAATGAATTTGAATAGGAATGCGGTTTCGACTAGGTGATAACGACTGTTGGAAATGTTGGGGGTACGTTACAGTATTCCGATATGTGGACCAAATGTACTGTAGATTGTGCTGCGATGCGATGCTTACTTGCCGACGTCACCGAGTCTGTCGATGGCGCCAAAGTTCTTGATGATGTGGTTGACCATTTCGGCGCTGTTACGCTTCACGGGTCGGATGTTTTCGGCGTTTTGGCCGTCGGCGAGACCGACATCGAAGCGTCGCATGATGACGTGATCACCGAAGACTTCGACGGGCTGGTATCGGTCGAGGAATTGGCGCAGGAGCACTGATCGGACGACAGCCTCAAAGGAAGACGGTTAGAAAGGTAAAGTTAGTGAAGATGGCCGACTTACATCCCGATTTGTGTTACTGACAGCCTGGCACTGCGCAATGAAGGCAATCGACAGTAAGACCAACATGATCGGCAGGAATTCCATTTTTCTTTTCTCTGAGGGGGTGGTGAACAATTTTCGTGTGCAAAAGGGCCAAGCTGAAACTTGATATCAATAAATTTATAGTTAAACTTGAAACGAGCAAAAGTTAAAGTTATGCAAGTCCGCGAAATGCCCCGAATGCCATCCCATTACGTCGACATTGATATAAGTAGGCCGAACCCCTTCGGTGCCCGCCCCAGGAGGTCTATCCTACGCATGTCGGAATTTCTCGAACTTGCAAATACGGCCCCCTAACAAAGCTAATCAGGAACGACCAGCCCCTCTCCGGAAGCCGACCACCGAAACACGCTTGATGTGTTTGCGTAATTCGCGCAACTTGAAAAAAGCCAAAGACAAATAGGACCGCGCCATGCAGCGACAGAGGCTCAGATGGCGTGGGAGCACCAGTACTTCACCACCCAAACAACGACCAGAAGGAAGAACTTTAGCTGTGCCATAGTATGATGCCATCGGCAAAGATATAATTGGTCGACCCACAATTTTGATACATGGTTAACCAAAGGAGGGGGATCGTGACGCCTGAAAGTCGTCTGAAACCAACAAAAGTGCCGGCTCGGCCCCATTGACGATGACTGCAAAAACTGACGGAAGTAAGTGATGATGGATGAGGCCATGGGACCGCCGTTTTTGTCAATTAACTTTTGAACTGTCGGTAAAACGTTGCTTTTCGGCGGGCCTGGTAGGCATGGGAAGGCATTATTGCGTGGGATAAGTTTGACGGTTAAATGACACCTATCAAAATGGGATGATGCAGCATGGGCATGCTAGACTTTCGTTGCAAAATTTGGTACGTATACTGTTTATTTTTCCGCCGATTTCAATCTCCCGTACGGATCTTAACAGTTTTATCCATAAAAATAAACAGATCATGACATGAAAAGTATTATGACAAATTAGTCAGACAACATTCTGACAACCACGAATAAACAGTTTTACGCATCAGAAACTTTCAAAAGGCAACGAATTCATCATTCTTGGCGAAAGCAGTGTTTATTCATAATAATAAATTAAATTCAGAAAACTCGATATTCCAATAATTTTGTTGTTTTGTGGTCCATTCTGAGACTACTTGTTTTTCATGAAACAACTTTTTTTGCAAAACTAAATGGAGTGAAGTTGTTTTTACGCTTTACACGTGTAGTCGGGAATCTGATCTACGGAAACTTATGTTACAAGGCTTAGTTTTTTTATGTTTGACACTTGATTGAGAACCTCGAGTTTGAACTTCACACACCAGTTTTAAAAGTTTTGTCATTTTAACTCGGCGAATGATACGATAGCCTCAATTTTGTCTTTCTGAAGTTAAAAATGTTGAACTTTGAATTTTTCATGGTTAGTAGGCTGAATTCCGAAAGCAGAGTGCCATTGAGACTGGTCAAGTGCAACCTTTATGTGAAGATAATGAAGATCTCCCAGTTTTATACTTTCAAATTTTGGTCAATCATAACAAAGCAGCGATGCAAGCCCGCCGATGGTCTTATAACAAATTTGGAACAGTTTTCCTGTGCAGTTTTCATTAAGAATGCGTATGGCAAGCAGAGTTACACCGGAAAGCTTATCAGTCACACGTCCTTGTAGCAACTTGTTGTGCCTATGAGTCAATATCGGACGGCAAATTGGCTAAAGTGAGATCTGTCTGAGGATCAGAAAGGATTGTCATTGCATATCCTGGAAGAATTTACCTGTTTTGACATAAAACAATCCTCCAGATTGGCATCCTTCGAACATAAAATGAAACAAAACGGTGATGTATAATGATCTAGTTTTAAAAAACTTATGCAAGGTATGCCAGTTAAATGAAGAAAGCCAAATGCGCTCAGAAACCGTCGATCCAGTCCACAGCTATAATCAAATATCAACAACAGGGTTGTACGAAACCAAAAATTTGTCAAACATTGGTGCAGTTGCTGCGTTTTGCAAGCTTCACTCATTTAGAAGGCAAAACTTTTTTTATTGTGTTGCGTTGATGTGTAAACTGACTGGAGATTGAAAGAATTTGCGCTCTCGGTCGTCGCTGATTCTTACAAGTTGCCGAAACTATGAAACGCTCACCAGTTTTTAGTATCAAAATTCATCGGACCTTTTGCTCCTTTTTGTCACTAATGAGTAAAAATAGAAGTTTACGGCGTCAGATGGCGTGGAAAAAGCAAGCCAGTTATAAAAACGACACTGTTTTCACATTTATTTGAAGCTTTCGCAAAGCAACCCACCCAAAGTGTTGCAGCATTGCGACACTAGTAAACAATTAGGTATGAAATTGGAGGCCAAATATGCCTTACATGTCAACAGAGGGATGAGGCAAGCATAGTTGGACTAAATGGTTCAGTTTACTTTTTTGTGTTGTGCGTTAAATCTGGAAAATAAAAATGCAAGTTTTTGAGTAGGGGATAGAACAGAAAGACTTGTTAGACATTCTAGAAAGCAATGGGAATAGTTTTGGAACATGCGCTACAGTTCAAATACAGTAACCTTCGATGAAAGTTTCTCAATAATCCAAGCAGTTTACTCGTAAAGGATGGCTGAATTCACTTGTTCAATACCCGGCAATTTTTTAATTATTTTTTGTACCTAACATAAAAACAGAATACTGATTTTTGGGCATCCACGGAAGTCTGTCAGCAAAGCACTTTGTAAATTTAAACAAAAATCGGCTTCTCCTTTGGCCGTTGATGGAGTCACAAAACGCGTCTTTTGAAGACACGTAGACGCACATACCCATTTCATTATAAGCTGTACGCACGCACTTTGTCGAGTTTCCAAACAAATGGCTCAAAAGCGTCCATTGTGCGCGGCCTCCGAGAGAGGTTGAACTCTTACGACGAAGAGAGGTGTCCTTTCGAGCTGGTGGGTCACTCTTGCACAAACTGACGCAACAATAAATCCGCTTCTGGAGGCGTGGTTTCTTCACAGTTTTCCCTTATATTTACCTCAGTTTGCATTCATATCCACTGCGCGATGATGGCACTACGTTCAATGATTCAGTTTCATTATTGTTCGATTTCCAGGCACCATGAGCGACGACAAGCCTAAAACTGAGAAGGAGCTCAAGAAGGAGGCCGCCAAGGCTGCCAAGCTGGCTAAGTTTGCTGAAAAGCAGAAAAAGGTTGAGGAGCAGAAGGCTAATGCCAAGCCGAAGGATGTGAGTACATTTGAGATACAATAAAAACGGAATCAGTTTAAAAATATATATAATTTAGGCCAAAAAGAAGGATGAAAAGCCCAAGCCCACCGAGTACACCGCTCCAACCAAGCCCGGCGAGAAGAAGGACATCAGCGGTGAGCTGCCTTCGGCTTACAACCCCAAATATGTGGAGGCCGCCTGGTATGAATGGTGGGAGCAGGAAGGGTTTTTCAAGCCGGAATATGGACGTGATTTGACGTAAGTGTCTCCCCAAAACCATCAGTTTTTATATTTTATATATTTCCAGCAAGCCCAATCCGAAAGGAAACTTCACCTTGACCATCCCTCCACCTAATGTCACCGGTACTCTCCATCTTGGTCATGCTTTGGCCTCATCCGTCGAAGACACGATCACCCGCTATCATCGCATGAAGGGAAAGACCGTCCTGTTCAACCCTGGCTGTGATCACGCCGGTATCGCCACCCAGGTCGTCGTGGAGAAGAAGCTGCAACGCGAACGCGGTCTCAGCCGACATGATTTGGGCCGTGAAGCTTTCATTGAAGAGGTCTGGAAGTGGAAGAACGAGAAGGGCCACATGATCTACGACCAACTTCGCCGGATGGGTCTGTCTGTGGATTGGGACCGCGCCGTGTTCACTATGGATCCCAAGATGATGCGAGCTGTGTCGACTGCCTTCATCCGGATGCACGAAAGCGGCACGATCTACCGATCCACAAGGCTTGTCAACTGGAGCTGTGCTTTGCGATCCGCCATTTCCGACATTGAAGTCGACAAGAAGGAGCTTCCCGGTCGAACTCTGCTTCCTGTGCCTGGCTACGATGAGAAGGTCGAGTTCGGCGTGATTGTGAGCTTCGCTTATCCCATCGAAGACAGTGACGAGGAGATCGTCGTTGCCACTACCCGTATTGAGACGATGCTCGGTGATGTGGCCATTGCCGTGCATCCGGAAGATGATCGGTACCATCATCTCATTGGAAAGGTGTGTCCATTTTGACATTTTTGTCATGTCTAAGTACTCCATGTCGATGTATTTGCAGTTTGTTACCCATCCCTTCCTCCCCCGCAAGCTCCCCATCGTGGCTGACTCCTTCGTCGAAAAGGACTTCGGTACCGGCGCCGTGAAGATCACCCCCGCCCACGATCACAACGATTACGAAGTCGGTGTCCGCCACCAGCTCCCGCTGATCAACATCCTCGATGACGATGGCAACCTCCTCGACAACTGCGGCGAGTTCTCCGGAATGAAGCGCTTCACTGCCCGCAAGCGCGTCCTCGAAGCCCTCAAGGAAAAGGGTCTCTTCCGTAGCATTGCCGACAACGAGATGATCGTGCCCATCTGCAGTCGTTCCAAGGACATTATCGAGCCCATCATCAAGGCCCAGTGGTACGTCAAGTGCGACGAGATGGCCAAGCGTGCGATGGACGTCGTTGCCAAGGGTGATTTGCGAATCCTGCCCGAATACCACGTGAATACCTGGAACCGCTGGTTGGAGAACATTCGGTTAGTACTCTTCAGTTTATTTTAAAAACAGCAGTTTAAATAGTCACTTTTCAGCGACTGGTGCATCTCTCGTCAACTGTGGTGGGGCCACCGTATCCCGGCCTACTTTATCACCGTCAATGATCCATCTGTGCCGAAGGGCGACTCCACTGACAACAACTACTGGGTCAGCGCTATCACTGAACAGGAAGCTCTCGAAAAAGCGGCAAAGCGCTTCAATGTGCCGATCGAGAAGATCACGCTCAAGCAAGACGAAGACGTTCTCGATACATGGTTCTCGTCTGGATTGTGGCCGTTTGCGTTGATGGGTTGGCCGTATGAGACGAACGATTTGAAGCAGTTCTTCCCTGGCCATCTCCTCGAAACCGGTCACGACATTTTGTTCTTCTGGGTCGCCCGAATGGTGTTCATGTCGCAGGAGCTCACTGGCAAGCTGCCCTTCAAGGATGTGTATCTCCATGCGCTCGTGCGTGACGCCCATGGCCGCAAGATGAGCAAGTCTCTTGGCAACATCATCGACCCCCTGGATGTGATTCGTGGTTGCACGCTGGCTGCCCTCAACGCTCAATTGGAAAACGGCAACCTTGATCAGAAGGAGCTGACCGTCGCCAAGGCCGGCCAAACCCGCGACTACCCTCAGGGCATCCCGGAATGCGGTACCGACGCGCTTCGATTCGCTCTCATGGCGTACACCTCGCAGGGCCGTGACATCAACCTCGACGTTCTTCGTGTCCAAGGCTACCGGTTCTTCTGCAACAAGATCTGGCAAGCTTCCCGCTTTACGTTGATGCAACTTGGCGCCGACTTCAAGCCCGATCCGACCTTTGCCTTGACTGGCGCCGAATCCGCGACCGATCTCTGGATCCTCTCCCGTCTCGCCTACGCCGTTGGTCAAGTCGATGGAGCCTTCGCCGATTACAGCTTCCAGTCCGCCACCACTGCCATCTTCAACTTCTGGCTGTATGAGTTCTGTGACGTGTACCTCGAATCGACGAAGCCTGTGTTCGCCGCCAATGAGCCCGCTGCCGTCAATGCTGCTCGCCAGGTGTTGTACCTTGCCGTCGACACCACTCTCCGGCTTCTGGCCCCGTTCATGCCATTCATCACCGAAGAGTTGTGGCAGCGCCTTCCGAAGCGTCCCAGTGAGAAGTCTGCCAGTATTCATGTTGCTGACTTCCCAGAAACCGCCAACTTCCCCTTCAGCAACGAGGATCTGGAGAAGCGCGTCGGCCTTGCTATGGACATTGTCAAGCGAGTGCGCTCTCTGCGTTCGGATTACAATCTGAAACCAGTGACAAAGGCTGATCGTAAGTTTTTGACGCTTTCTTTTGTTGCATAATTTACCAATTCTTTTCTTCCAGTTTACGTTACTCTCCCTGCCGCTGCCCGAGAATCTATCAAAGACACGACAGCCTTCATCGGAACACTCGCGTCGGCCCTCAACGTCACCCTCGTCGCCCCCGAAGACGCTGCCACCATCCCGTCGAGCTGCGCCAAGGTGACCGTTGCCGCTGGCATCACCGTCAGTCTCTCCCTGGATTCCATCAATGTTGCGGAGGAGTTGACCAAGCTTGCTGCCAAAAGGGAAAAGCTCGAGAACCAGCTTGCTGCCCTCAACGAAAACATCTCCAGGCCGACCTACGCGGAAAAGGTGCCCCTCGGCATTCGCACAAAGGATAGTGAAACTCTTGCAGCGCTCACTGCCGAGATTCAGCAACTCACTGAGGCTGCGGCTGCTTTGGAAGCTCAATAATTTCTTGTTTTGTTTGATTTAAGTTTTGCCTTGTGTTACAGACGTATAAAAATAATATTGATATTGATATTGCTTTCATGGGGTGAAAGAGGTCGTGGCAACCTATTGTATTAAAGAAGTTGATTAATCAAATGATTATCAGTACAGTTTTTAAGATGACCCCGGAGGAAGAAGCCAGTTTGAAGGACGCATATTGGCATCTTGTCGTAGTGAATATTTCCAAGGAGTTCCAGCTCCAAGGACCCAATTTGCCGGAGCTTGATGGTACTCCGGTCGATCTCGCCGCCGTGGAAGCTGAGTTGACGGCGATCAAGGCTAAGACAGGTAGCTTCCGCCATCGCAAGCAGTGGCGGGCCCACACCGAATGGACACATGCCCTCGGGCGTCCAACCCTGGCCAGCATGGAAGTCCATTCATCGAGGGCCTATTTAAAGTGCTGCGACATTCTCGCCCGTTTTCCGGCTTTGAAGCAACGACGCCAAGGTTTCGCCAAGCTGAGAACTTTGCATCTGTGTGAAGCCCCCGGGAACTTTGTCGCAGCATTGGGCGATTCACTCGGCGAGGATGAGCTCGGCAGTTGGGCGTGGCGGATCAACAGCCTCAACCCGCATCATGAATGGAATGATCCGAGCGGCATGCTGACGGAAGATGCCCTGCTTCTGGCTGCGGAAATGGCCGAAAAAACACTGTATGGAGCCGGTGATACTGGGGATGTGTTTCGGCTGACAAAGGCTGACTTGGAAGCTGTCGGGAAGATGGACTTGGTGTCGGCAGATGGGAGCATTGATTGCACAGTGAGTGTGACCTTATTTTATCAGTTTTATACACTGTGAGTCTTCAGGCGAACCCCGAATCCCAGGAAGAAACAGTCGGACCCCTCATCTCCCGAGAAGCCTTTCTAGCATGTTCGGCTTTGGAAGCTGGTGGCAACCTGGTTTTGAAGCTGTTTACCTTTTTCCGAGAGCCGACCCAGGACATTCTTTGCCGCCTAATCGGATCCTTTGATGAAGTCTACCTCCGAAAGCCATCGCCATCGAAGCCTGGCAACTCCGAAGTGTATGCTGTTTGTCTCGGATTCAAAGGCACAGTTGTTCTGGACAAATCTGAAGCTACTTTGCGGGTATGTCGATACTATCATATTAAATATGTTGTTCAGTTTATTAAAATGTCTCCATTTCAGCGAATCGCCTCTGCTGCTGCCTATTTCGCCAAGTGCCAAATCGCTGCGATCGACTTCAACCTCCGTTCAATCGAAGCTTCACAGTACCTCAGATGCCAGATCGACGACATCAAAGTCACCACTGCCACGGACTTCCTTCAGAAAGTGCCTGAACCAACCTTCTGGGACAGATTCGCCGTCAAGAAGCCGCTTCTGCCGTATCGCCAGACCTTCATCGACCCACAGGTCATTTCGTTTTCGTCGGACCCGTTCATGGGTGAAAACTGGCTTCGATCTCGGCGGATTGTTTCGATTCCAAAGGATACCCAGAACCGCTTGCCGCCGATTAAGAATGCTCTTTTCACAAAGCCTGAACACACCAACGACACTATTGACTTCTGTGAGCTCGCTACCACTGATAAGATTATCGACTTCCCCCGCGATGCCAAGTCCGCTTTGTTTGTGCTCAACGCATGGGAGCTGTCGAAAGCTGAACTCTTGCGAAGGCTAATCTTGATACTGGATGACGCCGAGAAGATCATCATTGACATAGTTCCGGGACATCATTGTGGAATCCTCAGCCGTTTTGCCGTTTCTGTCATAACCGTGCTGCTTGATTGCTTTGAGCTGGATGGTCTGCCATTGCCTCGCAAGGCCATTCTGTTGAAGCGACGAGTAAGTTTGTGCCTCTAAGTTGCGATTTGACATAATTAACAATAATTGCATTTCAGCGTCCCGTCAGTGCGGTCATCCACAGATTGCTTGATGATCTCCTCCGTCAAACACGCGTCGAAGAAGTCCTTTGCTTCGTCCCCATTGCCGATTTAAGTAGCAACGTACGCGCTTTCCTGCGATACTACAACGGATGGAATCAGAGCGTGTGATTTTAAAATAAACTGTATATTTTTGCATCGATCTCGCCAAAGTTGGGTTACTATTTTGCTTCATTGTTTGTTTGTTTCTGTTTTATTTTAATAAAACCGAAAACTTGTTTATTACCGCGATCATATTGTAAAGCAGAAAGCCTTTTGTTGGCACGGATTTGACCCTCAGAACTTAAAAGTACTAACAATGACGAATGAGACAAAAGAATTCATTGGCATAGAAACCATTCAGTCGCAATTGTTCATTATGTTGAAGCATCAGTGCAAAAACTGAGTTCAATATAATCGAATACAGTACAACTAACCGGTTAGAAATGAAATTTATAACAAGTATTCAAGTGTATGTTCGATCGGACCACCATAATAAAAAATCATATTTATTGTAAAAAAAAAAAGAAACAATACACGGCGAAAAAAATAAGATAGGTTGAAAAAGGCTGTTTTTACTAAATTATTCAACAATTTAGCATCACACATCGGAAATGACGACCAGTTTGGCCACGAAATCGATGTTAGCTGATCCGTTTTTATCTTTTTTCACCCAAAAATGTGATTTTTCGGGCCCAAATGCATCATTAATAAACCACTAAAACTGCACAGAAATTGTGCAAATTCCGGTTGGTTGGACATCTTTGCACTTGATAACGTCGCCCTGGGCGACGCAAACCAAAATTTGAAGCAAGGACCTGCAAAGCAGCCCTCCGAATACAAATAAGCATCACCAAAAGGCGACGCATTCCAAAATTTTGATGGTAACCACCACATGAATTGCTTCATGAGCGGAGTTAACACAAACCTCAAACTTGGGTAATTAAACCGACGATCGAGGCTCGGTGGTCACAGACATAGGCTCGGGGGCCGTGCTGTCGTGCGAGTCCGATAACTCGGCTCGAAATGCAGAGAGACACTGCCTATTGGAGAGACAGCCCGACGACATGAGCGCGGGTCATGGAAATAACCGAGCAACAAGTGAAAAACGCTGTTTTTACAAACTTATTCATCAATTCAGCTTCAAACATTGAAAATGACGACCAGTTGGGCCGCGAAATCGATGTTAGCTGCTCCGTTTTGACCTGGTTTTACCTCAAAATGTAATTTATCGGGTCGATACCCATCATTAATAAGCATTGCCTGAGGCAATGCGATTTCAAAATTTGTTTGGGCTTCCACCACATGAATTGCTTCATGAGCGGAAGCAATGCTAACCTCAAATATGGGTTTTTAAACCGATTTCAAGGCGCTTTTTGCGACCCTTATTCGAAAGCTGCCCGCGGCATTGCGCGAGTTGGCCATGATCGAGGGACTACGGCTCGGCCAGAGACCCTACATCACCAAAGACTTCCCTTGCCTCAAAACTGACATGTTTTGATGGCTAACAGCATGAAATTAACGAAGCCCCGAGGGCAAAACTCGGAAAAACCGCTAAATTGGTCAATTTTTGGCGGTTTTTTGGACGCTAAAGCTTCAAAATGTCAAGTTAGATCACTTCAGATGAGTGTTTCTGAACCGCCAGAAGGCGCAGAATTCAAATTTAGAATTGGAATCGTGGTCAGACTTACTGTTAGCAAGTTGTCTTCCGATTTGTGCGATTTTTGGACGGTTTTTGCATGTTTTGGGCCAAGACGGTACAAATATTTGGAGATAGATCACGTCGAATGCGTGTTTCTGGATCCTCCAAACACGGGAAATTCAAATTTGCCTTCGAAATCGGGCCTAGGTTGCCGCTTATACCAGTTTTCAAAACTACCAGAACGAATTTTGTGCGACTTTCGTCGTTTTTCGATTCTGGTAGGTGCAAAAAGTTTGAGCTAGATCACTTTGAATGAGTGTTTTCGAACCGCCAGAGTGCGCTGAATTCAGAAGAGCGACAGGATTTGTAACTAAACCAACATCTGGAAAGTCGCTAACTGATTTTTGCTTTTTTTGCCCGTTTTCGTTAGAAATACCACTTAAATTGTATGGCAAAAGACGAAAAGAACTGACCTGCGCGAAAGAAAAATTTGGCGATAGCTTCCGCGTACCTGGCCTTTTTGAGTTTTTTGTGGTAAATTTTGGTGAAATTCCACTGAAATTCTGCAAATATCGGCAAAATTTGACCAACTTAACGAGAATTAACGGAAACTTAAAGAAAATTACACGTAACACTGTCGAAACGTAATAGGCTGTTTTGAAACCATGGTGATGACTGCAATTGGGGTACATGAGTACGGTATTTTGCTAATTGGCTAAGTGGGTGTTAAAATGGAGGTCAAAAACGACCAAGTACGGGAAGCAAACAAAAAATTGGCGATAGCTTCCGCGTACTTGGCATTTTTGACTTTTTTGGGGTCAACTTCGGCAAAATTATGTAAAATTTTTTGGAAAGTTGTCACAATTGCCTCGAAAATCGACCAATTCTTCAAAATTTCACAAACTTACATTCAACACAGCTTGAAATGCTGTTAGCCTCTCTCGAATTCTTTGCAACGGCTGCAAAAAAACATTAATTAATACAGTACTTTATCAATTGGCTACAGATTTAAAAAAGGTGCCAAAAAACGACCAAGTGCGGAAGTTAAAAGAAAAAATTGGCGATAGCTTCCGCGTACTTGGCATTTTGAATTTTTTTAGGAAGTATTTTACCAAAACTTATAAAAGTTTCATCGAAAATCGACGAGTTTTCATTTAAATTCAATAAAACACTAAACAAAAAACACAGGAAACTCACATTCAACACATTCGAAAACGTGATGGGCTAGATGAAATCCATTGCGTTGTCTGAAAAAGACAGAATTAAGTACAGTAATCTGATGTAGGCTTATTAGGTTCAAAAAAAAGAGCTAGAAAACGACTAAGTACGAGAAACTAAACAAAAAATTGGCGATAGCTTCCGCGTACTTGGCATTTTAGACTTTTTTGGGGTAGAATTCTACCAAAATTTCAATGAAATTTCATTTAATTTCAACAAAACGCTGAAAGATTCAGAAAACTTACGTTAGACACATTAAAAAAACGTCATTAGTTGCACGGAATCTGTTGCGTTGGCTGAAAATGACAGAAATAAGTACAGTAATCTACAAATAAGCTCAGGGAATCCAAAAAGGGGCTAAATACGACCAAGTACGGGAAACTAAACAAAAAATCGGCGATAGCTTCCGCGTACTTAGCATTTTAGACTTTTTTTAGAGTAGAATTCTACTAAAATCATAATAAAATTTTGTTAAAATTTAACAAAATTTCAAAAAGTCGGAAAAACTTACATCCAACACATCCGAAACCGTGGTTGGCTACGTGGAATACATTGCGTTGGCTGAAAAAGACAGAAATAAGTACAGTAATCCACAAATAGGCTCAGGGAATCCAAAAAGGGGCTAAAAATAACCAAGTACAGGAAGCTAAAGAAAAAATTGGCGATAGCTTCCGCGTACTTGGCATTTTAAACTTTTTTTGGGGTAAAACTCTACCAAAGCTTCAATGAAAATTCATTAAATTTCAACAAAACGCTAAAAGATTCAGGAAACTTACATTCAACCCATTCGTAACCGTGGTTGGTTAAGTGGAACCCATTGCGTTGGCTGAAAAAGACGAAAGTAAGTACAGTAATCTAATTTACGCTTATTGGGTTCGAAAAAGAGCTAAAAAACGACCAAGTACGGAAGCTAAAGAAAAAAAATGGCGATAGCTTCCGCGTACCTGGCCTTTTTGACTTTTTTGGGAAGTGAAATTGTGTCAACTTCGATGAAATTACATCAAAAGTAGACAAAAGTTCTAAAAATTTGAAGAAACTTACATTCGACACAGTCAGGGATACGGTTTGCTGTGTGAAATCCATTGCGGGGGCGGGTCATGTGCTCGTGGGGATCGTCATCATCGGTTGCGTCTCGGATAGGGGGGCCATTTCATGTTTTTCGACTTCCTGAAAGTTCACATAATTAGTTTTATGTCAAAAAAGTACTTACGACGGGGATCCTTCTTCTGCTTCGGGGACCTGCCTGGAAACAAAGGAAAAAAACACACGCTTCACAACAAACCCGTACAACCCCTAAACTCCCTCGTGAGCAACCCCATTCCCCCTGTGGGCAGATTGGTGGAACCTCTACCCATTAGTAGCCCTGACGGCCGGGTCCGGTCGGAAGAGGCTTCTTCTACCAATCTGCACCACCTAGACACGCGAAACTGACTTCCCGGACCCTCTACACCCGGCAGAAGCCGTCACGAAGACGACCTCCACCAGGTTCTACGCCCACTGGAGTCGTATCCAGTGAGCCATGCGCCCTCAGGCACTCCGACGAAAACTGCTGTCGGCTACACGCGCACACACCTCTAGAAAAACTGCTTCCAGCTGTCTGCTGCGCCATCAACATCGGAAAACTGCAGTCTGTTGATCACCGGCACGAAGCTCTGTACAATGCAGCAAAACTAACCATTATCAGGTTGCTACGACGCGGCTAAGTGCAAAAAAATGAACAAGGTGACAGACTTTGTCACAGAAAGCCATCTGCCTGCAGTGAACAATCTTTGTATCTGCAAAGTACGTCAACCTGGCATCCGTGTCTACCAAACTGCTCGCGGGTCATCCTTCTGGGTCGACAGTTGCATCTAGTCCTGGACTAATGGCCATATCTTTGCCCCAAAGGCTATCTTTGGCAACATATCAGGCTTTTTCTCTGACCGCCGACGGCTACTGTGGAGCCTTTCGATAAACTGCCCATCCAGGTCCATCAAACCATTGGCCCGCCCTTCTTTTGAGTCGAAAAGGCCTTTGTCCAGGCACTTTGGCCATATCATTGCCACAAAGGCTTTTATAGTCTATACATCAGGCTTCTGACCTGACTGCCGACGGCTATTGTCGAATAAATCAATATTTCCCTCGATTCAGGGCCATTTTTTAACTTCTTTTACTAATTTACAACACTTTAGTCAAACCCAGAGAAGCTAAAACATAAAAAATTCAAAAAATCTACGGGGTAAACCACCCCTGGAATCGGATCACACCCCAAGGGCATATACACTCTCGAGCTATGGCTATACTCCGACCAAATTGCCGTCGGCTGCAAACACTAAACAGCTGATTAGTCCTTCGTCTGGATCGACAGCAAAATAAACCAGGCCCTTTGGCCATACCTTCGATCCAAAGGCTTTTGTAGCCCATACATCGGGCTTTTGACATGACAGCCGACGGCTACATTAAAACAAAGCAATATTTTCCTTAATTCAGGGTCTTTTTTAACCTTATTACATCCTTTACGCATTCAAAGATCACCATTTAGTCAAGTCCAGAGAAGCTAAAACACAAAACGACTTCATCGGCGGTAGCGATGCGCCTTCTACCACAAACCATCGCGAAATGGCCGAAATGGTACCACCGCCCCTCACAAAGCATGCTAATTTCAATTATCCGGCGTCAATCAATGTTTTGGGTCAAGACATAATGCGAATTTCAACAAATTTTAATCTAAACGAAGCGCCCTCGATCGAGAGCGGTCATCGCCAGCGGTCCTCGTCGGACCACCCCCCTGTCACACTACGCCAAGCGTTGCACACAGCTGTTTCGTTCAAAGAAAATGCGCGCGGCTTTTTTTGCGCCACCCTTCTCGTGCTGTTCCAGCTGATCCCAGCCATCGATTTCCCGTGTCTTCTTCCGTGAATCCTTGCTAATCTTGTTCGTTCCTCTTTCTAATCTGTCCCCTATGGCTGTATACTGGTCCCACCAGCTCCTCGATGCATTTTTCGAGTGGCTCGACCTCCTATTTCCGTCCTCTGATGACGAAGAGCTGCGTTCGCGCAAGCTGCCTTGCCCTACTTTCCTCAGCTAGAAGCACTTCGAAGCGTTTTCCCTCAATAGCCTGACATCTGATTAAGTTATTTATCACCTTTTTATAAGTAACGCGGTAAAAAATATATATAAAATATGCGTTTTTGAGTGCTTTTTCTGTGTCCGCGGCCAAACCAGCGAAGCTTCCTTTTTTTGAGCAGCCAAGTGGCTTAAACCAATCAATAAACTCTCACATAAGTCCCTACGTGTTCTAATCTTTTGATTCTACAAATTCATTGACTATCCCTTGCTGATGGCCGTGTCCATGTCAGCTGTCTGGCATCTAAATACCCTTCCTGCCATCATCCCACTTCGTGAGTCGTCATTTTGAACTCATTCATAGACCTTTCTCACTGCGCACTTTTTTTAATCTGGCTACCCTTAAGACGCGTAACACAAAAATCTCCCTGAGTTATTATTTTGAACTTATTTATAAATCTTTTCCACTGCGCATTCCTATAACTTGGCTACGTAACACAAAAATTTGGCGAAAACATGAGCTTTTTATTTAAATTTGGCTGCTTTCAAAGTTTTATTCGGCTTCGCGACACTGTAAATTGATAGTTTGCCAACTAATGGCGCGAACTGCTAATAAAATCGATAAGCGTAAGATGTAGTGTTGGCTTTTATGATGTTTTGAAACCGCAGAAAATGCAAAATGTCTTTTCCAAAATGAGAAAAGTCCGAAAATTCCATGGCGTTTGTTGAATAACAGCATTTTTGAAGTGTTTTAAAGTTGTCAATTCGACAGAGGTTGTTGATATGTACAAAGGAGTAATTCAAAGTTCAAGGGGTTGAAGTTGTAGTCAATGTCGATAATGTTGGCCAAATGATTTATTCTTGGGGTTGGGGGTGAAGAATGGTTGGTAAATTTGGTTGGGGTTGGATTATTTCAAAACAAAAGTTGGGTATGGCCGTTAAAGTTGGTTTAGTCAAAAACAAGTTGGTCAATTTGGTAGGAAACGGGAAGAGAGGGTAGTTTAACAATAACTTGGTTGTGAGTAAGATCAAAAGTTAAATGACACCGTTGGTTGGAGTAGTGATAGGCGTGCTTTTATAATGTGTTTGTGGCTTTATGTTATGTGCCACTGATTATTTTCGAAACCCAAACATTAAACACCTTCAGAGCCAAAGTGATCGATCACCGTTGTCGTTGAGCTGCTTCACTGTTTCACACTTGTTGGTTGACGCTCACATCGCGTCGGTATGGTTAGTGGGGGAGGGTTAGTTTGACGTTTTTTGAAACTGACCGGTAACGTCTACCGATATATTAGTGGAGCCGAAGCTCAGAGTGGAGGCACATAGCACACCACGACTACCACGCGAAGTGGACAGTCTGCTTACCGAGAGGGTAGCAAAAAATTGGGCTCTCTGCGAGAGGAGGGGCCGTAGTGCGCATTGCACAATTGAACTGATTGACCTTTTAACTTACAAATTTCTTTTCCATACATATAGCATCCGTCGTCTTCTTTGTAGAGTTGTGTCGATCGGTATGGCATCATCAAGCGTTTAATGTTTGGGTAAAGAAAGTAATAGTTGAAATAGAATGTTGAATGCCCGCACTTATCACTACGAGAACAAAAAATGATTGAAAATGGTGTCATATTTGTGTAAAAGTGGGTTTACAATAGCAATGAAACTTTTACAATGGGTTTCTTTTTGAGTTTTTGATCAAAACAGAAAAGGGTTATCTGTTGGGAAGGGGGATTTTGAAAGAACTTTGATAGATTGTATTCAGTTGAAACCAGCCAAAACTTTGACCATAAACAGAATGACTGCCAGCTAGGTAGATACTTCTAACCTGGCGATTAGGGGAAGTCGGATAAAAAACGACTTTACAATAAAGAAAAAGACTGGGATAGATAAAAACTTTGAAATTACTCTTTTTCATATCATAACCAGAACTATGCGCACTTTATATAGCTACTTTACATGCGAATCGCTTATAAACAGTTCACTAGCCAATGAACCCGAGCCAAAAGAACTAACTCCGCATTTTTGCCATTAAAAAACTTGCTTCACATCGATTTCGCGTGGTTTCTGCTGCTTGCCTTTGCACAAATTACATCATTGATTGGGCGCTTCATACTTTTTGGATGCAAAATGACAAAAAGCTTTTGTCAATCTCTAAACTTTGCCGCAACCGTTTGAAATCTTACTTATTTTGATACGCTGAATGTGCGAAAAGATGCCGGGATGCTTTATGAATTGCGTACTTGCACAAAAATAACGACAAACTTTAGAAAAATCAAAATTTGCGCTGCTTTTCGTCGCCTTTAAATTGATAAACTACCAAAAATACACCTTCAACTTGATTCAAAACGCTTAAATACCGTGCTATCTTTAAAATTTCTTATCAAAAACACCCCTCAAAGTGTTCACCCGCTTTAAAATATAAACTATTCTCTACCGTCGCTTGACTTGACTAACTCGAACTTGACCTGCCGCCATTTATCATGATGCAGACCTTTCAAACACAAAATGTTGCAACACCTTTGCCTGCCCTTAATCTTTGCCGCGACCCTTTAAAACTTTGCCTTTTATAGTACGCTGAATCTACATAACCTAGTATCTACACCATAATAACGATGAACTTTGAAAAAAATGGACCTCGCGCTGCTGTTCGCCATCTTTGAATCCATAAACCACCAATAGACCACCTTAACCTGTTTCAAAACGTTCAAATACTATGCTATTATCTCCAAAACCGTCTTCCTAATCATTTCCTGCCACCGCATAAACGTGTCTAATTCAAAATACACCCGCAGCCATCAACTTCCGATCATCAGAAATCCTTATTAAAGCGTTTGTGACCTTTTTTATGATCACCGTAAACCTAACCAATTTCAAAAACCACGATATCATAAAAATTTTGAGAACTTTCTATCCAAAAACAGCCAAAATTGTTTCTTGGCCTCCAAAATCGCGGTGTCACTGACAGCGCCTAATGTGTCTACTCGAAAATCTAACTTTCACAAATCTATAAGCCTAAGAACACCAGTCATTTTACTTCGAACGACACCGCAACTATAAATAAACCTTCATAGACTTTAACTAATTTTAAAATTCGCGATACCAGAAAATCATTTCAAACTTCCTATCCGAAAATTGCTCATTGTCCTCTGACTTCTCATTCTAAACCTTTTTAATGCCCTTCCGTCCAAGAATTTCAAATATAACTACTCTGCTTCTGCGTCTCTTCCTAATTTTACCAACTTCGAAATCCATAAACGCCATTAAACATCAAAAACTCTGAACTTGCTTCATACCTATGGAGTATCCTATTAAACCTGTAAAACTCCTCAAAATACCAATGAAACTTTGCGAATATCCTCATCACTATACTTTTTACGCTTATCAACACCTATCCTTTTTTCTATCCTTCAAAAGACCGCGCCTAACTCCGATTACTCAACATTAGAAAGCCTATTTGGGGACCCATCAGAAACTTTGACGGCCGCGAATTATCCCCATAACAACAAAAACGCCAATAGTGGCCAAATACAACAACATACAATGGGACTATTTACATGGGGGAGCTTTATATGGGGTTTTTTTGGGGGATTTTTTGAAGTTTTTGTTTTTTTTTTGATTTTGAAATTTTTGTTTTTTTTTTGGATTTAGATTTTAAAATTAACCGGAACGAATTATAATAGACTTTTAAAAAAGTAGAATGAATTTTAAATAAACTTTTAAAATAAGTTTAACGAATTTTGAACGAAATTTAAAAAAAGTTGAACGAAATTTAATGAAATTTAAATGAAAAATTGATAATTTGAAAATTTAACAAAACTATACAAACCAACCTGAAGGTGGTGAGGATTACTCCTCCTCCTCTTCCTCTTCCTCCACCTTCTTGAAGACGGCCGATCGCCAGCTGCCGTCGTTGGCGGTGCCACAATAATAGGCGAACCCGTCCTTGTCCCAGGCCCACGACTCAGTGCCGCGGGCCATGATGGACACAAACTTCACCTTGGCTGTGCCGATGGGCCCCCGCTCGATGGAGCCGAGTGTCTGGGACGCCACACGGGCCAGACCGATGAGGCGACGAGTGCCGAGTTGGCCGCCGATGTTGGAGCCCAACGTCATCAGCCGGTTTTTGCTGGTGAGCAGCATGGCGTGCTCCGAACCGGCCGCGACGTGGGTGAAACGGCTTCTGAAGGGGGCGGTGATGATGTAGCCGCCGCTAGCTGCCTTGCGGTAAATCGGCGAGCTCTGGTCGAATCCGGGGAGGATGCCAACAAGCTTGACCGTGCCATTGGCCAAGAGTTGGACCTCAAAGCCCCTGCCGAGTGCCTTCTGGATGATGGCGAACTGGCGAGGGTCCCGGGGACCGTAGCGGCGGCGTGGAGCGGCTGGCTGAGGCATGTCGTTGGCCGGAGCCGGCGGGACGACGACAATGACCTCAGGAACGGGAGCAATGGCGTCACCTGCAAAACGAGCATTGTTATGGTGATGATAGTGTAGTTTTGCTTTTTGAAGCACTGTAATCAATCAATGAATGATTGAAAACATGTCTAACCCCCTTTTGAAACGACCCCCACGAAAGTTTGACCCCTTTTTTCCTTCCAAACACACCCTTTTTGCGCGCTACAGTAACCCTATGTGTCAAAAAGTCCAAATTTGGTACCTCGTGCGTGCGATGCGTGACCCAAAACGTGTTTTCCCCCATTTAGATACGTGTATTTTTGAAAGTGATAACATTTATAAACTTCACGTACCGTTTCCAGCCGCGTCCACCTCAACAACTTCCACGACTTCGGCGACTTCCTCGACGTCCACCTCCATGGGCTCTTCCTCGGCAATGGGTTCGGCCTGGGCTTCTGGCTCGATGGGCTGAGCGTTGAACTCATCATCGGCACCGAGGATGACTTCAGTTGCGGCTGAAAAGAAGCAAATAGAGATAAGTTTTACCTTTTTTGTACATAATTTTGCTGTTTTATCGCCGGAAGGCACAATTTTATATAAAATTCTTCAAAAATGTTTGACTTCTTTCGAAAAATACCGTAATTTTGACTTTTTCAGCGTATAATGATCACTCACCTTGATCTTCGTCCACGCCATACCCAATGTCGCGGAAGTCAGGCAATTCGATGAAGCGATGGACTGCTTCATCCGGCACCTGGCCTTCCTGGTGGACTTCTACCTCGGCCGAAGCTTCATTGGCGATTTCGAGCCTGGCTCGCTTCGTGGGGACGTTGGATTCGGCGTCAGCTGCAAGAAGAAACGTTATGATGGCTAATGCGAGGTAATTTGATCATTTTTATATATAATTTTGGCTCAAATTGAATCCAAAAGTTGATAAAAGTCACTTACAGCCTTCGACTT
The DNA here is from genome assembly GCA_024447225.1 of Panagrellus sp. LJ2284. Lineage (NCBI taxonomy): Eukaryota > Metazoa > Nematoda > Chromadorea > Rhabditida > Panagrolaimidae > Panagrellus > Panagrellus sp. LJ2284. The sequence continues at coordinate 282,037 of JAMRYC010000014.1, read as the reverse complement.
CGACCAGCTTCCGCTTTCCGCCGACCATCGACTTCACCCATTGGAAACCGCCGCGGACGGCCTCGAAGCAGTGCTGAGGAAGCTTCTGCAACGACTGGAGCCAGCGACCGATCCGCGGGGCTGGGGCCTTCTGTCGGGCTGCTTCGGCCTGTTGAATCCGCGTCCGCAGGGCCCTTTTGCGCAGCCATTCAGGAGAGGGCGTGGCGAGCGGCCGAGGAGGAGCTGGGTGGTCGGCCGCCTCCTCCCACCCGATGTGGACGAACGGCTCTCCTGGAGGCACGGGCATCGCTGAAGCTGGCTGGGCCGGAAGGACGAAGTCCTCTTCGCCTTCAAACATGGGTTCGAACATGGCAGACACTGAAAATGGTCACGGTTGGTTTACAATTTTCAAAAATTGGGGAAAAAGACTTACTTTTTTTGCGATTTAGCAATTGAAATGGTACCAAATATGGGTCTAGGACACTGAAAAAAGGATTTTATCAGTTTTTATCGAAAAGCGCGACAAAATTTGATGAAAAAACACGTTTTTATCGATGCCAAACTCGCGATTCTCGAATATTCGTTGCTCGTAACGATTTGAAGATTGGCAGTGGACGTGCGACTCTTGCGAGAGCGGTGATACGCACGTCCGCATCGATTGCACTTGCCCTTTTCGGATCGGCACCCGGCTGACTCGAACTCGGTCGCTGCCTGCGCGCCTAACTCTCCCGCAATTGCCTGTTCTTTTCATGCGCGATTTGTCCGTCCGCCGCGGCACCCAGTCGCTTGCCTGCGCGCGCGCGATTTTCCCGCACTGCGGTGCCTGTACCTTTTGCGATGTGCCTTTTTTTGCTCGTGTCTGCCCCGTGGCGTCGCGGATCGATTGATCCGTCCCAGCGACATGCCTACGTGCGTTATTGCCCTTTTTTGTGCCGTGATGCCTTCCTTCCTCGTGTTCGCGACGCGTTTTTGCTTCGTGTTTTGAATTTTGCTTATCATTTACCTTTACAGGCACTACATTCACGTCTTCCGATCCACCTTCAACCATCCGACGACGCCAGAACGCAGCCAATTCCGTCATTTTTGTCTGTGTTTGCTGATTTTAATGATTCAATGATTGCTGTTGTAAATAAACATGAATTATATAATCTGACTGTCTGTTTGCGAAATGGAATTGTGCTACCAGTTTCAATATCTGAAATTGGTGCCATTTTTGATCATTTCTACTGTTTTTGTAGTTGAACATTCGATGCATTTTTAGCTCACGTTTAGATTGATTTGAATTTGAGCCGTCTGAACTTCATTTATTTGCCTGAGGCGCTGTTGGGACACCCTCTGCAACATTCGACGTTTTTGCGAGAGCATTGTCGACACTGTACTGTCGGACGGCGAGCAATCTGCATAATCAGACGAAGCGATTGATCATAGGTACAAAATCAAACCTTTGATGGGCTAATCATTGCTTTTGCTGTACATTTCTAAACAAATTGCTGTTTCAAAAGGCGTTTTTCTCGGTTACAAGCCACTTGAGCGTTGACACTCCCCTAAATTGATCAGTTATGATTGCGTGCTTCCAAATACTGTACGTTTTATGAATCTCGACTCGGTCCTGTTACCACCTATGCTCCACTTTCGACCTGTCAGCAGTCCCAGGTTACCATGAAACGCCCAATTACAAAAAAGAAAATCAGATTTCGTTGTTGATAAGGCCATATTGTTGGTTTTTGAATCGGCAATACTCTACATTTTTAGGTTTGGATGTATTGTTTGCGATTACTTTTGATTCGAACCAAAATTCTTCACAGTGTGGGTTTTAGAATGACTTCGAAGTTCAACTCTGTATTTCTATTCGTTGCCATCAGTACGATTTGTGCCGTGCCAGAATCCATGACGGTCGACGATAGCGGTGGCATCGTAGATTCCGTCAAAAACAAATATAATGTGCATTCAAAGAATCTGGCACCTGGCAATATTAATGTGCGTTGGAAAATGATGCCAAACAACTTTTGCCGAATCTGCCGTTACGTTTTCGGTGGTTTGACAAGGAAATCCGACTTTTACGAGCTAACTTTCTGTTTTTTGTGGTATTTAGGGATTGATAAAACTATTACCGTACATATCACGCACACGAGTAGGCCTGAAAATGTCCGGCAAAAAAGTGCCTATGGCCGTATCGACAACAAACATGTATTAGCACCAGTCGTGCAGGTCAAAAAATGAACGAAGTCGAAAATAGCCTCGAAGTCAACGGCTTTTGACAATCTTTCCACATTGGCAGAGTAATCTACACTCAAGGTATGCTAAATTCCTTCTCTAACATAGGGCCCGAGGCTTGCCAACGGCAAAGGCGACCTAAACGGCGAACAGGAAGATAAAAAACCAGCAAGATCGGTTGACAAAAACCAACTTTGAAAACGGCTCTATTGTGTTTACTGTCATCGTGAAAGTTTGGTTATTTCGATTTTAAAAACTGATCTGTCTTTCCATGACCTATGAAGATGACATTGATTGCGTTATCGTAACAGGGTACAAGTACCTCCCTGTCTTCCGGAAGTGTCCACGAAGCTGCGTGCCGTCAAAAGTGTTGTCACGATCAGTCGACGTTCAGTGCTCTGCTTTACGCGTGCTGTACTTGTCAGTCCGCCTAACAGTAGGTCCGAGCACGATTCTAATGCTAAATTTGAATTCTGCGTCCTCTGGCGGTTCAGAAACACTCATCTGAAGTGATCTAACTTGGTATTTTGGAGCTTCAGCGTCCAAAAAACCGGCAAAAATTGATCATTTTAGCGGTTTTTCCGAGTTTTGCCCTCGGGGCTTCGTTTATTTCATGCTGTTACCCATCAAAACATGTCAGTTTTGAGGCTAGGGAAGTCTTTGGCGATGTAGGGTCTCTGGCCGAGCCGCAGTCCCTCGTTATCGTGGCCAACTCGCGCAATGCCGCGGGCAGCTTTCGAATAAGGGTCGCGCAAAGCGCCTTGAAGTCGGTTTAAAAACCCATATTTGAGGTTAGCATTGCCTCCGCTCATGAAGCAATTCATGTGGTGGAAGCCCAAACAAATTTTGGAAATGCATTGCCTCAGGCAGTGCTCATTAATGATGGATATCGACCCGATAAATTCCATTTTGAGGTAAAACCAGGTCAAAACGGAGCAGCTAGCATCGATTTCGCGGCCCAACTGGTCGCCATTTTCGATGTTTGAAGCTAAATTGTTGAAAATATTTGTAAAAACAACGTTTTTACGTGATAGTCGGTTGTTTTCTTGACCCGCGCTCATGTCGTCGGGCTGTCTCTCCGATAGGCAGTGTCTCTCTGCATTTCGAGCCGAGCTATCGGACTCGCACGACAGCACGGCCCACGAGCCTATGTTCGTGACCACCGAGCCTCAATCGTCGGTTTAATTACCCAAGTTTGAGGTTTGTGTTAACTCCGCTCATGAAGCAATTCATGTGGTGGTAACCATCAGAATTTTGGAATGCGTCGCCATTTGGTGATGCTTATTTGTAATCAGAGACCTGCTTTGCAAGTCCTAACTTCAAATTTTGTTTTGCGTCGCCCAGGGCGACGTTATTAAGTGCGTAGATGTACCCATCAACTCGAAATTGCACAATTTCTGTGCAGTTTGAGTGGTATTTCTTACGAAAACGGGCCAAGTTAGCACAAATCAGTAAGCAACTTTCCAGATGTTGCTCTGAGCTCAATTTCTGTCGCTTTTCTGAACTCAGCGCATTTCTGGCGGTTCGAAAACACTCATTCAAAGTGATCTAGCTCAAACTTTTTGCACTACCAAAATCCAAAAACGGCGACAGTCGCACGAAATTCGTTCTGGTAGTTTTGCAAACTGGTATAAGCGCTAACCCTGGCCCAATTTCGATGCCAAATTTGAATTTTCCGTGTTTTGGGGTTCTCGAAACACGGATTTAACGTGATCTATCTCCAAACTTTTGTACCGTCTTGGCCCAAAATAGGCAAAAACTGTCCAAAAATCGCACAAATTGGAAGACAACTTGCTAACAGTAGGTCTTAGCACGATTCCAATGCTAAATTTGAATTTTGTGCCCTCTGGCGGTTCAGAAACACTCATCTGAAGTGATCTAACTTGGTATTTTGGAGCTTTAGCGTCCAAAGAACCGGCAAAAAATGACCCATCGTGCGGTTTTTTTCGAATTTAGCCCTCGGACCTTCCTTTTTTTCATGTTGTTAGCCATCGAAACATGTCAGTTTTGAGGCTAGGAAAGTCTTTGGTGATTGTAGGGTCTCTGGTCGAGCCGTAGTCCTTCGATCGTGGCCAACTCGCGCAATGCCGAGGGCTGCTTTCGAATAAAGGTCGCGAAAAGCGCCTTGAAGTCGGTTTAAAAACCCATATTTGAGGTTAGCATTGCCTCCGCTCATGAAGCAATTCATGTGGTTGAAGCCCAAACAAAATTTTGGAATTGCATTGCCTCAGGCAATGCTCATTAATGACAGATATCGACCCGATAAATTACATTTTGGGGTGAAAACAGGTCAAAACGGAGCAGCTAACATCGGTTTTGCCCGCCATTTTCGATGTTTGAAGCTAAATTGTTGAAAATATTTGTAAAAACAACGTTTTTACGTGATAGTCGGTTGTTTTCTTGACCCGCGCTCATGTCATCAAGCTGTCTCTCCAATAAGCCGTGTCTCTCTGCATTTCGAGCCGAGTTATCGGACTCGCACGACAGCATGGCCCACGAGCCTATGTTTGTGACCAGCGAGCCTCAGTCGTCGGTTTAATTACCCAAGTTTGAGGTTAGCATTGCCTCCGCTCATGAAGCAATTCATGTGGTGGTTACCATCAAAATTTTGGAATGCGTCGCCATTTGGTGATGCTTGTTTGTAATCAGAGACCTGCTTTGCAAGTCCTAACTTCAAATTTTGGTTTGCGTCGCCCAGGGCGACGGATGAATCGTGCTTTTCACTAATTTTTGCACGATTCATCCGTGAATCTGAACAGTTGTGAGTGGAGCTTACATCTCCGGCCCCTCTGGCACTTCCCCGACCCCCATTGATGACCGCCATCAACAATGCGCAGGTCAACAACGTACACCCTTACACACTTTTCTTGCCCCACAGCGAGAGTTGCACTCTCGAGCACACCTACACACTTTCCCTCCCCCGCAACGAACGTTGCACATTTGTCATCATCGACCCCCGTTTCCTTTCCCATAACGAACGTTGCATCGTCGTACATGTCTGCACACTTTGCCAACGTCTGCGGATTCTGGATGAGTCAAAGTGCTCCAAAAGTGACAGTTTACGGCCCACGTTGACAAACATAGCCCTGAAAGGGAACATTTTGTGCATCTATCAGCTGGTTTTTGCATGCTTGCGATGATGCTAATGTTGAAATTGGATCATTGCAAAGCTAAGAGCATTCCTTGGACCTATTTTTACATTGCCGTCGGCAATCAAACTGATTGGCGCACTCATTAATCCTGATTCAGGCGGTTCAGCCGGTGGAAACGGGCGTCAAAAGCTCGTTTTCCACTAGCTTTTCACCAATTTTTGCACGATTCATCCGTGAATCTTAACAATTATGATCAGGGCTTACGCCCACGACCCCTCTGGCACTTGCTCGACCCCATCGCTGACCGCCATCGGCAATGTACAGGTCAAAGATGGGGTAATTCGTCGTTTTTTGCAGTTTTTTCAAAATTACGGTACAATTTAAGGAGCGCAAAGCAGGGATTTACACGTTTTTAAGCCTTCTGGCCAGTGCGGAATCGGATTCCGATAAAAAAGATCTGGAAATCGCAACTTTTTGCAATACCAGAATCGAAAAAACGGCGATAGTCGCACGAAAATCGTTCTGGTAGTTTTGGTAATTAACAAAAGCGCTAATCCTGGTACAGATTCAGCAGTATTTTCGGTTTTGCCGTGTTTTGGTGATGTAAAAACACATGTTTAAAGCTATCTGTTACCAAACTTTGGTATCTTCTCACACCAAAAACACCAAAAATTGAGAAAAATAGGCCAAAATCGGCAGACAACTTGCCAGCCTTCCACGTGGGCACGTCTTAAATAGCATTTCTGAATTCTGCGTAATCTCGCGCTTCAGAAACACTCATTAAAAGTGATTAAACTTGAATTCTAACTACTTCTATAACGCAAAGATGTCAAAGTTTACTTGGTTTTCGGATCTGATTTGCTTGTTTTGTTCCAGATTTGCCCTGTGTTGTTGTTTTAATCGACGTGTAACTTCATATTGACACGAAACAAATGATTTTGATCGGATTCTGGCCGGATTCTGTCCGTCAGAATCCATGTTTGCATGAAAACCCGGGAATCGCACCGGTTGAATGGTGGATTCTCGCGGAAATGGGGACAAGAAGCACCTTTTGGGGTTTAAAAACACACAAATTTTAATAAATATCGGCACAATAAGGCCCCTGAGGGCAAAAACTAAACCATTTGCAATTAAATGCCATCCGAAAAGCCAAAAAGCTTGCAGCAATTGGGATTCCCAGGACGTCTCCGATCCAGGTACTAACCAATCCCTACGTTGCTTAACATGCCAGATCGGACGGGATGGCGTTCATTCAACGTGGTATGACCGCAAGCGACAACCTAATGTCGTGCGTCAATCACTATCTGATCGTTGAAATACCAGCTCGATTGGGAAACCCATTTCAGGGTTGAACTTTGCAGATAAAACAGATCAATTAAACTTTTTACATTGACAAATCAAACTTGGCAAACTTTTCCTGCGGGCATCGAACTGATCGGCGCACGCTTGACAGACTGCCGGTGGAAACGGGGATCAAAACCCCGTTTCCGACTAGCACTTCATAAATTTTGGACGATTTATCAGTGAATCTTGTCGATTAAATTTCGGGCACATTCCCATGGCCTTTTTAACACTTCTCCGACCCCATCGATGACCGCCATCAACAATGCGCAGGTCAAAGATGGGGTTTTTTACCGTTATATTTCATTTTTTTCGAAGTTACGGCAAATTTTATGGGATCAGAAGCGGTCATTGCATGCTTTTAAGCCTTCTGGCCTTGTGTGGAATCCGATTCCGACATAAAAACCTCGGAAATTGAGAATTTTTGCACTTACCAGAAGCGCAAAACGGTGAAAGTCGCACAGATCTGGTTCTGGTAGCCCTGCCAAGCCCGTTTTTTTCACTTTTTCGTTTGGCCTCAATGTGGCTACATTTTGCACGTGCGATCGATTCAGTCGGTTTTGCTTATCAAATGTGACATGACGCACCTTCTGGCAAGACGCTACCATCCAGAATCCTTGCATTTTCGGTCAAAAACGCCGAAGTTTCATCCGAAACTTGGAAATCGCACACGCTGATATGTGGATTTCGGCGGCTACGAAACGCAAACCGGGCATCACAAACTCTAAAAACAAGCAGTTGGAATTCCTAGGAACCTGCTCTATCTTTGAATCACCAACTTAGTGTGTTACTTAGCATTGCCCAAGGCATTGCATTCCAAAATTTTGTTTTTTTTCGCCGCCACATGAAGCAATTCATGAGCGGAACTCATACTAACCTTATGTATGGGTTTTTACACCAAATATGCACGATGCATCGATCAAGCTAATGCCCAGGAAAAGCATGCTATTGGCTGTGTTACGGCGCAATTAGCCCAATTAGCGAGAAGCATGGCCCTGGAAAGAGACCGCAGACAACTAGAGATAGTGTGCCTGCGCGATAACATTTTAGCTATAAGCACTCATCACATACAGCACATTGTGTTAGCAATAAGCACTCATTTCACACTTATCTGACGGAATCAATCCCGATTTCGACGGGTCTGTCAGTCGGGATTCGAAAAATATTAACTTTTTACCACTGTAAAACTAAACCATTTGCAATTAAATAGATGTCACAAATTGTCCCCTGGCCTTATTAATTTGGCTCTTTTCAACATTCCCCAATCCCTCCCAGACCGCCAACAACATTGCGCTGGTCTGTGGAGGGAATCTGAACTCCCAAGTTTCACTGTTGTGATGCCAATTTCGACGTTGGATCACAGAAAACAACAATTCAAACAAGTTATACTCAAAATTTCATTAATTAAGATAAAAATTTAAACTAAATTTTGAGTACAAAACGCAAAAAATTACAACTTTGGGTCAAAATAACTCCAAAATCAAACATTTTTTGCATATTTGGGACAAATGCAATGATGCCAACAGTGATATTGGATTATTGCATAAGCTAATTAACATCTATTAGGCTTGTTTTTACTTTGCCTCCGGTAAACAGACTGAATGGTGCACTCGTGCCAGTTTGAATCCGATTCAGAAGGGTCTGCCGGTGGAAACGGGCGTCAAAACCCCGTTTTTCACTAGCTTTACACTAATTTTTGCACGATTCATCCGTGAATCTGAACAGTTGTGAGTGGAGCTTACATCTCCGGCCCCTCTGGCACTTCCCCGACCCCCATTGATGACCGCCATCAACAATGCGCAGGTCAACAATGGGGTTTTTTCGTCTTTTTATCACTGTTTTTAACATTACGGTTAATTTAAAGTTTAAAAAACCAAAAAATACAGCAACGTAAAGCCATTCATTGATCATGTGATCTGTAATTTCGTTAATTCGAGCATGTGATTATAAGCGCCACACTAAACAGGCCAGCAATTTGAGTGATGGCGACGAACGCGACATCGCATATATGCCGGGCATTCCCCGGCTGTCATCGATAGCGCGAGAGTCCATGGACTCTCGAGACAACGAGAGAGCCAATCTCTCGACCGTTGCACACGTACACCCTTACACACTTTTCTTGCCCCACAGCGAGAGTTGCACTCTCGAGCACACCTACACACTTTCCCTCCCCCGCAACGAACGTTGCACATTTGTCATCATCGACCCCCGTTTCCTTTCCCATAACGAAACTTGCAATCTCGTGCACATCTGCACACTTTGCCAACGTATTCTGGATGAGTCAAAGTGCTCCAAAAGTGACAGTTTACGGTTCACGTTGACAAACATAACCCTGAAAGGGAACATTTTGTGCATCTACCAGCTGTTTTTTGCATGCTTGCGATGATGCTAATGTTGATATTGGATCATTGCAAAGCTAAGAGCATTCCTTGGACCTATTTTTACATTGCCGTCGGCAATCAAACTGATTGGCGCACTCATGAATCCTGATTCAGACGGGGCTGCCGGTGGAAACGGGCCTCAAAAGCCCGTTTTCCACTAGCTTTTCACCAATTTTTGCACGATTCATTCGTGAATCTAAACAATTATGCTTCCGGCTTACATCCTCGGCCCCTCTGGCACTTGCTCGACCCCATCGCTGACCGCCATCGGCAATGTACAGGTCAAAGATGGGGGTTTTTTCCCGGTTTTTGCTGTTTTTTTGAGATTACGGTACAATTTAAGGAGCGCAAAGCAGGGATTTACACATTTTTAAGCCTACTGGCCAGTGCGGAATCGGATTCCGAGAAAAAAGATCTGGAAATCGCAACTTTTTGCAATACCAGAATCGAAAAACGGCGATAGTCGCACGAAAATCGTTCTGGTAGTTTTGCTAACTACCAGAACCACTAACCCTGGTACAAATTCAGCAGTATTTTCGGTTTTGCCGTGTTTTGGTGATGTAAAAACACCTGTTTAAAGCAATCTATCACCAAACTTTGGTATCTTCTCACACCAAAAACACCAAAAATTGAGAAAAATAGGCCAAAATCGGCAGACAACTTGCCAGCCGTCCACGTGGGCACGTCTTAAATAGCATTTCTGAATTTTACGTAATCTCGCGGTTTAGAAACACTCATTAGAAGTGATTTAATTTGAATTCTAACTACATCTATAACGCAAAGATGTCGAAGTTTACTTGGTTTTCGGATCTGATTTGCTTGTTTTGTTCCAGATTTGCCCTGTGTTGTTGTTTTAATTGACGTGTAACTTTATATTGACACGAAACAAATGATTTTGACCGGATTCTGGCCGGATTCTGTCCGTCAGAATCCATGTTTGCATGAAAACCCGGGAATCGCACCGGTTGAATGGTGGATTCTCGCGGAAATGGGGACATGAAGCACCTTTTGGGGTTTAAAAACACACAAATTTTAATAAATATCGGCACAATAAGGCCCCTGAGGGCAAAAACTAAACCATTTGCAATTAAATGCCATCCGAAAAGCCAAAAAGCTTGCAGCAATTGGGATTCCCAGGACGTCTCCGATCCAGGTACTAACCAATCCCTACGTTGCTTAACATGCCAGATCGGACGGGATGGCGTTCATTCAACGTGGTATGACCGCAAGCGACAACCTAAAGTCGTGCGTCAACCACTATCTGATCGTTGAAATACCAGCTCGATTGGGAAACCCATTTCAGGGTTGAACTTTGCTGATAAAACAGATCAATTAAACTTTTTACATTGACAAATCAAACTTGGCAAACTTTTCCTGCGGGCATCGAACTGATCGGCGCACGCTTGACAGACTGCCGGTGGAAACGGGGATCAAAACCCCGTTTCCGACTAGCACTTCATAAGTTTTGGAAGATTTATCAGTGAATCTTGTCGATTAAACTTCGGGCACATCCCCATGGCCCTTTTAACACTTCTCCGACCCCATCGATGACCGCCATCAACAATGCGCAGGTCAAAGATGGGGTTTTTTACCGTTATATTTCAATTTTTTCGAAGTTACGGTAAATTTTATGGGATCAGAAGCGGTCATTGCATGCTTTTAAGCCTTCTGGCCTTGTGTGGAATCCGATTCCGACATAAAAACCTCGGAAATTGAGAATTTTTGCACTTACCAGAAGCGCAAAACGGTGAAAGTCGCACAGATCTGGTTCTGGTAGCCTTGCCAAGCCCGTTTTTTTCACTTTTTCGTTTGGCCTCAATGTGGCTACATTTTGCACGTGCGATTGATTCAGTCGGTTTTGCTTATCAAATGTGACATGACGCACCTTCTGGCAAGACGCTACCATCCAGAATCCTTGCATTTTCGATCAAAAACGCCGAAGTTTCATGCGAAACTTGGAAATCGCACACGCTGGTATGTGGATTTCGGCGGCTACGAAACGCAAACCGAGCATCACAAACTCTAAAAACAAGCAGTTGGAATTCCTAGGACCCTGCTCTATCTTTGAATCACCAACTTAGTGTGTTACTTAGCATTGCCCAAGGCATTGCATTCCAAAATTTTGTTTTTCACGCCGCCACATGAAGCAATTCATGAGCGGAACTCATACTAACCTTATGTATGGGTTTTTACACCAAATATGCACGATGCATCGATCAAGCTAATGCCCAGGAAAAGCATGCTTTTGGCTGTGTTACGGCGCAATTAGCCCAATTAGCGAGAAGCATGGCCCTGGAAAGAGACCGCAGACAACTAGAGATAGTGTGCCTGCGCGATTTGAATCAAGCAAAGGCCTTCTCACTCTCGTACAGCACGCCGTGTTAGCAATGAGCACTCATTTCACACTTCTCTGACGGAATCAATCCCGATTTCGACGGGTCTGTCAGTCGGGATTCGAAAAATATCAACTTTTTACCACTGTAATACCCCTTAGATGTCACAAATTGTCCCCTGGCCTTATTAATTTGGCTCTTTTCAACATTCCCCAATCCCTCCCAGACCGCCAACAACATTGCGCTGGTCTGTGGAGGGATTCTGTATCCCCATCTTCACGAACGGCCATTACTTTTTCAAAGTATCCGCCCGAAGTTTGCATTCTTTGGCTTATCGAACAGCCTTTTACAACTTTTTCGTTCAATTTTCAAGTTAAACACTAAAAAAACCAATTACAAATGGCGGATTTAGAACGAAAAGTAGTCACAAGTTTACCTAAATAGGGGTTTACAAGTACTGTAAACAGATTCATAGACGCTGTGATGTGATGCCAAGTTGACTTTGGATCACATCAGTCTCAAAAAACATACAAATCCAACACATAGAAATCAAAATTTCATTAATTTATTAGAAATGTGAACTAAATTTAAGTAGAAAGAACAAAAAACATTATAAGTTCGGGCCATCTTGGCACTTGAATTCTACCAGAACGCCATTTATGATGCTGATAGAAGCGAGATAGCCCTTCTGCTGGGCCTATCCATGCATTCCAATTACAAAGGAGGGTAAAATCGAGAGCGCCTATATGCTGGGGTTATCCATGGATTGTTTCATGGCGCGAGAGTCCACGGACGGTCGAGACAACGAGAGAGCCGATCTCTCGACCGTTGCACGTGTACACCCTAACACACTTTCCGTGCCCCACAGCGAATGTTGCACCCTCGCCCACTCCTACTCACTTTACCCCCCCCGCAACGAAAGTTGCACATTTGTCATCATCGACCCCTCTGCTTTTCCTACTGCGAAAATTGCACTTGCGGACACTTCGCCCGCATCTTCCTTCCCAACAACTTCACCAGGAAACATTTGAAAGCTATAGAATCATCGTTTAGGGATTAAGGATGAGTCAAAGTGCTCCAAAAGTGAGATTTTGCGGCTTACTTTGACGCAAACATCTTCGAAATCAAACATTTGGGATGAATGCGATGACGCCAACGTTGATATTGGGTCATTGCAAACGCATATTAACATTATTTAGGTCTTATTTTAACGTTGCCTCCGGCAATCAAACTAATTGGCGCATTCATGCTACTCTGAACCCCGATTCAAGGGGATTTGCCGGTGAAAACGGGCCTCAAAAGCCCGTTTTCCACTAGCTTTTCACCAAATTTTGCACGATTCATTCGTGAATCTAAACAATTATGCTTTAGGCTTACATCCTCGGCCCCTCTGGCACTTGCTCGACCCCATCGCTGACCGCCATCGGCAATGTACAGGTCAAAGATGGGGTATTTCGTCGTTTTTTGCTGTTTTTTTGAGATTACGGTACAATTTAAGGAGCGCAAAGCAGGGATTTAGACGTTTTTAAGCCTTCTGGCCAGTGCGGAATCGGATTCCGATAAAAAAGATCTGGAAATCGCAACTTTTTGCAATACCAGAATCGAATAACGGCGATAGTCGCACGAAAATCGTTCTGGTAGTTTTGCTAACTACCAGAACCGCTAACCCTGGTACAAATTCAGCAGTATTTTCGGTTTTCTTATGTTTTGGTGATGTAAAAACACCTGTTTAAAGCAATCTATCACCAAACTTTGGTATCTTCTCACACCAAAAACACCAAAAATTGAGAAAAATAGGCCAAAATCGGCAGACAACTTGCCAGCCGTCCACGTGGGCACGTCTTAAATAGCATTTCTGAATTTTACGTAATCTCGCGGTTTAGAAACACTCATTAGAAGTGATTTAATTTGAATTCTAACTACATCTATAACGCAAAGATGTCGAAGTTTACTTGGTTTTCGGATCTGATTTGCTTGTTTTGTTCCAGATTTGCCCTGTGTTGTTGTTTTAATTGACGTGTAACTTCATATTGACACGAAACAAATGATTTTGACCGGATTCTGGCCGGATTCTGTCCGTCAGAATCCATGTTTGCATGAAAACCCGGGAATCGCACCGGTTGAATGGTGGATTCTCGCGGAAATGGGGACATGAAGCACCTTTTGGGGTTTAAAAACACACAAATTTTAATAAATATCGGCACAATAAGGCCCCTGAGGGCAAAAACTAAACCATTTGCAATTAAATGCCATCCGAAAAGCCAAAAAGCTTGCAGCAATTGGGATTCCCAGGACGTCTCCGATCCAGGTACTAACCAATCCCTACGTTGCTTAACATGCCAGATCGGACGGGATGGCGTTCATTCAACGTGGTATGACCGCAAGCGACAACCTAAAGTCGTGCGTCAACCACTATCTGATCGTTGAAATACCAGCTCGATTGGGAAACCCATTTCAGGGTTGAACTTTGCTGATAAAACAGATCAATTAAACTTTTTACATTGACAAATCAAACTTGGCAAACTTTTCCTGCGGGCATCGAACTGATCGGCGCACGCTTGACAGACTGCCGGTGGAAACGGGGATCAAAACCCCGTTTCCGACTAGCACTTCATAAGTTTTGGAAGATTTATCAGTGAATCTTGTCGATTAAACTTCGGGCACATCCCCATGGCCCTTTTAACACTTCTCCGACCCCATCGATGACCGCCATCAACAATGCGCAGGTCAAAGATGGGGTTTTTTACCGTTATATTTCAATTTTTTCGAAGTTACGGTAAATTTTATGGGATCAGAAGCGGTCATTGCATGCTTTTAAGCCTTCTGGCCTTGTGTGGAATCCGATTCCGACATAAAAACCTCGGAAATTGAGAATTTTTGCACTTACCAGAAGCGCAAAACGGTGAAAGTCGCACAGATCTGGTTCTGGTAGCCCTGCCAAGCCCGTTTTTTTCACTTTTTCGTTTGGCCTCAATGTGGCTACATTTTGCACGTGCGATTGATTCAGTCGGTTTTGCTTATCAAATGTGACATGACGCACCTTCTGGCAAGACGCTACCATCCAGAATCCTTGCATTTTCGATCAAAAACGCCGAAGTTTCATGCGAAACTTGGAAATCGCACACGCTGGTATGTGGATTTCGGCGGCTACGAAACGCAAACCGAGCATCACAAACTCTAAAAACAAGCAGTTGGAATTCCTAGGACCCTGCTCTATCTTTGAATCACCAACTTAGTGTGTTACTTAGCATTGCCCAAGGCATTGCATTCCAAAATTTTGTTTTTCACGCCGCCACATGAAGCAATTCATGAGCGGAACTCATACTAACCTTATGTATGGGTTTTTACACCAAATATGCACGATGCATCGATCAAGCTAATGCCCAGGAAAAGCATGCTTTTGGCTGTGTTACGGCGCAATTAGCCCAATTAGCGAGAAGCATGGCCCTGGAAAGAGACCGCAGACAACTAGAGATAGTGTGCCTGCGCGATTTGAATCAAGCAAAGGCCTTCTCACTCTCGTACAGCACGCCGTGTTAGCAATGAGCACTCATTTCACACTTCTCTGACGGAATCAATCCCGATTTCGACGGGTCTGTCAGTCGGGATTCGAAAAATATCAACTTTTTACCACTGTAATACCCCTTAGATGTCACAAATTGTCCCCTGGCCTTATTAATTTGGCTCTTTTCAACATTCCCCAATCCCTCCCAGACCGCCAACAACATTGCGCTGGTCTGTGGAGGGATTCTGTATCCCCATCTTCACGAACGGCCATTACTTTTTCAAAGTATCCGCCCGAAGTTTGCATTCTTTGGCTTATCGAACAGCCTTTTACAACTTTTTCGTTCAATTTTCAAGTTAAACACTAAAAAAACCAATTACAAATGGCGGATTTAGAACGAAAAGTAGTCACAAGTTTACCTAAATAGGGGTTTACAAGTACTGTAAACAGATTCATAGACGCTGTGATGTGATGCCAAGTTGACTTTGGATCACATCAGTCTCAAAAAACATACAAATCCAACACATAGAAATCAAAATTTCATTAATTTATTAGAAATGTGAACTAAATTTAAGTAGAAAGAACAAAAAACATTATAAGTTCGGGCCATCTTGGCACTTGAATTCTACCAGAACGCCATTTATGATGCTGATAGAAGCGAGATAGCCCTTCTGCTGGGCCTATCCATGCATTCCAATTACAAAGGAGGGTAAAATCGAGAGCGCCTATATGCTGGGGTTATCCATGGATTGTTTCATGGCGCGAGAGTCCACGGACGGTCGAGACAACGAGAGAGCCGATCTCTCGACCGTTGCACGTGTACACCCTAACACACTTTCCGTGCCCCACAGCGAATGTTGCACCCTCGCCCACTCCTACTCACTTTACCCCCCCCGCAACGAAAGTTGCACATTTGTCATCATCGACCCCTCTGCTTTTCCTACTGCGAAAATTGCACTTGCGGACACTTCGCCCGCATCTTCCTTCCCAACAACTTCACCAGGAAACATTTGAAAGCTATAGAATCATCGTTTAGGGATTCTGGATGAGTCAAAGTGCTCCAAAAGTGAGATTTTGCGGCTTACTTTGACGCAAACATCTTCGAAATCAAACATTTGGGATGAATGCGATGACGCCAACGTTGATATTGGGTCATTGCAAACGCATATTAACATTATTTAGATCTTATTTTAACGTTGCCTCCGGCAATCAAACTAATTGGCGCATTCATGCTACTCTGAACCCCGATTCAAGGGGATTTGCCGGTGAAAACGGGCCTCAAAAGCCCGTTTTCCACTAGCTTTTCACCAAATTTTGCACGATTCATTCGTGAATCTAAACAATTATGCTTTAGGCTTACATCCTCGGCCCCTCTGGCACTTGCTCGACCCCATCGCTGACCGCCATCGGCAATGTACAGGTCAAAGATGGGGTATTTCGTCGTTTTTTGCTGTTTTTTTGAGATTACGGTACAATTTAAGGAGCGCAAAGCAGGGATTTAGACGTTTTTAAGCCTTCTGGCCAGTGCGGAATCGGATTCCGATAAAAAAGATCTGGAAATCGCAACTTTTTGCAATACCAGAATCGAATAACGGCGATAGTCGCACGAAAATCGTTCTGGTAGTTTTGCTAACTACCAGAACCGCTAACCCTGGTACAAATTCAGCAGTATTTTCGGTTTTCTTATGTTTTGGTGATGTAAAAACACCTGTTTAAAGCAATCTATCACCAAACTTTGGTATCTTCTCACACCAAAAACACCAAAAATTGAGAAAAATAGGCCAAAATCGGCAGACAACTTGCCAGCCGTCCACGTGGGCACGTCTTAAATAGCATTTCTGAATTTTACGTAATCTCGCGGTTTAGAAACACTCATTAGAAGTGATTTAATTTGAATTCTAACTACATCTATAACGCAAAGATGTCGAAGTTTACTTGGTTTTCGGATCTGATTTGCTTGTTTTGTTCCAGATTTGCCCTGTGTTGTTGTTTTAATTGACGTGTAACTTCATATTGACACGAAACAAATGATTTTGACCGGATTCTGGCCGGATTCTGTCCGTCAGAATCCATGTTTGCATGAAAACCCGGGAATCGCACCGGTTGAATGGTGGATTCTCGCGGAAATGGGGACATGAAGCACCTTTTGGGGTTTAAAAACACACAAATTTTAATAAATATCGGCACAATAAGGCCCCTGAGGGCAAAAACTAAACCATTTGCAATTAAATGCCATCCGAAAAGCCAAAAAGCTTGCAGCAATTGGGATTCCCAGGACGTCTCCGATCCAGGTACTAACCAATCCCTACGTTGCTTAACATGCCAGATCGGACGGGATGGCGTTCATTCAACGTGGTATGACCGCAAGCGACAACCTAAAGTCGTGCGTCAACCACTATCTGATCGTTGAAATACCAGCTCGATTGGGAAACCCATTTCAGGGTTGAACTTTGCTGATAAAACAGATCAATTAAACTTTTTACATTGACAAATCAAACTTGGCAAACTTTTCCTGCGGGCATCGAACTGATCGGCGCACGCTTGACAGACTGCCGGTGGAAACGGGGATCAAAACCCCGTTTCCGACTAGCACTTCATAAGTTTTGGAAGATTTATCAGTGAATCTTGTCGATTAAACTTCGGGCACATCCCCATGGCCCTTTTAACACTTCTCCGACCCCATCGATGACCGCCATCAACAATGCGCAGGTCAAAGATGGGGTTTTTTACCGTTATATTTCAATTTTTTCGAAGTTACGGTAAATTTTATGGGATCAGAAGCGGTCATTGCATGCTTTTAAGCCTTCTGGCCTTGTGTGGAATCCGATTCCGACATAAAAACCTCGGAAATTGAGAATTTTTGCACTTACCAGAAGCGCAAAACGGTGAAAGTCGCACAGATCTGGTTCTGGTAGCCCTGCCAAGCCCGTTTTTTTCACTTTTTCGTTTGGCCTCAATGTGGCTACATTTTGCACGTGCGATTGATTCAGTCGGTTTTGCTTATCAAATGTGACATGACGCACCTTCTGGCAAGACGCTACCATCCAGAATCCTTGCATTTTCGATCAAAAACGCCGAAGTTTCATGCGAAACTTGGAAATCGCACACGCTGGTATGTGGATTTCGGCGGCTACG
This sequence comes from Panagrellus sp. LJ2284, assembly GCA_024447225.1. Taxonomy (NCBI): domain Eukaryota; kingdom Metazoa; phylum Nematoda; class Chromadorea; order Rhabditida; family Panagrolaimidae; genus Panagrellus; species Panagrellus sp. LJ2284. Next base: position 264,057 of record JAMRYC010000014.1, on the reverse strand, counting down.
AAACGCAAACCGAGCATCACAAACTCTAAAAACAAGCAGTTGGAATTCCTAGGACCCTGCTCTATCTTTGAATCACCAACTTAGTGTGTTACTTAGCATTGCCCAAGGCATTGCATTCCAAAATTTTGTTTTTCACGCCGCCACATGAAGCAATTCATGAGCGGAACTCATACTAACCTTATGTATGGGTTTTTACACCAAATATGCACGATGCATCGATCAAGCTAATGCCCAGGAAAAGCATGCTTTTGGCTGTGTTACGGCGCAATTAGCCCAATTAGCGAGAAGCATGGCCCTGGAAAGAGACCGCAGACAACTAGAGATAGTGTGCCTGCGCGATTTGAATCAAGCAAAGGCCTTCTCACTCTCGTACAGCACGCCGTGTTAGCAATGAGCACTCATTTCACACTTCTCTGACGGAATCAATCCCGATTTCGACGGGTCTGTCAGTCGGGATTCGAAAAATATCAACTTTTTACCACTGTAATACCCCTTAGATGTCACAAATTGTCCCCTGGCCTTATTAATTTGGCTCTTTTCAACATTCCCCAATCCCTCCCAGACCGCCAACAACATTGCGCTGGTCTGTGGAGGGATTCTGTATCCCCATCTTCACGAACGGCCATTACTTTTTCAAAGTATCCGCCCGAAGTTTGCATTCTTTGGCTTATCGAACAGCCTTTTACAACTTTTTCGTTCAATTTTCAAGTTAAACACTAAAAAAACCAATTACAAATGGCGGATTTAGAACGAAAAGTAGTCACAAGTTTACCTAAATAGGGGTTTACAAGTACTGTAAACAGATTCATAGACGCTGTGATGTGATGCCAAGTTGACTTTGGATCACATCAGTCTCAAAAAACATACAAATCCAACACATAGAAATCAAAATTTCATTAATTTATTAGAAATGTGAACTAAATTTAAGTAGAAAGAACAAAAAACATTATAAGTTCGGGCCATCTTGGCACTTGAATTCTACCAGAACGCCATTTATGATGCTGATAGAAGCGAGATAGCCCTTCTGCTGGGCCTATCCATGCATTCCAATTACAAAGGAGGGTAAAATCGAGAGCGCCTATATGCTGGGGTTATCCATGGATTGTTTCATGGCGCGAGAGTCCACGGACGGTCGAGACAACGAGAGAGCCGATCTCTCGACCGTTGCACGTGTACACCCTAACACACTTTCCGTGCCCCACAGCGAATGTTGCACCCTCGCCCACTCCTACTCACTTTACCCCCCCCGCAACGAAAGTTGCACATTTGTCATCATCGACCCCTCTGCTTTTCCTACTGCGAAAATTGCACTTGCGGACACTTCGCCCGCATCTTCCTTCCCAACAACTTCACCAGGAAACATTTGAAAGCTATAGAATCATCGTTTAGGGATTAAGGATGAGTCAAAGTGCTCCAAAAGTGAGATTTTGCGGCTTACTTTGACGCAAACATCTTCGAAATCAAACATTTGGGATGAATGCGATGACGCCAACGTTGATATTGGGTCATTGCAAACGCATATTAACATTATTTAGGTCTTATTTTAACGTTGCCTCCGGCAATCAAACTAATTGGCGCATTCATGCTACTCTGAACCCCGATTCAAGGGGATTTGCCGGTGAAAACGGGCCTCAAAAGCCCGTTTTCCACTAGCTTTTCACCAAATTTTGCACGATTCATTCGTGAATCTAAACAATTATGCTTTAGGCTTACATCCTCGGCCCCTCTGGCACTTGCTCGACCCCATCGCTGACCGCCATCGGCAATGTACAGGTCAAAGATGGGGTATTTCGTCGTTTTTTGCTGTTTTTTTGAGATTACGGTACAATTTAAGGAGCGCAAAGCAGGGATTTAGACGTTTTTAAGCCTTCTGGCCAGTGCGGAATCGGATTCCGATAAAAAAGATCTGGAAATCGCAACTTTTTGCAATACCAGAATCGAATAACGGCGATAGTCGCACGAAAATCGTTCTGGTAGTTTTGCTAACTACCAGAACCGCTAACCCTGGTACAAATTCAGCAGTATTTTCGGTTTTCTTATGTTTTGGTGATGTAAAAACACCTGTTTAAAGCAATCTATCACCAAACTTTGGTATCTTCTCACACCAAAAACACCAAAAATTGAGAAAAATAGGCCAAAATCGGCAGACAACTTGCCAGCCGTCCACGTGGGCACGTCTTAAATAGCATTTCTGAATTTTACGTAATCTCGCGGTTTAGAAACACTCATTAGAAGTGATTTAATTTGAATTCTAACTACATCTATAACGCAAAGATGTCGAAGTTTACTTGGTTTTCGGATCTGATTTGCTTGTTTTGTTCCAGATTTGCCCTGTGTTGTTGTTTTAATTGACGTGTAACTTCATATTGACACGAAACAAATGATTTTGACCGGATTCTGGCCGGATTCTGTCCGTCAGAATCCATGTTTGCATGAAAACCCGGGAATCGCACCGGTTGAATGGTGGATTCTCGCGGAAATGGGGACATGAAGCACCTTTTGGGGTTTAAAAACACACAAATTTTAATAAATATCGGCACAATAAGGCCCCTGAGGGCAAAAACTAAACCATTTGCAATTAAATGCCATCCGAAAAGCCAAAAAGCTTGCAGCAATTGGGATTCCCAGGACGTCTCCGATCCAGGTACTAACCAATCCCTACGTTGCTTAACATGCCAGATCGGACGGGATGGCGTTCATTCAACGTGGTATGACCGCAAGCGACAACCTAAAGTCGTGCGTCAACCACTATCTGATCGTTGAAATACCAGCTCGATTGGGAAACCCATTTCAGGGTTAAACTTTGCTGATAAAACAGATCAATTAAACTTTTTACATTGACAAATCAAACTTGGCAAACTTTTCCTGCGGGCATCGAACTGATCGGCGCACGCTTGACAGACTGCCGGTGGAAACGGGGATCAAAACCCCGTTTCCGACTAGCACTTCATAAGTTTTGGAAGATTTATCAGTGAATCTTGTCGATTAAACTTCGGGCACATCCCCATGGCCCTTTTAACACTTCTCCGACCCCATCGATGACCGCCATCAACAATGCGCAGGTCAAAGATGGGGTTTTTTACCGTTATATTTCAATTTTTTCGAAGTTACGGTAAATTTTATGGGATCAGAAGCGGTCATTGCATGCTTTTAAGCCTTCTGGCCTTGTGTGGAATCCGATTCCGACATAAAAACCTCGGAAATTGAGAATTTTTGCACTTACCAGAAGCGCAAAACGGTGAAAGTCGCACAGATCTGGTTCTGGTAGCCCTGCCAAGCCCGTTTTTTTCACTTTTTCGTTTGGCCTCAATGTGGCTACATTTTGCACGTGCGATTGATTCAGTCGGTTTTGCTTATCAAATGTGACATGACGCACCTTCTGGCAAGACGCTACCATCCAGAATCCTTGCATTTTCGATCAAAAACGCCGAAGTTTCATGCGAAACTTGGAAATCGCACACGCTGGTATGTGGATTTCGGCGGCTACGAAACGCAAACCGAGCATCACAAACTCTAAAAACAAGCAGTTGGAATTCCTAGGACCCTGCTCTATCTTTGAATCACCAACTTAGTGTGTTACTTAGCATTGCCCAAGGCATTGCATTCCAAAATTTTGTTTTTCACGCCGCCACATGAAGCAATTCATGAGCGGAACTCATACTAACCTTATGTATGGGTTTTTACACCAAATATGCACGATGCATCGATCAAGCTAATGCCCAGGAAAAGCATGCTTTTGGCTGTGTTACGGCGCAATTAGCCCAATTAGCGAGAAGCATGGCCCTGGAAAGAGACCGCAGACAACTAGAGATAGTGTGCCTGCGCGATTTGAATCAAGCAAAGGCCTTCTCACTCTCGTACAGCACGCCGTGTTAGCAATGAGCACTCATTTCACACTTCTCTGACGGAATCAATCCCGATTTCGACGGGTCTGTCAGTCGGGATTCGAAAAATATCAACTTTTTACCACTGTAATACCCCTTAGATGTCACAAATTGTCCCCTGGCCTTATTAATTTGGCTCTTTTCAACATTCCCCAATCCCTCCCAGACCGCCAACAACATTGCGCTGGTCTGTGGAGGGATTCTGTATCCCCATCTTCACGAACGGCCATTACTTTTTCAAAGTATCCGCCCGAAGTTTGCATTCTTTGGCTTATCGAACAGCCTTTTACAACTTTTTCGTTCAATTTTCAAGTTAAACACTAAAAAAACCAATTACAAATGGCGGATTTAGAACGAAAAGTAGTCACAAGTTTACCTAAATAGGGGTTTACAAGTACTGTAAACAGATTCATAGACGCTGTGATGTGATGCCAAGTTGACTTTGGATCACATCAGTCTCAAAAAACATACAAATCAAACACATAGAAATCAAAATTTCATTAATTTATTAGAAATGTGAACTAAATTTAAGTAGAAAGAACAAAAAACATTATAAGTTCGGGCCATCTTGGCACTTGAATTCTACCAGAACGCCATTTATGATGCTGATAGAAGCGAGATAGCCCTTCTGCTGGGCCTATCCATGCATTCCAATTACAAAGGAGGGTAAAATCGAGAGCGCCTATATGCTGGGGTTATCCATGGATTGTTTCATGGCGCGAGAGTCCACGGACGGTCGAGACAACGAGAGAGCCGATCTCTCGACCGTTGCACGTGTACACCCTAACACACTTTCCGTGCCCCATAGCGAATGTTGCACCCTCGCCCACTCCTACTCACTTTACCTCCCCCGCAACGAAAGTTGCACATTTGTCATCATCGACCCCTCTGCTTTTCCTACTGCGAAAATTGCACTTGCGGACACTTCGCCCGCATCTTCCTTCCCAACAACTTCACCAGGAAACATTTGAAAGCTATAGAATCATCGTTTAGGGATTCTGGATGAGTCAAAGTGCTCCAAAAGTGAGATTTTGCGGCTTACTTTGACGCAAACATCTTCGAAATCAAACATTTGGGATGAATGCGATGACGCCAACGTTGATATTGGGTCATTGCAAACGCATATTAACATTATTTAGGTCTTATTTTAACGTTGCCTCCGGCAATCAAACTAATTGGCGCATTCATGCTACTCTGAACCCCGATTCAAGGGGATTTGCCGGTGAAAACGGGCCTCAAAAGCCCGTTTTCCACTAGCTTTTCACCAAATTTTGCACGATTCATTCGTGAATCTAAACAATTATGCTTTAGGCTTACATCCTCGGCCCCTCTGGCACTTGCTCGACCCCATCGCTGACCGCCATCGGCAATGTACAGGTCAAAGATGGGGTATTTCGTCGTTTTTTGCTGTTTTTTTGAGATTACGGTACAATTTAAGGAGCGCAAAGCAGGGATTTAGACGTTTTTAAGCCTTCTGGCCAGTGCGGAATCGGATTCCGATAAAAAAGATCTGGAAATCGCAACTTTTTGCAATACCAGAATCGAATAACGGCGATAGTCGCACGAAAATCGTTCTGGTAGTTTTGCTAACTACCAGAACCGCTAACCCTGGTACAAATTCAGCAGTATTTTCGGTTTTCTTATGTTTTGGTGATGTAAAAACACCTGTTTAAAGCAATCTATCACCAAACTTTGGTATCTTCTCACACCAAAAACACCAAAAATTGAGAAAAATAGGCCAAAATCGGCAGACAACTTGCCAGCCGTCCACGTGGGCACGTCTTAAATAGCATTTCTGAATTTTACGTAATCTCGCGGTTTAGAAACACTCATTAGAAGTGATTTAATTTGAATTCTAACTACATCTATAACGCAAAGATGTCGAAGTTTACTTGGTTTTCGGATCTGATTTGCTTGTTTTGTTCCAGATTTGCCCTGTGTTGTTGTTTTAATTGACGTGTAACTTCATATTGACACGAAACAAATGATTTTGACCGGATTCTGGCCGGATTCTGTCCGTCAGAATCCATGTTTGCATGAAAACCCGGGAATCGCACCGGTTGAATGGTGGATTCTCGCGGAAATGGGGACATGAAGCACCTTTTGGGGTTTAAAAACACACAAATTTTAATAAATATCGGCACAATAAGGCCCCTGAGGGCAAAAACTAAACCATTTGCAATTAAATGCCATCCGAAAAGCCAAAAAGCTTGCAGCAATTGGGATTCCCAGGACGTCTCCGATCCAGGTACTAACCAATCCCTACGTTGCTTAACATGCCAGATCGGACGGGATGGCGTTCATTCAACGTGGTATGACCGCAAGCGACAACCTAAAGTCGTGCGTCAACCACTATCTGATCGTTGAAATACCAGCTCGATTGGGAAACCCATTTCAGGGTTGAACTTTGCTGATAAAACAGATCAATTAAACTTTTTACATTGACAAATCAAACTTGGCAAACTTTTCCTGCGGGCATCGAACTGATCGGCGCACGCTTGACAGACTGCCGGTGGAAACGGGGATCAAAACCCCGTTTCCGACTAGCACTTCATAAGTTTTGGAAGATTTATCAGTGAATCTTGTCGATTAAACTTCGGGCACATCCCCATGGCCCTTTTAACACTTCTCCGACCCCATCGATGACCGCCATCAACAATGCGCAGGTCAAAGATGGGGTTTTTTACCGTTATATTTCAATTTTTTCGAAGTTACGGTAAATTTTATGGGATCAGAAGCGGTCATTGCATGCTTTTAAGCCTTCTGGCCTTGTGTGGAATCCGATTCCGACATAAAAACCTCGGAAATTGAGAATTTTTGCACTTACCAGAAGCGCAAAACGGTGAAAGTCGCACAGATCTGGTTCTGGTAGCCCTGCCAAGCCCGTTTTTTTCACTTTTTCGTTTGGCCTCAATGTGGCTACATTTTGCACGTGCGATTGATTCAGTCGGTTTTGCTTATCAAATGTGACATGACGCACCTTCTGGCAAGACGCTACCATCCAGAATCCTTGCATTTTCGATCAAAAACGCCGAAGTTTCATGCGAAACTTGGAAATCGCACACGCTGGTATGTGGATTTCGGCGGCTACGAAACGCAAACCGAGCATCACAAACTCTAAAAACAAGCAGTTGGAATTCCTAGGACCCTGCTCTATCTTTGAATCACCAACTTAGTGTGTTACTTAGCATTGCCCAAGGCATTGCATTCCAAAATTTTGTTTTTCACGCCGCCACATGAAGCAATTCATGAGCGGAACTCATACTAACCTTATGTATGGGTTTTTACACCAAATATGCACGATGCATCGATCAAGCTAATGCCCAGGAAAAGCATGCTTTTGGCTGTGTTACGGCGCAATTAGCCCAATTAGCGAGAAGCATGGCCCTGGAAAGAGACCGCAGACAACTAGAGATAGTGTGCCTGCGCGATTTGAATCAAGCAAAGGCCTTCTCACTCTCGTACAGCACGCCGTGTTAGCAATGAGCACTCATTTCACACTTCTCTGACGGAATCAATCCCGATTTCGACGGGTCTGTCAGTCGGGATTCGAAAAATATCAACTTTTTACCACTGTAATACCCCTTAGATGTCACAAATTGTCCCCTGGCCTTATTAATTTGGCTCTTTTCAACATTCCCCAATCCCTCCCAGACCGCCAACAACATTGCGCTGGTCTGTGGAGGGATTCTGTATCCCCATCTTCACGAACGGCCATTACTTTTTCAAAGTATCCGCCCGAAGTTTGCATTCTTTGGCTTATCGAACAGCCTTTTGAATTGAATTTGAATTTATTACGCACTTTGCGTTCTTTGAAATGATCATAGCAAGATATAGTATGGAGGACAGGTGTACAGTAGAAGTACAATATTCATGCATAATACATATGGGACAGTTAATTGTAAGTAAATTTTAGGAGTGAATGGATGGATGTCGTCTTGTGTTGGTTCGTTGGAGGTGGATGGACTTGAGGCGGGTTGGAAACTTGTACGATCTGGCTGTGGCATCGTAGTGGAGATGCTCGAGCATGTGGTGGACGCCGTGTGGTAAGGAAGTTTGGACCGGACACTTGAAACTGAAACTCCTGAAAGATTGGTTTGGGGGGGGGGGGAGGGGGGGGGGTTAATCGAAGATATCATCCAGAATCTTTTGGAAGGTCGAGTTGTTGGTCTCTGCTTGGACTTGGAGGGGAAGTTTATGGAAAAAGGTTGTCGCACGGTGTACGAAAGCTTGTCGGCGTAGGGATGATTTAGCCCGGGGTACAGAAATTTTGTTTCTGGCGCCGCGCGTCTTGGTAACTTTGAGAGATACGGTAGGAAGGTTTAATTGGGAATATTTATGAAGGACAGAGTGGAATCGGAGAAGGTCGCCGATGGCTCGACGGCTGGACAACTTTTTAAGGCCGAGAATCGTGAGCCGGGTTTCATAGTTGCGGTAACCTAACAGCCTGAGACGTGGACTACGTTTAAAAATCATGCTGGTAGCAAGATGTTGGACCTTTTCGATAGCTTCCGTTAAGCCTTTGGATGTAGGGTTAAACACGACTGAGCAGAATTCCAGGATGGGAATTACGTAAACTTTGTACAGATGGGTAAGGAGACGAGGGTTTGTGGACTTGATAACTTTGAAAAGTTGGAAAAGGCGTGCCCGTGCTTTGGTGATAGTCCTATTGATGTGGGTGTCCCATTTAAGGTCATCTTCAACGGTGAGCCCAAGATCCCTGATTTCAGAGACAGATTTGAGAGGTGTGTCGCCAAGGAAGTAGGTGCGTTTAGGGTTTGAGCGGCCAACATGCATCACCCCACATTTTTCTGCTGCTAATTGCAGTTTGTTTTCCCCACACCAGACAAGAAGATTATCAATAAAATGTTGAAGAGGGAGGGTTTCCGAGGATAAATCGGATGAGACTGCTTTTAGATCATCTGCGAAGAAAAATGTGTCAACCCCGGGGACTGCACATTCAGTTGGGATATCACTAATGTAGAGGAGGAATAGTAGTGGGGCGGAAACGGATCCCTGCGGGGTACCACTAGACGCATTGAATGATTTAGACTTTACCCCATTAATTGAGACTTGGAATGACCTACCCAGTAGAAAATCTCGGAACCAGGCAATTATGTCTTTAGGCACTTTGAGTATTTCCATCTTGGCAAGCAGAATATAGATATCGATCAAGTCAAAGGCTCGACGAAAATCAAAATATATAATGTCGGTGGGATAATCGTTATCGATATTGTGAGAGATAAGGTCAAAGACTTCGAGTAACTGGCTTTCAACTGATTTTCCAGGGACAAAGCCATGCTGACATTTGGGGATGGCGTTAATACTTTGCAAGTAGTTACGCAGGGCCTTACAGACCAGTTTTTCGCCGAATTTGCCTGTCGGGCATGTCAACGAGATGGGGCGATAGTTTTTGGGATCAGATTTGTTGTCTTTTTTGAAAACTGGTATAACTGTGGCTGTTCGCCATAGACTTGGGACAACTCCATATTTAAAACTGAAGTTAAAAATAAGGGAGATTGGTAGGGCAAGTGACACGGCACATCGTTTAAGGAATATGTATGGCAGGCCGTCGGGGCTATCAGTAGAGGAAGATTTGGTCCAGCGTAATATCTCATAAATAATATAACTTGACACGGTTTCAAGGCCACGGGCGTTATCAGGAACAAGAAAGGTGGAGAAAGAAGGCTGATGATAGACTGAGGAAAAGACTTCCCCGAATAAGGCGCTCTTCTCAGTGTCAGAAAAGTGAAGCTGTCCGTTAGACAGCATAGGGGGGTAGGATCTGACAGGGCGTACTGATTTACTGATGTAGTTGAATATGCCTTTAAAGTGTGGGGTATTGAGGAGTTTCTTTTCCTTGGACCTAAGGAACTTTTTGGAGGCTTTTAGGATGTCTTTGGAAACTTCCTCAATTTTGGCAATTCGTTCGGGGGTACGTGGCTTAGAGAACAGAAGGTTTTGATAGTTAATCATGGAAGATATGTGCTCCGGCATTTTGCGATAGCCAGTTGTGGATAGTAAAGGAACGTGCTTTTTGATGAGTCGGTGACAATGCAAAAGTAGACAGTTGTACATTTCATCGATAGATGCACATTCCCCGAACTCGGAGAACCAGTCGATGGACGCGAGGCATGAATTGATTTGTTGGAAATCTGCTTTGGGGAAGTTTAGACGGTATTGTGCTAGGGGAGGGTCAACTTTGGCAGAAACGGATAGCGAGATAACGAAGTGGTCAGACTTTCCGAGTGGGGGATTGATAGATAGATCTGAGATTGCGTCGGGATTTGAAGTGAAGACCAGGTCGAGGATGTTGCCCCCACGATGCGTCGGTTTTCCAACAATTTGAGAGAAACCGTTGGCTTTTGTGAAGGATAATAAGGATTTGGAGTTGACGCTTGTGGCGTGGAAATTTGTCCAGTCTATATCTGGGCAGTTGAAATCACCGACCATAAGGGTTTCGACAGATGGGTCACAGAAATCGATGAGATCAGAGAGAATAGAAGAAAAATCCTCTTGGGAGATGTTAGGGGTTAGGTATACACATGAGATTCTCAGAGTTTTGTTTAAAAAATATATATCAGTAATACTAACGTTAAAGCTCTTAGAAGATTTGGAGAACACCGACTTGAAATTGAATTTGTTGGGAATGAGGATGCACGTGCCGCCTCCACGAGTAATACGATCCGCGCGAATTATATGAAAAGGTAATGAGCCTATGATGAGGGAATCAGGATGTTTGACACGGTTCAGCCATGTTTCACTATAGGCAAACACTGTATCTGGGTTGGACTGAAGTGTCAGTTTGAAAAGTGGAAAGTTGGATCCAGTGATGCTACGGACATTGCAATAAGAAAAAGAAAGACTTGGCGTGAGGGCGGCTTTGATTTCCTAGGCCTGGTTTTTGTGATTACCATTTTTGGGCGGGGGAGATACACGAGATGGGTGGATTCGTTCGGGGAGGGGGTATTTCAAGGCTAGTTCGGTGAACTCGGAAAGGGAGAGCTTGGTGGGGGGCTTGCCGGTTTTGGAAGGGAGACAAAGACGATCACGATAAATGACAAGAGAGTACTTGTCGACATCGGAAGATTGCTTTTTGATGTGCCGGCAGTGGTGAAATAGGGTGCTTTCTTCCGGGGTACGAGATGGGTCAATGTAGACATTTTTCCGCTTGGGGAGATCATGAAGTTTTCGGCGATTTTGGAGGGTCACGGCTTGGGATCGCGATGTTGGGAGGACAATTTTCAAAGGACGAGGTTTAAGTGGATCGGGGGAGGGGTTTCCGGACGGCATCCGGTAGATAGCCACGGGGGAGGCCTCGATTTGGAGCTCATCCAGGAGTTGTTCTACCTCCTTGCGGTCGGAAGCAATCCGCGCGGAAATGGAATCGCCTTTCGGCATGGCAATACCTCGGATGACAACAGAGCGGCGGCGTTCTAGCTCGGACGCGTCGACAAATTTGGAATGGGTGTGGAAGAAGATCACACTTCTCTGACGGAATCAATCCCGATTTCGACGGGTCTGTCAGTCGGGATTCGAAAAATATCAACTTTTTACCACTGTAATACCCCTTAGATGTCACAAATTGTCCCCTGGCCTTATTAATTTGGCTCTTTTCAACATTCCCCAATCCCTCCCAGACCGCCAACAACATTGCGCTGGTCTGTGGAGGGATTCTGTATCCCCATCTTCACGAACGGCCATTACTTTTTCAAAGTATCCGCCCGAAGTTTGCATTCTTTGGCTTATCGAACAGCCTTTTACAACTTTTTCGTTCAATTTTCAAGTTAAACACTAAAAAAACCAATTACAAATGGCGGATTTAGAACGAAAAGTAGTCACAAGTTTACCTAAATAGGGGTTTACAAGTACTGTAAACAGATTCATAGACGCTGTGATGTGATGCCAAGTTGACTTTGGATCACATCAGTCTCAAAAAACATACAAATCCAACACATAGAAATCTAAATTTCATTAATTTATTAGAAATGTGAACTAAATTTAAGTAGAAAGAACAAAAAACATTATAAGTTCGGGCCATCTTGGCACTTGAATTCTACCAGAACGCCATTTATGATGCTGATAGAAGCGAGATAGCCCTTCTGCTGGGCCTATCCATGCATTCCAATTACAAAGGAGGGTAAAATCGAGAGCGCCTATATGCTGGGGTTATCCATGGATTGTTTCATGGCGCGAGAGTCCACGGACGGTCGAGACAACGAGAGAGCCGATCTCTCGACCGTTGCACGTGTACACCCTAACACACTTTCCGTGCCCCACAGCGAATGTTGCACCCTCGCCCACTCCTACTCACTTTACCCCCCCCCCCCGCAACGAAAGTTGCACATTTGTCATCATCGACCCCTCTGCTTTTCCTACTGCGAAAATTGCACTTGCGGACACTTCGCCCGCATCTTCCTTCCCAACAACTTCACCAGGAAACATTTGAAAGCTATAGAATCATCGTTTAGGGATTCTGGATGAGTCAAAGTGCTCCAAAAGTGAGATTTTGCGGCTTACTTTGACGCAAACATCTTCGAAATCAAACATTTGGGATGAATGCGATGACGCCAACGTTGATATTGGGTCATTGCAAACGCATATTAACATTATTTAGGTCTTATTTTAACGTTGCCTCCGGCAATCAAACTAATTGGCGCATTCATGCTACTCTGAACCCCGATTCAAGGGGATTTGCCGGTGAAAACGGGCCTCAAAAGCCCGTTTTCCACTAGCTTTTCACCAAATTTTGCACGATTCATTCGTGAATCTAAACAATTATGCTTTAGGCTTACATCCTCGGCCCCTCTGGCACTTGCTCGACCCCATCGCTGACCGCCATCGGCAATGTACAGGTCAAAGATGGGGTATTTCGTCGTTTTTTGCTGTTTTTTTGAGATTACGGTACAATTTAAGGAGCGCAAAGCAGGGATTTAGACGTTTTTAAGCCTTCTGGCCAGTGCGGAATCGGATTCCGATAAAAAAGATCTGGAAATCGCAACTTTTTGCAATACCAGAATCGAATAACGGCGATAGTCGCACGAAAATCGTTCTGGTAGTTTTGCTAACTACCAGAACCGCTAACCCTGGTACAAATTCAGCAGTATTTTCGGTTTTCTTATGTTTTGGTGATGTAAAAACACCTGTTTAAAGCAATCTATCACCAAACTTTGGTATCTTCTCACACCAAAAACACCAAAAATTGAGAAAAATAGGCCAAAATCGGCAGACAACTTGCCAGCCGTCCACGTGGGCACGTCTTAAATAGCATTTCTGAATTTTACGTAATCTCGCGGTTTAGAAACACTCATTAGAAGTGATTTAATTTGAATTCTAACTACATCTATAACGCAAAGATGTCGAAGTTTACTTGGTTTTCGGATCTGATTTGCTTGTTTTGTTCCAGATTTGCCCTGTGTTGTTGTTTTAATTGACGTGTAACTTCATATTGACACGAAACAAATGATTTTGACCGGATTCTGGCCGGATTCTGTCCGTCAGAATCCATGTTTGCATGAAAACCCGGGAATCGCACCGGTTGAATGGTGGATTCTCGCGGAAATGGGGACATGAAGCACCTTTTGGGGTTTAAAAACACACAAATTTTAATAAATATCGGCACAATAAGGCCCCTGAGGGCAAAAACTAAACCATTTGCAATTAAATGCCATCCGAAAAGCCAAAAAGCTTGCAGCAATTGGGATTCCCAGGACGTCTCCGATCCAGGTACTAACCAATCCCTACGTTGCTTAACATGCCAGATCGGACGGGATGGCGTTTATTCAACGTGGTATGACCGCAAGCGACAACCTAAAGTCGTGCGTCAACAACTATCTGATCGTTGAAATACCAGCTCGATTGGGAAACCCATTTCAGGGTTGAACTTTGCTGATAAAACAGATCAATTAAACTTTTTACATTGACAAATCAAACTTGGCAAACTTTTCCTGGTTGTCAGTAACCATTCCGACTCGCATGCCGGAAAAACGGCAGACAAAAAGGGTAGGGCGACATGACGCCCAGCCCGACATTACGCCCCACTTTTCGTGCGGGGTTGCGTCATGCTGCAAAGCATCGCGTGTGCGCACATTTGTTGGGGCACCGTCAAATCAAGATGGTTGTAGAAACCTTTCAAAATATGTTTATTATGCTTGTAACATCCTGTACATAGTGATTTTACCCCCTTTGTAAAACAAAACTGCCAACAGTAAACCTTCAGCTTGTCGGCACCGGAACCCTTGCTCTCGGCGTCTGGCTCCGAACAGATTCCCGATTCCGCGACTTCATCAGTGAGCGATACCGTCAAGCTGGAGCGACTATGATAGTCGTTGCCTTCATAGGATGCTGTGGAGTCGTTGGAGGATCTCGGCTTTTCCTTGGTTTCTATGCGGGATTACTGTTTATGCTGCTTATTTTTACCATTTCATGCGGTTTTTACATTCTTTATTGACAAAATGGGGTTGGTATGTGCTAATTAAAACTGTATTCACAACCCCAATTTAGATAGAAGTCGAACTCTCCGACGCCCTGAATTACATGGTTCAACATTACTACCAAGGGCCATCAATCGTCCAGGAAGCCCTTGACAGACTTCAGCAAGCCTTCCGATGCTGTGGCAATGCGGGTTGCAGTGATTTCGAAGTTTTTCGACAAGATCCGCCGAGAACGTGCGATATTCGGTGTGATGGCTGTCATTATCGGATTATGATTGCGCTTCAAATTGGCTTCAGTGTTGCTGTTGTTGTTTATGGCATCTGTATCTTGGCCGAAATCGTCGACATGTCCATCACTTTCGTCCTATTATTCCGTAATGATCAGAAAAAGGATCGGAAACCGGTCTACTTGTTCCCTAGCCGGGAAGAGTACGAAAGAGAAATGATAGGGCAGGAGGCCGATTGAGGATTTACGCCTGCAGCAAGTGAGTCACATACGGCCGCAAAGCAGGACGAAAGAGTGGTGAATAGTGAAGAAAACTGTTGGAAAAGAGAATAAACTGATCTCATGAATGTTGTGTAAAAAGATGAAACTGTTTTGATTGAATTTTGTTGCGTGCTTTCACGGCTAAATAAAAGTTTTACGCTGCGTGTTTCACCTGCTGACAGCGAGCAGAGAGTGTCTCTCCAATTGCGTTGTTCCCTCGGCTGTTCGCTGCGTAGACTCTTGCAAGAGAGAGACCTGCTCGATTGCACCGACCCGCGTCAGTCGATCGATCGAGTGCACTCCACTGCCCGCAGAGAGTGAGGCCATGTGAATGCCACCAGCAGTCCAGGCCAAATCGGTTTTGCGAAGCAGTTTCTTTGCCCTCAGGACGTCAGGTTGCCATTTCTATCAATTTACCACTATGAATGCCATGATCCTTGCACCCGATCAGTTCCGTTGGTCAAGGGGAGCCAATTTTTACAAAACACAAGCTTGTTGAAGCCAAAATTTGAAAAAAAGTCAGCGAATCAGTTTTCTTTATATATAAAATCCATGAAATCCTTATTTGAGATCATCTTCCATTGTTTGTTTTGACTTTTATCAAATTATGCGACCCTCCAAGAAGCCCTGAATTGCTTTTGAGCTTCCAAAGCCTTTATTTGGCAGCGCTTTGATTGTTTCACAAAATTAGGTATTACTCAAATCTTAATATCACACATGTTAATTTGTTGCTTGCTTTTTATAACCGATCTTTTTAAACAGAGTCATATCGGTGTCATTATTTGTCGCCGTCAACACTCCCTTGCTTTGAGGAACTCAAGCTCCGACCGCCTTCGCTGACGAAATCAAAATCAGTTTTAACAACGTGTGTACCTAATACCTTGAATGAAGACAGAGTTATCAATGACATTGGTAACTTCCTTGAATACATTATCCAAATTGGCATTGTCGCCATCGATCTAAAGTTGGAAAATTGAACACCCATAACAACTAGCAGTTTTGAAGCAAAAAAGATCAAAAAGTTTAGTCAATAAAGGAATAAAGATGGAAAGGATTGAAAATAGTGCAGATGTTAGTCAGTGGAAACTTTGAAATCCCAGTAGAAACACTGATAGGAACGCTGAAGCCAAAGAAGCACACAAAAAACCAAGCTCTGCACTTTTTCAATTTGTCAACTTTTCAAATTATGGTATTTTAGAGCTATGTTAGCTGGGACGTCGTTGACAGTGACTTCGGGGGATTGTGTCACGGTCGGGGGATCTGTTACAGCCGGAGATTCTGCCGGTGGTGATTCACGGGGCGGTGTTGGTGGAATCGGCGTTTCATCTTTCGTCGCCGGACGATTACTTGAAGCCGTTGGTGGTTGTGATGGATGCCGACTTGGTGGTTTTGAAGCAACTGCTTCAACAGGAGTCGCTGCAGTCGGCGGTGTCGCAACGTGCTCCTCAACCGGTGGTGGTGGGGCATGTCGTGAGCCACTTCCGACGGAACAGTTCGACTTGCGTGAAATTCGCGAGTGTGACGTCGGTGGTTTCGAAGCCGAAGCAAAACGTGCTTGCTCTGACATTGGTGCTAGTACAGCAAGGGTCGCAGAACTACTCGCTAAAGCACCTGTGGCATCTGGCGTCGGCGTATGTGATGCGAAGACTGGCAGGAAACCGAGTTCCATTGCTCGGGTGATAAGCTTGCGCATACGTTCCAGGATTGTGGCATCGTCTTTTTCGCCCGGAATCTGAAAGAAGCGCCTTCCCACTTTCGTACAGTTTTCATTTACAAAATACTTGGCCGACGGCAGTGTCTTTTGCTTGAATTCATTGATACGTTTCTCCATAGCCTCTTCGGACATTCCACGGTTACCCATGTGCTTTCGGAGGGTGTCTTCGTCATAGTCCAGAATCAGGGCCATGTTAATTGGACGCACCTAAATAATGTATAAACGAGCGTAACGTTTGAATCAGTTTAAGACCAACTCACATTCTTCTCAAAGTCCTCCACCTGTCGAGCTTCTCGTGAAAGCTTCCAAAAAGTAAGCTTTCGCATCGGGGTGCCGACCCATCTCAGCCTTCACAATGTCCTGTGCCAAGTGATTAGGTATGAGCTCTCCCTTGTTACACTTTTCTGCGGCATCTTTCAATTCTGGGAAACGATCTTTATACTTGGTTACAGCCGTTTTCACAAGGTCTGGCATGCAGATGTGTACGACGCCTTCCATGGCATCTCGGACCTTTGTGGCTACACGGGTTTTGCCGCCACCGGGGCCACCTACAAATTTCGATTTGCAGGCGTGGTGCAGTTTACAAAAAATACAAACCAATAAAAGGTAGGATAGGTACATCGGTCGGAATCTTGGCTACATCTGCAGCCTTCGTGACTGACGGTACGCGTGTGTGCCCCGCGGGTGGCATCGATCTCGGTGGCTGGAGCGATGCTTCAGGGCTCTGGTGTTGACTTGGGCCTGAGGATTTGGCGCTGCTATGTCTGGAAGGTATAATGAATGCCAGTTGTAACAGTTTTGATTGATATAAAACTTACTTTGAAGCTGTTTTCACCGCCGAGCTTGACCTTGAAGGTGATTCCTTTTTCGGGACTCCTTTTTTCGATGATGTGCTTCTTTTTTTTTGAGATCCAGCTGAAAAGACATCATTGACAATACCAGTTTAAATTCAAACCAAATTTTCATTATTAAACTTACGTTCCCAGATTGGAACCTCAAACCACATCAACGCTTTAATACTCATTTTATCCTTATCCCTACGCTTTACCGTCGGCGTCACCTTTTTCATAAACTTGATCGATAATGCCAAAATGACAAGTTTTACGAAGGTCAAGTTCAAATCATTTTTACAAAAAACTATGTACGTTCCAAATTCAAAGACTACAATCATCGCAGTTTTCTCGACACACAAATGAAACCAAGGGTGGACAGCGGGCCAGGCCAGCCCGAGCCGGCCCGGCCCGGCCCGTAGTTGAGGCCGGGCTGGGCCGAAGAAGTTAGAGGCCAGGCCGGGCCGGGCCTAACAAAGTGGGCCCGGGTCTGAGCCCGATCGGGCTTAACCGACCAACCGAAAACAAAGTCGTGTAAAAGTGCACAGAAAACGTCCTAAGAATAATAAGCAAGTTTTTAAAATTGGTGCTTTTAACTTCTAGAAATTGATTGAAGTTTCAAATTTAGAAAAAAAGTACCAAAAATGTTTTGTCAAACATTTTCGAGCTTTTTTTGAGTAAGGCCGGCCGGGCTTGGGCCGAATTGGCTAAGCCCGCAGGCCGGCCGCGGCCGGCCGAGCCGTAGGCGGGCCGGGCCGGGCGGGCCTAGTAAAAAATCGGGCCGGGCCAGGCCGTCAAAAACCCGGCCCGCGTCCACCCTTGAATGAAACACTTTTTGAGTGCCATAGGCGATTCGAACATTAGTTATGTATTCGCTCAAAGCCGTCGCGGCAACAGCCCCGGCTACATTGCCCTTTTTGACGTCATCGCTCTCCGGGAGGGAGATTGCTGACTCGGACGATTTCGCGTGAACAGACTTCGACGTTCCATCGTCGTCAGAAGCCTTGTTATCACGGGTCGCCGGCGACCGCCAAAATTCCGTTTGTCCGTCACCCAAAATTTGCATGCTTTTTGCACGCGCGAAATCGGGTGCACTTGTAGTTTTTTGACAAAAAGTGGCAGTTTTTTGCCTGCCAAAACTTTAAAAGTGAACGAATTGCCTTCAAACTCAGGAATACTCATCTAGACCTTTGTTGGCAACTCTCTGATTTTTTTCAAAGTTGTAGGTGCCGTGGCGACCTCAGGCGAAGGGCTCCATTATTTTTTTCACCTTAAATTTTTGGGTTTTTGAAGTTAAAAAACCGTATAAAATGCCAAAATCATCGAAACGACATGAAACTCAGGAATACTCATCTAGACACCCTACAGAAAGCCTCTGTTTTTGGCGAAGACTGTAGGTGCCGTGCCAAGCTCAGGCGAAGGGCTCCACTGTCATTTTCGGCTCAAATTTACCGTTTTTGGGGTTCGAAAAATCGTACAAAATGCCAAAGTCAAGCAAATGACGTTAAACTCAGAAATACTCATCTACATACCCTAACGAATACCCATAAACTTTTTCAAGTGTGTAGGTGCCGTGCCGGCTTCAGGCGAAGGGCTCCAATATGTTCATGTGGTTTCTTCGGATTCACTTTTTTCAACCCTGTGTGTACGCACTTTTTGGCGGTTTTTGCATGGGGCCGGAGACCCGTGTGTTTAAAGCGTCTTTGGACAACTGGAGTCACTGTCGAATGACACGAGGCATCTCATGTGGGCTGATAACTAAGTGATCATCAAGGGCTGTATTGGCCCGAACGCCCAGGGCAGGCATTTTGTCCGACAAGTCGCTATGTTTAAAAAGGTCGCTTTTGTTTGCTTGATTGCTTACACCAAAATGCATCAACATCTTTTTAGGTTCAGTCACGCTGATGACTTGATCAATGGCACTGTTGAGTTCGGTGCGATCGAACTTCTTCTTGCTGATCAAACGGTCGATCTGGGCACGATGAAGAGGTAAATGGTTGGGGAATGCCTTTGTCAACTTTTTGTACAGCTCCGTCGCTTTTGCTTGGTCTTTCAAGATGGTGTGGTACTTGATTTCGACGTCGCGGAGAGCTTCTGAAATAATAAGTTTGAGCGTGTTACAGTAATTTAATGTCAAAAACAAACCTTCCATTGCCGTCGTTTCAAGGTCATCCGTCTTGGCACTTTTTTCTGCTCCACAACCACAGTAGACAAAGCCTTTTCTATTGGGTTTAAACTGAAGCCGTAGACGTAATAGAAGACCATTTTCTACGTTGGCGTTAGATCGTTGTCATTACGTGAAATGTCGTACTTTCTAACGTAAAACGACCCAGAAGTTGACCACCATCACGCAGGTTGTTCAATGTGTCAATGTTGTTTTCACGAACTTGGAGATGAACGATGTAACTGCCTTTTTAAAAAGATTTCTTTCGTAAGCGATGCCACGTGCAGTGACAAACTTCTTTGTTTCCGTAAAGACTAGGAACGTGATACAATCAAACGGAATTGTCATTCTATGTTCATTCAGATTACCCAATGATAGCCAGGTGTCAGCTCTCTTGGGTACGTTTAACTTGTAGATAAAAAGTCTGCAGAAGACTTGTTGACCGCCTTGGAAGATGTCCCGTTCAGTGAGGGTTGTATTCTTGGAATCTATCGGCGGGATGGGCACATCAAACTAGTAAAATTTTAACTCTGGCTTGACTGTTCGACGGTGCTTGAGCGTCTTGATGAAGTCCATCACGAAGTCACGCGGCTTCTTTGTCTCCCATAGCTCACGTAAGTAGATACCGCAAGATTGAATGTGTTTTGACGCCGATGTAAAAACATTAATTGTTGCCACTTCTTGTGGAATGCTGGACGAGTTTGACTTCAACAAGTCGAAAGCGCCGTCGATTTGGACCAAACCATAACCCAGGCTGAATGAAGATCGATAGCCATGTTCGGGAACTTTGGCACTGTTTTCCAACGCCAATCGAACACGAAACGGCGAAATCGGGATCTCGGTGGCTTTCATAGCGGACAGCAAACATGCAATGGAGCCGACGGCATATGGAGATGCCATTGAAGTGCCGTTCATGTGCTGCCTAGATGTCAGACAATGCTGCGGAACGCCAGTAATTGCGCCACCTGGTGCAGAAATGCTAACTCCAAGGGCACCGGAGAAGTATGGACCACGGGAGGACCATTGATAATTTGTTGGCGCGCCTTCTTCAAGCGCTGGGCTTTCATCATTTCGGGATTGAGATGTGCAGCGACGCCGATTACATCTGGATGAGTGCCGCCGGGGGCATCTGTGGTTGATAAAGCAGGGCCCTTGTTGCCGCCTGCCGCCACAAAGATGACACCGTCATCGTGGAGGAGTCGAGTGATTGCCTCGTTGATGGCATCTATGTCGCCGAAGGCGGAGTTCTCACCCATGGAAAGGTTTATGATATATACACCGAGTTCGGCGCAGCTATTAAACTGAAATGGCGATTGACTTAATTCCGTACACTCTTCATAAAAACATAAAAATAAATAAAGCATAACCAACTGCCCGTGTCAAACCCTGCCCTATTCTACTTTCAAAATTATCTCTAATACGCATCGAAATTATCTGTGCTCCCGGAGCAAGTCCATTCCGTTCAGGCTCGTCGGGATAATGGGCGGCTGCAATGTGGGCAACATGAGTGCCATGGGATTATGCGACGCATATATCAAGCAAATTGCCGTCGGTGTGAATAGTGACGCAGTAATTGGCCATATCCTGATCGGAAAAGACGGCATATTGGCGTTCATTGCGGAAGTTTGTCAAAACATTCGCCGTTTCGAGTTGGCCACTGAAGTTGGTGTCGAGAACGGCTCGCCATTTCGTGTCATCATTCCAAACAATCACATCAGCAATAGGCGACACAATTAGCTCTTTTTCGGTCATTTTCAGAAGTTCCAATTGGTGGTTGAGGTATTTACGGTCCTCTTTGTCTGCGAGTTTTGTCGAAGTTCCACCGATTGAGGCTTTGTGTTTTTCAATTTGACGCATAACGTTACCGATAGCCAGCTTGTTGGCTTGATTATCCAGGCGATCATGTTCCATGGTGATGCGTAAACGCGTGCTTTTAATGTAAAGCTCATGAATGCGTTTCATGCCAAGATGCCATTCACCGGACGGGTTATTCCAGGATGGCGGGATCTGCATAGTTTATAGATACTGCGGATAATAGTAAAAGTTAAAATGCTACAACAAACTTCTAACTTTCGCCCAGTCAACCCTAACAGCGCCCTATCAGGCCCGATTGACTTCATTGTCGACGTATCTACATCACCATCACCGGACAAATCCATGCAATTCAAAATCTTTGGCAAGCCGTTTGTTCTTGGATATCCAAGATCAACGCCGCCATCAAGAATTGCAATCAGCACGTTGTGCCCATCGTATTCGGGATATTTTTAAAGAAAGCTTTCCTAAAAATACAAAGTTGACCAAAATCACACAACCAAAAACTACTAGCCTGTTGTATGACATCCTTCGGAAGCAATTCTTTTGATGAATGTTCAAACAAATTGATCATCCCTGTGCAAATGCATTTCTTACCCCTTTAATGTTATATCCGGCATAAAAACATGCATTGTTGATAACTGCTTTGTAATGTTGCAAACTGTTGCACTATTTTAGTGTTCCCTTTGCGAATCACATTATCTGGTGGCTTTTTGGATGCCGAAGTCACTGGCGTCTGTTGAAGGCCTTCGTGATAGCTTTTGAAGCATCGACGTCGACTCCGTGAAGTGTAAAGCGAAGCAAGTCAGATGGAAACAGGGCCTTACAAAGGGCGTGACTTTGCGGCCCCCGCATTGATGGCTTCCGCACCGAAAGTTGGGCTTCAATGGACTGATATGGCTCTAAACCTGAAACAAATGGAGAACCACGGACGTACAATACGAGGGATTAGTTGGTAATTTTAAGCAGCGTGCGTACGTTTTTTGCTCGGCACATACTCCTTGCCGTCCATTGAAAAGGCATGGTTCGGCGTAGCAAAGCCATGCAAAGCCGAGAGATCGCTTCATTGGACATACTCGGCTTGAAACACATCTCCAAAGAGGGAAACACGGCCCTACGAAACGAGGGATTTGTTCTTAATTTCGAAGATCGTGCGTGCGTTTTTGACCCGTGCCGTGCCATCACACGTCCACTGACAAGCGCAACGTCAAATGAAACGACACAGCCGGACAATGGATCCGGTGCGTGCTTTTGTAATCAGCAACGCGCGACTGTTCGGTCGTTCAAACGGTGTCCCAAGCCGAAGGAAAACGTCTCAATGGACACGTCTGGCTTTGAAATGAACTCGAAAGAGGGAAACACGACCCTACATTACGAGGGATTTGTGCATGATTTCGATAAGCGTGCGTACCTTTTTGGCACATGCCGCGCCATCAACCATCCGTTGACGCCCAGCAGTTCTCTAGAAGACGCCCGTGATAGAACAGCGAAATCATTTTAACTTTGGATTACATGAGCTTCAAAAGTTTTGCAGAGAAGCAAGATGTTGTTTGACGAATGCTGATTTACATTTTTTACTTAACTAAAGATGTCCCTCCAGGAGCATCATGAAGCATCAGATTCATGCTGTCAGGCAGAATGGGTGAAGCAGTTTCACAATAATAGAATCTATGTCAACAATGCCGGTTTGAGTAACCACTTCAAACGGCTCCGTTGAGCGGTATGGTGCAGATACATCGGACTATTAATTCTTAAAAGTTAAGTTTGAATGTTAGTAGCCAACGGCTCTACTTCGATGCCCCCTGATACATGAAAAGTGGTAGTTTTGGCACATTATAGGCTCTCTGACAATGGTACAGTTGCAACAACCGCTGCATTGGTTTGATTGACTCGAACTCATTCACACCGGTTTGACCTGAGGAGATGTCTTCGCTAATGATCGCAATGCTCAGAATCATCTATCGACATGTTGTGGTTTAGCAGCTTGAACCGTGAGAATAGCGGGACGTAGCACTCATTGGCAGCGATAACGACCTTCAGAAGATTGGCAGCGCCCTCACAACGCCCTATTTTTGTGTTAACCTTCCTATAAGGACAGTGATATCGATGCTTAACCGGTCAAGGGTTTTCTGCAAAAAGAAACTTTTAATCGGATCACCAAAAGTTGTTCTGGTGCCATGGTACTCCCAATAGTCAATTTTTTGTTACTCTGAAAACCGAACTGCCTTCTTGATCAGTCGGCATATGTCTCCGGAAGCTTCACTGCTTACGCCTGCATCAAACATTCCAGCCAACTTTGACGAGCGGCCAAAAATCACATTTCGATGGACATGGAAATCGTGCGAATTACCAAAGTTTAATACTAAATCAGTGCCGTCGGCTTTTTTACCGGACAGACTGGCGTTAACCAACTTCTCAACAGTTTTACCTAATAATTTAACAAAGTATAAAGGCTGTTGTACAAACAAGTTTATTTTCAAGAGTTATTTAAATAAACGTTTCACGTCTACAAAGACAATTGGTCTTACCGGTCCATAGATGACTTGTGGTTGAAGCTATTGGCTACGAGCATTGAATTGATTTTAACAACATACGCAACAAAAAGTGGAACAACTAATTATGATCCAGCGTTCTGTTAACTGCCAAATGCAGTGGTTTGTTGTCCACCGAATCCGCCTTGTATCTGCCAAATCGTCCGAAGCCAGGAGTTTGTTAGACACCGCCAAAACTGGGTTGTTGGTCATCGAAGCCTGATGATTGCTGATCGCCAAAGCCGCCTTGCTGTGTCTGGCCGCCGAATCAAGATTGTTGTCCTTGGTTTGTTACCTTGTTGACTACCAAAGCAGCCTTGCTGTCCGCTTCTTGTGTCTGGCCACCGAAACCTTCGAAACCGCCCTGCTGACTACAGAATCGACTTTGCTGACCTTGGCTTCCTGTGTTTCCTTGCTAACCTTGGTTTCCACCAAAACCCTCGAATCCGCCTTGCTGACATCCGAAACCACCATTTCCATTCTGACCCTGTCGTCCACCCCAAGATGGTCGTTCAGTCGGAGGAGTTCCCGTGGGTGGCCTACCAGTCCAGTTGCCAAATGGCCGGAAGGGGAAGCCAGTGGGTGGTGAGCCCGTGGGCCGGCTACCAGTGAAACATCTGGATGGCCTATTCGGGTATCCAGTCGGTGGCATGCCTGAGACAATCAAGTCATCCAGATCGATTTGACGCTTCTCAATGACACGTCCCGGTACCACGCCTACAAGTGTATTGATACCAGATACGTCAGTCAGTTTATAAAATGTACCCGGTCAGTTTCGATGGTCAAGGGGAGCCAATTTTTACAAAACACATACTTGTTGAAGCCAAAACTTGTAAAAAGAACACAATTCAGTTTTCTTTATATATAAAATACAGGAAACTCTTATTTGAGGTCATTTTTCATTGCTTGTTTTGACTTTTATCAAGTGATGCAGACCCCCAAGAAGCTTTGACATCCTTCGAGTTTCCAAAACTTTTATTTGGCAGCACTTTGATTGTTTTACAAATTTGGGTATCACTCAAATCACAATATCACACATGTTAATTTTTTGATTGCTTTTTATAACCGATCTTTTTAAACAGAGTCATATCGGTATCTTTATTTGTCGCCGTCAACACTGCCTTGCTTTGACGAACCTAAACTACGACCACCTTCGCTGTCTGCAACAAGACAAATCAAACCCGTCAGTTTAAAGAAACATGTTTAACAGTACCTTGAATGAAGACAGAGTTATCAATGACATTGGTAACTTCCTTGAATACATTATCCAAATTGGCATTGTCGCCATCGATCTAAAGTTGGAAAATTGAACACCCATAACAACTAGCAGTTTTGAAGCAAAAAAGATCAAAAAGTTTAGTCAATAAAGGAATAAAGATGGAAAGGATTGAAAATAGTGCAGATGTTAGTCAGTGGAAACTTTGAAATCCCAGTAGAAACACTGACAGGAACGCTGAAGCCGTAGAAGCACACAAAAAACCCAGTTCTGCACTTTTTGAATTTGTCAATTTCAACTTATCGTATTTTGGAGCTATATTAGATTGTGTCACGCCCGAGGGATCTGTTGTAGCCGGAGATTCTGCTGGTGGTGGAGCATTTGATTCACGGGGCGGCGTTGGTGGAATCGGATTTTCATCTTTCGTCGCTGGGCGATTATTATAATTGAAGCTGTCGGAGGCTGTGATGGATGTCAACTTAGTGGTTTCGATGCAACTGCTTCAACGGGGGTCGCTGCCTTTGGTAGTGGGGCATGCCGTGAGCCACTTCCGACGGAACCGTTTTACTTGCGGGAAGTCCGCGAGTGCGAAGTCGGTGGTTTCGATGCCGATGCAACCCGTGCCTGTTCTGGCATTGGTGTTTCTGGAACAGGTGTGGCTAAAGTACTTGCAGGAGCGCGGGTAGCGTCCGGCGTCGGTGTGGGCGATGCGAAGACAGGCTGGACACCAAGTTCCATCGCTCGGGTGACAAGCTTGTGCATGCGTTCCAGGATAGTAGCATCGTCCTTTTCACCCGGAATCTGAAGAAAATGCTATGCTGCACAGTTTTATAAATCAGGTGCAACAATCGTTGATCATCAAAATACTTTGCCGATGGCAGTGTCTTTTGTTTGAATTCGTTGATACACTTCTCCATAGCCTCTTCCGACATTCCACGGTTACCCATGTGTTTTCGGAGGGTGTCTTCGTCATAGTCAAGAATCAGGGCCATGTTTATCGGACGCACCTAAACAGTATCTTCATGTTGGATCAAACAGTTTAAAACCAACTCACATTCTTTTCAAAGTCCTCCACCTGTCGAGCCTCCCGTGGAAACCCTTCCAAAAAGTAAGCTTTCGCATCGGGGTACTGACCTATCTCAGCTTTCACGATGTCCTGAGCTAGACGATTCGGGGTGAGCTCGCCCTTGCTGTACTTTTCTGCGGCATCTTTCCAATCTGGAAACCGATCTTTATACTTGGTCACAGCCGTTTTCACGAGGTCCGGCATGCAAATGTGTACGACGCCAACGCCTTCCATGGCGTCTCGAACATTTGTGGCTACACGGGTCTTACCGCCACCTGGGCCACCTAAAAGTTTTATCTTGCAGGCGTGGTGCAGTTTATAAACATTTACAAACCAATAAAAAGTATTATTGAAACATTAGTCGGAATCTTTTCTACATCCGCAGCATTGGTCACTGATGGCATGCGTGTATGCTCTGCAGATGGCATCGATCTCGGTGGCTGGGGCGATGCTTCAGGGCTTTGGTGTTGACTTGGACCTGAGGATTTGGCCTTGCTTCGTCTGGAAAGGTTCAATCGTTACAGTTTTACCGATTAAAAACATACTTTGAAGCTGTTTTCACCGCCGAGCTTGACCTTGAAGGTGGTTCTTATGTTGAGTTCGGTGTGATCGAACTTCTTATTGCTGATCAAACAGTCGATCTGGGCACGATGAAGAGACAAATGGTTGGGGAATGCCTTCTTTTGTACAGTTCCGTCGCTCTAACTTGGTCCTTCATAGTTGTGAGATACTTTTTTCTATCATGTTCTTGGGTGAAGGAATTAAAGTAGTAAACTAGTCGCTGCCCCGGTTGCACATGACCATCAAGCTTCTTTGAATCTTTATACCATGAAGGCAATGCACTCAATGCGCGGTCAATGGTACTGCCAACTTTGTGCTCACGACAAGGAATGCATCACGCAGTTTGTTCAATGTGTCAATGTTCTTTTCACGAACTTGGAGCTGAACATTGTAACTGCCCTTTTCAAAAATCGTCCTGTCGTTAGCGATGCCACATGCAGTGACAAACTTTTTTGTTTCCGTAAAAAACTTGGAACGTGATACCATCAAACAGAATTGTCATTCTATGTTCATTCAGATTACCCAAAGATAGCCAGATGTCAGTTCTCTCGGGTACGTTTAACTTGTAGGTTAAAAGTACATATGCGGAAGAGTTGTTGACCGCCTTGGAATATGTCCCGTTCAGTGAGGGCTGAAGTCTTAGAATCTGTCGGCGTATGGGCACATCAAACCGGTAAAACTTTAACTCATGCTTGACCGTTTGACTGTGCTTGAGCATGTTGATGACGTCAATCTGGTTAGTGATATTGGATGAAGTCAAGTGGCATGGGAAGACAAGCTCCGTTATGATGGCGCTGCTGCCAAAGTTGTCCCACTTCTTCGTAAAACAAGTTTCGACCGTGCGTTCACCACGAGGAACAAAGAACGAAATCATCACTTCGTCGCCATTCGGCTCCAGGATGATTGTCTTCTCCGTGTCACAGTCACGTACCCCCGCGTCTTCGACGAGGCACACGTGTGCGCAATGACAGTGATGGTGCGGACGGTTTCACGTGAACGGAGCTTCAGAAAAGCATATGATGTATCATAGGGATCTTGGACGAAGAAGTGGTCGACCATGGCAAGACGCAAAGTCAAAGTCCGCTTCAGAGTATAGTTGCTCTCTTGGGTGACTTGTTCTGGGACGATGACTGTGACTGGAACTCGAGCGAGGTCCAGTTTGCGGGTTGGAAGCGTCAATGGCACGAATCTTAGTGTAATGGACACGGCCACGCTCCAGACTAAAGGGATAAACTCGGGTTGTGAAGCTGGCAGGGCCGTCGTTGGGGGAAATAGACAAAGGAATCGCCTCCAGGGGCTACTTCAAGACGGCGGTTGCGTTCGAAGTCAAATTTGGCATCGTGGGCTAAATAGTGGAGACGTCAGAATAGTAACAGAAGCGTGAAATCTACCTGTATTGACTCTAAATGCCGGGGTAAAGTCCACCACAATGTCACGCTGCTTCTTTGTTTCCCATGGCTTACTCTAATAGAGGCCGCGAGACTGAATGTGTTTCGACGTCGATGTAAAAACATTGATTGTTGCCATTTCTTGTGGAATAATGGACAAGCTTGACTTCAACAACTCGAAAGCGTCGTCGATTTGAACAAAACCCGGGCCCAGGCTGAATGAAGAACAATAACCGTCTTCCGGCACTTTGGCACTCTTTTCCAACGCCAATCGAACGAAACGGCAAAATCGGAAAAGGCTTTCATAGCGGACATCAAACATGCAATAGAGCCGACGGCATTTGGAGATGCCATGGAGATACCGTCCATATGCTGCCCAGATGTCAGACAATGCTGCGGAACACCAGTATTTGCGCCACCTGGTGCAGAAATGCTAACGCCAATGGCACCGGAGAAGCTTGGATCACGGTAAGACCATTGATAATTTGTTGGAGCGCCTTCTTCAAGCGCTGCGTACTGGGCTTTTATCATTTCGGGAGTGAGATACGCACCGACGCTGATTACATCTGGATGAATGCCGCCAGAAGCACAATCTCGTTTGACTTCACCGTCGACGTATCAACATCCCCACCACCGGACAGATCCATGCAATCCAAAATCGTCGGCAAGCCGTTTGTTGTTGTCTGAAGCATTGACGTTGACACCTACCTCGCAGACGATGGTGTTGGATGAAGCTGGCCTAATCGCCAGGGAAACACGGTTTTACAAAGGCGTGCTATCCATGCTTGAGTGGCGGATTACATCATTAACAATTTGAATTCTAAAAAAATTAAAATCGGTTTCATTGTTCGACGTGAATGACTGTTTTCTGTTCTGATGGTTTTCACAACTACACAACTTTCAGATTCACACACTTCAGTCATTTCTGTCATTGGAAGTACATTAACATTCAAAGGAAAGAGTCGGACGGTTTCCGATGAATGTTCAAACAAATTGATAATCCCTGTGTAAATGCATTTCTTAAGTCAAGACCCCCTTAATATTATATCCGGCATAAAAACATGCATTGTTGATAACTGCTTTGTAATGTTGCGAACTGTTGCACTGTATTGGTGTTCCCTTTGTGAATCACATTCTCTGGTGGCTTTTTGGATGCCGAAGTCACTATTGGCGTCTGTTGAAGGCCTTCGTCAGTTCGTAGCTTTTGAAGCATTGACGTCGACTCCGTGGAGTGTAGGGCGAAGTGGGTCAGATGGAAACACGGCCTTACAAAAGACGTGGCTTTGCGGCCCCGCATTGATGGCTTCCACACCGAAAGTTGGGCTTCAATGGACTGATATGGCTCTAAACCTGAAACAAATGGAGAACCACGGACGTACAATACGAGGGATTAGTTGGTAATTTTAAGCAGCGTGCGTACGTTTTTTGCTCGGCACATACTCCTTGCCGTCCATTGAAAAGGCATGGATCGCCCGTTGCAAAGCGGAGAGATCGCTTCATTGGACATACTCGGCTTGAAACACATCTCCAAAGAGGGAAACACGGCCCTACGATACGAGGGATTTGTTCGTGATTTTGCAAAGCGTGCGTGCGTTTTTGACTCGTGCCGTGCCATCACACGTCCACGGACAAGCAGTGACGCGCGACTGTTCGGCCATTCGAACGGGGTCCCAAACCGAGTCCTGCGCTTCAATGGACATGTCTGGCTTTGAAATGAATTCCAAAGAGTGGATGACGGCCCTACATTACGAGGGATTTGTGCATGATTGCAAAAAGCGTGCGTACATTTTTGGCACATTTCACGCCATCAATTATCCGTTGATGCCCATCAGTTCTCAAGGAGATCCCCGTGATTGAACAGCGAAATCATTTTAACTGGATAACGGGCTTCAAAATTTTTGCAGAGAAGCAAGATGTTGTTTGAAGAATGCTGATTAACATTTTTTTAGTAATGAACGATGTCCCTGTTGGAGCATCGTGAAGCATTAGATTCATGATGTCAGGCAGAATGGGCGAATCCGTTGCACAATAATAGAATCTATGTCAACAATGCCGGTTTGAGTAACCACTTTAAACGGCTTCGTTGAGCGGTATGGTGCAGATACATCGGACTGTTAGTTCTTTAAAAAACCAGTCTCGGTCTACTGAATCATTTGAATTTTGAATGTAGATAATGCAGTTCAGTTGAAATTTTCCCCAGAAACCTCAATCCAGTAACTTTTTTCGCCGACAACGAACTCCATTTCAACATGTAAAACCGCTTCAAGTCAACTAATACGTTTTTATAGTCGCAAATTTAACGATTTAACATAAACCCTTTCGTTGGTGGCGTAAATAGTTATTGTCGAACACAAACTTTAAGTAACTGCTAAGTTTTCAAAGGCTTTTTTGGAATGGGCTTTAAATTTGAATGTTGGTAGCCAACGGCTCTAATTTGATGCCCTACTGATAAACGAAAAGTGGTAGTTTAGGCACATTTTAGGCTCTCTGACAATGGTACGGTTGCAACAACCGCTGCATTGGTTTGACTTCGAGCTCATTCACACCGGTTTGACCTGAGGAGATGTCTTCGCTAATGATCGCAATGCTCAGAATGCTAGCATCTATCGACATGTTGTGGTTCACCAGCTTGAACCTTGAGAATAGCGGGACGTAGCACTCATTGGCAGCGATAACGGCCTTCAGAAGATGGGCAGCGCCCTTACAATGCCCTATGTTTGTGTTAACCTTCAGATAAGGACAGGAATATCGATGCTTAACCGCTCCAGGGCTTTCTGCAGAAAGAAACTTAAAATCGGATCACCAAAGGTTGTTCTGATGCCATGGCACTTCCGATAGTCAATTTTCGTTACTCTAAAAACTGAACTGCCTTCTTGATCAGTCGGCATATGTCTCCGGATGCCTCACTGTCTTCGCCTGCATCAAACATTCTGGCCAACTTTGACAAGCTGCCAAAATCACATTTCGATGGACATGGAAATCGTGCGAATTACCAAAGTTTAATACTAAATCAGTGCCGTCGGCTTTTTTACCGGACAGACTGGCGTTAACCAACTTCTCAACAGTTTTACCTAATAATTTAACAAAGTATAAAGGCTGTTGTACAAACAAGTTTATTTTCAAGAGCTATTTAAATAAACGTTTCACGTCTACAAAGACAATTGGTCTTACCGGTCCATAGATGACTTGTGGTTGAAGCTATTGGCTACGAGCATTGAATTGATTTTAACAACATACGCAACAAAAAGTGTAACAACTAATTTGAAATACAGTTTTTTGAAATTTTCAATTCGAAAGTCTATGATCCAGCGTTCTGTTAACTGCCAAATCCAGTGGTTTGTTGTCCACCGAATCCGCCTTGTTGTTGCTGGCTGCTGAATCGTCCAAAGCCAGGAGTTTGTTGGACACAACCAAAACTGGCTTGTTGGTCATGAAAGCCTGACACGTATTTGGCTAAGAGCATTAAATTGATTTTAAAGACATACGCAACAAAAAGTTTAACAACTAATTTGAAGAACACTTTTTTTGAAATTTTCAACTCAAAAATCTATGATCCAGCGTTTTGTTAATTGCCAAATGAAGTGGTTTGTTGTCCACCGAATCCGCCTTGTAGCTACCAATATGAAAAGAGTTTGTGCTTTGTTGATTGGCTTCGTGGTCACCTTTATTTGCTGCTGTTTATGTGTGTTTTGCTGTTTTTCGCGCATCAGTTGGTCGAGATTCCGATCACCGTCATGGTATAATGGCACTTCTGAGCCAAAGGTGACATACACTTCCGGGTCGTCGAGATTCAACACGCTGAGCACACGGACAACTGGACAAAGCAAACATGAATCTTGTTTTTTGAGTCCGTGTAATGATGGATCCACAAGTAATGATAGTTCTTTTAATAATAATCACGATGTTGAATCTCAGAGTTTGAGTCCTAAGTCGAGTTGAGGTGTAAATTTATGTTGTTGTAAGCTAGTCGCAATGAAGAAATGCCATGATTTTATTCAGAACACCGTAACAAATTAGCTACAGTTTAAACGTTTATATTAACACATTCAGTTAATAACGGTTTTGTTGGTTGTTGCTGCCATAGCTAGACGAACCAGACTGGCTTCCGAAGCCGGAGGAACCGCTGGAACCGTATGTGTTTCCAGTGCCGGTTTGTTGGCTGCCATAACCAGAGTTTCCGGATTGGCTTCCGAAGCCGGAGCTACCAGATTGTTGACCGCTGAATCCAAATGTTTGTTGGGTTCCGGATTGTCCATTTTGCTGATTGCCGAAACCAGAGGAAGATCCAGAGTTCTGTTGGCTACCGAAGCCAGATGACTGTTGACCACCAAAATTGGATGATCCAGATTGTTGACCTCCGAATCCACTCGATGTTACTTGGTTGCGTTGACCATTGTTGCCATAGGAAGCAGTTTGCTGACCGTTGAAGCCAAACTGGCCACCAAAGCCAGAAGTGCTGCCGGAGCCGTATTGTTGACCGCTAAAGCCAGAGGATCCTGATTGCTGTCCACTTTGTTGACCGCCGAAGCCAGAGGATCCGGATTGTTGACCACCGAATCCAGAAGAGCTGCCGGAACCTGACTGCTGGCCATATCCGGAAGATCCAGACTGTTGACCGTAACCTGAGGACCCAGATTGTTGTCCCCCGAATCCGCTCTGTTGTCCAGTGGGTGGTGAACCACTTGGACGGTTGTCACTGAAGTTGCCAATCCCGCGCCATCCGCCGGTCGGAGGTGAGCCAGACGGGGGAGAGCCAGATGGACGGCTATCATTGTTGTTGTTGAACCAATTGGCCTGACGTTTTTCAACGACACGTTCAACTGGGGATCCTATAATACAAACATTCTCTCCAAATACTCAGTTTAAACCCTCAAAACATACCAGTAGGTCGGACGTCACCAGAAGGACGTCCAGTAGGCCTCGAGCCACGGGTCGGTGGCGATCCAGTCGGCGGTGATCCTGTGGGACGACGGTGGTGGCGGCGGCCGTCTGACACGGACGCTCCAATGAGGAAGGCACAAACGATAATACCAACAAACTTAACCATTTTAACTAAGCTACTGGTAGTGGAATCCAGTAAAAAGTGGTTTGATTTGTGCCATTTCAAAGTTTCTTTTATACAAAGGACAAAATGAGCTTGATCATTGCGATTAAAGCTGGCCTTACGGAAGTGCACTGTTCTGTCTCATAATTTAGGCAAAGCGTTTTGGACAATTGTGACTCATCAATAAGCACAAAGCATGGCGATGCTCGTTCGGTGCCAGGTGAATCCACAATGGTGACACCGATGCGACCTTTTTTGGAACAAACATTGTTTTAAATTGACTGTTTAAATACAATACAGTTTTAGTAACAAGTAAAGTTTATTGGATGCAGGCAACAGTTTTTAATTTAACAAAAATACATCATTACAAAGAAGATGACATTTGCTTGGCATCAGAGATAATCATTTTGACAGTTTAAGTTAATTGAAAATAGTAGAAGAGACATTTAGCCATCAGGAAAGTTGTTCCGAAACCAAATCTGTGTAGCTGTCTCCGGCGGCGGAACCCATTTCTTTGTGCCAAGCTCAAATTGAAACAAATTACAAGCGTAAAAGCCCAACATGCGTAGATGCCTTGAAGTTAAATGGTGATAGCGCATCTTTACTAGGCTGTGCATCATCGAGTCAATGTTGGGCTCAGCATAGTCTGGATGAATGGTCAGCAGGCGATCGTGAATGGTGGCTGAGTTGAAGTTTTCAATAAGACTTTCCTTGGCCGCGATGGA
Source organism: Panagrellus sp. LJ2284 (assembly GCA_024447225.1). Taxonomy (NCBI): domain Eukaryota; kingdom Metazoa; phylum Nematoda; class Chromadorea; order Rhabditida; family Panagrolaimidae; genus Panagrellus; species Panagrellus sp. LJ2284. Next base: position 230,202 of record JAMRYC010000014.1, on the reverse strand, counting down.
AATGGCTACACGTTTGGCTCGAGGCATCATGTGGGGTGGGATGTGGAAGATGGCAATCATGGCTTTCAAGGCGATGTCACCAATCATATCAGGAGACCTCTGAAAGTTATCCGTCAGATCGGAAGCGATGAAAAAGAGCAAAACTAACATAGAGGTAATCGAAAAGGATCAATATGAAAAGAGCTTCCCATTGGCTGTAAAAGTCCTTGAGGAGTTCCTCGTCCAAAATGGCGTGAAGCACCTTCGGAATACGGTCATAGCCTGTAGGACATGGGTTGCGCACTCTGCGAGTGTAAAAGTATGTAATGAAAAGCTCGGCATCATCTGGCTCCAACGTTGGAAACACTAATCGACTCTTGTCCGAAGCAATTCTGATGTCTCCGGAAGCCTCACTGTCTACGCCTGCATCAAACATTCTGGCCAACTTTGACGAGGTTCTAAAAATCACACTTTGATGGGCATGGAAATTGCGAGAACTTCCAAAATTGATAATCAGATCAGTGTCTTCTGCTTTTTTACCGGAAAGACAGATCTTCACCAGTTTCTCAACATTTCGATCTGATATTCCGGCGGCTGGTGAATTTGTGTAGGTCGGCAGTGCAAAATAGGCAACCGGAATGTGTATTCTTAATTGGAATATGCAAATGTCATTGTTCTCATCAAACAGCTCCAGCATTTCAGCCCTCGATTTGAAGTTCAACGCAACGTAGGAATGCGCAAGGCCATTGGGTGCAGCTATCAGCGGATAGGTGACGTCACCAAATAAGAGGCAACCAGAAGTTATGATGGGGACGTCTTGTTGAATGTTTTCATTAAGAGCTTGGTCGGGATGGTGGTTGTCGTAGTCGAAGCATGGGCCAATTGATTTCAAGATGAAGGTGTATTGGAGCTCTGCAGAAGGAATGCAATTTTTATTATACAATTGCAAAAAACGCTTTTCGTAATACAAAGTGTCAAAAAGCATAGAACAATGATAGGCAAGCAAAACAACATACCATCATTCTCGTCCTTCATACCCACAATACCGATTGCCCAGTACCACCAAGTGTGATGGTGCAGAGTCATCACAGGGTTGTGACTGGTGATGTATTGGGTCTCATTTTCAAATTTCTAAATGTAATTTCAGATAGAAAACAAGGAGTTCAAATGGATGAAAGTTAACTAACGGCAAGAGTGTCTCTATGAATCTGGATATGAGTGACAAATTGGATGTCAGAGTGAGGTTCTGGTGCAGAGGTGGCCATGTTTTGAACATTCAACTCAAGAATGGTATTCGGAAGTATGAACTTTACACCTAAAATGTGATAATTGTGACTTCTTCATGTGCAGTTCAGTTAAACAAAATATAAAACATTGTCGTACAACCACGTAAAGCCCTTTTTAAAACAACGTTTCACGTTAACAAACACAATTGATTTTCACGGGTCCATAGACGACACGTGCTTGAAACTTTTGGCTACGAGCATTGAATTGATTTTAACAACATACGCAACAAAAAGTGTAGCAACTAATTTGAAATACAGTTTTTTGAAATGTACATCTTGACAGTCTACTTAAACAAATGCATCTTTTTAACCGGCACGAAAGAAGTTACCCATAAAATGCCTTACTCGTACGATCCTGTAATTACTATCTGACTGACTGAGAATCACAAAATGCAAATTGCATTCACAAGTTAGTTACCCTAGCCTCTATGCAAATGAAGTATGCAATCGACGCAGGAACGTCGTGCTAGCCACGAATCGACTGCCCAAAGCACCCATCCAACGGCGCAGCTTTGAACCACCGTCCTGTGATGATCAACGGAAATGAAAGAGCCAAGTCGACGGAGTGAAGGCAATAGCGTCGTTTTTGTTGCTCTTTTTTCGTAATAAACACGACACCGCCTCAAGTGCACGGGAAAGAAGCGCTTTGCTACGTGGCGGTGGCGATCATGGGTTCCCATCTTCCCAGCCCTGTACAGTGCTTGCTTCTCGTTGGCCTTTGTGGGTGCCGACGATTCAAACAGTTGCATGCATTTTCTTGACTTTATTTCAACAAACGGGGTTAACAAAGATAAAACAACAAATAACAAAAAGAATTAATTAAGAATTTCTGATCGAACCGAGATCTTCGAAATGGAAAACATAATTGTGGTTTAACAGTCCACGAAACGAATCGGCTCGTTCGATGACAGCATCCAGGTATTCGTGTTCACGGAAGTGTTCCGATCTGACTTTGGAAATCACGTCTGGGCTTGTTTCTGCCAAAAGTACGATGATGATACGACGGGCGACTTTGAAGTGATCAGAAGTGTCATTCAAGATGGAAATGAAGGCATTCAAGGCTTCAGTGACAGGGCAGAGGGTGCCGTCTGTGGACTGAAAAGGGAAATGTAAATGAAAAAGGCATCGATGCTGTGAAGGCAAAACTCACTTTTTCAACTTCATAAATTTTATCGATCAGCAATGCCTCCCAATGCTCCAAGATGACATCCAATGTGGTGTTTTCCAGAAGACCAGCCATAATGACGCCAAAGTCGTAGAGGTTTTCTTTCTTAGATGGCAGGATCAACTCACGGGTGTAGACATAGGTCAAGAAGGCGGTGGCCAGTGAGGGCTTCACAAACGGAACAATGAGAATGTCGCCGGCGGATGAAATGATGAACCGGCAGCCTGCGAAGTTGACTCGTGTGACGAACAGCCGAATCAGCGATGCACCCTGGATCGCACACACAATAGACGATCGCTTGCACACAGTAGACGATCGCAGAAATCATCTACTGGGTGAAAAAAACTATTGCGTCCGCGTGTATTATGCGCATTTTCGGTGTGGCGTACGCGCAGTTTTCACCTTAATGTGCATAACACTATATAGTGGTTTAACCGCACAATTGAGTGGTTTAATTGCAGTTGCACACAGTAGAAGGTCGGAGAGATCGTCTATTGTGTGTGCGATCCTGGGTGTGGGAAGGCGCCGGTCAGAGCGGTTCGATGCACGTAGTACTTGGTGAGGGACTCGGCATCCGGATCTCCGAAGATGACGACGACATCGGCATCTTGGTGTTTGACTCCGGCGAGACAGTCCTTCAACAATGCTTCGGCGCTCGGAGGCTTGGAACCCCCCGTCGAAAAGGCAATCGCAGGAAGGCAGACCGGACGCGGAATCCGTTTGACGAGTCGACTCATATCGTAATAAGCCGCAGGGACGGAGAAGCACAAATTCACCATGACATCGCCATTGGCACACTCATGCTGAAGCTTCGAGATTGTCAAGTTGGCGTTAGCATACATGTAAAATGGAGGGTTAGGGTCACCTCGGCCCATCCTATAAACGGGACCATTAAAGGCCAATGCGACAGATTCCGGCTTTGGTGGAGCCTTGAACGGACCCACTGAGCTGTCTACGTCTGGAATGTTGATGAATAACTGGGCGAGCGCTGAAAAACCATTACCATTAGAAAACGCTAGACATAACAAACTTCAAACATACGATCTGGATCAGATGGATAGAACTCAAAACACACGGTAAAACACCACCAAATATGGTTATGCACAGCGATAAATAGCTGCCCGCATCGCAGAACGCAGAAATGGTCGTTTCCGAGACGCTGAAAGTGCTTTGTCAAATCCATTATATGAAATTTGAAATGCCACAAACCAGAATATCCACCTTTCGCAGTTTCATCGGAAACCGGAAGTCGATCACTGGTTGTCGCTGGGGGCGACCGTTGGCATCCGTCAAAAGGCGGGAGTGTGACATGCTTCCTGTAAATTTCAGTCAGTTTTTAATCCCAACAGGAAAGCTCAAAAAGACAGTAAAAACAAAAAATATATATAAAACAATTCGACAAAAACGAGTGAATGTTAAAAATTTGGATTACAAATGGTAAACTTTAGCCAGGGTTTAAAACCACGGAGTCGTAGCATTATTTGGATGACACTCCCAGTTTATATTAGAAAAAAACACGATCTGGATGTGAAGCGGAAGACAAACAGCGAGTGAGAAGAACGCCGCCAACGGCCACCCTGAATGAAAAAGTGCGCGCAGTTGTGAAACTTTTTCGAACTGTTCGCAACCTTTTTTCTGCGTTTGCGAGTTTCTGCAACCAGAGTGCAACAGGTTTAGTGTGCTTCCTTGAATGGTTGGTCGCGCCTGAAATTATCAGTTTGATTCGTCGACGATGTCAGATAAGTATTCAAAACTGTGGCACTTCAAGGAGGATACAAAAACAGTGGCCTGTTGTGTAAGAAGACCATTGCGATGAAACGCAACTTGAAGTCTTTTATAACATAAGTGAATTTTGAGGCGACTTCACAACAGTTTACCTTGTGAGCCACCGTTTACGTATCTCTGTCATGCGTACGGTCTGAAGAAAGAATTTCACCAATGCGATAAAGAAATCCCAAAAAAGGACAAAAACATTACCAGTTTGTACGTTTGCGTAAAAATGGTACTTTGTAACCTAACACATTGCTGGTGAGCGTCCAGCCCTTGTACGGTTAGTAGTTTTTATGGTATTTTTAAGCAATTAACGTAATTTGGCTACCGTTGTCATCTCAGTTACAATCATTGAACAGTTTACAACTAAAATTGTTCCATCATCTGCTGTTATTGCCTATCAACAAGAGCAGAAATTCTAACTTGAGACATGGTTTCCACAATCACAAACTGCGATGGTATTCTTTTAAAAAGCCAGCCCTACACCTTCACAGGACGCCTCATCGAACTTGTACCGCCGGCGGTTTTGCTCGAGTATGCCAATCGAAGTGCAGAAACTTCTAAGATGGTGAAACGCCTGTTTCCGCCAAAACTACGACGTTAAAGTTATCAGAAGTGTCATTCAAAATGGATATGAAGGCATGCAAGGCTTCAGTGACGGGGCAGAGGGTGCCGTCTGTGGACTGAAAAGGGTAACGTGAATGAAGCGGGTGCTGATGACGCAAAAGTGAAACTCACTTTTTCAGCTTCATAAATTTTATCGATCAGCAATGCTTCCCAATGCTCCAAGACATCATCCAATGTGGTGTTTTCGAGAAGATCTGCCATAATGACGACAAAGTCGTAGAGCTTCTCTTCTTCAGGTGGCAGGATGAGTTGATGGGTGTAGACATAGGTCAATAGAAAACGGAGGCTAGTGAGGGCTTCAAAAATAGAACAATGAGACAATCGCCGGTCGATGAAATGATGAATCGACAGCCTGGGAAGTTGACTCGTGTGACGAACAGCCGAATCAGCGATGGGATGGCGCGGTTCGATGCACGTAATACTTGGTGAAGGGCACGGCTTCCGGATCCACGGAGATGACAACAACATCGGCATCTTGATGTTTAATTCCGGCGAGACATTTTTTTAACAATGCATCGGCGCTCTCAGGCTTCGAGCCACCCGTCGAAAAGGCATGGCGGGAGGACAGACTGGACGCGGAATCCGTTTGACACGTCGGTTCATTTTGTAGTAGGCCGCAGGGACAGTAAAGCACAAATCCACCATGACATCGCTATTGGCACACTTATGCTGGAGCTTCGAGATTGTCATGTTGGCGTTAGCATACATGTAAAATAGAAGGTCAGAATCACCTCGACCCATCGTGTAAACAAAGCCCGGAAAGGCCGTTGCGACAGATTCCGGCTTTGGTGGAGCTTTGAACGGACCCACTGAGCTGTCTACGTCCAGAACGGTGATTACCAACAGGGGAACAGCGATAAACGGCTCTCCACATCGCAGAACGTAGAGGTGATCGTTTCCGAGACGCTGAAAGCGTCTCGGAAACGACGCAATTTTATCGGAAACCGGAAGTCGATCACTGGTTGTCGCGACGGCGACCGATGGCATTCATCAATATGTGCATTTCGGCGAATAGTCGGTCCATGTCGGGCATCAAAAATCAAGTTTATCGCCCGATTGCAACGTAGTTTTGACTTTGTTCCGAAGATTCAACTTCGTATGTTACATCTGCACAACTAGCGTTTATGTTCATGATCCGGTGTACCCAGAATCTCAAACAGAAAGCCCACTCATTCAAATTAAGACTTTATTTGACTAAACTAAACATAGAAAACTCATTTCGCATTACCAGACACTTCCGTTTTAGTCAAAAAGACGCTCGGAATCAAGCATTTCTACACACAGGACAGCCCATTTGGCAAATCTGGAGCATCCAGAATCCCGAATCGAAAACCTAATCATCAAAGTTGATTAATCCTTTATTTGTGCATTCAATGTTCAAAATTACTTTATAAAAACAAAAACAGCATTGTAATAGCCTAAAGTTACAGTAGTCATGGTGGATTCGTCTGGTGGAGTTATCGTAGACGTTGAAGGAGAAAGTAGCCTGGCGTAAACAGTTGAATGTTGTTGTATGGATGGTCGATAGTGGACGTGCATGAAATTATGAAACTTGCGAGTTTGTTAAAAAGTATTCAAAGTACACTGACCTTTGTTGTGTCATGGTTCATCATGGCCATGCTTTTCGTACAATCATAGCTGGCGCAGCAGGGACAAGTTGGGTGTTCATGAAAAGGTCAAATTTGCGCAATTGTTCAAATAACAACAAAGTACACTGACCTTTTTGATGATAAACAAGCTTTCGCCGACCATTGACATACGTGAAGTGACCCAGAGGATGGATGCTGAAATAAGAAACTTGTCAATTCAAAATACAACAAAGTAAGGCAAGTCAGTGGAGTCAACTTCAAATACGTCAATCAATACAGGTTGAACGTAATCGAAAACGGCTAAGTATCGGTTCAAAATGAAAATTTGGCCAGCGCTTCCGCGTACTGGTCATTTTTGACTTTTTGAAAGTAGAATGTCGAAGAAACTAATAAAATTCAACAAATATTGATAAAATTCACCCGAAAAGTGGTAAAATTTTACAAAAAAGGGAAAATTGATCAAACAGCTTACTTTGACATCATCCAAAGCGCATGCGGTTGTGTGGCATCTAGTTTGACGACTGAAAATGACAACATTTAGTACAAAAACTCACTAATTAGTAAATTTGATACGAAATTTGTGCAAAAAACGACCAAGTGTGAAAGCTAAAGAAAAATTTGAGCATAGCTTCCGCGTACTTGGCATTTTCAACTTTTTGTAAGTTGATTTTTGCAACAAAATCATTCACAATTCATAAAAATTGTAACAAAAACAGAAAATTTCAGTAAAATAGTTAAAATAATCAAATAACATACATTTATGTCCATCATAAACGTGTTTGGCATCATCTGATCCGTCGAAGTGGCTGAAAAGAGAGAAAGTTAGCACGGTAGGCAACAAAATATGTCATTGCGATCAAAGTTGATCAAGGTTAGGGTCCAAATAGCCCGAAAAAAGTTGAAATCATTACCTGAGGGCCTTCGGGATCCGTCAATAGTGCCGTTTCGCGCGTCTCGGGGCTCGTCATGGGGCTCTTCGGGGGTCTCGTCGTGAGGTTCGTCGCGGGGCTGGGAGGGCGTGCCTAGAAGGAAGCCTGGAAACAAAGGGTTAGTAAATTCAAACAAAATACCAATACAAAACAAAAATGCGGCACGGTCGACGGAGTCCTATTTCCGTTTTATATTTTTGAAGGGCCCAGACTTCATAGGGACCCTCCGCCGACCGTGCCGCCAGCCTCCAACTGGGCCCTATAGGCCCCCAGGCGAACCTGGAGGCGGCCCCAACACAATAGTGTCGAGGCCAGGGGTGCCCGAAGGCGGTTAGCCCGAAGGCGGGGTTAGCCCGAAGGCAGTTAGGCCCGAAGGCGGTTAGGCCCCCAGGCGAACCTGGAGGCGGCCCCAACACAACAGTATCGAGGCCAGGGGTGCCCGAAGGCTTTTAGCCCGAAGGCGGTTCGCCCCGACAACTATGTCGAGGCATCCCACGGCCGCCTGTGCCAATGAAAACGGCCGAAGCCGCGAATTAAAAGGCGCTAACTCATCTGCGCGAGTTTCTCTAAGCTACCGTACTCTAGCCAGGTTTTAACATTCTAACAGAGCGTGCAGCCTCAATTCTAATGAGGCTGCACTGTTATAAAGTTACGGTTAGCCTTGAGCCGGGTTCATTTGGCCCAAGGCTAACAAAATCCGCGATTCGGCGGAATTTATTGTTATTTTTCAATCAATATGGTTAATATTTTTGATACAAAACGTATGATAATGATAAATAGTCTACAATTTTGCATTAGCACTCATTTCGTGCTGCGTTGCCTGCGGCAATTTGAAAACGCCCAAAAGGGTCCATGTCACGACGCACAGTGCGCTGTGTGCTGTGTCGCACAACGCCAAGCTACATCTCGCTCGCCCGCAGCCGTGTTTTGCGCGCAGCCGCGGGCTGTTTCCGCTTCATCCTCCGCGCGGATAAACGCACGATCCCTCTGTGGAATCGCCGTTTTTGTGCTTCCCAGCTGATCTCGACTGGTCAGTGCACCTTTTTGGCACGGTGCGCGTGCCTCCAGCAGCGAATTGCTCGCCGGAGGCAGCTTCATGTTTGATTTGAGCTGAGAGCGGTTTCACTGATAAAATATCGCGTCTTTTTATATTGAAATCGCGTTTACTGATGCTCAATAATAAAAGTGGTTTATCTGATGCATCAGCATTAAAAAGTATTGCTTTTTTGTTCAAAATTATATATAAATTCAAAATTTTGCGATTCTCGTCTCTGGCCCTGCTTTCCGTCTCATTGCGGACAGCTTTCTCGCGCCCGGAAGCAAAGCTAATCCTGTCCCCGCATCTTATAAAGGCTATCAAGCTAGATACTCGGCATCAGCCTGCCTTTGGCGTCCTTCCGGCTTCTGGATCACTGTGATCACCGTGGATCGCCCTTCCTCCTCTCCTCCACCGTCTTTGGAGTCTTACAACCACTGTCTGACCCTCTTCCATCATTCCGCTTCCCTTTCGGCGACCTTTCTCCGTGGCCTGGATCCGGCGAAATCCCAACCGGTGGTGCCTGAGGCTAAATCCGGTCAAGCCTGAGCATCTTTTCGCGTTGATGCACCGCGCAATCTATGCGGCTAACTTGCACGCGTTGGCTGATCTTTCAAAGATCTTTTACTTGTAATTAGCGACAAGCCTGAGGCTATCAGCGTCATTCGTTTTTGGCAAATGCCAGGTTTCTCTGCGTTTTCGTTTAAAATACAAACTTCTGCTTGCGAAAAGCCAAAATTCCAATAAAAAGCTGCAGCTGATCAAAAGGGTCTTTTCAAAATACACTAGGGGCGCAAATTTGCATAATCTCCGTTTAAACTGTTAAAATGTTGCCAAAAGATTCCTCTCTCCGCGTGGGTCTTCAAACCTGACCCATGTCTGGGTATTCCGGCGACATCGCCAGTATCGATGCCATGCTGGCCATCATTGGCACTTCGGTGCCGTCGCGTACTTGCCATCGACTGTTGTTGTCGACCATTCCCGCGGTGATCATCTGTTCGCGCGTCTTCTCATCCGAATTCCGTCCCGTTGGAGGGCTTGAAGAAGCGTTCGGCTTCTGCTCGTGGACACATTTCGTGTCATTGTTGAGTTCTTCGTGCTCGCGATGGTCATTTATCCTGAAATGCGTGTTATTAATCAAAGTTCGTGAAATGTTTTGTGATTGCCATACCTTATAGACCCACGAAGAGTGTTTCTGCCCCAATCCGTGATCAACTTTTCCGAGTTTTGATCGATTCAGACTTCTCTTTCCTCTGTTTCTGGTCAATTCATCATACATATCTGGCTTCTCGTCTCATACAGTGGAGCGTCGTCTCTTTGATGAAGCATTTTCGGCTATGATTTTGCCCACTTCGTTGTAGTTCTTTCCATCAGGATTCATGCGCGATTCCTTTGTTCCTTTCCGCTTTTCCCGGTTTTTGAATCCTCGGGGTTGGGAGACGACTTGCCAGAGGCATGGCGATTTGCGCTTTTCAATTAGCGGGATCCTCGGTAGCTTCATTGGGCTTTGGCTTTGTTGGGATCGCTTGTGCTAGCATGTTGGACCGGTTCTGATCGCGACATAGCAGTGATGGGCTCGTATCATATCACATTGATTGATCTTTTGTTTGGGGGCTGAAATTATCAATGTTTTTGTTTAGGTATCGATTGTCAAAGTATTCCACTCACCTTATTCGGGGCATTATTGATTGTTTAGCGAGTTCGGGTGTATTTATTGATCGCACATCTGCGATTTCGGGTTCTGTGAAGTCTTATGTATCAAAGACGGCTTCTTTGCATTCATTGGGAGTCTTTTCGCCGCTTTTCATGTTGCGATGGGCGAAATCTGGCTGTAATCTGCGCTGTTCTGCAGTTTTTGAGTGGTTCTGCGGCTGGTGGGTTGCGACACATCTCATGGCTGTCTCACTTGAGCATTCAATTGGGGCGCCGGGTTGATTCATCGGGGATGTGGTGCCACAATGTTTCGGGGTAGATTCGACGGAAACGGCGGTCGATAATCGCTGTGGCCGATACTGGCTGAGTCATCGAGATGTGACTGTTCATCGATGTGCGTGTCGACAGTATCCTTCTGCGTTGATGAGCTGATCTCGTGGCTCATTGACGTTCATTCATTCATTTTCATCGTCTTTGTCACAAATCCATGTTGTTCAGGTGGCCTGGCTGACAGTTTTGTTCGAAACATCGTCACTTCATGGCACGAGATGGAGTACGGTAGCGGTGGCGTGGACGCAGATTCATGTTTGGCAGTGTGCCTTCAACGTTCACGGCGGGGATCTTTGATTTCACGCAACTCGGATTGATTAAATGGCGGTTTTGATGCGGGGCCAACTTGAAAACGCGCGTTTCATCGTGGATTCTGACGATGGAGTAATGTCGCGCTGACACTTGGACGGTTGCCTTCGATGGCAGATGTTGAGTCGAGGTAGATTCGAGCCCGTTGTGATGCGATTCGACAACATTTTGCGGCTTCCGAGTGCTGCCGACGAGGATAGGTTTCAAGTATGGGATCACTCTCGGGGGTGTGGGCTGGCATAGGCGTTGTTGTTCAAGCCTGAAAAGGTTTTCTATCATTTTCGCTCAAATGTTGTCAAATAAACCCACCTTTTTGCAGCTTTGCTGCCTGTAACATTCATATTGCCCATCTTTTGATTCTTTCCTCCGCATTAAGCCATTCATTCATCGAAATCGGATGAAATCGGCTGTTATCTCGTTTTCCTCGTCTGATCGCTGCATCTATCATTTGACCATGGCCACAGTCTTTCTTCGCAAAGATGCATTCCTTTTTGTCCGAGACCATTTGGACTGGATGAAGTTCCATTCGCGTGATCGTTGGTGGCTTCTGATCAGAGGCAATCATCGGTTTGAGGGCTCTTTCTTCTTTCGTGCTTTCATCCGAGTTGTCATGAGTGGACAGTTGACAAAAAAAGGAGAGAGAGAGACACACTTTTTTAGTTTTTGGGCCAGGGGTTTTGTCAAATTGGTGCCACCGCCGTACGAGTCGGGTTTGATTCGTAGATCATGGCATGAACGTGTGCACCGTGGATCAAGGAAAGCCAGTCAGGCCCCAACAGCCCCACCCGAAGCAGAAGAAGCTCCAAACTCGACCATCGCCCCGTGGCTGTTCTAACGTCGTGCCTTGCTAGCTCAGTGACAGGGAAGATGGGCGAAATTTGAAGCTTCTTCTGAAACAGGTGATGATGCCGGGGCATGACTAGTCTCCCCGATCCACAACTACACCATGACTCATACGGGGGCTTAATGGCGGAGAGAGAACAATAATAAATATAGATAAATAAACAAATAAAATGCAATAGCAATAATAAATTAAACAAATTAAATAATAAACAAAATAAGGAACAAGGGTAACTTTTTTTTGGATTTTCTTTTTTTTTTTTTTGGGTTTTTTTCTTTTTTTTTAACTAAAAACAAACAAACATAACACAACACTCATGACAACGACTGCACGAGCACCGGTATCATCGAAGGCCTGAAATTGTGCAAACAATAGACGAATTCTCATGCAAATTCTGTGCAAAACACTGATTTCTAGAATCCAGGTCCTATTGGCTTCTGAATGATACCCCTCTAGTCATGTCCCAATTGATGTTCTTTGTCTGACGTAACTGCTTCAGTATTCTTGCCCTTTGGCGTGTTTTACGTGAAAACATTGTGACTGTTTTGGAACGACAGGCCCTTTTTGCGTGACTTTAATGTACAGTATGCCGTCTAGAATCCGAAATCGTGCTAAATTTAGTTCTTTTCTAATGAACGTGAGTCCTAAAGCATCTCCCCGTGACTTGAATCAATGCATTATGCAATTGAATCGCCGAAAAATGGTTAAAATTGACGCTTTTTTCGTAAACAGCCTGAGGCAATCGGGTTTTTGCACACTTCTGGAAGCGTTTTCCGTGTCCGCGTGTCGCTAAAGTCTCGTTTTTGTTGCCTGTTTTCTTCTTTTTTGCGTGCTTTACCCTCATTTTTGTATCCCTACTCATGTTTCAATCCATTTCAGAAACTCCAGCCTATCGTCCAATCCAATTGCTCCCCCCGATGCCCGAAACCAGCCCTAATTCCTGATCAAGTAGTGCAGGTGAGTTCAAAGCAATGAAAGTGTGTCGAAAATGTCACTAAACCCACCTTTTACAGCCCTTGAATCGCCAGCTCGGCCAGCCGATCCGCACGATGTTTAGCTGTCTCCAGCCAGTTCCCGATGCCTTCACCGCAGCGGTAGACGTTGCCGTCCTCATCGTACGCGGTGGTCGTGTTGCCGGTGGCCTCCACGCTCTCGATGACGATGCCCATCGGTCCGGCCGGGAACCGACGGAGGTTGGCCGGGTTGACCGCCCTCTGACGGAAGCGTTCCGGGTTGGCCGTGGCGCCCAATTGGCCCTCCATGGCCCTTCCGAGGGTCATCACCTGACCGGATTCCGTCTTCATGACGATGTGGTTGTCGCCGGCATCGATCATGGTGACCTTGTCCGACGGGTCGTTGACGATGACGACCGGACGCTTGGCAGCTTCCCTCAGGATGTCGGTCGTTGGCTCGACACCCAAAAAGCCACCCTGCAGGACGACTTCGCCATCGATGTAGAGGGCGACCTGGAACGTGTCCCGAATCAGGAACGTCAACAGGTCGTTGGGATCCAGCGGCATGGAGTCGACCAGTTCCAGGTGTTCGTTGATGGTCGGCGGCGCAGCAGGCAGAGTGACGTCGCAGATGGCTTCCACGAGATCCAGCTGCTTCCAGGCTTCTTCGACGGACGGCTCTTGGCGGCGACGGCGACGAGGCTGATCCAATGGAGCAGCGACAGGGCTTTCCGGACGCTGGACGGGCACGCAAGGGCAGTTTCGACCGCATGAACGGCAGGGCACAGCGGAACCGGCGATTCCCACCAGGGGCTGCTCCTGTTCCGCTGGCTGGGCGTCGTCAACGATCGAGACGTCGTCGAGGTAGTCGTTGAGGTCGATGGAGCCGCTGACGGTCGAGACTTCCGACTCTTCATCCTCCTCATCCGACGAGAAGAGGCTCATGGGCCGGCACTTCAGCTGGCAGATGGGGCAGTTGTGGGGCCGCTGACGCCATGCTTGGACTTCGGCGCGGACGTTCTTTCCGCTGGTGCGACGTTCCGGCTCTTCGTCGTCCTTCTGGCACGTCTGCTCACAACGCGGGCATTGGTGGTGGCATCGACGCATTCTCATGGCTTCCGCGGTGACGACGGGCGACGATGCTGAGGACGATCCGGAGCTGATCGATGCGCAGGAGGACAGGGTGCGGCTTCGGGCGGCGCGGAGGTAGTCGCGATGTTCGGGCAGGACGGCATCCGACGGCGAACGACGCTTGAGCTGCTTGTCGACCTCCATCGGCTCCTCGCTGCTTCGGCTCGACTGGTAAGACCGGCGCAAGATGAACGTCTGGTGCGTCGGTTTGGCACCTTCGGGAGCGCGAGGAAGTGTCGGGCGTTTCGGCGACATGACGGCAACCTTCAGCTGCTTGTTGGGTGTCGGTTCGGCGGAAGACGGCGGAGGCGACGAGACATTGCTGTTCTCTGAAACACATTGAGTGTAATGGTGAGTCATTTGGGGTCGGATTTGGGCTGTTATCGATGAAACTTGGAAGCTAACTTACCGTTTTCAGCGATGAAATCGCCGGTCGAGTCGTACGGGATCGACCGCCCCGATGCATCACCAACGACACTTCTCAGCGGAGTCGAGATGCCACCAGACTGAGTGGACTTTCGCGACGAAGAGCCGGACGATCCAGACACTTCCGACGGATCCGTGACCACTTCCGAAGCAGCAACAGCCGGCAGCGAAGCATTGCCACCGGAGCGGTTTCCCATGGACGGCGACGACGCAGTTCCCGATTCGGAGCGATAGGCCTGCTCCTGATGCCACAGCGGGTCGGCGAAGGAACCCGTCAGCCGGGACGATTCGTTGCCTTCCTTGACCGGGCTGACGACCTCGCTTCCGAGCGAGAAGCGGGGATACGGGAAGGACTTCTCCTTCTTGGTGTCCTTGCAGGCCTGGCGGAGCTCACGGATGTCCTTCTCGGTGGACGTCTCGGCCGTAGGCAGCGGCGCTTCGGTGGCTTCGGCGTCGGCGAGGATGGCGAGGGCTGCAGGAGCCGAGCTGTTGTGGGGGCCGGTCTCGAGGGGCTCGTTGTTGTCGGCGAGCGGCAGCGAACGGCGGGGCTCATCTGGAATGAAGATTCAATGTTATTTGCTGTTGTTAAGACTGTTAAAGTTGAATTTTGGCCCAGGTTGGTTTGAATTTTGGTTTCAAAATGGTGCGCAGTGTCTGTTTTATGAAGCTTAGTGGGTGTATTTTCGAATGTAGAGCCAAAAAAGACTGATCGGGCCCTACTGATGAGTCCTGCCGATCAGTCATATCTTTCAAACAGCGTTTGTCTAGGGCTAAAGGACGAAACATCGCAATAGAAATGCAAAAATGAGGTCAAAAAGCGCTTTTGGTTTACTGTAGTTGCGTATTTTATATAAAAACTGAAGATTTCTGAAGCTAGAAGGCCTCTGAGCGTCATTGGGTTACGGTTTTGTAAACCAAATCTTTGATTCAAAAGGGATACAGACGCGCAATACAGAGCTGATAGGGGTTTGGGGATTCAAAGTTTGAAATAGAAGGATAGACTTACCGGACGCATTCCCGAAAAGGGTGGACAAACCGGATCCCATTTTTGCTTGATGTACGAGTAGGAGTACGAGAACTGAAAAGATAAACACGTTAGAACTGATTGAAACAGTCAGTTGGGCAAATTAAACACGCATTGGCACGTAATTTCAAAGAATTTCACGCGAAAAAGGGAAATTAGAACACTTTTACACCGATACCGCCTGCGGCATTTCGATATTAAAGTCTAATGTTCATACTGTAACTTTGGCACGAAGCGCGAATCCACGAAAGTACAGTTGCCCGCGATGTTACAGTATCCTTTAGTGACAGTTTGAAGGAAATTGATAAAACGCGCAAGAATCTGCTCGCTTTCGCACTGTTTTGACTGATAAGGATTCAATAGCATGCTGAATAGACGTAAAAAAACGAGCAAAACGGTTTCTAATCCGAGCTAGAAGCAATGGTTGCGACTTTTTGGGTGCGTGAGACTCGTAGGGGTGCTACAGAAGCTGTAAAAACGTAAATAACATGCAAAATGAGGGTATTGTGTTTCATTGGGGTCATAAGTTTGATAATTGCCGAAAGTTTGCGTTTGTAGTTATCGAAAAGGTTGAATCAATGTAGTTGGCAATCCGCGATAGCCTATTCTTGCCCTGTGGCAATGGGGTCTGATAAGAGGAAGTGACTTAGGTACTGTAGGGGGCGTGTCGATTGATTGAATTCACGTTTAGTTGTTTTATCAGCGTTTGGAATCGAAAAAGCGACGGGATTGCCGCTGGCAGGGGATGGAAAGAGGGGCGAAGGCATAAATAGTCAATAGTTGGCAAGAATTGGGTATCTTTGCCTTGATTGGACTGATAATGGGGCATGTCTGGCCGTCGGAAGGCCGGAAGGCTCCGACGTGGGCTAATAGCACCGGAACTGGTTAAGCGCGGCTCGCTGATAGCTACTTGCGTGAAAAGCACTGTTATGAACGCGTAGAATGGGACAGGAAGCTGCTTGGGTTCTCGAAAGGGTGTGACAGAGGTGTTACAATCGGTTTTATCAGTGAAATCCGATCAAATCAGGGCCAAAAGGGAGTAAAACGGGGGCAATATGACGTGATAAGCTGATGGTCGCAGCTTTCACGCGTGTCCATCATCAAGTTGGATCGATCAATGCAGCTCTGTTCGGTCAATTCAAGAGAGACGTGAGGATTACGTGGCCTGTATAGCCGTCTGAAGGGCGGAAGATTCGGGCGTGAAGCATCGAAATGGGAAGGGGACGGCCCGCTGATAGCTTCTAACGTGAAAAGCGACGTTTCGAACGCGTGAAACGGGACGATGAGACAACTGGGGTGACCGAATGGTGGTGCCAGAGGTAATAAAGCTGGTCTTATCAGTGAAATACGGTTTAAAATAGGCTAATTAGAAGCAAAACGAGCTATATCCGACGTGATAAGCAGTTGGACCCGGCTTACACGCGTGGCGATCGATGTCGAATCGATCAATTAGGCTCTGTCCAGTCGGTCAGTCCAAGCAAGGCGTGACGGACGTGTTCATTCGACTGTATCTCTGTCCCTCCATTGTTCTTCCTTGTCTCTCATCCCTCATCCAGTTGTTTGGCCTGACTGCCACGGCCTGCGCGCAATCATTGATTGCGCTGCCCGCGTGGACTGGCTTGAGCTGACGTCGCCTCTCGAGTTGCATTCCCCAATCTTTGACTCTTTCAGATTTGGTTTTGTGCTGAGATGCTGGAACTGTTGATGCATCGAACTGCCTGTGGCAGGTTGGAACTGTTTTGGTGAGTTAGCTTTTCCTTTTCATTGATTTTGACTGATTGAAACTGCCATTTTGACTCGTTTTCTCATTCAGTTATCTTTTCAGTCTTCGATTGTCAGTTGCTTTCACCATTTCGATGCATTTACCTCAATGTGGCCCGCTGATTGACTGTTTTTCTCGATGCTTCACATCCTCATGCCATCCACCGACCTGTAGCACTTGCTTCAGAACCGGGGCATTTCTTTGGCTGATGTCATTACACTTATCAGTCATTGAAGTGATCCAGTTCTGTTGCATGATTGCATTTCGTTGGGCGGTTTTATCAAGTTTGATGGTGTCTCGATGCTTCAACAATGCAAAGTGCGCATTATGGTGATAAGTCGACTGTGTTTGACCGTTCATCAGTCGATTTCAGTCAACTTGTAAGCAGAGTTGCTAACTGTGGATTGTTGATTTTCACGCTCGAACGCAGCATCGAGAAGGTTGTCGCATCTGGGGACGATGCGAAGCTAGGGACGAGCGTGAAGAAGCGACAAATGACAAAAGTTGAGACCGTCTGCCCATAAATCTCATTTTGATGCGTTCTGCGTGACATTTTTATCAATCGCTGTCGACAAGACAGTTTAGTAGCTTCTTCTTGTTGTTCTACAAACAACTGCAAGCCTGCATGATTAGACGGCAAAACAACTACAGTAACCCGCAGCTTTAGCCTGATAGAATTACAAAAGAACAACCAACTACAGCCTAGACATTGAAAGCCATGTGACGCATTCTGATATCAATGCTGATAATAAAATGAACAGCATTGTTATCAAAACGAGCGACATGGTTGACAAATTTATAGCTGGGATTGAATTAGCCGGAACAGGGGTCGACTTGTTCTATGCAGATGGCTGCAGAAGCCGCCGAATTAATTCAAGTCGACGCAAGATTCGGCGCTGCCTACTTTCCGCTATAACGTTAACCGTTTTCGCATCGGCCCAAGCAATCAAATAAACGACGCTAAAACTTGCATGAATCAAAGGCAGAATAACTACAGTAACCTGCAGCTTCAGCCAGTTGGTGTTACAAAAGAGCTACCAATTACAGCTTTCACATTGACAACCATGTGACGCATTCTGATAACCATGCTGATAGTAAAATGAACAGCATTGATATCAGAACGAGCGACACGGCTGACAAGTTTTGGCTGGAAGTGGATTAGCCGGGAGTCGACTACGCAGTTCCTAAATTCGCCAGATTGCTTCGATTCGACGCAGGATGTGTGGTTTCGGCGCCGCCTTCATTGATTCTGCCGCTTTGATTGTCACAGATTAGCAATCGAAGCAATAATACCATCGCCACAGGCATTTGTGTTCCCAGAGAGTGCTATTGAACGAATGGCGGGAGTCAAAAGGGAAAACTGGCACGAGTGTGAGGGTGTGACCGACACTGTAGATGGAGGCACCGATTTGGGCGTGAAAGGTGAAGCAATGAGCTAATTGACAGACTTCTGTGCTCTAAAACACAGTTAACAGAAGGCAAACGTCAACAAAAAGCACTGAATAAACCAAACCGATGAATTGCGAGATGTAGGAACTTCCGCAGAATGGGGTCACTGCCTTCGGGCATGGGAAATGGCGCATCCGAAAAACTGCGTTGATGAACAGCTTCTGACCCGCGAATCCACTTCCGGGACGACTTGGAGGCTCGAATATGACAGGCCTGGTGATGACGTCAGGTGTAATGCCACAGAACTAGCCGTGGGTGGCTCTGAGAAACATTCAGCATCGGGATCAGCCATCAGAAATAGCTGTGGGTGGCTTCGGGTCGTCTCGTCTTGGGATGAGCAATTTGCGACGGACTCTTGGGCTAAAAGCGTAACTTTTATATATAATTTTTTTGAAAAGGATAATAAAAACAGACCAAAAGACCATCCCTAGGACACGCGGCCAATCTAAACAAACATCTTCACGCAAAAGACTGCCGTCGTCATCGGGATCAATCTCGACAGCTTCAGAAGAGCCGTCGAGGCAAACGTCGACGTAGTCATCGTTCGGCATCTAAAGAGCTCGTCATCGGCAAAGTTCAAATAGTTTTAGTGGGAATGACAACCACATGGGACAACAAAACATCAACTCATTTTGTCAGATTTATTCAAATTTATAATAAAAAGCATTCAAAACAAACAAAAAGTGACTTCTAAACTCGAGAGAAGCTGCCGGAGGCAGAAGTGAGCGCTCAGGTGCGTCGGGGCTTCGTAGCTGGACGTCAGTGGAGACGGTGGACGGATTCTGGGAGCGGGTTTCGGCGGCGGTGGGGCAAACAGCTTGCGGCATCGGCCAGTCGACTCGAGCTTGCATGCGCAAAGCGGGTGCGCGCAAGCTGCAAACGCGGTTCGGCGCACAACGCCAAGCGCGTTTGTCGGAAGCGGATCGCGTTTCGCACCACACTTCCGGTGCTAACGGCGGAACCGCGCTTCTAGTCACCGCTGACACGTGTCAGCCGTGCTCCTTGCGCCTTCACGGCCCGCTCCGACTCGACGGTCGGCTCCGACTCGGACGGTCGACTGCGACCATCGATCGATTAGCGATGACGCATGCGTCCCTCCAAACGGTGACGCGTTTTTTGGCCCGATCCGCCCCGCTTCTTCTGCTTCTTTGCGGCTTTTCCTCTTTCCCAATGCCCCCGATATCTCCTCTGGGGGTCTCTGCCAACGTAGTGCCTCAGGGCATGAACTGAAAGTGATTTGTTTTCACCGTTTTTGATGGGTTTTTTGAGCTTTTTGTAGAACAATCGGCCCTCCCCCGGGTGGACGTCTCATTTTTCGACCAGCCCACCCCATTTTCACCGCTTTCTCGCGGCTTTCCCCTCCCAGCAATGGACCCGACAAAGCCGATGGGCGTACCTGCCACAATGCCTCAGGTCGCGATGACTTTTATCAGGCTCGCTGTCATTTCTATGCATTCCTATGTGTGCCAGAGGCAATCTGCTGCTTTATTGTTGGATTCTTCTCCACCCATTTATCACCCCATTTTGAGACGTTTTTCGTCGAACGTGACGCTTTCCCTCATGCTGTCATCATTGTTCTTCCTTTTGACGGCTATTTTGGTGTTTTCCCATAGCCTTCTCTCGTGATACCAACTTCTGTCTTTTGATTTCGCACGAATCGCGTCATTGTCATCAAATGGTTTCTGTTTTTGCCATACTTTGCGAATATGTCATCGCAATTCCTGTGTTTCTTCCCGAACCTTTTCTGTTTTGGGTTGATTTCATGTCACTCCTATTCCGAACCCCAGTTTATCCACTTTCCGTGAGGGCATTGGCTATTGCCACCCCTAGTATACTGTTTTTCGTGGGCTTTTTCGTGCATCTCATGACATTTCACCTGTTTTATCATGAAGAACACGTTGCATTTCCCTCATTTTCAGCTCTTCTCGCATCATTTCTCTCGACCACTGCTTTCGAGCGGTCGTCCTCGCTTCGGGCCACCCCCTTCGGCCAGCGAGAAGAGCTCCAGCCTGCACCGCGTCGCCCCGGACACAGAGGCTTCCAAATGGGCCGCGGAAGGGTATCGCTGACGTCAGCGTCATGACGATGAGCGGGCTTCGTGCTGTTATGTTGTAAGTTACTTTTTCACCACTTTTTGCATTCTGAATCTCATTGGAACCTCTTTTCAGGCATGAAACCGGACACACGACAACACGTCAAAGCCATGACGGTGTCCAGCCCAGCTCCCGAGCTTGCCTAGCACAGCCTTTGGGCACTTTCGCTGGCACTCGAAGGATTCCGACTGCCAATGCAGCGAATCAAGGAAGCAGCCCTCTTCAGGACCGTGCTGCCGGGCATTGTGAATCCAAGTCTCGACGGTCCCTTCGAGTCTGGTGTTGCCCGGTTGGCCAGTTCCGACACTTTGGGAGGGCCTTCCAAGCGACACTATCATTTGCTTGGAGCCTAGCTCCTTGCTTGATTGTGCGCGCGCGTTTCGACGTGCAGCCTCGGGGCCCGGGTCATTGATCCTCGCCCTGTCCACCTTCGGGGGTCCGAACCGAAGCAAATGTAGGTTATTAGCCTTCTTGTTTTGATTGGAATTCACTTTGCTTCTGTTTCAGTGTCACCCATCGGATCCGCAGGCACGACCTCTTCAGCGTATCAAGTGCAAGCATGACCGCATGCACACTGGCTTCTCCTTCGCAACGTTCCGACGTCGCCGCCAAGTTTCCTGAATCGATTGAAGATCGATATGAACTCCTTTCGCGCTGAAGTGCCACCGATTCATCGAGGAAGATCAACATCGACAGCCGGCTCCACATCCATTGAAGCCTTTCCTGTCTTCCGCACAGACTTCGACCTCTCCGAAGCTTCTTCCATTCTGTGCGCAACACTCCAATGTGCTACCGTATCGTCGGTACCGTCAAGCAATCTTTTTCCAAGCCGGCCACGCTCGTATCGCCTCTGGCCGCGCCAACAGTCACAGTGCCCACAGTGGCCTGTATCGACTACTCAGCCCTCGATGAATCGTGAGGCGTATTCTCGATCGACCAATGTAAGTTGCCTTTTGTCTTTCTGCTGTTACATTTGGTCACATTGGCACTTTTTCAGTTCCCAAATGTCCTCGCTGCCGTATTCTCGGCCTTTCAAGCGGACTCCGGACCGGCCACGCACGTATTGCTTCTGGCTCTCTTCGTCCGATCCGGCTCCTCATTGCCAAGAAGTGGCATGTTTACCTACGGCACCTTCATGATGCCGTCTTTACCATATTCTGAACAGGTTAACCTCTCAGAACTGGTTCTACATCGATCGAAAGAACGCTTTTGATCACATTTTTGAGGTTAGTTTATTTGACATCACTATTCTTTCATGTATGCATCCAACATTTGTGTTATTTCAGGCAAAGTTCCTCCGTTTTACGAAGCTGGCGACGTTACCGTAACCTTGAATCGTCAAAGCAAGCAGCTTCTCTCCGACGGCCATGCACACCTCGCCTCTGGCCTTTGATGTCGGCTCTTTCACACCCACGCCAACCTCTGGCTTCCATCCTGGTCCACGGACGGCCCATTCCCGTGCAGATCAGTGCCCCTCTGTCCACGTCTGGACTTTATTGTTTATACCCTATGCTATTATCTTTTTTGTTGTTAATATATGTCTTGTACCCCCGGAAGGCCTTCCCAGCTCCCCCGGCTCTCCTCCAAACCCCCTCTTCACTTGCATCGGGCAATCTTCCGCGACGGTCCGAAGCATGTTCCTTCTGTCCCGGGCGTGATCTCCTTCGGTTCGCTTGTGAAGCCGATACGTGATATGTATCGGTTTCGCCACGGCTGAAGGAGATCTCAACCACGCGCCACCTTTCCTTCACTGCGCGAGAATCTAGACAACTTATTGTTGATCGTGCCCGGGTTCTTCAACGGTGGGGGACTGGCATTTCTTCGCAGAAGGAACTTGTAACCCTTGACCGTCGTTGAGGCTGTTTGATGCAAGGGTACCATTACAAAGAGTAGCCGGGGTGCCAGGAATGCCTTTCATTTGAAAATGGTATATTAAAAAACCATATGATTGATTGTGTTTTGAACTTTTTGCATTTGTTGGTCTTTCAGTTCCTTCTGATTTTGTCTCAGAAGTCTTGGTTTAGGACCCATTCTGAATGGTCGGTCTTGATTGCAAATAGCCTTTGGTTGGCTTGCATGTCTGGTTCACCTGATCGTTGGCGTTGCCGCAGAGAAAAAGGTGTAGTTCACCGTATCCGGTTGATATAATTCGTAAGTTTTCAAATCTTTTTTCAAACTACCGTAATCTTTTCGTTTCGGAAAAGTGTACTAATCCATTTGAAATTTCAGGTAGTTCGTCAACTTCTTCCACTCGCTTCGATAGTTCAGTCCTCCTGATAACGGTCCGTTCAATCCTGCATGTGTCGTCGTACTTCATACGTTTTCCTTCGTTGTCTAGACTGGCATCAAGTGGCACAGCTCGCTGAATCTCGCTGGAAGCTGTCGCCGTTTCCTTCTTTGTACGGCCTGTTTTTGACGCCATCGAACAACCGATGTTTCATCAGCTGTCGGAACACGGTAGTCGTCGAGCTTCTTCCAGACGATGAAATGATCGGCTCGTAAGGCGTCTCCCCTGATCGCGTGGTATCGTAAACAACGCAGTTTCTCCGCATGTCGTTTTCGCTGCGTTTGATGTCGGCATTTATTCAAAAGGGCTAGACGAAACTGTGAACCGCCGCCAATTGTAAAACTGCAGGTGATGAGAATCGGAATAGTAACGCGAATCCTATTAGGCCGCTGGTACCGTACCGTCAAAACTGCCGAAGGTGCCGTGTTGGCGTTTGCATTTTGTAGAAAAAACGGTTATTCAATCGTGTCGAATTCGGAATGGTCAGAGTGAGGGTACTGTATAGGTACAGTCTATCAGTGTTAGAGCCAGTCGACGGTCTTTTTAAAACAGTCATGTTTTTGGTGAACGGTCGAGCTTTTTACGCTTCCTCGCCGTTAGTTTGGATATCTTATCACTTTTCAAGGTGACTGAACTTTCGTTGGTCAATTGGTACAAAAAAAGTTACAGTATTGATCGTAAGCACGGGAATTGTCGTTGTATAAAGTGGTTTTGTGGTACTGTACAACAGTTGAAAGAAAGCTATTGAACATTTTTTGCTTTTTCAAGCGGTTATTGATTGACGTCAGATGAAACTTCAATCCTCTATGGGTGTCAGATGGCGCCAGGAGTCCGGAAGAAGCGCCGTCTTGGATGTCGTCGAACGCTCTGGATCCTCGTTTGTGTCATTCGGATTGATTTCCGGACTTTGCATGGTTCTTTCAATCGTTGTCAAGGTCAGAGAGTGAAAAGCTGCCGTTGATTCGCCGAATCCGAACGAGCATACGTCCGCGTTGGAAATCATGGACGGAAGATGGCTCTTCTAAGAAGGTTACAGATTCGGAATCTTTTGTTCGGCGAAAACTCATATGACCGCTGGCGCTTTTTCGATGTCGCAGAAGTCAAAGACAACCATCCGTCGGTTTCACGGCTCCATATTTCGGTTACTGTACAATGCGCAGAGATTTCGAAAAAAAAACCGTTGAGCAAAAGCATTTTTGTTGCTTGGCTAAACGGATGACGTTAAACCATACGTTTATGACTAATTTTGAACAAAAAAAAAGTTGGTTTAAACTTGAAAGACATCGTTTGTGGCGGGGTGTAGTTGCCATAAAAAAGTCTTTGACGGTCAGTAACCTGATGGCATTGGCAGGCTGGAAGGCTGCGGAAAAACAAAAACTGCCATGTCCAAAGACAAAATGCCCCAAGGCAACGGATGCATGAATGGTAGTGGCGGTGAAGATAAAATTAGGCTTTGCAAAGTTGTAATTTGCCATTTGACCAACTTTCACGACTCTACTGGCATCGTCGAGCCTTTTTTGAGCAAAAGAGCGCCGAAAGTCGCTCCAGCAACAAAGTGGCGGGATTCTCGAAGGAGCGACAACAGTTCTCCGAAACGACTTCCGAGCCAGATGTCTAAAAGAAATCAGCCAAACTTGTCAATACAATGAAACGTGGATTCGTGCATTGGAACTATTGGATACCGACTTCGATGGTAATGGTAATAAACACCCGGAATACATCGTAAACGCTTGGACAAAGGTCACCCAAATGACTCTCCCCCGTCAGCAAGTCGTTGATTTCTCATTGGAGACAGTTCAGTTTGATGCGATGGCTTTGGCGGTGTCAAAGCGTGCAATTTAATATCGGCCTCTGAAATACTTTTATAACCAATGTTTTAGCCATCGCAAAATTTAATGCCATTTTTGTTTAAATGTGCAGTTTGCCGCTGAGCTATGGTGACAAAGTAAACAGTTTGTGATCAAATTTGCATGCTTTGTCGGTCGTACGAATGCATGTGGGCAGTGACAGAACAAGTTCTGTAAAGTTTGCATCCAGAAGTCCAACCTTAGGACGATTCATGTGCCGTCGATCTTCAAAGATGGGACAGTTTGTATTAGCTAAAAGCTTGGCATTAAATGAGCTCGTCTGGTTAGTATGATGTTATGAGCAAATGAGGCAGAAACAATGCTCAAAGCAGTTTCACCAATGTCACCGACAATTAAAACCTTCTTGCAAATTGTCAGTACAAATGTTGCATGTATTGAACCAGATTGTCACTAGGTTCTTTGTAAAATCAAGGTTAATACAAAACAGGTTTGACAATGCTTTTCATTTGGGTGAAAGTTTCAATTGCAATGTATTATAACAAGAGACGTTGGTATAATTTTCAACACGACTCCTTTTGACAAGCGCAGCACAGCAGGGTTTATCAAAAACCCCCTTTGATGATAGACTCAAATAGACGGAGACTATTTAACTTTAAAATGTTTTAATATGTAAATATATTTTTGAAAATCGCTTAAGTGCCGTCAATCTTCAATTATATGACATTCGGGCTTTACGTGAAAGGGCTGATCGGCAAAATAGTTTTGGCTCTGACTCATTTCGTAGCCGATGTCTTTTTGTGGAGCTTCTGTCGACGGGCGTGGTGTGCGACGTCCGATCCCCCGTTGGGCAGACGACGGTGGTTGGGGGCGACAAAAGTTATCAACTGTCAAATGCAAACAGACTACTTATGTTTTTACGTTGAAGCTAACGTCTTATCCGTGAAGACGTGAACGGTACATCCGTCAATTAATTTACCCGTCAGTTTCCGCATAGTTTTACATCTCTTACATTCTAAAATACCCTCCACACATGTAGGACGGCACCTAGAAAGTCAGGTTTAGATCTCTCCGATCACTTTTTGACGGGCGTGACTGATTCCACCAAAACATTGTCAGTATAACATTTTTTGATGTTTGTTTTTGTTTGAAATTACCTTCTATTGCACTGATTCTTTGTCTTTTTGATTGCCTGAGGACTTGTTTTGATTTTCATCACGTCTACTGCAGTTTTCGCAATCCGAAGTACCCCTTCTTAATGACAATCGAGCCTTGCAGGTAGTCAAAAAAAATATTCATTGCCTGCGGCAATCCAAAATAAATTTAAATAGACGGAGACTTTTACGTGTCAACATTAAAATGTTTTTTGATTGTTTGAGCAACAAAGACAGAAGTTTTTTTATCGGTTGATGCAATCGATTTAGATCTGATGGCTGCTGACTTAAATGTGTAAAAATTAATTTCCGGATTCGGGATAAGCTACTTTAGTCATTGTGGACGAATTCAAAAAACCTCAAGAAGTAAAAAACCGTCGAAACTACAAATTCGGTTCGACGGCCGTCAGACGTGTCTTGTTACAATGCGATCTTCGATGCAAACAAGTTTTGTCAAGGATAGGTTGATGATTTCCTTCCGATCCTAAACGACTACAGATGTCAAAAGTACATTCTTGATGCAGCTTGTTTAAAACGCAGAAGACGCTCGTCAAATGCTAGTATTATTTGCTGTCTCGCGATAAAACATCAATGGATAAATGATGGCGCAGCATGTGCCAAAATCGTACGCACAGATTTGGAAAGTACAAACAAATCCCTCGCAAAGTACGGCGTCTTTCTACCTTGCGAGTTGCTTGTAGAGCCAGACATGGCCATTGACGCGTTTGTTTCAATATGGGGCCGATCCATCGCGCGTCAGATTACAAAAGCGTGCACGCTTTGTCCAGTCGATTTGTCTCGTTCCACTTCGCGATATTCAGTGGACGAGTGATGGCACGGCACGGATCAAAAACGTACGCACGATCTTTGAAATGGTGAACAAATCCCTCGTAATGTAGGGCCGTGTTTCCCTCTTTGGAGATGTGCTTCGAGCCGAGTATGTCCGATGAAGAGATCTCTCGGATTTGCGTGACTTTGGAACGTCCGAATCATGCCTTTTCAATGGACGGAAAGAAGGAAGGGCCGAGCAGGAAACGTACGCACGCTGTTTGAAAGCACCAACTAATCCCTCGTATTGTAAGGCCGTGTTGCTCTGATTATGATCAGTTTAGAGATATTTCTATCCACTGAAACACGACTTTCGTTTTGAAAGCTATCGATGCTCGGGCTGCAAAGTCACGCCCTTTGTAAGACCGTGTTTCCCTGGCGACGCATGCTAGTGATCAGGCAGTTTTCGTCGAACACCATCTTGGGCAAGGTAAAACTAGTCAATGTCTGTGCTTCAGATGCTGCGAGCGTAGGAAGGGAATCAAAAAAGACATCGTATGCATCGGTAAAACCCGACAATTCTTTAAGAAAAAGATGAACAACTTTAAATCTAGGTTTCTACCAGTTTCCAGAGCCGAACATGCCAGAAACTCTTTTCTTGAGGTGAATGTTAAGACTAATTCTTTCTGAGATTCGAAACTTGCTCGTAGATTTACGATGTGTACCTTTTAAAAACAGTGTGCAACATTTACAGTATCATCAATGCTCCTAATGGTCAACGCCAATTCCTTTTTTCCGGAGGCTTCCAAATTAGTTTTCGCCCGCCGAAACGCAGAGCCACCGGCTCCATACAACGTTTCCTCATCAAAAGCAGGACATCATCGGTTAACGTGCCACTGCTGATCCGGCATGCCCAACTTCCGAGGTTATGTTTGCAGAGAGAATCAGCCAATGCCGCGACAAAGTTTCCAGCGGCTTTAAACAGATGCTGCTGTAGTATTGGAAACCATCCAAACAACGTCCATGCTGGCCAGGGTTGGACGTCCGACAACTATCTGTCTATTCAGTGGGCGCTTGTATTGTTGCCTCGAAGGTCAATTACACGTTTCTGTGGTTTCAGCAGGCTCCTATACAGTGTTACTCTTAAGTGTTCTGTTTGTCGTCTATAACAAAAAGTAAAACCATTTTATAATAACACACTTCTTCAAACTTCAAAAAGTAAAAAGATACACCACAAACACGAATTGCGCGATTATCAGCTCCAATGCATCGGTTCATACGGACTTGGTCCTGGTGCCATCATGCCATACTCGTTTGACGTGTCCATGGACATCTGGAATGGGGGCACGAGATTGGAAACTGTCGCGGTCGGGATTGGGCCCTGTGGACCGGGCTGGTAGTTCGGATATTGGTGCTCTTCGATCGGGGTCATGTAAGCCAGATCCTAAACACGCGAGTTAAAACATAACGACATAGTCAGTTTTTAAAATTACCTCATGTTTCGGTTCACCGATACTCATAACCTGTGAATCATAGCCACCCATCGGCATTCCTGGCGCTGGATAACCGTACATGTCGGGCGGTGGATATCCGGGATTGGTATTCGTTGGGTATGCCTGATTTGGAATCGGATTGGCATACGTCGATGTTAAAGGTACATACAACTTTACAAAGATAAGCAGTTTTTTAAACAAAACTCACAGTAAATATTAATTGGCGCCAATTGCTGCAACACTTCTGAAGTGAATTCGCATTCTGATAGGTACTTGGCGCCGATGGGACAGCCAGCCAGCTCTGTCAGCAGTTTTAGGGCGGATATTTTTACAGCATTAAGATCGATGTTGGGTAATTCCAATTTGAGCAGTTGTACCGGTGTCAGGGGCATCACCTTCTCAGCCAAACATCCAAAAACTGCTTCGGAAAAGTTGGACAATGTATCCACAGCGGCCCGTGCCAGCGTGTGAATCTTGACGTCTTCGACGATAACATCGATCTGGAGGAAGTCAACGGAGAGAACGGCACAAACTTCGGGCACGATCCAGTGTTCATTGAGCATGATGTTGACGGTGAGGAGGATGGCTACGTTCTTCGGGTTGGTGGCCAGGCGGGAGACTAAAATGGGATCTTGTCAGTTTTGTTTAAAAAAAGTCGATAACTCACGATTAGAGTGGGCTTCAATACACCGGGCCGAAGCTTAGTCAGCTTCTTTAACAAAATGAAATGCAGTGGAGTTTGGAGCAACAGGATGATGGTGGCTTCTGAATGCGGATGATTCCAGCACAGTTGACTCGGATTGGCGCCACCTTGTTCATTCTTTTCAACCACCAAATTTTTTCCCTGAACCATGCAACAATTCATGTCGGGCTTTGTCTTGCGACAACCTGTATCATTAAGCTATTTTAACCGTCACTGATGTTAATAAGGAGTGCTTAAAACCGATGAGCAACACAATGGGATAGTCTGATGGTAAGACTTTTGTAAAGAATTCATCGAGTTCAAACGTCGTCGATTCAGGAGAAAGTGTCAAGTTTGCCCTGGCGTATTAAGATTGAACCATGCCGCACTTTTATTTTCATGAAACATAAACATAGTTTAAATTTATCAAAACAGTAGAAAACAGATATGAAAAAGCTTAGCCATCAAGGAAGTAATTCCAAAATCAAATCTGTGTAGCTGTCTTCGGCTGCGGAACCCATTTCTTTGTGCCGAACTGGAACAAGTTGCAGGCATAAAAGCCAAACATGCGAAGATGCCTTGATGCCAAATGGTGATAGCGCATCTTTACTAAGCTGTGGCATCATGGAGTCAATGTTGGGCTCGGCGTAGTCGGGTTAAATCGTCAAAATAACACTAATCGACTCGACAGCATCTCAGCTCTTGATTTAAAATTCAACGCAACGTAGAAATGCGCAGGGCCATGGGGAGCCGCTATCAGTAGACAGATGACGTCACCAAATAAGAACCAACCAGAAGAACTTCTAGAGGTGGTTGTCGTAGTCAAAACATGGGCCAATAGCTTTCAAGATAAAAGTGTATTGGAGAAGGCATACTGTTTTCATCATACAACTGCAAAAAATGCTTTTTGAACTTGTAATACAAAGTCTCAAACTACAATGACAGCAATGTAAAACAACATACCATCATTCTCGTCCTTCATATCCCTAATACCGATTGCCCAGTACCACAGTGATGGTAAAGAGTCATCACAGGGTTGTGAGAGGTTATGTATTGAATGTCATTTTTACATTTTTAGAAGTAGTTTAAAAAAGAAACCACGGAAATGTAATGTAAGAAAGGTTACTTACGGCGGGAGTGTCTCTGTGAATCTGGATATGAGTGAGGAATTTGATGTCGGAGTGAGGTTCTGGTGTTGTGGTCAGTGTGACGCTTTTTCAATTTTATTGACTCTAACTCTGACTCTGACTCGGAGTCAGAGTCAGAGTCACTTGGAGTCAACTCCAACTGACTCTGACTCAGTGTCGACTCCGAGTCGACTCAACGCCATTCCAAGTTCCAACTTGGAAAAACAAAATTTTTTAAGAAATTTTAATTTCTTGTTTTCGCATCCAAATGGTGAAAAGAGCATCTGTACAATGAAAACTTATTTCCGTGGCATGACAAACACCGGTTTGCACTCGAATTTAAACTTTTGGAGTGGATGAGTCAAACTCTTATCGACTCGACTCTGAGTCAATAAAAGTTTATTGACTCTGACTCTAACTCTGACTCAGAGTCAGAGTCAATGAGAGTCGACTCGGAGTTGACTCCGAGTCAGAGTCAGCGTCACACTGGTTGTGGTGCCAATGTTTTGCGAACTCAATTCCACACTTGTGTGTGACCATATTTGACTAAACACATTATAAAAACTAATTCTGATTACCAAACACACTAGTCCGTTTGGCAAATCTGGTTCACCCAGAATCCCAAACGGAAAGCCAGATCATTCAAGATTCAACTTGATATGAATAAACTAATCATCGCCCAGTTAGCCAATCTGGTGCATCCAGAATCCCTAATCTTAAACTCAATTTTGCAAGTAACGACCTTATTCGATTGTAATAACCATGTTGCAACTAATTAACATTGTCAAAAACTTCCACTCCGTTCAAATGGATGCTCGGAGTCAAGCATTAGCTACACACAGGATAGCCCGCTTGGCCAATCTGGTTCACCCAGAATCCCGAACGGACGAGCTGCAAGCGCATTTTGTGCGACATCAATGCCCCGTTCCGCCAACGACGGTAGTTGTGGACGACACAAGTTGCCAATTTTAAACTTCAAACTGACTTGACGCTGCAGCTGGCGTCTGGTACGTGAAGACATGAATAGGCACTTCGTGGGCCTCTGTTGATAGCGTTGGAAAGTTGTACGTAAACAATGGAGTTGTCAACAACTCGTCTGTCGCTTTCTCGACAGTTTCACGAATCAGTTTTATTTGTCGTTTAATTAACTTGTCAGTTTACGCATCATTTTATCTCTCTTACACTATAAACTACCATTCACACATGTAGGATGGTATCAAGAAGGTCAACAGACAGGTTTACAGCTCTCCGATCACTTTTTGACCGGCATGGACTGATTCCACCAAAAGATTTTACCTATGCAAAAGATATTGTGATACTTTCATCCTGTATTGATGTGGAACTAACACTGGATACTGGTGGTAAATTCTTGCGCTCTGGTTCACAGTTTGAAAATGGTTGCCTTAATTCTTGCAGAAATGGTAGAAATTAACTCAAATGATAACATTTTCCAAAACTTTGCCATTTTTTCTATGGTTTAAACTTAAAAAACATCGTTTGTGGCGGGGGTGTAGTTGTCATAGAAATGTCTTTGACTTCCAGTAACCTGATGGCTTTGGCCGGTTCGATGTCCGCGGAAAAACAGAAACTGCCATGTTGTTCATCGACGAAATGCCCCAAGGCAACGGATACATGAATGGCAGTGGCGGTGAAGACAAAATTAGGCTTTGCAAAGTTGTAATTTGTCATTTGACCAACTTTCACGACTCTACGTGTATCGTCGAGATCTTCGATAATGTTTGCCTTTTTTCAGCAAAATAGCGCCGAAAGTCGCTCCAGGAACAAAGTGGCGTGATTCTTGAAGAAGCGACAACAATTCTCCGAAACGACTGCAGAGCCAGATATCTAAAAGAAATCAGCCACTGGCGGTGGCAAAATTGCCGATACAATGAAACATGGATTTGTGCATTGGAACTATTGGATACCGGCTTCGATGGTAATGGTATTAAACACGCGGAATACTTCGTTAACGACTGGACACATGTCACCCAAATGCCTCACCCCCGTCAGCAAGTCGTTGGTTTCTCATTCAGTTTGAAGCGATGGATTCGGCGGTGTCAAAGCGTGCAATTAAATATCGGCCTTCGAAATATTTTTATAACCATTATTTGGGGTTACTGTATGCAAAGTTTAATGCCAGTTATATTTAAATGTGGCAGTTTGGTGTGAGCTGTGGTGTTAAGGTAAACAGTTTGTGATCAAATTCGCATGCTTTGTTGGACGTACGAATGCGTGTTGGCAGTGACAGTACAAGTTCTGTAAAATTTGCGAGACACGAAGCTTTCAAATGGTTCAATCACGACAGTAAGTCGTTGGTTTTGTAAATGAAGACAGTTCAGTTTGAAGCGATGGACTCTTAATGCCAGTTAAGTTTAAATGTGCAGCTTTCCGATGAGCTGTGGTGACATAGTGAATAGCTTGTGATCAAATTTGCTTTTTCTGACTACTTGGGGTTTCCGAAAATCAAAGTCAATGTCGATAATGCGCCATCGATAAGTCTAGCAATTATACTGTCTCTGCAAGGACGGCAGAACGATTGGAACCGCCGTCTATTAAACTGAAGTTTCAAAAAATTTAATCGAAAAAAGTTACGAATTAGTGTTATTGAATAGTTTTCTGTCTTTAACAAACAAATTAACTTTTTCGTTACGAGACCATTTTTGGGGGCACCCGTGTACAATGGAATTTACACATGTGTATGCGTGCATCATCCCCAACTGCGCATTTTCTGCTGTTTCAGCGTTTTTGCAGGTTTCCCAGCTTTACATATCAATGTTTGTTCAAGATTTATTCGTTTACTCGTACGAAAGAACCAAAATAAATACACAAAAACTCATAAATTCAACCAGAAACTACATTTCCAGGATTCACTGCGTAGCACTTTAGATAAGAAGAGGAGTGAAGCGCCAGTTGTCGTTAGTTTGCAAAATCTACAGTCATCTGTAGCAATTCCGTTGACGTTGGTTCGACAACTGTCAAATGTGTCTTGAGGCGATTAACTTCAGTCGAGCCTTAATTGATGACATTATCCATTTCAAGGGTACCATCGTGAATTTCATAATCAAGCTTCAGAACGTAAAATAAGTTAAAAAGATCAAACATTGTTCATTAGGGCAATTGAAAAACCATAAGAGGGGTATAAAAACAGGATTAAAACTACTGCTTCTGGCGGAAATGACCGCGTTGTGATGGGGGGTATCAGTTTTTGTTCAGCA
The DNA here is from genome assembly GCA_024447225.1 of Panagrellus sp. LJ2284. NCBI lineage: Eukaryota > Metazoa > Nematoda > Chromadorea > Rhabditida > Panagrolaimidae > Panagrellus > Panagrellus sp. LJ2284. The sequence goes on along the minus strand of JAMRYC010000014.1, from coordinate 197,319 downwards.
ACTGAATTCTTAGAAGATCACATATATTCGGACAATTATCAACTAGTGCCCGAGCATTTAAATCCTAAACGATAATGATCGTCACCAGTACATGCTTAATGCAGCTCGTTTAAACCTCAGAGGACGCTCGTAAAATGTTAGGGACATTTGACGTCTTGCGACAACGGCCGATTAATGGCGCAGCACGTGCCAAAATCGAACGCACAGTTTTGGAAAGTACAAACAAATCCCACGCAAAGTACGGCCGTCTTTCTTCCTTGCGAGTTGCGTATAGAGCCAGACATGGCCATTGAAGCGTTTGTTTCGATATGGGACCTCCCCATCGCACGTCACTGATTGCAAAAGCACGCACGCGTTGTTCGGCCGGTTTGTCTCGTCCACTTCGCGCTGTTCAGTGGACGAGTGATGGCACGACACGGATCAAAAACGTACGCACGATCTTCGAAATGGTGAACAAATCCCTCGTTTTGTAGGGCCGTGTTTCCCTCTTTGGAGATGTGTTTCGAGCTGAGTATGTCCAATGAAGATATCTCTCGGATTTGCGTGACTTTGGAACGGCCGAATCATGCCTTTTCAATGGACGGAAAGAAGTAAGGGCCGAGCAGGAAACGTACGCACGCTGTTTGAAAGCACCAACTAATCCCTCGTATTGTAAGGCCGTGTTGCTCTGATTATGATCAGTTTAGAGCCATTTCTATCCACTGAAACACGACTTTCGTTTTGAAAGCCATCAATGCAAGGGCTGAAAAGTCACGCCCTTTGTAAGACCGTGCTCACCTGGCGATGACACTTTCTTCGTCCACCGTTCTTTATCTGCTTCAAGAAAATGGTTTATAAAACAGAATAAGCATGGTCAAAAAAAGTTGCCGTCAAAATAATTCAGATTTCTCCATTAATTTGTTATAGTAAGTACTTCAAAATTGAGGCCTTGAAATTAAATTGTAATAGCGCATCTTAGGCCGTGCTTCATGGACACGAAGTTAGGCGTGGCATAGGCTGGATCAATGATCAAAAAACACTGATCGACTCGCCAGCTTCTTCCTCCACTTAAAGTTTAACGCAACGTAAGAATGCACAGGGCAATGGGAGCGGCTATTAGTGAATAATTAACGTCAAATAAGAAGCAACCCTCGAGGCTTTAATCAAACTTAACATTGCAAACCAAATGCAATGTTAAGTTTGCATCTTAAATGACTCATAAATGAAGCTTCTAAATTGATAAAACTGGTTCCCATATTGAAACACAACTCTTGGCTGGAACAGCCTTGGGACCCCCCTGAGGCTTCAGAATCCCATGTTCCAAACCTATGCCATGGGATTAAGGTTTCTATTGATTAAACATAACATTGCTTCACAAATGACTCATAATTGAAGCTTCCAAATTGTTAAAACTGATTCCCATATTGAAACACAACTCTTGGCTGGAACAGCCTTGGGACCCCCCGAGGCTTCAGAATCCCATGTTCCAAACCTATGCCATGGAATTAAGGTTTCTATTGATTAAACATAACATTGCTTCACAAATGACTCATAATTGAAGCTTCCAAATTGTTAAAACTAATTCCCATATTGAAACACAACTCGTGGCTGGAACAGCCTTGGGACCCCCCGAGGCTTCAGAATCCCATGTTCCAAACCTATGCTATGGGATTAAGGTTTCTATTGATTAAACATAACAGTGCATATCAAATGACTCATAATTGAAGCTTCCAAATTGTTAAAACTAATTCCCATATTGAAACACAACTCTTGGCTGGAACAGCCTTGGGACCCCCCGAGGCTTCAGAATCCCATGTTCCAAACCTATGCTATGGGATTAAGGTTTCTATTGATTAAACATAACAGTGCATATCAAATGACTCATAATTGAAGCTTCCAAATTGTTAAAACTGATTCCCATATTGAAACACAACTTGTTGTGACCTGGGACACGAGTAGAAGATAGACATTTATTAGGCCCTCGGCCACCCCTTTTATAGGGTGCCGAGGCCACACACAAACGCGTGGGAGAGATGCGGGAATTAGCATGGCCGCATCCCAACACCTCCCCCAGCCGATAAGTACAACAAAAAGAGGCTCATATCTTCTCGCGTTTCGTGTTCTGTTTCTTTTACGACGTGCCTCTTCGTCGGGTCCTCTTCGTCCTCGGTCGTCTTCGTCCTCGTCCGGCGTCGACGATTCTTTTTGACGTCCAACATCGAGCCATCCTTGATCGCCGCCGTCCTCCCTATCCAGGTTCCGAGGCACTCCATGGCCGACATCCTGATCCTTGACCCGCTCGACCGTTCCTCGTCCTCGATTCGTCACCGACGCCTTCCCGCTTCAGAGTTCTGGATGCTGCATCGACAATCGCCACTGTTGTGACCTGGGACACGAGTAGAAGATAGACATTTATTAGGCCCTCGGCCACCCCTTTTATAGGGTGCCGAGGCCACACACAAACGCGTGGGAGAGATGCGGGAATTAGCATGGCCGCATCCCAACACAACTCTTGGCTGGAACAGCCTTGGGACCCCCCTGAGGCTTCAGAATCCCATGTTCCGAACCCATGCCATGGGATTAAGGTTTCTATTGATTATTCAATACAATGCATATCAAATGACTCATAATTGAAGCTTCTAAATTGTTAAAACTGGTTCCCATATTGAAACACAACTCTTGGCTGGAACAGCCTTGGGACCCCCCTGAGGCTTCAGAATCCCATGTTCCGAACCCATGCCATGGGGTTAAGGTTTCTATTGATTAAACATAACAGTGCATATTAAATGACTCATAATTGAAGCTTCTAAATTGATAAAACTGGTTCCCATATCGAAACACAACTCTTGGCTGGAACAGCCTTGGGACCCCCCGAGGCTTCAGAATCCCATGTTCCAAACCTATGCTATGGGATTAAGGTTTCTATTGATTATACATAACAGTGCATATCAAATGACTCATAAATGAAGCTTCTAAATTGATAAAACTGGTTCCCATATTGAAACACAACTCTTGGCTGGAACAGCCTTGGGACCCCCCTGAGGCTTCAGAATCCCAAGTTCCGAACCTATGCCATGGGATTAAGGTTTCTATTGATTATTCAATACAGTGCATCTTAAATGACTCATAAATGAAGCTTCTAAATTGATAAAACTGGTTCCCATATTGAAACACAACTCTTGGCTGGAACAGCCTTGGGACCCCCCTGAGGCTTCAGAATCCCATGTTCCGAACCCATGCCATGGGGTTAAGGTTTCTATTGATTAAACATAACAGTGCATATCAAATGACTCATAATTAAAGCTTCCAAATTGTTAAAACTGGTTCCCATATTGAAACACAACTCTTGGCTGGAACAGCCTTGGGACCCCCCTGAGGCTTCAGAATCCCATGTTCCGAACCCATGCCATGGGGTTAAGGTTTCTATTGATTATTCAATACAGTGCATTTTAAATGACTCATAAATGAAGCTTCTTAATTGATAAAACTGGTTCCCATATTGAAACACAACTCTTGGCTGGAACAGCCTTGGGACCCCCCTGAGGCTTCAGAATCCCATGTTCCGAACCCATGCCATGGGGTTAAGGTTTCTATTGATTATTCAATACAGTGCATTTTAAATGACTCATAAATGAAGCTTCTTAATTGATAAAACTGGTTCCCATATTGAAACACAACTCTTGGCTGGAACAGCCTTGGGACCCCCCTGAGGCTTCAGAATCCCATGTTCCGAACCCATGCCATGGGGTTAAGGTTTCTATTGATTAAACATAACAGTGCATATCAAATGACTCATAATTGAAGCTTCTAAATTGATAAAACTGGTTCCCATATTGAAACACAACTCTTGGCTGGAACAGCCTTGGGACCCCCCTGAGGCTTCAGAATCCCATGTTCCGAACCCATGCCATGGGATTAAGGTTTCTATTGATTATTCAATACAATGCATATCAAATGACTCATAATTGAAGCTTCTAAATTGTTAAAACTGATTCCCATATTGAAACACAACTCTTGGCTGGAACAGCCTTGGGACCCCCCGAGGCTTCAGAATCCCATGTTCCAAACCTATGCCATGGGGTTAAGGTTTCTATTGATTAAACATAACATTGCTTCACAAATGACTCATAATTGAAGCTTCCAAATTGTTAAAACTGGTTGCCATATCGAAAAACAACTCTTGGCTGGAACAGCCTTGGGACCCCCCTGAGGCTTCAGAATCCCATGTTCCAAACCTATGCTATGGGATTAAGGTTTCTATTGATTATTCAATACAATGCATATCAAATGACTCATAATTGAAGCTTCTAAATTGTTAAAACTGATTCCCATATTGAAACACAACTCTTGGCTGGAACAGCCTTGGGACCCCCCTGAGGCTTCAGAATCCCATGTTCCGAACCCATGCCATGGGGTTAAGGTTTCTATTGATTAAACATAACAGTGCATATCAAATGACTCATAATTGAAGCTTCTAAATTGATAAAACTGGTTCCCATATTGAAACACAACTCTTGGCTGGAACAGCCTTGGGACCCCCCGAGGCTTCAGAATCCCATGTTCCAAACCTATGCCATGGGGTTAAGGTTTCTATTGATTAAACATAACAGTGCATATCAAATGACTCATAATTGAAGCTTCCAAATTGTTAAAACTGATTCCCATATTGAAACACAACTCTTGGGTGGAACAGCCTTGGGACCCCCCGAGGCTTCAGAATCCCATGTTCCAAACCTATGCCATGGGGTTAAGGTTTCTATTGATTAAACATAACATTGCTTCACAAATGACTCATAATTGAAGCTTCCAAATTGTTAAAACTGATTCCCATATCAAAACACAACTCTTGGCTGGAACAGCCTTGGGACTCCCCCTGAGGCTTCAGAATCCCAAGTTCCGAACCTATGCCATGGGATTAAGGTTTCTATTGATTTTTTAATACATTGTTTCACAAATGACTCCTAATTGAAGCTTCTAACATGTTAAAATTGAGGCCCAAATCGAAACACAACTTGGGACTGGAACAGCCTTGGGACACCCTAGGGCTTTCAGAATCCCAAGTTCCAAGCTTTATCAATGGGATTAGGCATTCTATTGATAAAACTTAACATTCCAACGCAAATGATTTATATTTGAAACTTTTAAATTGATTGAACTGTACTGTTATAACCATTTATTACAAAGTTTAATGCCAGTTTTATTTAAATGTGCAGTTTGCCGGTAAACTGATATGACATAGTAAACAGTTTGTGATCAAATTTGCATGCGTTGCCGGTCGTACACATGCATGTTGGCAGTGACAGAACAAGTTCTGTAAATTTTCCGTCCAGCTTGAGACAGTTCTTGTGCCGTCGACCTTCAAAGATGGGACATTTTGTGTTAGCTAGAAACTCGGCTTCACCTGAGCTTGCAGATGGGCTGTGGAACTGGAAGTCGGATATTTATTATTTTAAATTTGAAAACGTCTTACTTTTTTTAATTGTCATATTGAATTGCTAAGCGGAGAAGACAGCAATGTCTGGTTGTTGAACAGTTTCTAATAACAATTGCATGCTTTAACGGTCGTAAGGAAACCTGGTTTGAATGCCGTCGATTATCAAGTGTAACATTTTGTTTTTGCTGAAAACTTGCTTTATATGAATTGGCAGATCGGCTGGGCAGTATGACTTTGTTAGTTAAAATCGACACCACGTACATAGTCGATATCTTTCATTATATTTGGCAAAATAACCGCTCAAAGAACAAGATAATTGGCGTGATTCTCAAAAAAGCGACAACAACTCTCCGCAGAGCTAGAAGTCTTAAAGAAACTAAAAAAGTGACAAACTTGCCCATACAATGAAACACGCGTCCGTATCCATGCACTGAAACTATTGGATACCGACTTCGATGACAACCAATGATAACAAACATGCGGAATACATCGTTAACGATGAGAGACAGATCACTATACTGGCTCTCCCACGTCAGTATATTCTTGTTTTTGTCATTGAAGACAGTTCAGTTTGAGGCGATGGATTCAGCGGCTTCAAAGCAAATGTGTGTTTGCGTGACAGAACCAGTTCTTTAAAATTTGCGTCCAGAAGTCGCAGCTTGAGACGATTCATGTGCCGTCTTCCTTCAAAGATGGGTCATTTTATATTAGCTTGAATCTTGACTTTACATGAGCTCGGCTGGTTAGTATTATGTTGTGAGTAAATAGGGCAGAAACAATGTCTACAACAATTCGACCATTGCGACTGGTAATCAGTATTTTCTATAAATTTGTACACGGCGTTAATAATTATACCGTTACGAATGTTGCATTTTTTAAACCACGTTGTCACTAGGTTCTTTGTTAAATCGAGGTTAATACAAAATGGTTTTGACAATGCTTTTTATTTAGGTAAACTTTTCCATTGCAATGCAATAAACATCGGTTTTAATGCGCCATTAAGGAAGAATCTTACTTAGGAACTTTGAGGTATTTAGGAAATGACAAAACCTTCAAGTTTGGTTCGACGGCTGTAAAATGTGTCCTGATACAATCAAGGTAAATTGAGGCTTAATTGGTTGCATTTTCCTTCCGAGGGTTTCGTCGTGCATTCAGGATATAAAATAAGTTTAAAAGATTAAGCATTGTTCACTGAGGCATTTGAAAAAACATCGGAAGAGAATCAGATTCACGATTTAAGTCGCAGCTTTTGGCGAAAATTACAGCGTTGTGATGGCGGCTGTCAGTTTTTGTTTGGAAATTGAATTTACAAAAGTTTACGTTTCTTCGGACAATTAGCATCCAGTGCCCGAACAGCTGAATCCCAATTGACTACTAATGTCTAAAGTACATCTTTGATGCAACTTGTTTGAAACAGAAGATGCTCGTTAAATGTTAGGATTATTTACCGTCTCGCGATAAATCATCAATGGATAAATGATGGCGCAGCACGTGCCAAAACTGCACGCACAGTTTTGAAAATTACAAACAAATCCCTCGCAAAGTACGGCCGTCTTTCTTCCTTGCGAGCTGCGTGTAGAGCCAGACATGGCCATTGAAGCGTTTGTTTCGATATGGGACCGATCCATCGCACGTCACTGATTGCAAAAGTACGCACGCTTTGTCTACCCGGTTTGTCTCGTCCACTTCGCGCTGTTCAGTGGACGAGTGATGGCACGATACGGGTAAAAAACGTACGCACCATCTTCGAAATTAAGAACAAATCCCTCGTCTTGTAGGGCCGTGTTTCCCTCTTTGGAGATGTGTTTCGAGCTGAGTATGTCCAATGAAGGGATCTCTCGGCTTTGCGTGGCTTTGCAACGGCCGATCACTGCCAAAAAGGATGCTCATAATTAAGCATTGGCTTTACCTAAAGTCGTCAATTTGCCAACTCGGATGCACCCAGAATTCTAAATTGAAAACCCAGTCATTTAAATTGACTCATACTTTATTAATCCAATCATCGTCAAAAGTTATTTTATCAAAACATAAATAGCAAAGCATAGTTGTAGCCTAAAGAAAGGATAATCAAGATGGATTTGTCGTTTTGGGCCGTCGTCGACGTAGAAGGAGGAATCAGCGTCGGCACGGCGTAGTCAGTTGATCATTGTTGTATCGATGGTTGATGGTGGACGGATGTGAAATATTTATCTTGCCCCTTTGTTCAAAAGTATTCAAAATACACTGACCTTTATTGTGCCACAGTTCATCATGACGTTGCATTCAGCACAATCACAGCTGGTGCCGCAGGGTGGGGATGAATGTACATGAAAAGGGTGAAATTTGCGCATTTGTTCAAATAGTAACAGAATACACCCACCTTTTTTGTGATATTACGGTCAGAATGTGCACAAACAAGCTTCCGCCGACCACTGGCTTAACTTGGCATGCATGAAGTGGCCTAGGATTGTGGCTGAAAATGAAACTTGTCATTTCAAAATTCAACAAAGTAAGGCAAGTGATTGGAGTCAACTTTAAAAACGTCAAACAATACGGGTTGAACGTATTTGAAAACGACTAAGTATCAGTTCAAAATGAAAATTTGGCCAGCGCTTCCGCGTACTGGTCATTTTTGACTTTTTGAATTAAAACTTTGGTTGAAATTTTATGAAATTATAAAAATTTTAATAAAATTTGATCGAAATTGATTAAAATTTTACTCAAAAAGGTTAAACATCAAAACAGCTTACTTTCATACCATCCAGAGTGCCTTTGGTTGTGTGACATCCATCGTTATGGCTGAAAGTGACAAAATTTAATACAGTACTTCACAAGTTAGTAAACTTGATTCAAAATTTGAGCTAAAACGACTAAGTACAAAAGCTGAAGAAAAATTTGGGCATAGCTTACGCCTATTTAACGTTTTAAACTTTTTGGGAGTTCATTTTAGCAATTAAATTAATCAAAATTGCAAAAATTGATAAAATTGCATTCAAAATAGTAAAAATTTGGTGAAAAAAGGTCAAAAAAACAACCAACTTACATTCATGACCACAATAAACGTTCTCGGCACCGTCGAATCCGTAGATGTGCCTGAAAATGGAGAAAGTTAGTACGGTAGGCAACAGAATATGTCTTTGGGATCAAAGTAAGTGTCCAAAAAGACGAAGTTATTACCTGAGGGTATTCGGGATCCATCGGTGGTGCTGATGGGCTCGTCTCGGGGTTGGCTTCGGGGCTCGTCATCGGGGCACGTCTCGGGGCTCGTCTCGGAGGTGGCACGCCTAGAAGGAAGCCTGGAAACAAAGGGTTAGTAAATTCAAACAAAATACCAATACAAAACAAAAATGCGGCACGGTCGACGGAGTCCTATTTCCGTTTTGTTTATTTGAAGGGCCCAGACTTCATAGGGACCCTCCGCCGACCGTGCCGCCAGCCTCCAACTGGGCCCTATAGGCCCCCAGGCGAACCTGGAGGCGGCCCCAACACAATAGTGTCGAGGCCAGGGGTGCCCGAAGGCTTATAGCCCGAAGGCGGTTCGCCCCGACAACTATGTCGAGGCATCCCACGGCCGCCTGTGCCAATGAAAACGGCCGAAGCCGCGAATTAAAAGGCGCTAATTACTCATCTGCGCGAGTTTCTCTAGGCTACCGTAGTCTAGCCGGTTTGTAACACTCTAATAAAGCGTGCAGCCTCATATTCTAATGAGGCTGCACTGTTAGGTAAAGTTATGGTTAGCCTTGAGCCGGGTTCATTTGGCCCAAGGCTAACAAAAACCGCGATTCGGCGGAATTTATTGTATTTTTTCAATCAATAAAGTTTAAATTTTTGATGCAAAATGCATAAAACTGATAAATAAATTACAATTTTGCATTAGCACTCATTTCGTGCTGCTTTGCCGGTGGCAATTTGTAAAAAACCCCAAAGGGTCCAATTCACGACGCACAATGCGCTGTGTTGGTCGGCACACAGCGCATTGATTGATCTCGCTCGCCCGCAGCCGTGCTTTGCGCGCAGCCGCGGGCTGTTTCCGCTTCATCCTTCGCGCGGATAAACGCACGATCCCTCTGTGGAATCGCCGTTTTTGTACTTCCCAGCTGATCTCGACTGGTCAGTGCACCTTTTTGGCACGTGGCGCGTGCCTCCAGCAGCGAAATGCTCGCCGGAGGCAGCTTTATGTAAAATTTGAACTGACATCGGTCCCACTTACAAAGTATCGCATGCTTGTTTAATTTAAATCGCGTTGAATGATGCTCAATGATAAAAGTAATATATGTGATGCATTAGCTTGATAAATTATCGCTTTTCTGTTCAAAATTATATATAAGTTCTAAAATTTTGCCATTCTCGACTCTGGCTCTGCGTTCCATCTCAACATGGACAGTTTTCTCGCGCCCGGAGGCAGGGCTAATCCCATCCTCGCGTCTGTTAATGACGATTTCGCCATCTACTCGGCATTAAGCCTGCCGTTGGCGTCCTTTCCGGCTTCTGGATCACTGTGAACCCGGTGGATCGCCCTTCCTCTCCCCGTCCACCGTCTTGGAGTCCAACAACCCCTGTCCGACCCCCTTCTATCATTCAGCTTCCGTCTCGGCGACCCTTCTCCGTGGCCTGGATCCAGCGAAATCCCAACCGGTGGTGCCTGAGGCTAAATCCGGTCAAGCCTGTGCATCTTTTCGCGTTGATGCACGCCGAAATCTTCCTATGTTTGCCCTGCGGCTAGCACGCACTCTTTGGCGGATCTTTCAAAGACTTCTCGCTCGTATTTAGTGAAAAGCCTGAGGCTATGAGCGTCATTCGCTTTTGGCAAATGCCAGTTTTCATTGCGTTTGCGCCTCAAACACAAACTTTTGCTTCCGAAAAGCCAAAATTCCAATAAAAGCCGCAGCTTATCAAAAGGGTGATATAAAAATACCCTGGGGCGCAAATTTGCGTAAATTAACGTTCAAAAATTGTTAAATTGTCAAACTTTTGCCAAAAACAGTCCTCTCTCCGCGTGGGTCTTCAAACCTTACCCATGCCTGGGTTCCGGCGACATCGCCAGTAACGATGCCATGCTGGCCATCATTGGCAATTCGGTGCGATCGAGCACTTGCCATCGACGTGTTGTCGACCATTTCCGGTGGTGATCATCGATTTGCGTGCCTTCTGATCAGAGCCCTGTCTCGTTGGAGGGCTTGAAGTCACCCGGCTTCTGCTCATGGACACATTTCGTGCCATTGTTGAGTTTGTCTTCGTGCTCGCGATGGTCGTTTATGCTGAAATGCGTGTTGTTATTCAAACTTCATACGTTGTTTTATGTTTGCCCTACCTTATTGACCCACGAAGAGTTGTTCTGCCCCATTCCGTGATCAACTTTTCCCGAGTTTCGATCGATTTGGACTTCCTTTCCCTGTTTTTGGCCAATTCATCATAAGTTTCTGTCTTCTCGCCTCATAAACTGTAGCGTCATCTCTTTGCGGCAGCCATTTCGGCGTTGATCAGGCCTACTTCATAGTTCTTTCCATCAGGATGCATGTGGGATTCCTTTGTTTCTTTCCGCTTTTTCCCGATTTTTGAATCCTCGGGGTAGGGAGACGACTTGCCAGAGGCGGCATGGCAATTGGCACATTTACTATTATCGGGATCATCGATAGCGTCATTTGGCCTTGACTTTGATGAGGTTGCATGAGCACGCATGTTGGACAGGTTCTGATCACAGCATCGCATTGATTGGTCTTCTGTTTGGGGCTGAAATTGTCAACGTTTTTGTTTGGGTATCGATTGTCAAAGTATTTCACTTACCTTATTTGGGGCAGTATTGCTTGGGTAGCGAGTTTGGGTGTATTTATTGATCGCACATCTGCGATTTCAGATTCTGTGAAGTCTTATGTATCAAAGACGGCTTCACTGCATTCAATGCGTCATTTTCGCCGCTTTTCATGTTGCGATGGGCCAAGTCTTGAGGCAATCAGCGCTGACTTGCATTTTTTGAGTGGTTCTGCGGCTGATGGGTTGCGTAGCATCTGATGGCTGGCTCTTCTGGGGATTCAATTGATGCGCATGGATGCTTCTTCGATGATCTGGCGCCACAGTGTGTCGGGGTTGCGTCGACGGAAACGGCAGTCGATTACGACTTTGTAGCCGACACTGGCTGAGTGATCGAGACGTGACTTTTCATCGATATGTGTGTCGACAGTATCCTTCTGCGTTGATGAGCTGCTCCCGTGGCTCATTGACGTTCATTCATTCATTTTCGTCGTCTTTGTCACGAATCCATGTTGTTCAGGTGGCCTGGCTGACAGTCTTGATGGAAACATCGTCTCTTCATGGCACGAGATGGAGTACGGTAGCGGTGACGTGGACGCTGGCTCATGTTTGGCGGTGTGCCTTCGACGTTGATGGATCATTGATGTCACGTAGTTCAGATTGATTAGTTGGCGGATTCGATGTGGGGCCAACTTGAAAACGCGCGTTTCATCGTTGAGTCTGATGATGGAGTAACATTAAGCTGACACTTGGACTGTTGCTTCTGATAGCAGATGGTAGATCGAGGTAGATTCGAGCTCGTCGTGATGCGGTGCGACGAGATTCTGCTGCTTCCCAGTGCTGTCATTGTGGAAGGACTTCAAATTTAGGATCATTATCGGGGAAGTGGGCCATTGGGATAGGCGTAGTTGTTCAAGCCTAAAAAGGTTTTCTATCATTTTCGCTCAAATGTTGCCAAATAAACCCACCTTTTTGCAGCTTCGCTGCCTGTAACATTCATATTGCCCATCTTTTGATTCTTTACTTCGCATTGAGCCAGTCATTCATTGAAATCGGATGAAATCGGCCGTCTTCTCGTTTTTCTCGTCTGATCGATGCATCAGATCTATCATTTGACCATGGCCACCGTTTTTCTTCGCAAAGATGCATTCCTTCTTGTTCGAGACCATTTGGACTGGATGTAGTTCCATTCGCGTGATCGTTGGTGGCTTCTGATCAGAGGCGATCATCGGTTTGGGGGCTCTTCCTTCTTTCGTGCTTCCATCCGAGTTGTCATGAGTGGACAGTTGACAAAAAAGGAGAGAGAGAGACACACATATTTTTCAGTTTTTGGGCCGGGGTTTTTGTAAAATTGGTGCCACCGCCGTACGAGTCGGGTTTGATTCGTAGATCATGGCATGAACGTGTGCACCGTGGATCAAGGAAAGCCAGTCAGGCCCCAACAGCCCCACCCGAAGCAGAAGAAGCTCCAAACCCGACCACCGCCCCGTGGCTGATCTAACGTCGTGCCTTGCTAGCTCAGTGACAGGGAAGATGGGCGAAATTTGAAGCTTCTTCTGAAACAGTTGATGCTGCCGTGGCATGACTAGTCTCCCCAATCCACAACTACACCATGACTCATACGGGGGCTTAATGGCGGAGATGAGAATGATGAGAGAACAATAATAAATATAGATAAATAAATAAATAAGATGCACGAGCAATAATAAATTAAAGAAATTAAATAACAAACAAATTAAGGAACAAGGGTAACTTTTTTTTGGATTTTCTTTTTTTTTTTTTTTTTGGGTTTTTTTCTTTTTTTTTAACTAAAAACAAACAAACATAACACAACACTCATGACAACGACAGCACCAGCACCGGTATCATCGAAGGCCTGAAATTGTGCAAACACTAGACAAATAGTTATGCAAATTCTGTGCAAAACACTGATTTCTAGAATCCAGGTCCCATTGGCTTCTGAATCATACCCCTCTAGTCATTTCCCAATTGATGTTCTTTGTCTGACGCGACTGCTTTAGTAATCTTGGCCCTGTGGCGTGTTTTACGTGAAAACATTGTGACTGTTCTATAGCAATTCGCTCTTTTGTTTGTACAGTATGCTCAGAATCCGAAGTCGTGCTGAATTTTGGTCTTTTCTAACGCGTGAGAATCCTAAAGCATCTCCCCGTGACTTAAATCAATGCATTATGCAATTAAAACGCCGAAAAGTGGTTGAAATTGACGCTCTTTTCGTAAATAGCCTGAGGCAATCCGCAGTTTGTACACTTTTGGAAGCGTTTCCCGTGTCCGCGATGGTTTCAAAGTGTTGATTTTCCTTTTTTGTTTGCCTATTTGCGTGCATTTTGATCTAACTTGTGAATGCACTAACGTGTCTACGCTTTCAGAAGGCCCGCCAACTCCCCCCGGCTGCTGCGCCAACCAGAATCGCCGCGAAACTCAACAACAATGCAGTTTCGAATCGATTAGGTGAGTCAAAGTTCGAAAATGCCAAATAAAGAAGTCAAAACCAACCTTTACAGCCTCGGCCGCCTGCCATCCCACGTCAGCACAGACTTGAAGCCCTCGCCGCAGACGTACTTGAAGCCCTTGTCGTCGGTCGCCCACGTAACCTTGCCGACAACCTCGATCTCGCGGAAGACGACCTCGCCGACCTCCTTCTTCTCCTTCTTCATCGGGAAGCGGCGCATCGTGACCGGCGTGACGGCACGTTGGCGGAAGCGGCCCGGACTGCCAGCGGCCCCGAGCTGGCCTTCGTCATTCGCACCAAGCGAGAGCAGATGGCCCGCCTCCGTGATCATGACGAAGTAGTCGTCGCCCACTTCGATGTCCTTCACCGGATCCTCCGGCACGTGGTACGCCAGCACCGGCTGGTACGTGGCGCGACGCAGCAGCTCCGTCGTCGTGCTGACGCCCGGGAAGCTGCCCTGGAAGACAACCTCACCGTCTTCATACAAGCCGACCTGGAAGTCGTCCGTGTTGCCGTACTTCTTGATGCGGTCCCTCGTCAGGGGTCGGAACTCCAACAGGTTGAAGTTCTTGTCGTACTTCGACGGAGCGGCGGGAAGATCGGCCATCTCGAAGTCGTCGATGAACTTCAAGGCCTTCCAGGCATCCTCCAGGGACATCGTCGGAACGGCACGGCGACGACGAGGACGCGGCACTTCGGGTTCCGGGATCTGGACCGGGACGCAGGTGCAGTTGCGGCCGCAGCGAGGACAAGCCGGGACTGGCGGCTCGGCAGGGACTTCATCGTCGGACTGCATGTCGGCGAGCGGGTCCTCTTCAATCGACGATTCGTCAGACGAAAGGTCATCCAGGGCGGGGGCGACGGCAGAAGCAGCTTCAGCGGGCGCGTCTTCTTCAAAGTAGCCGTTGAAGTCGGACAGGGCGTCGTTGACTTCGTCGATCGGCGGGAACATGGTGTCCTCGCAACGGCAAGTGGGGCAGTGACGACGGCTGCGAGGGACGTCTTTGCTGCAGCACGGGCCGCTGGAGGCCGAAGACGAGCTGGAATGACGGTTGCGGCGAGCACGGAGGGGAAGACGGCGGGGCGTCGACCTGTCGTTGGCCACGGCATCGGTCGGCAGACGGCGCTTGATCGCCTTTGGCTTTGGGTCGCTGGTGTTGCTGGACTCGGCACTGCTGGTTCGAAGCCACAACGGTTCGTCATTGTTGCCGGCTTCCATAGACGGCTCGGTGCGCTCCAGGACGGCCGACAACGGACTGTTTGCGAGGTCCATATACTCCCGGTCGACTTTGAGCTTCTTGCTTGGCGTGACTCCACGGAGCTCTTCATGGATGACGCGGACGGCTGCTTGTCCAGACGTCTCGGGCGTAGCGGGCGGCGTCGAGAGCATGGAGCATTCCATAGCACCGGTGGAAGCGGAAGGCAGTGAGCCGACAGAGGCTTCAGCAACCGGGGCAGCAGCTTCGACGGAAGCATTGGGCGTGCTGGGAGAGGCCGGCGGCGACGAAATCGCAGACGACTCCAAACCACCAGTGGAAGCGGACGGAAGGCTGTCGATGGATGCTTCGGCAGCGGAGGCAGGAGTCGACGGCACGGTGGCGGTGGCGGAGGAACCTTGAGTGGCTTCGAGATTCTTTTCCGGGCTGAGCGTCCGATAGGTTTGAGCGGCCAACCAGCTGAAGTCCTGCGGCGTAGCGGAGCTTCCAGACGGCTCGGACGATTCATTGATCGGCTTCAATGGGGTGCCGTTGTCATCGAGCTCGAGACGACCGTAAGGAGAGGGGCCTTGCTCCGGAGTCGCTTTGACGGCAGCGTGGAGCTCGCGGATGGTGTTCTCCGTGGACGTGCTCAGGGCGGAGGCGGAAGCTGTGCCTGAAATGGACGAATTTACAGATGTTCAAAGTTTGCTGATAACAAAAGGGTGAGCCTTTCCTAGTTTTGTGGTTGTTATTATTGAAAAGTCAACGTACCGATGGTTTCAGCGCTGGAAACCGTCAAATCGAACGGAATGCTCGCGCCGCTATCACCATTCATGGCATCAACGCCAACTTCCCCACCATGGACCGGCGACAGACGACGGCTTTCATCGACGCGGGCAACGGCTTCATTGATGGACCCGGTGGAGTCGAATGGGATGGAGGCGTCGCTTTCGGCACGACCAGAGGCTTCGCCAGACGAGCGGGACGACTTGGACGGCGTACCAGACGGGGTCGACATGGCACGGCTGTCGGCCTCAGACTTGTTCGACGACGAGCCGGAGAGGGTCTTCGAGGCATCCGAAGCTTCACCGACGATGGCATGCTCGGTGGCAGCTGGCGCGGACCGGTTGAGGGGGCCAAAAACGGGGCGTTCCGTGGCACCGATGGCAGGCAGCGAGCGAAGGCTCTCGTCCATAGTGGCGTCTGAAAATAGAAGATCATCAGAAGTTGTCAAAATGGTTCAATGGAGTGACAGTGGAAAGGTTGGTTTACTGTTTTGAGGGATTTGGAACAAAAATTTTAAAGTCAATTTGACTTTGAAGCGCTTTTCAACTTTTTGATTTGATTTTGCGCATCGTAAAAGTTGATTTTGATATAAAATTGCACGCTGTTAGCCATTTGGCGTTACCGGGTTACGGTATTTGACAGAAGATCACTTTTTGGAATTGCATAGCATCGATAAACATGATAATCAGCCGCTAGCGTAGCTTGTTTGACGTCAAAAAGAAGAATTGCTTGCCAAATAGGTCAGTTTTATGTCAAAAGTACTCACCCGATTCAGCCATAGGCGTACCACGGACATCCACAGCGGGGACGGCTTCCTTCGGGACAGAGGTGCTCTTCTTGCCGGACATGATCAGTTTCAGTTCAAATTGAACGAAATAGAAACAAGTGGAGTAGAAACTGAAAACAGTAGGATTGATAAAGTGCTCAAAAAGCCAAAGTTCGACACATTTCGAAGCTCTGGGATCAATTTGGGAAGTTTAGCGAATCTCGTGCACACGGCCAAATTAAAACACGCACATTAGTTCAGATAGCTAGCGGCGCCGAGGTAAAAAGCATAAAAAACACAAAAAACGTAGGCATTTTGGGGTTTAAAACGTGAACTTTGGCGAAAACTGATAACGGGCGCCGCGTAGATCAGTTAAAAGTAATAAGCTTGCGCGACGAGTCCGCAAATGCATGCTAGCTTGTAGCTTTTGGCCCGCGTTAAATGAATGAAAAGGTTACTGTAACGTCGAAAAAGGGTAGCATTTTTACAGCATCTCGCGAATAAGCTGTGAAATTACAGTAGACGCGCTAATTCCATAAGTACCGCATAGGAATTCAACAAAAGTGCCGACAGTATATATAAAACGTGTCGCATTTAATGTCTTTTTGTCAAAACTGTAGCGAAAAAACGCTAATTTGGGCTTAAAATGAAAGTAGATAACTCAAACTGCACAATGATAACGTCAAAACGGTACAAATAGTCTCAAAATCTGCGCCGCTAGCATTTTCTTGCGTCAAATTCACGGATTTGGGGGTGTCAAAAGTAGCGGAAGTCAAATCAGCGGCTAAACAAACTACTTGAGAAAGCGATGAAGTCTGAATACGGTAGCTATTCAATAATAATTTCACGTTTGAAACGACCGTCGGGAATGCAGAGATTGCGGGGATATAGCTGACGGTTGCTTTTTAGCAAGCTTCGTGATAGCCAGAGGGTTTCATTCATTGCGCCAGCTGATAAGTGCAGTAGGAGGATGACGTTAGAGCTAGTTGCACTTCAAATGCGAGTAAAAAGGAACGTTTTATCAGTTAATGAAGGTTGAAAATGTGAAATGGATAGCCATTGCCGGCGGCAATAGGGGCAAAGCGACGGAATCGTTGATGCTTGTTTAGCAATGAGGCGTTTACGTGGTGATAAGACGGACAAAATGGGCTAGATGGTAGTAACCGCCTTCCTGAAAACGGATTCAGAAGCGGTGGAGCGCTGGCTGGAGGAAAGCATCACGCTAACAGCTCCCTGCGTCAAAACCGACGCTGATAAGGTAAAATTCGGGTCAAAATGGGGACTAAAGGGTCAAAACGACGTAAAAGGGGTCCGAGATTCGATTTGTCAACATTAGAAATGACAAAAATGCCATTGATAAAGGGTAATTAGGCTTTTTCTTATCATTAAGCGGATCTTTTCTCATTTGACGCATCCCAGTCGAGAGCCAATCAATCGATTACGTCGGCTCGGATAAGCCCGCCCTTCAGTGCGCGAAAACTGTCTGCGTACCCGGTTGTCCCTCCTTCCCTTCTTTGATCACTTGCCGTTTCCCTCGGTCAACCGACTGGTCTGACCATGTCGCCACGGCCCTCTTTTTAATCAATCGCCCACTGACTTGATTTGGGTGACTGCCTTTGTTTTTTCAAATTGTCCCTTCCCACTCCCGATTCAATCCAGCTTTTGCCTTTTTGGTCGATTTTGAAGCCTATTTTGTTTATTCTTTCCTGTATTCTATGGATTCACCGACTTCGGAAGTCAGTTTTTAATGCTGAACGAGGTTTGCCATCTCAAGTGATAACCGCATCAATGGCCCGATGTTGCGTTGCTGTCCTTTTTCAAATCAGCACACGCACTCGGGGTCTGTGGTGCGGTGTCATCAATGTGCCCTGTGGCGAAGATGTTCAAAAATGGCAGGTTGGTTAGATTTTTGACTTTATCATTCCAAATGAATGATTTTGTCTTTTTGTTGATTGAAGTTTGTCTTCATCACTTCACTTTTGCTGTTATCTGCCAACTTTATATAATCTCACTTGGATCAGTCAGTTTCAGATCGAATGACGGTTTCCATAGCACCATCGGCTGTTTTGATTATTATTTTGGTGGAATCCACTGCAATTCTGCACTTGTCTCAGAATTGGGGTGCCTTTTCGACTGACTTTGATACAACTTCCAGTCGGAAAGGTATCCTTATTCTGATGCATGATGCGTGTCAGTCGGGCTATTGAATTGGAAGTAATAAGAGCCGTTAGTTGGTTTCTGCGTTAGCTTCAGCATGAAAGTCAGCTATGTTACTTGAACTAGTGTTGTTTTTACATTTGAACAGCGGGGCAACTGTTAGCCGAGGTAAGGCTACAAAAAGCGCTTCTGTAAGTGACAAATTTTAACAACCCATCTTTTGGACGTCATTTGACGTTCTTTTCATTGCATCGCAACTAATCTGATCAGTTTAACATGTTTTCACGGCAAATTATGGATCGGTCATCGATTGAATGTTGGAATAAAGCTTGAAGCAGCCTATTCCACGCTTCCAATCACTATCCGTATCAGCAGCGAGCTCTGTGATGTCGTTTTTCCCAGATTACAACCAAAAAACGATCATTTAGCTGGCAATTAGCAATGCTGTCACTACTTTGGGGGCTCAATAACTGTTGTTGCTTGTCGATTCACGTCAAAAACCTTGGCACAACTTTTCGAAGCAATGCTGATTTTCAAAATCACAGCATTGTTTCCAAAAGCGGTGGCATGGTTATCAAGTGATAAGCAAAACAGAAATCTGAGCGCTTCAAACGAAATGCCATCTGAGTCGGGGAAGGCGGGGAATTCTGATGACTCGACGGAGCAGTCTTTGAAATCACAGCAATACAGTACGGGGACATGGAGATGAAGCAAAATATATATAATCCGAACGGTGACTGATAAGGGGCGCGTCGATTAACGTCGGTATTGTCGAAGTGGCCGATGGCAACGGTAGGGAATTGGGGTAAGGGGGTTCAGAGAGCCTGAAATAGACATTATTATGCTAATCCAATTTCAAAGAAACATCAAAAACTGACCTCTGACCAAACCGGAAACAGGGACGTCTTCAATGATGATGACCAGGACGAAAGCCGGCGGATTGAACCAGAACCCGTGAATTTGACCGTTCTCGACGGCGCATAAGAAACCGCTACCATCGGACGACGTTCTATTACGTCTTTGCGAAAGTTCGTGCCGTTTTCCGATACGATTTTTCTCGGGTATTTTCCAGAAGTTTCTAGCTTCGTTCAGATATGCAACAAAGGAATACCTAAGCTATTTTATGAACACAAACAGAGGTGCCAGCGACGCATCTGTCATCCGTAAATTTGCGCTGATATAGACCACCCACGTCGACTATGTTCAGTAGCGCCTGAAGGCATTCAAAGTGGGCGTCTACAGTCGCCTCCTTGCCAACTATGACTTTGGTATTCCCTTTGCTAATTGCCATTTAATCAGGCGCAGGTAGCTCCATTAAGCAAAAGAAACGCCCCGTGAAGTGTAATGACCTCAAAAATTGTGTCGGACGGTTTTTTTCCCAGAATCCTTCATGAGGGACCGGATTCGAACCATGATTGTTAATAGTTGGCAATAAGTATGCTAATTGTTGAAATAAAACCCTGGGTTGGAACTGGAAAAACAAAATTTTTTAATGGGACGCGCCGAAATGTGGCACGAACTTTCGCAAAAACGTAATAGCTGCATCAAACACGGAAACAAATTCGCAACCGTGGGCCGTTTCTGGAAAAGGGCCGCGGGCCGTCAACAGCCGACTTGTGCGGGCTCCCGAAAGTGGGTGCGCGAAAAGCGGGCTTGATTGCAACGCTGCTCGACGCACGTTGCCTGACACGTTTCTATGCAAAGCTTCACGTTTCGAGCCCGCTTTCCCGCCGCCAGCGGCAACGGTCAGCTTCTGGCAGTTCACACTTTGGACCCGCGCGCCTCTCACGCCTCCGCCGACTGCCTCGACCCGGGCGGTCGACTTCGCCGGTCGATCAATAGGCTGACCAGGGCCCCACCTCAATAATGATGACGCGTTTTTGGACCAGACCGCCCCATTTTCACTGCTTTTTCCGCGGCTTTTCCTCTATCATGGCCATTGATCGGCATGCCCCCCGCATTGCCTTGGGATATGACCGCAAATTGTCACTTTTTCACTGTTTTTAAAGGTTGCTTTTTGCATTTTTCGTCTCCAACTGATCTGTCCCCACGTTTTATGCTTTTGTTTTGGGTTTTAGCTCACGCTCAATTTGGCTCGCTATTCGGCCAAATCCCCCGATGCTTCACGTCTGATTGGCATCAACCGGCCTGTAACACTTGTTTCAGAACCGGGCGGTTCTTTGACCGATGTTATTACGTTTATCAGTCGTTGAATTGATTCAGTTCTATTGCATGAATGCTTTACGTTGGTTAGTGCTTTCAAGCTTGATGGTATCTCGATGCTTCAACATTGTAAAGTGTGGATTTCGGTGATAAGTCGACTGTGCTTTCTATCCTGTTGGCATAACTTTTGTCGGTGACCGTTTATCAGTGGGTTTCAGTCAACTGGAATCACTTCGTATTGATAAGACAACACATTAGCATGCGTCATTCATCTGCTTGTGCAAAAATCTGCTAGCCTGCGTGATTTAGACGGCAGAATAATAACAGTAACCTGCAGCTTCAGCACAAAAGCGCTACCAATTGCAGCCTAGACATTGAAAGTCATGTGACGCATTTGATAACCGTGCTGATAGTAAAATGAACAGTATTGTTATCAAACGAGCGACATGGCTGACAAATTTTAGCTAGAATTGGATTAGCCGAGACATGGGACGACATGTTCTACGATGGATGCAGAAAGCGCGATCCGACCCAGGATTGTGCCTACATTGATTCCGTCGCTTGACGTGGACAGATTCCGAGTTGGGTCCAGCAACCAAAACAACGACGTCATCGCCACAGGCATTAATATTGTCAGCGCAAGACAGCAAATGACTGCGGTCGAATGCAAAAACTGCACGGGCGTGAAGGCTTCACCGACAATACAGATGCAGACGGCGCTTTGGTATACAAAGACGAAGCAATGGGGCTAGTTGATGGTCTTCCGCGCTTTAAAACATCATAATCAGAAATAAAGCCGTCAACAAAAAGCACAGAAACAACCAACCAAATGAATCGCGTGTTTTCGCCGCATTCGCAGGAACGGATTCACTGCCCTTGGGCATCGGAAATGGCGCATCACAAAATCGGCGTTGATAAACGGCTTCGGAACTGCTAAACCATTTTCGGGGTGACTTGAAGGCTCAAGCGCGACAGACATGGTGACGGCAGTAGGTCTGATGCCACTGAACTAGCTGTGAGAGGCTTCGGGAAACACGCTGAGCGTCGAGATGAGAAGGTCGCGATGGATTTTCGGGCTGGAAACGCAACAATTATATATAAATTTATCGACTGGAAAGATAAAAACATACCTAGAGATCAAAGCAAGGATCAAGCGTTCGATAAACTGCGACAGATGGACATGCAAGGGACTGCCATCGGCGGGAGGCTCAATCTCGACCGGTACAGAAGAGGCGTCGAGACAGACGATGACATAGTCATCCTTCGGCATCTAAAAAGCTCGTCACAGGCAAAGTTCAAATAGTACCAGTGGGCATGACAACCACATGAGCTAGCAAAACATTGAATGGACTAATCATTTTTATTCAAAATTACGATAATAAAAAGCATTCAAACAAACAAAAATCGATTTCTAAACTAGACAAAAGCCGCTGGAGTCGGAAGAAGCATTCGTGGGCGTCGGGGCTTCGTAGCTGGACGTCTTTAGAGACAGCGGACGGATTCTCGGGACGGGCTTCGGCGGCGGTGGGGCAAACAGCTTGCGGCATCGGCCAGTCGACTCGAGCTCGCATGCGCGAAAGCCGCTGCGCGCAAGCTGCAAATGCGGTTCGGCGCACAACGCCAAGCGCGTTTGTCGGAAGCGGATCGCGTTTCGCACCACACTTCCGGTGCTAACAGTGGATCCGTGCTTCTCGCCAATTCTGGCACGTGCCAGCCGTGCGCCTTCACGGCCCGCTCCGACTCGACGGTCGGCTCCGACTCGGAAGGTCGACTGCGACCATCGATCGATTAGCGATGACGCATGCGTCCCTCCAAACGGTGACGCGTTTTTTGGCCCGATCCGCCCCGCTTTTGCTGCTTCTTTGCGGCTTTTTCATTTCCGCCAATGCCCCCGATATCCCCTCTGGGCACCCCTGCCACCGTAATGCCTCTGAGCATGAGTTAAAAGTAGTTTGCTGTCACCGTTTGTGATGGAGTTTTGAGGTTTTTGTCGAACAATCGGCCCTCCCCCTGGATGACGTCTCGTTTTCCGAACATCCCGCCCCATTTTCACCGCTTTCGCGCGGCTTTCGCATCACAGCTATGACCCCGACAACGCCGGAGGGTGTACCTGCCACATCGCTTCAGGGCGCGATGACTTTTATCAGGCTCGCTGTCATTTCTATCCATCTTTTTGTCAGCCAGAGGCAGTCTATTGCTTTGTCGTTGGGGTTTCGCCTTCTCTGCCTCTTTATCACCCCTTTTTGAGGCGTTTTTCGTCGAACGTGACGCTTTCCCTCAGGCTGTCATAATTTTTGTTCCTTTTGACGGCTATGTTGGTGTTTTCCCATTGGCTTCTCTCGTGATGTCAACTTTTTTCTTTTGATTTCGCACAAATCGCGTCATTGTCATCAAATGACTTCCGTTTTTCACCATTTGCGAACATGTTGTCGGAATTCCACTGTTCCTTCCCGAATCTTTTCTGTTTTGGGTTTTCTCTGAGGGCATTGGCTATTGCCACCCCTTGTATACTGTATTTCGTTGATTTTTTCGTGCGTCTCGCGGTATTTCATCTGTTTTATCATGAAGGACACGTTGCATTTCCCTTTTTTTCAGCTCTTCTCGCATCACGTTTTGACCACTGCTTTCGAGCGGTCGTCCTCGCTTCGGGCCACCCCCTTCGGCCAGCGAGTTGAGCTCCACCCTGCACCGCGCCGCCCCCGGACAGAGAGGCACTTCCACATGGGCCGCGGAGGGTACCGACTACGTCAGCGTCATGACGATGAGCGGGCTTCGTGCTGTTATGTTGTAAGTTTACTTTTCACCACTTTTTGCATTCTGATTCTCATTTGAACCCACTTTCAGGCATGAAACCGGACACGTGACAAACGTCGACAGCCACGACGGTGTCTAGCCCAGCTCCCGAGCTTGCCTAGCACAGCCTTCGGGCACTTTTGCTGGCACTCGAAGGATTCCGACTGCCAATGCAGCGAATCAAGGAAGGACCCTCTTCAGGACCGCGCTGCCGGGCATTGTGAATCCAAGTCTCGACGGTCCCTTCGAGTCTGGTGTTGCCCGGTTGGCCAGTTCCGACACTTTGGGAGGGCCTTCCAAGCGACAGTGTCACTTGCTTGGGGCCTAGCTCCTTGCTTGATGCTGCGCGCGCGTTTCGACGTGCAGCCTCGGGACTTGGGTCATTGATCCTCGTCCTGTCCACTTTCGGGGGTCCGAACCGAAGCAAATGTAAGTTTTCACATGTCTGTTTTAATTCGAATTGACTTTACTTCTGTTTCAGTGTCACCCATCGGATCCGCAGGCATGACCTCTTCAGCGTCTCGAGTGCAAGCACGACTGCATGCACACTGGCTTCTCCTTCGCAACGTTTCGACGTCGCAATGCCACGTACCTCGCATCGATTGAAGATCGATAAGGACTCCCTTCACGCTGAAGTGCCACCGATTTATCGAGGAAGATCAACAACGACAGCCGGCTCCACATTCACCGATGCCTTTCCTGTCCTCCGCGCAGACTTCGACCTCTACGAAGCTTCTTCCATCCTGTGCGCAACACTCCACTGCGCTACCGTATCCTTGATACCGTCAAGCAATCTTTTTCCAAGCGGGTCACGCTCGTATCGCCTCTGGCCACGCCAATTGTCACAGTGCCCACAGTGGCCTGTATCGACTACTCAGCCCTCGATGAATCGTGAGGCGTATTCTCGATCGACCAATGTAAGTTGTTTTTTTGTCTTTTTGTCTTTCTGCTGTTACATTTGGTCACATTTGCACCTTTTCAGTTCCCAAATGTCCTCGCTCCCGTATTCTCGACCTTTCAAGCGGACAGCTCTTCCGGATCGGCCACGCTTGTATTGCTTCTGGCTCTCTTCGTCCGATCCGTCTCCTCATTGCCAAGAAGTGGCATGTTCACCTACGGCACTGTCATAATGCCGTCTTTACCATATTCTGAACAGGTTAATCTCTCAGAATTAGTTCTACATCGATCGAAAGAACGCTTTTGATCACATTTTTGAGGTTAGTTTATTTGACTTCACTATTCTTTTATGTATGAATCCAACAGTTGTGTCTTTTCAGGCAAAGTTCCTCCATATCACAAAGCTCCCTTTCGCTACCGTAACCTCGGGCAGTCAACGCGAGCAGCTTCTCTCCGACGGCCATGCACAGCTCGCCTCTGGCATCTGATGTCGGCTCTTTCACACCCAAGCCATCTTCTGGCTTTCATCCTGATCCACGGACGGCCATCCCCGTGCGAATCAGTGCCCCTCTGTCCACGTCTGGACTTTTATTATTTATACCCTATGCTATTATCTTTCTTTACTGTTGTATTATATGTCGTGTACCCCCGGAAGGCCTTCCTAGCTCCCCCGGCTCTCGTCCCAAACCCCCTTTCACTTGCATTGGACAGTTTTCCGCGACGGTCCGAAGCATGTTCCTTCTGTCCCGGGGCGCGATCTCCTTCGGTTCGCTTGTGAAGCCGATACGTGATATGTATCGGTTTCGCCACGGCTGAAGGAGATCTCAACCACGCGCCACCTTTCTTTCACTGCGCGAGAATCTAGACAACTTATTGTTGATCGTGCCCGGGTTCTTCAACGGTGGGGGACTGGCATTCTTCGCAGAAGGAACTTGTAACCCTTGACCGTCGTTGAGGCTGTTTGATGCAAGGGTACAATTACATAGAGTAGCCGGGGTGCCAGGAATGCCTTTCATTTGAAAATGGTATTACAAAAAAGCCATATTATATGATTGTGTTTCGATTGCTTGGATTTACATGGTTTTTAGTTCGCTTTGACGTTGTTTCCGAAGTCTTGGTTTAGGACCCATTCTGAATGGTCGGTATTGATTGCAACCAGTTTGGCTTCCACTTCCGGCTTTACCTGGGCGTTGTCGTTGCAGAAGAAGATGCGGCTGGCAGTATCCGGCAGATAGATTCCGTAAGTTTTCAAATCTTTTTGCGACCTACCGTAATCCTTCCGTTTTTGAAAGTGTATTGATTCATTCAAATTTCAGATTGATCTTCAATCTCGTCCATTTGCTTTGACAGTTTAGTCTTTCCGGTAATAGTCATACTGTATGTCACGGTCTGTCGCACTTCGAACGTCGTCTTTCGATCTACGTCGGCATCAAGCAGCACATCACGCTGAATCGAAGTGAGCTGTCGCCGTGTTCCCAGTTTATGCGGCCAGCTGACGACGCTATCAAACGTCTGATGTTCTTTCAACAGTCGCAGTTTGGTTGTCGTCGAGATTCTTCTGAACCAAACGGTCTTTCTGATAATGGTTCGTCAGTCATATTGTTTGTCACAGTTTACGGTACTTCAAATGTTGTCGATCGACACCGGCACATCTCGCTTAATCTCGCTAGAAAGTTGTCTCCGTTTTCTCTGTTTGTACGGCCCGGGTTCGACGCCATCAGACGCATGAGCTTATGCAACAGCCAAAAATCGTCGAGATTCTCCGCAACCAAAGGGGATTATCGATTCGTATCTGCCCCCGATCACGTGACCGTGAACCGCAACGCGGCTTCTCTACATGTCATACTCGCGTTGTTTGATGTCGGTATTGCTTCAGAATGACTCGACGGAACTGTGAACCGCCGCCAACCACAAAACTACAGGCAGTTAGCAACATTTTAGAGTCGGACAAGTGATATGTGTGCAGTTAGGCTGAGCGGGAGTACATTATGGTTCAAACTGATAGAAGCGGAGTGTTTTCGTTTGATTTGGTGGAATAGTTGGTTAGTCGTCTGCTGGATTATGTTTCAAATGGTCAGAGTGGGTGTACTGTAGGTACAGTTCATCGGTTTTGTAGCCAGTTGACAGTCTTGTTGAGACAGGGGTTGTCAGACATGTTTTTGGTGGATGTTCATGCTTTTTACACTTCCTCGTCGTTGTTTTGGGATTGTCATCGGATACAAAAAAGTTAATAGTATTGAAATACAGTTCGTCGTTGTTAAAAGTGGCATTGTTGTCCTGTACTGTAGTTACAAGGCATGTTATACATGAAATTTTAACAAAACAAGCAAATTTGCTTTATAACATATCAAATAAAACTTTAAAACATCTTATTGCTTATTGTTTTTTCAATGGAATGGCACCTTTTTCTCGTCAAATCTCGGTTGCATCCAAACTTTGGCAAAGTGTGTCGATTGCTAAACGGGTGTTTTGTCGGCACTCTTACCGTAGTGGTTACACCTCCCTCCTCCGGGCGAGAAACGCCCGGTGCGCAAGCCTAGCTGCGTGGGTGCGCGGAAGGGGATCCGGCTGGGGTCGAACCAGACTATCGAACCATACCGATCCGTCCACGCACCGCAAGGCCATACTTGCGTCGACACTATAGTGCACGCGGGCGACTAGTCCCAACGCAGTGCGTAGGAGCTCGCGCAAGCCAACAAGCGGTTGACCGTAAGGGGGGACCATTACGATTAGCGAAGCAGCTCGCGCAAGCTGGGCTAAGGGTTTTCATTATCTTCTTTGCCATATTCAAAGTTTGGAAAAGCAAGTTTTTCAAAGTCGAAGCCCAAGTTGGAATTCGCTAAATTCTCAACGGTTCCAGTTAGCGCAAAGGATTTCAATATGAACAAGCTCACAGTGTAGAAGTGCAATTAGGCGTAGTCAACAAAGTTCGACAGTAAACTGAAACTGTGTCCCCAGTGCCCCAGATTCGTCGAGAATTTTGTTTACGGGGGGCTTCGCCCCCCGTGCCCCCCTAGGTAGAGGATTCTCATTACGGGGGGCTGCGCCCCCCGTGCCCCCCTTTATTGCTGGCGGCTTCACGGCGGGCGAAACCTCGCTTTATTTCTGAACTAGTCCAGGCATCTCAAACCAAAGCAAAAACATCCAAATCCGAGAGCAGAACTTGTTGACTTTTAAAATTCACAATCTTTTTGTACACCCCTTTTCATCCGAATCTCTATTTCCGAGGCTTTCCATTGCGCTCTCGCGTGCCCCCTTGCGTTGACATGGTTTGCGCGACCTGAGCGCTTGCGCATGCAGTCAGGCTGCGCGCGCACACAGAGGTGTAACCACTGCGGTAGTAGTGCCGTTTTGTCAATTGCGTTCTCATTTTTGAAAGCTGTTCGATCTCCGAAGCTACGATTCTGCTCCAGATTTCAAATCCAGCCCCAGCGCCATGATCCATCACCGCCCTGCCAGGTTCAGCCTGCCGTCGGACAGCCTTCCATCTTTTGACAGTGTCAGATGGATCCGGGAATCCCCCTGTGATGTCGTCGGACGCGATGCCTCGTTTGCGTCGTTGGGATGTGAACCCCCGGTTGATTTCTGGATTTCGCATGATTGCGTCTCCAAAACGCCTTTATCCAGTCTGGCAGTGGCAGCGACGAGAAGATTCCGCCGGAGGAACTTGTTTTCGTCAAGGATGAGTGCATTTTTACATTTGTTTATCAGTTTCGCTCAACTTGACGAATGTTTTATATATAATTTGTGTTTCAGTTCCATCTCAACACATGTCCACCACTGTTTCGATAGTTTCAAGGACGGTGATGGTTTAGAAAAGCTGAAAAACGTCTACAGCCCACCGACTTGCAGCCGCTTCGAACGAACTGACGCCCACGTTGGAAGTCGTGACGAAGGGTCTCTGGTGTTGGCGGTTCACTTTTGAACATGCCGGTCGTCGATGATATCAGTTCGCCGAGGACTTTCCGAACTATTGTTGCTTTTCCGGAAACCGCGGAAGTCAAAGACAACCATCCGGCGATTTCACGACTCCATGCGAGCGTCCAGTTTTGATCGAGCTCGGCATCACGAAAGTGCCCGTAGGCGGAAGGCAAATGCTTTACTGTCAACGCCTTCTGTTCAACCGTCTGCGGCAAAGCCTGTTCCGAATTCGGCGCACACTCAGCAGATCCGATTAGCTGGCTGGCTATCGTCTCAGTGAATCAGAAGAACTTATATTAGCGTATTCGTTTACACTGATCGCTGATAAAAAGACTATTTGCAGCATCGAGTGAGTTTTTCAATATTTTAATTTCATACCAACTGATTCCTGCGAACTTACAATTTCTTCTTCGAATCAGCTAATGATGAACTCTGTGATCACTTGTATTCGCGTCGATGGTTCCTTGTTGCGTTGTTGTGGATTTTTCAATTCAACGAACGCGCTTGGAATCAGTGACGCGGATACAGTGAAGTGTTAGTTCATTGAGACTAGTATCCGAGTAAGTTGCACGAAACATGCCATGAACTTAACGGTAAGTTTCATCGATAACACATTTCATGGCAGACAGATATCAAGTTTATTGTTTGCTTTTTTTGCCAAATCCGTCGCTAGAACTTGTTGGAGAATGTTAAGTGAGTGTTTTGAAGATCCATCAATGCAAATTTTTAGTCCTCTGTGCAATGTTGACTTACAAGCAAAGATCTACCGGTCCCATCCGATCCCTAAAATTTGGGTGTCACTTCATGGCATGATCGGGTGCCCCAAAATGGTTGCAAATGCCTATGTGACAGCATTAAAACAGTAACGCCATGGTCGTTTTGATCCGATAAGAAAGTTCAAGCATTCAAAAAAGCTGGTTATTGCAAAAAAATCGACTTCCGACTGTTTTTTGACCAAAGTAAAAAGATCAAGCTTCTCGAAGATAACTTGTGATCACGGAATACAAGATTCAGATAACACTTTCTGTTCTTGGTGTATTTACCCGTTTGAAAGTTACCCAAACACTCGATTACAGCAAAAAAAGTCGCAAAATTTATCCCTTATCAATTAGATTGTAACAGAAAACGGTGACACACGGTTCCTTATGAACGTTTTCAGTGGATTGTTTATGACTTTGCGTTATAACAGAACAACAAGCCAATGGCTCTCGGGCATTGAAAAATTAGGGTTTGAAGTTGAAAGTTGGTAACTTTTGTCGTCCCCAATCACCGTCGTCGGCCGAACGGGTCATCAGACGTCGCACACAACGAACTTGTCAGCAGAAGCTTGACCTCAACGAATACTTTCAGAAAATTATCAAATTTGTCTCACCCGCAAATTAAAATTCTTATGGTTTTCCAGTATTAAATCGCCGTTTCGTTTCATTCATTTTGCATAAAAGAGCCTTTTGTGAAAGTTTGTACATGTCGCCGACTTCATCGAGTTTGATGCCCCCATCGTTTCCGGATGTGTGAAACTGTGTCAATTGTTGATCATGGTTGGTGACTAGTATTGAAGAAGTTCTTTTTGAATGTAGATGCAATCGACTTGCCAAAATTATGATTAAATACGACTTGAGATAACACACAAAGCATAAAATTATAAGTCAAAAATATTATTGGATTGTCTAATTAAAACAAAAAATCAAGCAAAAAGGCATCGTATTGATAGTGGTAAAACCGCTCCCTTTCGTTTCGACTTTAGAGTGACAACGTAAGGTCCAACAGTTGAAACCTGCGAGTTGACTCGTGGTTTTATACACCCGGGTGAATGGCAATCGGGTTTTCTCGCGAGAAGGGTACTTAAACTGACCTTTTTGGGTCGGTCGGGTGATAGACGGCAGACACGTAGAGACGTCAACCGGCGCGCCGCGGACCGCCGTTGAAAAAAATACCTTCGCGCGAAACACGCGTTCTCGCACCTCACTCGCGAGAACATGCGCGAAAACATGCGTCAGCAAGTACCGCCGCCAAGTTGCGAGAGCGCGTGTTTCGCGCAAAGGCATTGATAACAACGGCGGTCCGTGGCGCGCCGGTCGACGTCTTTACGTGTCTGCCGTCTATCACCTGTCTGATCCCAAAAGGGTCAGTTCGGAGTACCTTTCTCGCAAGAAAACCCACTTGCCATTCACCCGGGTACATAAAAGTGACGGCCAACCAACTGAATTCAACTGTTTCACATTCGACGTCATGCTGCTTGCGTAGTAACGAGTCCTTTCTTTTTTTTTTATTAAAGTTAGCACTTTGAATTGTTTTTAAAACTGCGCTTGTCATAGACCCTAATGTAGAATCTATCAGAATCCGTCAACGCCGTAATTCTAGAACTTCCACAACAACAGACATACATTCGTGCACAGTTTCATCCGTTATGACTTTGACGATCGACAACGGTAAAACTTTTACTGTTGGCAACATCTGTGAACCACTTCCACTATATTTATTCACAAGCATTCACCGTAACCCACATGAACCTGGCAGTTTATCTTTCTGCCCGCGGTCGAGAATATCTGGCTAACCATGGTCGTTTGATGCGTATCCCTGAACAGGGTTGATATAGATGCTATTTGTAACTTTTTTCTGGAAAAACCATAAAACAAATACCAAATTTTACTTTTGGATCGCTGCCAGAACGGAGCAAAGAACTTTTTTCGACTCATGAATACGTCTTTTGACTTCTGCCTAAATGTGCTTATAACTCAACGGTTATATTAAAATTTCGCTTTTTCCGTTGTTATTCTTTCTATTCGCACTAGTTGAAGTGACTGAAATCATAATTTCAGTCGGAAACAAACAATAAGTCTCAGTTTTGTTAGCTAATGCATCATTACACTTTACGCGCACTATGGTGATCCCATAACGAAAACTGTCCTTATCGCTACGTGCGTTTCGCAATCTTTTTTCGCTTTGATTTCGGCTTTTTAGCCGGGATTAAATCGATCTTATCGAACGATTCTTTGTATTTTATATGTGGTTTTTTGCATAAACATGTTGCCCGAAGGTGTTGGAATGTGATTGAAGAGAAATACCCGGCAGATTGATGAGTTTTCGGCGCCATGAGGGAGGTGCTTGTTGATTTGAAAAATTTGGCGACAAAACAGTTTTATATCAGTTTCACCGCATTATATTACCAAATTTACCCGCTGTATACTTCCCGATGCTGAATTGGCGCTCTTTTGATGGTATTAGCCGAAGCGCTAAGGTTTTGAAACCAGTTTTCAGAAGTTTTGTTTTGGATCGCTCCGGCGAAAGTCAGCTGCTACATTTATATATATTTTTTGACAATCTGCAACTCGTTTGCACCTTTGCATCGCCTACATATTGCCTTATCAACGTAGCATCAAAAGTTCGAAACAGTTTTATTCAATTCAAAGCAAAACGTCCAATTTTTGAAAAGCATCCATTATTGTCCACGTTTGGCCATGAAGTTCAGATAACGCTGTTCCGTGCCCTCGAACTTGGCACGAATCTTCTTGATCTCCTGAAAGCAAAGATGTAGACCAATTCCCTTACAAAGTTGAAGCTCTGAAACTCACTTTAGTGCAATTCGCGATCTTGACGTAGTACCGGCAGTCTTTGTCGAGGGAAAACTTGTGCTCATTCATACGATAGCCGGTTCCATCAAGTCGAGTCACATGGATGCTTTCAATCGGCTGGTAGTTCTGTTTGACGGAGCATCGGACGGTATTGATAAAGTCCTTGTAGGTTTTGAATGCCTTGGGATCGAAGAAGAACTCCTTAATGTCGATGGAGACCGCGATGTCTTGTTGCCATTGAATCGTGACGCTGACGAGCTCGTCGCCTGGCATGTTGGGAGGCTGAAAGGGCATTGTAAAAAGCTAATTTAAGTAAAATTAGGTATGGGAATCGTGGCAAGCGACGTGACGTTACTCCAATTTCAGGTTTTTAATACCTTTTTTCATTAAAATCAAACAAATTATATATAAAAAATCAGTCAATTTTCGCGGAGAGTTTGGGGGCCGTTAACGGGGTAGAGCATCGGCGCCGGGAAGAGGATGAAGACGATGAGTTGAAGGTGCCATCAGACAGTTTCTTGAAAACTTCGATAACCTCCTGACGGAAATGAGAAGCCAAAAAGTTCGGCGGAAGCGGGGAAATCGCGTTGTCTTGGAAGCGGTGTTCATGGAGGAGATCATTGGCGGTGATCTTGGTCGTGGAGTTAATTGATAAACTTCATCAGGATATCGGTCGAAGACGGCACAGCCAAAAAAGTCGTCCCCAGATTGTCGAGAACGCGAACCTCCAGCAAAATCGGAAGGTCCAGGCCGATTTGAAAACTCGATCAAAAGCGTGAGTTCGCGCAGACTGGGACTTCTGCAGCGGTTGTGAGCTTCTCGCCAACGGCATAGTCGAAGTCGAAAGGCAACGTCGGTGATCTAAAACTTTGTAACCCCCTTACTCCACTTCAGTTTAAAAAAATGTCAAAAACATACATCGCTAATCTGCTCACTCACATGCTCCATGACATACTTCGGCTTCTGAAGCGACTCCAAAAGCATGCAAAACTCCATCGGGACAGACATATCATGACTCCCACGCTTGAGGACAACGGTGTTCATCAGCAGCAGAAGGACGGGGTACGCTTCATTGGAGTAGTGATACGTCAGCTTATTAGGACCGACAAACTTTGGAGGCTGGCTCTTGGGTGATATCATGGGACAGCTGCGTGAGTTTGAATCCTATAAATCCGATACAGTTTAATGAAATCACTAATAATGCCAAAAAGCTTACCTTTGACGAGTTTGCGGAAGAATTGCTAATCAGAATCCTCAATGGTGACACCCTTCGACATGTCAGCGCGGAAATCGACTTGTTCGAGGGGTCAATCCAGAAACAGGGCGGCGTAGACCTGGAGAAGTTGGATATTGACGCGGAAGTCCGATGGACATCGACTCCCAGGATGCCTTCAAACTTCAAACAAAAAGAAACGTAGCGCTCTCACACGAAGGTCGTTGCCAGCGGCTCCTCTACCTCGGACCACCCTGCTGTCACACATTGCCAAACTTTGAGCACGTCGACTCGTTCGAACGAAAAACGCGCGCGGCTTTTTTCGCGTCCCCATCTTGCTCGTCCAGCTGATTGTTGCTGTCGATTCTCCCTCCTCGTTATCAGTAATTCCCTACTGTTATCGTTTCCCCTTTCTTGATTCTTTTCCCCCGTGGCTGGCTTCTGCTCTTGAAGCTTTTGGATGTACTTTTTGAGCGATTGGCCGCTTCCTTTTTCGTTCTTTCTGCTGAGGAAGAGCCGCCTTCGCGCCACCTTCCTTTGCAGTTTTGGCAGCTAATATTTTTACGGAGTGCATCCACGGCCTAACCAGATACTAGATTGAGCTATTTGGGACGTTTTTATTTAGGAAAGGAGATAAAAAATATATAAAATATACGTTTCTGATTAGTTTTAAGCTACCCGTAACAAACCTTGCACTTTCCACATATTTTCGAATAGCTCACTGGCTTAAAGTTATCAATATAGCTCGTAGGAGCTGTTACGAATTCTTATCGTTTGAATTTTTTTGACCACGTCAATCTAAGTGCCTATTGTATCGACTTTTGTTTTCCCATACATCCAACTCCATTGCCCGTCGGTAGATCCCAATAGCCTCGTGGTATCCGCTTTGCCGTTTTTAACTTTCGCTACCGTAGCCTATCTGAAGTTTAAGTATTGTGGCAATGTTAATTAGCGTATTTTCAGGATCCAATCTTCTGTGACACCACCATCAAGCTGAACCATGTCAACGATGCAGTCACCACCCTCGTTCCTTCTATCGGACTGTCTTGTCCTCGGCTGTGAGACTGTTGCCGAATTGGCCGTTTTCATGGAAGAACGAGGTTTGTTGCTTTTGTCTTTTTGACATAATCGACTAATTGTTACCCGTTCAGGCGCCTTCAAACTCCTCGAGTTTGGTTATGACGTTTTGCTTCCGCTGGTCGCGCAGACTTCTGACAGTACTGCCGTCAAGCTTTCGGTCGACCGATACGACAGTTAACCATTTCCACGTTTCCACCCGTCCAACTCGGCCTGTCCCTGTCACTTGCTTCATGGAATTGGCTCAGAATGCCACATCGATTGTTGACTCGTCCGTGGATTCCGCGACGGAACAATCTGTAGGTTTTTCGATTGTTTTAAATTTTTTGCTCAAATGCAAGCTAGTTTGGCCTGTTATCCAAGTGGATCAAACCGATACCCATTCAAAACAGTATATTTTTGGGCTAGTTCGATTTTGTCACTTTGCTGATGCGTTGCATCAACTTTCGTATTCACTTTTTCTGCAAAAGCCATTAGTTCTGTGTAGTTTCTATCTGGTTGGAAACGTCCCTACGTCAGTATCGAGAAGGTGTTGATGTCTTTCGATATTGATGTAGGCATTTTGGATTCAACTCGAGAAAAGCGTATAGAACAGATGGTTTTCGTCGAAGAATGACCACGAAACTTGGTTCAAATGTATCATTGTCTAATTTACTTTAAAAATTACACAAACTTCCGCGTAGTTTTTATTTTCCTTTTTTCCGATTTTGTGGATTCAAGTTTCGTATTCACATTTCGGCGATGATCATTTGCTTGACGTCCTTTCTATTATGTTGGGTCCGCCCACACGGCCGTATCGAGAGGGTGTTGATGTCCTTCGATACTGTCGTGTGGGGTCTGGATTCAACTTAATGAAACGACAAAAAGTAAGTGGTTGTTGCCAAAGTGTGACCACGAAGCTTGATTCCATGAATCATCAAATTTTAAGAACAACTCCAAAGTTTATTTCTATTTTTTTCAACTTCTTTGGCGGTTTGTTAAAAATACATTTCCTATTTACCTTTCTGGCAACAACCATTTGTTTTATATGGTTTCTTTAATGTTGAATATGTCTACACGACATGATCGAGAGGGTGTTGATGTCCTTCGATTCTGTCAGGTGGATTTGTATTCCATCTTACGAAATCATATAACACGCGCACGAAATGCCATGTTTTACACGTCCACAAAACAGACTGAATAATGCTAAATTTGCTCAAAGTGTGATCAATTATCATGTTTTTGATAAGTTTTGTTATATACAGCTCAACGTGAGTACAGCTCGGTTGTTTCCCTTCGAAGTGCTGAAATTGGATCACTTGTGATCTAATTTAAACAAATGGAAGCAATTCTTTAAATTCAGCTACACTTTGATCCGTTTTTTGGATTTTTCCACCTTTGCTATGTTTTGGGATCAGTTGTGTGCAATAAACGGTTTTTCGATCAGTTTATTAATTTTTTAATCAGACTGCCTCTCGATCTCCCTGAACACTGTTCAAACCGATCAGGGCGCCTTCACCCTCGATCTATCTGAACACTGTTCCCGCAGATCAGGCAGCCCCCTTGCCTCCCGATCTCCCTGAACACTGTTCCCACAGATCAGAGCCCACTGATCTTTCTGAACAGTGTTCAGGGAGATCAGGCCACTCCCCTTGCCCCCCGATCTCCCTGAACACTGTTCACAGGGATCAGGGTGCCCTGATCTCCCTGAACACTGTTCAGAAAGATCGAGGCCCACCGATCTTTTTGAACACTGTTCCCACAGATCAGGCAGCCCCTTTCCCTCTGATCTCCCTGAACACTGTTCCTGCAGATCAGGGCCCACCGATCTTTCTGAACAGTGTTCAGGGAGATCAGGCCACTCCCCTTGCCCTCTGATCCCCTAGAACACTGTTCACAGGGATCAGAGCGCCCTGATCTCCCTGAACACTGTTCAGAAAGATCGAGGCCCACCGATCTTTTTGAACACTGTTCCCACATATCAGGCAGCCCCTTTCCCTCTGATCTCCCTGAACACTGTTCCTGTAGATCAGGACGCCTACCGATCTTTTTGAACAGTGTTCAGGGAGATCAGACTGTGCATGCAGCCTGCACAGAACAACCGGCTTTGGCGGGCTCTTTCTTTTCTGGGGAACTAGCTGTTAGCTTTTCTCGGGGTCGGCTTTGCGTGTCATCTCGCATACCTTTGAACTGTCATCAATCCAGAAACAGTGTTCAGCATGGCCCCAGTGCAGTGGATATCGCGGTTAACACGATATTTAGTCACGGCGGCGATGCAAACGGGTCAAAAAATGATGACAAAGCCAGCCTTCTGCAGGAAACCACGCGATCAATACCACGCGCGCGCGTTTTCGTGGGGCCATGCTGAACACTGTTTCTGGATTGATGACAGTTCAAAGGTATGCGAGATGACACGCAAAGCCGACCCCGAGAAAAGCTAACAGCTAGTTCCCCAGAAAAGAAAGAGCCCGCCAAAGCCGGTTGTTCTGTGCAGGCTGCATGCACAGTCTGATCTCCCTGAACACTGTTCAAAAAGATCGGTAGGCGTCCTGATCTACAGGAACAGTGTTCAGGGAGATCAGAGGGAAAGGGGCTGCCTGATCTGTGGGAACAGTGTTCAAAAAGATCGGTGGGCCTCGATCTTTCTGAACAGTGTTCAGGGAGATCAGGGCACCCTGATTCCTGTGAACAGTGTTCAGGGAGATCGGGGAGCAAGGGGAGTGGCCTGATCTCCCTGAACACTGTTCAGAAAGATCAGTGGGCCCTGATCTGTGGAAACAGTGTTCAGGGAGATCGGGAGGCAAGGGGGCTGCCTGATCTGCGGGAACAGTGTTCAGATAGATCGAGGGTGAAGGCGCCCTGATCGGTTTGAACAGTGTTCAGGGACATCGGTGGTTTGCAAAAATTGGCGTTTTATGAGAACGGTAAAAAACGAATATTTAGATCACAGT
Source organism: Panagrellus sp. LJ2284 (assembly GCA_024447225.1). Taxonomy (NCBI): domain Eukaryota; kingdom Metazoa; phylum Nematoda; class Chromadorea; order Rhabditida; family Panagrolaimidae; genus Panagrellus; species Panagrellus sp. LJ2284. Next base: position 160,235 of record JAMRYC010000014.1, on the reverse strand, counting down.
GATACAAAAAAAAGTTACAAAGCGAAAAATTGGAAAATATGATCAAGTGTGATCCAAAATGCTGTATTTAATGCCTTCTTTGTTTTTTTTGATCCGTGTGATTAAAAATCAAGGTTTTTACACCGCTTATTCATTCTTGATCAGCTGATCAAATTTAACATCATTCAACCTTTTTTGGGGACATGTAAAAAATGGCATTTCGTGCGCGTGTTATATGAAATCAATGGTTGTTGCCACAAGGTAATCACAAAACTAATTTCCAAAAACTTTTTTCACTTCTGCTAAAATTTACCCAAATAATAATCATTAGTTGACATGTTGTGTTGGTGGTTTTCGCGTCTTTTTCAGCATTGCTGACGCATCTTCCGACTACAATTTTAACCGCGGGTTCTGTCGTGTCATCGCACTGTCAGGCCTCTTACGTTACAGAAGTTACTGGATGGTTTTTGTTATCGGTACGTTGTTTCGATATCAAATTTGACATGTTTTATATATAACTTCTCAGACTCTCTGAACTTGGGTTTAGCTGGCCTAAACACTTCCAGAAGCACTCGATCCCCTGCTCGTGTCTGCCAGAGCCCTTTACAGAAGCCCCTTTTCGTCAAGATGATGCTGCGTAACCGTTACACGAACAACGCGATTGTAGCCCTGGCGGTGACGGCCGTTCGGCCCACAACATAAAGGCCCAACAAGAGTATTCAGCGGCCTTGAAGTGTGAGAAGCGAGTCATCGATGCGAGCTGGTAGTCGATGCCACGGAGCTACAAGCCAAACGAGTTGCCATGAAGGACATCAGCAAGGTCTTCGAATGTCAACCTGGATTTGACGATTGAAGCCTACTAATCAGGAGACCAGCTATGGAGCCAGGAGCAATCGCGCCATGTCGGTCATCGCCAAACAGAGAACAACAACGTTGAGCCGTCATCGCCGGCCGCTTGGATCCATGCCCAGACTACCAGACTAACGTCGACCCCATGATGCGTGCGGCTTCGATCAACTGCATGGTCAGCATTCAGGAGAAGTTTGAGCTGAATCACAAGCCGTATCTCGCCGTGAAGATGGGCGACATCTATATGGATCGCACGAATCAAAAGATTGTCCGCGATTTGCGCTCATTGGAAGGACAGCTATGTTCTTGGCCTCGAAGTATGATGAATGCTTGGCCCTTTTCATTGATTGCCTCTGGCGATGACATCTACACGGAGCAGCAGATCATCCGCATAGATTTCATCCTGTTCACGGCGGTCGGCCTCGATTTCGGCGTACTGCTGAGCTATCGACTACTTCGTCGCTTCAGCCGGCTGTCCAGCTTCATCTTTGAGAGGTCCTTGTTTTACGAGTTTGACACGATTTAGAATGGTGGTGGTCGCCGCCTTTTTCCTGGTCCTGCGCATGAAGCGTTGTGATTGGGTCGTTTGGCACGACTTACACGCTTGAGAAGTCGCTCTCGCGGATGCTCAGTCACATGATTTACTGTAAAGGCCGTCTATGCGGAGCACCAGAAGATTCATTTAAAGCGCGACCATGAAACAAGCAAACGGACTTTCAAATGGGAATGAACGAGGGCACAGGGTTTCGGTTGGTGCAGAAGCCACGAAACCCAAGCAAAAACAGTTTCACAGAAGAATCGTAGAAGTTGAATTGTTTAAATTGCACAGTTGACCCTAGAATTGCGATAACATTTGTAAAAAACAACAAAAAACATTGACTTTGAAAAGAAAAACTTAAAATTCGACGAAAGTCAAGTCGATGGCATTCTTTCGAGAAGTATCACACCACCTTCGACGATTCAATTGAAAAACAGGATCAAAAAAGTGTTATACGATTAACATTATAATCAATTGAATAAACAGAATGTTAAAAAACAAAGGAGTGAAGTACGGCGAAGATGATAAGTGCGACTGCTTCAACAATAACCGTTCATTACGCACCAACAGTCAATGTATAGCGCTTGAAACTTACGAGGTTTGGCTTGCTTTTATGCACCCGGGTAGATGGCAAGCGGGTTTTCTTGCGAGAAAGGTCTTCAAACTGACCTTTTTGGGTCGTTCGGGCGATAGACGACAGACATGTAGAGACGGCAACCGGCGCGCCGCGGACCGCCGTTGAAATAAATAACTTCGCGCGAAGCACACGTTCTCCAAAGGTCGCAGTCGCACGGCGGCGCGAACACAAGTTGTTATCACAACTCTCGCGGTCGTCGCGTTCTCGCAACTTGCTCGCGAGAACGTGCGTTAACAAGTCCCGTCGCCACGTTGCGAGAACGCGTGCCTCACGCGAAGTTATTTATTTCAACGGCGGTCCGCGGCGCGCCGGTTGACGTCTCTATTTGTCTGCCGTCTATCGCCTGACCGACTTAAAAAGGTCGGTTTGAGGTACCTTTCTCGCGAGAAAACACGCACGCCATTCACCCGGGTGTATAAAAGCGAGGACTAACTCTCCTCTTTCAAGCGTTAGTCGTTCGGTGTGTTGCATCTAGGCTTTGAATATAAATCCTTTTTGTTGTATCTTTTTAAATAAAGTTGTGTTGCAATGGTTCTAACATTCGGTGGGTGTCATTATGAACTTCTTTTGATTTGAAAAACTAAAAAACACAAAATGACTTAAAACCGAATGAAATACCTCAAATTAACCATTTGACTCATCGCAACCGTTGACTTGTAGACAAACACAGTGCCAAAATCTAACTTCTTTTTAAAAAATCATATTTGTAGCCGGCCAAAGGAGTGAATGTTTATTATGGGCTGGCGCGGCCTTTTATAGGCTCGCGCCGCCGTACAACGGGAGTGACAACTGACAATGCAAATTACAGAAGATACGTCGGATCTGGCGGTATCACGCCCGCGCAAGTTGGAACTCCGTGATCATCTTCGTAGTAGACGGTTGCTTAGTTCTTCACGAGTTTATCCCTTCTGGCGCGTATTATGGGCTTTTGGCGCGTACGATGGGCTTCTGGCGCGTACGATTGGCAACTGGCGTGTACGATTGGCATCTGGCGTGTACGATTGGCACTGGCTCGGACATGGCACTGGCTCGAAAATGGCTCTGGCTCGAACATGGCTCTGACGCGTACGATGGCACTGGCGCGTACGAATGGCTCTGGCCCGTACGAATGGCACTGGCGCGTACGAAAGGCACTGGCGCGTACGAATGGCTCTGGCCCGTACGAATGGCTCTGGCCCGTACGAATGGCTCTGGCCCGTACGAATGGCTCTGGCCCGTACGAATGGCACTGGCGCGTACGAATGGCACTGGCGCGTACGAATGGCACTGGCGCGTACATAGCTTTGGCCCGTACGAATGGCACTGGCGCGTACGAATGGCACTGGCGCGTACGAAAGGCACTGGCGCGTACGAATGGCACTGGCGCGTACGAATGGCACTGGCGGTACGAAGGCTCTGGCGCGTACGAAAAGCACTGGCGGTAGATTCTGGACGGCGCTCGACGGCTCTGGACGGCGCTGGCTCGATTTGAGACGGCTCGACATGGCGCTCGACTTGACACGGCGCTCGACTTGACACGGCGCTCGATTTGACCTGGCGCTCGATTTGACTTGGCGTCCGATTTGACTTGGCGCTTGTTTTGACTTGGCGCTCAGTTCGACGGCGCTCGGGACGATGGCGCCGGGTTCGATGATTGGCGATCGAAGTTCTGAATGGCGCTCGACGGCTCTGAATGGCGCTCGACGGCTTTGAATGGCGCTCGACGGCTTTGAACGGCGCTCGGTTTGACACGACGCTCGATTTGACTCTGCGCTCGATTTGACCTTTCGCTTCGTGTCGACGGCGCTTGATGAGTGGCGCTCGAAGGACGATGCGCGAAGGACAGCGCGGAGCTCGGTTCGACGGCGCTTGGTTGAACGTCGCAGATGGCTTCCGGGGAGGGCCGTTGGGTGAAGCGGACAGAGGTCAACGCTCTGCCGAAGACCGGCTGGTCGGAGGCGTGGGGTTGAATCCCCACGCTCGTCACCACTGTAGCCGGCCAAAGGAGTGAATGTTTATTATGGGCTGGCGCGGCCTTTTATAGGCTCGCGCCGCCGTACAACGGGAGTGACAACTGACAATGCAAATTACAGAAGATACGTCGGATCTGGCGGTATCAATATTTAAATACAGAATCAATAATCACAGTCATAAACGGGGTAACCAGAATGCCAATGCCCTTTACCTTGTCCTTAATGAAATGTAAATTGTATGAGAAGTTCGATGTTTATATTAAGATTTGATGGCGTTACTTCAGCTGTAAGACACGATCGCTTTCTTATAGTATTCTTGTCATTTTCATCGAATGTTAAACATGCATCTTAGTCTCAAAACGTCTTCATTTTATAATCACAAACTTTTATATAAAGCGTTTGGTAGTATTAGAACACAAATTAGATTTCTTGTAAGACTATTACTTCTGTAGTGTAAACAAGATTCTTTAAAAACAGTTGTTTTAAGATCTGTTTTGCAGCTTCTTTAACATCTTTTTGCGTGAAAAGAAACATCCATGGGATTGTAAAATGAACTGCATCCACGAGAAAGTAATCAATAGGAAACAACTGAAAACCGGCATAAACGGAGAGGATCTAAAAAGTATTAAACATTTTTCTTGCTTAATGACACAACAAACTTACAACGCATATCACCAACAACATTTGTATAGAAAACACGTAAACTGAAAATACAAACCGATGTACCATTCTTCGATTAATTCTTGGGTTCTTCGGGTGTTTTACGTAATTCCGTTTGAGAATAGCAATAAAAGTATAAAAATTCCAACCCAAACTCCACATGGCAGTTATAACGTTGAGGAAAAACATGCAATACATACTGTTCATGTTGATGCGTGTATAATCTCTTTCCCGCCAGTCAAGGCCTAGTTCCGGTAGTGCCGGGTTATTGTATTCGATGGTGACATTTTGGAACCATAGATTCCATGTAATCCCCAATGGAGGAAGGAAGACGATAAGATATGACCATTTCATGAGACGTTTCCAAATTTCGTGGTATCGATGCCCCCACAAAATGGCAGATGCTTGATTGAAGCTCATCATGGCCTCCGACATAAACATAGTGCAGCCGGTATAGATTGCAAGAAATGACATTAATGTCGGAACAAAACCAGACCGTGGAAATGACAACAAAAACGGCACTGCGAATGGCGCCATTGTCAGTTTTTCTATGAAATATAGCAGGGATACGCTGATAAGTGAGGAAACACTTTGCATACGGTAAAGTTTGTAAAACGGCAATGTAAATTTGTGTTTTTGGGATGACAGAAACAGAACATACAGTATGAAAACGTAAAGAAAATAGGTAGGTACCATGTAAATGTGAGAAAGAATGACGAATAAATTTAACTCAAACGCAGTCATTTTTGTCGTTAACAATGTAATAAAAACGCGATTTTGAAAGCTTAAATAGAGCGAGAGATGGTGGGCGTGATATCCCATAAGGTTGGATTAATATTTGTATAGAATACATACATCTTGTGATGTTATTTATCACGTATGGGGCAGACAAGTTTAATAAACAGATTTTCACTTTTTTTAAATATTTTGATGATCTTTTTGTTTTTCGTATTTATTTCATTATTATTATTTTCTGACTTTAAACTGGTCTGAGTTAAAAAAAAAAACATAGTTTAAAGTATTAAAACAAAGCAACAGCCATTTGAACAGTTGTATCATTGCAACTCGAAAACTGTACTACTTCAGTTCCTGTCTTTTCTATTGAAAATGTGTCGAAGTAGAAGCTTTGTTGAAACTAAGAACTGCTTCTAACATGAACGTCGTTGCAGCAGTGAGAAATGATAACAATGTTGGGAAGATACACAACAAAACTAATTAACTATCAAGTCAAAAAGGGTCGTTAAAAAAACAAAAACCAACTGTAATCTACAAGGAAGTCACTTCGTAAATATTTTTATTTGCTTAATTTGATGTCACAAATTCAAAGGTAATTAGGTGGATAAATTGTAAAGTCTGTTCACTATATTATTTTTGGACAAGTTAAATAAGCTGTATTGACGCTAGTGAGTGCCCCTGGGACATGTTTCTATAATCTAGCATTTTAATTGGAGTAGTTTGTGGCTTACGCATCGAAAACAGCATTTTGCGGATAGCGATTCTGACATCTGGTTGGGTGCATAAAATATCCACGGAATTGCGCCAAAGAAAGCACACGGAAACATTCTGTGTTACTTCATTGTTCATTGTGAATAAAGCGGGAACGGCATCAGATGGATTTTTGTGCATATTACAATGATTTTGGAACCGACAACGTTTTAAAAAGGTTCAAAGTAACAAAATCGATTCTTGCTCTCAATAAATGAAACAGTGCCAGTTGAGCCATAATACACATAATTCGTAACTTTCAGTTTTTAAAAATTTTTTGATAATGACTGAGTCAACGAGGTGGTTTTACAAATGCAACGACATTGTGGCTGCTGGCCATCTATTCATCTTTAATACAGCTTCATTAACATTGAAATTGACTTGAAGCCTTGTCGACGCAACTTGGGGGTCGAAATTATCAGCTACTTAATAAAACTTCAGCGGATCTGAATTAGAAATCAGAAAGGTTCCAAGCCAACGGAACTTGACGATCGCACCTGTCTAGCAGTCTGCAAAATTGTCTATTGCCTGCGGCGACAACAACAGTCGCCGCAGGCAATAGATAATAGAGCACACATGGGTTGACATTTCAACGTCTATCGGTAAATTGATGTTCTTTGTTGGATTCAATTTGAAGGACATTTTTTTACGACGGTTCTAATTGCCATTAAAAGGAAACTGACGCCTAGTTATCAAATGATTTTGTAATGGTTGAGGATAAGCAAAGAGCGGTATCTTTACCGAAAGTGTAGATCAAGGCAACGGGTACATAAATACCAGCTATCGGCGGTGATGGTGAAAAAATATGTGACAATTTTGATACAAAACGAGTTAATAAACATCTTTAGAAACATCTAAAAATCACCATGGTCTTATTGATACACAACTTTTGGAATTCCAAAGTAGTGTCAGGGGCATACGGTAGATTACAAATTTGCATAAATGTGTCAATTTCTGTACAAAACGAGCTTATTACTATGTTTAGAAACATCCAGGAATCACCATTTGAATGTCGATTGTAGATCTTGTTGAGACACAACTTTTGGAACAAAATTTCTTCGGGCTTCCACCACATGAGTTGCTTTATGAGCGGAGGCAATGCTAACCTCAAATATAGGTTTTTAAACCGATTTCAAGGCGCTTTTCGCGACCCTTATTCAAAAGCAGCCCGCGTCATCGCGCGAGTTGGCCACGATAACGAGGGACTGCGGCTCGGCCAGAGACCCTACATCGTCAAAGACTTCCCTAGCCTCAAAACTGACACGGTTTGCGTGCTAACAGCATGAAATAAAGAAAACCCCGAAGACAAAATTTGGAAAAATACCGCTCAATTGGTCAATTTTTGCCGGTTTTTTGGATGCTAAAGCTCCAAAATGCCAAGTTAGATCACTTTAGATGAGCGTTTCAAAACCGCCAGAAGACGTAGAATTCAAATTTAGCATTGTAATTGTGCTCAGAGGTACTGTTAGCAAGTTGCCTCGCAATTTGTGCCCTTTTTGGACTGTTTTTGCCTATTTTGGCCCAAGACGGCACAACCATTTGGAGATAGACAACATTAAATCAGTGTTTTCGGATCCCCTAAATACAGGAATTCCAAATTTACCATCGAAATTGAGCCTGGGTTGGCGCTTATCCCAGTTTTTAAAACTACCAGAACAAATTTCGTGCGACTTTCGCCGAAATCGAATTCTGGTAGGTGCAAAAAGTTTGAGCTAGATCACTTGAATAAATGTTTTCGAACCGCCAAAATGCGCTGAATTCAGAAAAACGACACGAATTTAGCTCAGAGCAATATCTGGAAAGTTGCTTACTGATTTGTGTTATTTTGGCTCGTTTTCGTTACAATTACCACTCAAACTGCACAGAAATTGTGCAATTTCGAGTTGATTGGTACATCTACGCACTTGATAACGTCGCCCTGGGCGACGCAAAACAAAACTTGAAGTTAGGACTTGCAAAGCAGGTCTCTGATAACAAATAAGCATCACCAAATGGCGACGCATTCCAAAATTTTGATGGTTACCACCACATGAATTGCTTCATGAGCGGAGTTAACACAAACCTCAAACTTGGGTAATTAAACCGACGATTGACGCTCGCTGGTCACAAACATAGGCTCGTGGGCCGTGCTGTCGTGCGAGTCCGATAACTCGGCTCGAAATGCAGAGAGACACTGCCTATCGGAGAGACAGCCCGACGACATGAGCGCGGGTCATGAAAATAGCCGACCAACGCGTGAAAAAGGCTGTTTTTACAAATTGATTCAACAATTCAGCTTCAAATATCGAAAATGACGACCAGTTGGGCCGCAAAATCGGTGTTAGCTGATGTGTTTTGACCTGTTTTCACCCCAAAATGTGATTTATCGGCTTGATACCCATCATTAAGACGGCGTTTGCGAGAAAATAACAAGTCGTCGACCCCTCAAAAAATTTTTATTTCACAAATCGATAGAGGCATCCAGGTAGGCCCCAGATCTAAAATATTAGGGTCTGAAGCCGCTTCTAAAGGAAGTTATGATTCTCCAAAAATTGACTTCAAAAACTGATAAAATCCGGATAACTTGGTTCCCCGTAGACTTAAAAAGATAAAACTGCGGTTCCGGGGTCAACTTTTGACGCTGAATCCGAATATGTCATCAAAAAGTTAATATCATCAAAATTTTATACCACTTATGATTTTAGTCGAAAATGAACTTTTTTCTCTCTAGCTTCCGTGGACTTTCGTTTACAGAAAACGATGCCTCTATGGTAGTTTACAAATAAAAAATTTTTAAATCCCAGATTCCGTCTTGAGACGGTGACCATTCTCACCGTCGAACGTGATGACAAAAATTCATGTTCATCTGATCACGATGCGAGTGGCATATTTGGAATCAGCATAAAAAATTATGCCGATTTGTGTACTTTTTTGTTTTCAACGTTATTTTTTATTTAATTCAAAAATATTGGGTTTTGCTCTGTGGTATGTACGGATTTGGTTTGCGCCGGCGACCGCAGTCATGGTGTAGGGGTGTAAGGCGCTCACTTCACGGCGAGACCACAAGCCCGTATTCTGTGAGTAGCGCGTAGCTCCGTAGTTCTTTTGATAAATAAAATTCCACTTTAATAATCGGATGCAGAAGGATTTATTGCATCTGTACGCCAAGTTTCATTGCATTTGCTTTAACCAAAAAAAAATGCTCCCAAGGAAAGTAAAAATCATCATTTTTTGGGGCGGAGCGCACAGTGTTGGGGCTCGTCCGAGTGCGCGCGCTGTGAGGCCGTGTTGGCGTTCTACGCAGACCTTGGTCTCGCCGTGTACTTTGTGCGCGCAGGTGGGTTCGACCCGTACCTGCATTTTTTTCTTTTTTCGAATAAAACCCAATTTATTTTAACATACTGCAAAAATTTTTTTCTATAGTGGAAAAATCATCATTTTTTATGCTGATTCCAAATATGCCACTCGCATCGTGATAAGATCAACATGAATTTTTGTCATCACGTTCGACGGTGACAATGGTCACCGTCTCAAGACGAAATCTAGGATTTAAAAATTTTTTATTTGTAAACTACCATAGAGGCATCGTTTCCTGTGAACAAAAGTCCGCGGAAGCTAGAGAGAAAAAAGTTCATTTTCGACTAAAATCATAAATGGTATAAAATTTTGATGATATTAACTTTTTGATGACATATTCGGATTCAGCATCAAAAGTTGACCCTGGAACTGCAGTTTTATGTTTTTAAGTCTACGGGGAACCAAGTTATCCGGATTTTATCAGTTTTTGAAGTCAATTTTTGGAGAATCATAACTTCCTTTAGAAGCGGCTTCAGACCCTAATATTTTAGATCTGGGGCCTACCTGGATGCCTCTATCGATTTGTGAAATAAAAATTTTTTGAGGGGTCATCATTTTGGTGAGGGCTTGCGATTTTCTCGCAAACGCCGTCTTAATAAGCATTGCCTGAGGCAATGCGATTCCAAAATTTTGTTTGGGCTTCCACCACATGAATTGCTTCATGAGCGGAGGCAATGCTAACCTCAAATATGGGTTTTTAAACCGACTTTGACAAGGGAATGCTTTAAAGTCACCCGCGCCAATCGGCTCGAGACCTATACCATTCGAAAGAGCACAAAATTCTAAGGCGAAATGTCGAGTCCGTTTTTGCCAATCGATAATTTGAATATTTTTTTCGATTTTTTGAAGTTTTTACGGGGCTAAAGTCATGGTTGTCCTGACTTTTGGAACCATGTTCTGCCGAGCTGGAATGGTCTAGTGGTTAGCGCAAGCCACTGTAACACTCTGGGTCACAGGTTCGAGTCCTCACTGCCTGCATTGAGACTCTGTTCCTGTGATCTGGAGCTGCGATTCCTCATACCGTTAAAATTTGATTTTTATTTTTCAAATTAAAAATTTTTTATTTTTTTCCAAGTCTCAAAGCTGTTACTCATGCACGTTTCATTTAAAGAAACTGCTTTTTAGATTTCGATGTGGAATTCAGACTTGAACTTTGAAGCGCAATGTTCAGTTGGACTTCGGGGTAGAGATTAATGCTTTAATTCGAACTAGCTTTCACGGTTCATTTTAAATTTTGACTTTATGCCGAGATGGCAAAACTTTGTCTTTGAAGCGCAATAGAAGCCCGGCCATTAATTCGCGTTAGCATTTAAACCACAAATTTCAAAAATCTGTTCAAAGCCGGGTTTTGAATACCTCTTGAATGTCAAAGTTAACCGTTCAAGTCTGGGCCAGGTTAACTTTAAAACAAAATAGTCTGGGCTTCAAATGCACGGTTAAGTTTGGGTTGCGAATGCACTTTGAAAAACGAGGGGTGGAAGTCAGCTGGATGCGAATTTAACATCTCGACGACCAGCTTGTCTTCAAGTAACAGCTTTGAGACTTGGAAAAAAAAAAAAAATTTTAATTTGAAAAATAAAAATCAAATTTTAACGGTATGAGGAATCGCAGCTCCAGATCACAGGAACAGAGTCTCAATGCAGGCAGTGAGGACTCGAACCTGTGACCCAGAGTGTTCCAGTGGCTTGCGCTAACCACTAGACCATTCCAGCTCGGCAGAACATGGTTCCAAAAGTCAGGACAACCATGACTTTAGCCCCGTAAAAACTTAAAAAAATCGAAAAAAATATTCAAATTATCGATTGGCAAAAACGGACTCGACATTTCGCCTTAGAATTTTGTGCTCTTTCGAATGGTATAGGTCTCGAGCCGATTGGCGCGGGTGACTTTAAAGCATTCCCTTGTGAGGCGCTTTTCGCGACCCTTATTCGGACACAACCCGCGTCATTGCGCGAGTTGGCCACGATAACGAGGGACTGTGGCTCGGCCAGAGACCCTACATCGTCAAAGACTTTCCTAGCCTTAAAACTGACATGTTTTGATGGCTAACAACATGAAAAAAAAGGAAGGTCCGAGGGCAAAACTCGGAAAAACCGCTAAAATGATCAATTTTTGCCGGTTTTTTGGACGCTGAAGCTCTAAAATGGCAAGTTAGATCGGTTCAGATGAGTGTTTCTGAACCGCCAGAGGGCGCAAAATTCAAATTTAGCATTGGAGTCGTGCTCAGACTTACTGTTAGCAAGTTGTCTTCCGATTTGTGCGATTTTTGATCGGTTTTTGCAAGTTTTGTGCCAAGACGATACAAAAATTTGGAGATAGACACCATCAAACTAGTGTTTCGGGATCCCCAAAACACGGGAAATTCAAATTTGCCATCGAAATTGGGCCAGGGTTAGCGCTTATACCAAATTTCAAAACTACCAAAACGAATTTCGTGCGACTTTCGCCGTTTTTGGATTCTGGTAGTGCAAAAAGTTTGAGTTAGATCACTTTGAATGAGTGTTTTTGAACCGGCAAAACATGCTGAATTCAGAAAAGTGACAGTAATTAAGCCCAGAGCAACATCTGGAAAGCTGCTTACTAAATTGTGCTAATTTGGCCCGTTTTCGTTACAAATACCACTCAAACTGCACAGAAATTTTGCAATTTCGAGTTGATTGGTACATCTACGCACCTGATAACGTCGTTCTGGGCGACGCAAACCAAAATTTGAAGCAAGGACCTGCAAAGCAGCCCTCCGAAGACAAATAAGCATCACCAAATGGCGACGCATTCCAAAATTTTGATGGCTACCACCACATGAATTGCTTCATGAGCGGAGTTAACACAAACCTCAAACTTGGGTAATTAAACCGACGATTGACGCTCGGTGATCGTTGACATAGGCGGTCGGGCTGTGCTGTCGTGCGAGTCCGCTAACTCGGCTCGAAATGCAGAGAGACACTGCCTATTGAAGAGACAGCCCGACGACTTGAGCGCAGGTTATGAAAACAACCGACTATCACGTGAAAAAGGCCATTTTTAATTAATTTATACAACAGTTTAGCTTCAAACATCGAAATTGACGACCAGTTGGGCCGCGAAATCGGTGTTAGCTGCTGCGTTTAGTCCTGTTTTAATCCCAAAATGTGATTTATTGGCTCGATACTCATCATTTATGAACATTGGCCGAGGCAATGCGATTTCAAAATTTCTTCGGGCTTCCACCACATGAATTGCTTCATGAGCGGAGGCAATGCTAACCTCAATTACGGGTTTTTAAACCGATTTCAAGGCGCTTTTCGCGACCCTTCTTCGAATTTCCGGTTTTTTGGGCGCGAAAGCTCTAAAATGCCAAATTAGATCACTTGAGTGTTTTTGAGAAGAATTGATTTTCGCAATTTGGTTTGGGGAAAAGCCTTGACATTTTGTTAGCAATGAAAAAATCTCGAATTACACTGATTCCCGACGGCAATTGCACTGATATTCCCCCCTTCATTGTCCAGTTCCCGGTTTCGACATGTTATTCAGAGAAAAATTTTGTTAAACGGGCCTGATATACATGTTTTCACGTATAAAACATTAACATTTTTGATTTTTGTTTAAATTTTTCACGCTTTTTTTTTATCGCAAATTGCCCTTTTACCATTTTTAATTCATAGCGGATGCTAAAAAAAAGTACAGAAGTTAGTACAGTACTCGACTAATTGGCTAACGCCGCGCAAAACTGGCGCCGAAAATGATTAAGTGCGGAAGACAAACAAAAATTCGGCGATAGCTGCCGCGCATTTCGCATTTTTAACTTTTTAGGGATAATGTTTTGTTAACTTTGGTAAAGTTCAATCAAAAATTGACAAAACTGCATCGAAAATTTATCAGAAGACCAATTGTTTTCAAACTTACATTCAATTTGACCAGAATTAAAGTTGGCCATGTTCCTTCACGATGGCTGCAAAAGAACATAAGTTAATGCAATAATATATCATTTGGCTATAGTTTAAAATCGGGGGCAAAAAACGATTAAGTACAAAAGTTAAAGAAAAAATTGGCGATAGCTTCCGCGTATTTACCCTTTTGATTTTTTTGATGAACTTAAGCGAAATTCCGAAAAACTATAACAAAATTCAATGATGTTTTGTTAGAAAATCAACAAAGTGTCTAAAAATCTTTAACAAACTTACAATTTACATAGCCAAACATGTTGTTCGTCACGATAAATCTTTTTCGATGACTGCAAAAAAACATGTTAATACAGTAATCCATGAACTGGCTAAAGGTCTACATTTGGTGCCAAAAACACACAGTAGTCAATTAATTGGCAAGTGCCGCATAAAATTGATGAGAAAAGCGACCAAGTACGGGAAGCAAACAAAAAATTGGCGATAGCTTCCGCGTACCTTGCCTTTTTGTCATTTTGGGAGTGATTTTTGATGAAATTCTACCGAAATTCTGCAAAAATCGATGAATTTTAACCAAACTCGGAGAAAATAATAGAAATTTATAGATACTTACACTCAACATTGCCGGAACGCGTCTAGCGAAGCTAAATCCATGGCGATGGCTGAAATTGGGGAGCATGAGTACGGTATCTCACTAATTGACTTAATAGGTGCCAGAAAGACGGCCAAAAACGACTAAGTACCGGAAGCAAACAAAAAATTGGCGATAGCTTCCGCGTACCTGGCCTTTTTGACTTTTTTTGGGTAAATTTTGGTGAAATTCCGCCAAAATTTTGCAAAAATCGATAAAATTTGATCAAATTCGGGGAAAATTATGAAAGTCTAAAACAACTTACAATCAACACCGTTGAAACGCGTCTGGCAGGGCTAAATCCATGGCAATGGCTGAAATTGGGGAGTATGAGTACGGTATCTCACTAATTGGCTTAATAGGTACCAAAAAGATGGCCAAAAACGACCAAGTACGGGAAGCAAACAAAAAATTGACGATAGCTTCCGCGTACTTGACATTTTAAACTTTTTTGGGTAGAATTTTACCAAAACTACAATAAAATTTTGTTAAAATTTAACAAAATTCCAAAAAGTTTGAAAAACTTACATTCAACATATCCGAAACCGTGGTTGGCTACGTGGAATACATTACGGTGGCTGAAAAAGACAGAAGTTAGTACAGTAATCTACATATAGGCTTAGGGGGTTCCAAAAAGAGCTAAAAAACGACCAAGTACGGGAAGCAAACAAAAAATTGGCGATAGCTTCCGCGTACTTGGCATTTTAGACTTTTTTTGGGGTAGAATTCTATCAAAAACTCAATAAAATTTTAACAAAACGCTAAAAAATTAGAGAAACTTACATTCAAAACAGCCCAGAAAGTCACTGGCTAAGTGGAATCATATGCGTTGACTGAAAAAGACAGAAATAAGTACAGTAATCTACAAATAGGCTCATTGAGTTAAAAAGAGGCTAAAAAAGACCAAGTACGGGAAGCTAAAGAAAAAAATGGCGATAGCTTCCGCGTACATGACGTTTTTAACTTTTTTAGGAAGTGAAATTGTATCAAATTCAATAAAGTTTTATCAAAAACTGACAAAAGGTCTAAAATTGTAAAGAAACTTACATTCGACACATCCAGATTTGGTTAGCCATGTTGAATCCATCGCGTAGGGGGGCACGTGCTCGATAGGGTCATCGTCATCGGTTGCGTCTCGGATAGGGGGCTATTCCACGTTGTTCGACTTCCTGCAAATTCACAAAATTAGTTTTATATCGAAAAAAGTACTTACGACGGGGATCCTTCTTCTGCTTCGGGACGACCTGCCTGGAAACAAAGGAAAAAAACACACGCTTCACAACAAACCCGTACAACCCCTAAATTCCCTACGACAACCCACTACAACCCCTAAATTCCCTCGTGAGCAACCCCATTCCCCCTGTGGGCAGATTGGTGGAACCTCAACCCATTAGTAGCCCTGACGGCCGGGTCCGGTCGGAAGAGGCTTCTTCCACCAATCTGCACCACCTAGACACGCGAAACTGACTTCCCGGACCCTCTACACCCGCAGAAGCCGTCACGAAGACGACCTCCACCGGGTTCTACGCCCACTGGAGTCGTATCCAGTGAGCCATGCGCCCTCAGGCACCTACTCCCGACAAAAACTGCTGTCGGCTACACGCGCACACACCTCTAGAAAAACTGCTTCCAGCTATCTGCGGCGCCATCAACGTCGGAAAACTGCATTCTGCGGATCGGCGGCACAAAATCTATGCAAAGTGCTGAAATCCAGCGTTAAACTTTGCTAAATTCATCAAAACTGGGTGGCTACGATGCGACATAGGCAGAAAACTGAACTAAATGACAGTCTATGCCGCTAAAAATCGACTGTCGGCGACGAAGGATCATCTTATCTGGGTTATACGTCGACGGGCCACCCGTATCTGCCAAAAACTGCCGGCTAGTACTCCTTCTCGATTGACGGCACATCTAATTTTGGCGCCATGGTCGTATCTCAATGTCCCTCTTTGACAATCTATTCGATTTTTGTCCTGACAGCCGACAGTAACCGTCACATTAATCGATATTTGCCTTGCCCAGAGGCGCTTCCTAAGTTTCTGCATCTTTTTACACTATCATTTTACCGTACAAATGATGCTTATTGAAGTCTGAAGCGTCAAATGCCCTCAGGACACACACTATCTCGAGCCACTCCCGAGAGAACCGCGCTAAACACAGCTTTAGAAACTGCTTCTGGTATGCTGCGACGCCGTCCACGTCAAAAACTGCTATCTGTTGATCACCTGAACAAAATATCCTATGGAATGCATCCTTATTGCCATTGGCTATACACAATTTTACCGCACCACTAGCAAATGACAAAAAACTTCCGCTTTTAAATTTATATTAATTGCACTTCATCGCATCCGCGATTTTTCTACGCGTCGAATGATATCAATTACGGCTAAATCCGTCAAAGCATGACGCTCCCGCTCGAAGCCAGTCATTGCCAGCGGTTTCCCGGGTGGACCACCCCGCTGTCACATTTCGCCAAGCCTCGCGGGTCGAAACGCGTTTCGAACGTTTTTGCGCGGGCGCGCGTTTCTTCGTTCGTGATCGTCCGCGTCCTTCGCTCCCGTCATCATCGTCGGTTTTTACGTTTCCGTGTCCTTCTCGTCCATCCATTTCCGCCTTCTGTTCCGTGAATCCTTGGCAGACGGCTTGTCCTTGATGTTGCGAGGCTCCTGGCGCAGTTTTCGATGGTTGTCATCCTGTTTTTGGTCCTTCCGGATGAGGTCAGCTGCGTTCTAGGTAAGCGAGGTAGGCATATTTTTACCCTCTTATCTCATTTGGGTGTTCCGTTAGCTATCAAAAACTTCTTATTGACGTTTTTAAACGATTCCCCGCAAAAATTTGATCAAAATTTGAACAAAATATATATAATCAAACATAGAATCAACTTTTTTCCAATTCCCTATCAAAGCTGGGCTCCTGTTCGCTCTTGTGTCTCCTAACTTTCTTTACCAGCGTAAATCCGTTCAATCCGTAGTGCGGCTAAAAGTCTTGCGTAAAAGTTGAAATTTGGTCGTGACAATCGATTGTTGACGACTTCCTGGCATAATTGATTTAGGCAGGGCCGTATTCAGGGGGGGGGTATGGGGGGGCACTGCCCCCCCATATGGAATTTTGAGAAAATTTTTTGAAAATGAGGTAAGGGGGGACCAAAGGGATTAGACGAATTTTTGAGATTTTGGCAGAAAAAGACCCTTTGGTCCCCCCTTTGGATTTTTCAAAATACAGAAGCCAAAAAATCACCCTCTGGTCCCCCCTTACCATCACCCCCTGTAAAATTTCTGTCTACATACGGCTCTGGATTTAGGCTACCGAGCTTACATTGAAAGATCAATAAGAGCTGCTTTAATTTCGATATTGCATCTTTACGTCGCATTCTAAAGTCATTAAAATTGGCAGCAAACCTATCAAAATGGTTGAAATTTGCGCGACCAAAGTAGGGCTCGTGTTCGCTTTTGTTTTACATGGCTTTCTTTGCCGACATGGGTCTCGTTCAATGCGTAGAGCGGCTTAAAATTTTGCGAAAAGTTAAATTAAGATCGTACAATTCGATTGTCGAACACTTCCCTGCTATAATTGACGCTTTGGCTACCGAGCCTACTATTTTAAAGAAGATTAAAAACGTGATTGCTATTTGGCACTTTCAAAATTCGGTTTGAAATGGTTTTTAAGAATGCGCGCTTTTCTTGGGCGTAAGAAGCTGCTTTTGTTTCAAAATTGAAAACCTTATGTCGCATTTTTGTTATTATAAGTCGCATAGATTTGCAGCAAACTTTGGTGTTAAAATGGTTGATATTTGCGCAGTCAAAGGTCAGTGAATGTCAAATTGAGTAAAATTGGATATTTTATCAAGAATATTGGGATCGACGAATTGAGACGCTTGATGAATCCGTTGAAAGTGATAGGGGGAGATGATTTATGTTTATCACAATGGAGTTGAGGTTTTTACAATAGTGTTGGATTATAAACGAGGGTAAAAAAGTTGAGACGTAGGTGGGTAGGGTGTTGGATAAAGGGTTGATTAGGTTTGCATAAGTAATATCACAACCATTATGGGTTGATGAAAGTTGGTGAAAAGGGTTTTGTTATTAACAAAGGTTAAAAGTGTTGATTAGGGGATAAGTTCAAACAAATTGGGTAAAAATGAGTGTTTTTTTGAATTAGTCAGAAAGAGATGTGGGTTTTTGAAACGGTCTTTGGTACTGAAGTCGAGATATGTGTTGGTTTATAGTGTGTAATAATGGCTTTTTGTTATGTGCCAGAGACCATTTACCAAATCCAAACATTAAGATCCTTCCGATGTAGATATGTAGATTGACCGACACCCACGCTTTCACTTCACAGCTTCTTACCATTTTACCAATACTCTTCTTATAATCCTCTCGCTCTGCATCAAATTTTATAAGAAACTGATCTTGGGGACTATGCCCGATATATATTTTGAGGGAACAAGCCCTGTAGGTTTGGGGCTTAGCCCGGATGCGGCACATAGGCACGGCATCAAAAAATTGTTCCACTTTGTGGATAGTTAGCTGATAAACTGGCAGCTTTGTTGATATTTTTATAGTAACCGCTTCAACGCAAGAAGCGACCTTCCTTCACACGACGCAACTTTTCTTTACATGACCTTAACCTTTCTTCACACGACCATAACTTTACCTTTTTATCATAATTCGCGTGGGGTGTCGACCTTGTAGAGTTTGGGAGGAAATCAATGTTTGGATTTCGAAAATGACCGTTTAAAGTATGAATTGTACAAACACTTTTTACTCCTCCAGACATCAAAAACCGTTTCATTGACAAAGTAATTTGAATGACTTATTTTTGAATGAAAAGTCAAACAGTTAAGTGTAGTGACAACAAAGGAGTCACTTGAATAGCTTTAAAAACGTGAACTTTAGTGATAGTTTCACTTTAAAAGGGGTAGAGATAGTGAAGAATAAACTCAAATGGAGTTGTTTAGAGCTTCAGACATTTGTAAATAGATAGATCAAAAATGTGGCCCTTGCGCCATGATATAAACTTGGTTTAAAGACGGATGAAAGAAGCTTTGTAAAGTAAAATCAAAGCCTTCTTATAGAGACATTATTTATGTTTTGGAGAGACGCTTTTTCTGATTGATCGCTCGCAGAAACCCATTGACATCCACAAAGGCGCCTTTTTTAACCTTGCTTAAGCATTAAAAGTTTGATAAACCGCGCTTAATTTCATAATTTTGATTTAAACTCACTGAAACAACTTAAACTACGCTGCAATGCCACGGGATCACTCGCAATTATCTGCTTCGCCGAAAAAAGATATGGAATTTAAATTTGAAAATCCTTTTGAGAGCTGCTAATTAAAAAAACCTATTGACATCCATAAAAGTACTTTTAAAGTTCGCCAAAGCTTTTAAAAATCGAGTTTAAAAGGAAGCAAATTATTTTTACCAACAATAAGCGCCGCATTATAACGAAATCACTCGCGAATTCCCTTGCTATGCCAAAAAAGAAATGAAATTTTACGCCAAACCTCAAAAACGTAGCCATTTTTGGTTTTAAACTTTCAAAGAGGATGCCGACGCGTATTCCGAAACGTTTCAAACCACTACTGCCAACCCTAATCACTCCTAATCGCACTACAAAACTACAAAATACAAAAAATTAACAAATAAATAAACTACAAAACCGCTAAAAGCGTCGAAATAAACTAATCTAAATAACAACGAACTAGAAAAGGAGAGGTGCTTACAACGAACAAGGTAACAAGAACGAAGAAATAGCCTTAGGGGCAACTGGTTTTTTTTTGAAGGATTTTGAAATTTTTTTTTTTTTTGGGGTTTTTGGGATTTTTGGAAAACAGTAACTAAACTTATGTACAACTATATACAAACCAACCTGATCACGGGACCATCCGGATCACGGATTCTGGCCATCCCGCGATTCCGCCCGCTCGAAAACGGAGGTCGACCATGTGCCGTCGTTGGCGGTGCCACAGCGATAAGCGAGGCCGTCAACGTCCCAGCACCAGGACTCACGGCCGATTGCCTGGATGGACATGACCTTGATCTTGGCCATGCCGATAGGACTTCGCTGAATCGCACCCAGCGTCTGAGACGCTTCGCGGGTACGACCCAGTTGACGGCGGGAGCCCAGTTGCCCGAAGGCGTTGTCTCCGAGCAGCATGACGCGGCCACGGCTGGTGCGCAGGATAATATGGGTGCTGCTGGCCGAGACGTCCGTGAAACGGCTGTAGAACGGGGCATTGATGGTGATGCCGCCGCTGGAAGCCTTGCGGTAGACCTCGGACTGTCGATCGAAGCCGGGCAGTTTGCCAGTGAGCTTGACAGTGCCATTGCCGAGGAGCTGGGCCTTGAACCCTTTGCCCTTGGCCGTTTGGATGGCTTTGAATGGGCTTTGGCGGGGGGCACGAGGACGACGAGGGGCGTTCTGGGTGGGCGGAGCCACTTCTGGGACAGAAGGAGCCGGAGCAGGGTCGACTTCCATGGGCTCATCGACGTCGAGGTCATCCGGCATGGCTACGTCGTCACCAAAGTCGTTACCAGCGGCCTCAATGACGTGTGTGGCGGCTGAAAAGGTACGGTTTTGGTACAATTTTTGACTTTTCACGGAGTAAGTGTGATTTTAATATATGAAAATGTCGAAATTTGTTAGATTTCGTGTTTTGGTTGATCTAGTTTGAACTTTACAGCAATCGACAAGTACTCACCTTCGTCCTGCACCGGCCCATACCCAATATCGCGATGCTCAACGACCATCGGGACGACTTCCGCTTCCTCACGCACTTCCGGGACGACCTGAGTGTCGTTGCCCTCATCCAACCGACGGCGCTTGGCGGGATTGACCTGGTTGATGGTTTCACCTGCAAAAGTAGGTGTTTTATTAACAAATTCGAGCTTATCAGAGCAAAAAATATATAAAAAGTATAAGAAGAACTGATAATGGCACTTACAGGGTTCCTCGACGTCCACACGCTTTCGTTTCTGGCCGATGAGAGAGCCGAACATGCGTCCGACTCCGCCCCTGATCGACTGCGCCCATCGCCACAGGCTGTCGGTCCAGCGACTCATGCGGGGAACAGGCGACTTCTGCCGGAGGGCTTGAGCGTCACGGATACGCTTCCGCAACACCCGCTCCGGCGACCAGTTGCCAGAGCCAGAGCGCAACATAACAGTTGTCTGCTGGTCGGGAGCGGGGGCTTCCACGTCTTCGAAGCCTTCAACGATGTAGGGCACTGGATTTGGCTGCGGATTGGCTTGAGGAAGAGGCTGGAGGACGAAAATCTCTTCACCAGGAAAGTACTCGGACACTGAAAAGGTGGAGGTTGGTTTTATGGTTCAAAAAGGGGTTCAAATCACTTACTTTTGGAGTATCGAGAGCGATAACAGTGCCAAAGGGTGTACGAGTTTACTAGAAAGGGCAAAATTAAACTTTTGTACGTGAAAATACAACTATTTTAACACGACGTTCTCGATCTTTTCGTAGCTCGTTTAAGGATTTTTACTCTCGCTCTTGTTGGCGATCCTCCCACTCGCTCGTGTGACGCACGGCATATTGCCAGCCGCTTGCCGTGTCCGTCGGATCGGCACGTGCACGTTGCGCGCGTCCCTGATCCGATAGCTCTGCGTGTCGCGTGCCCTCCTCCCCTTCTATTGTTCTTTCTCTTGCTCGTTTTACAATTTTCGTTTCGCTTGCCGTGGCATGAGCGCACGTTCCGCGATCCGTCGTTACCATTGACGGCAACGTGCGTTCTTGGCTCGCGTTTTTCCTCTTTGCCCTCACCTTTTTCGCGCATTTGACGTTCTGCTCTTTTCGACGTTTCGATTTCACTTTTTGATTGCAGATCAAACTACCAAGCTTCTATCCACCTTCAACATTGGCAGCGTAACGCCGACAAGCTTCATTCGGCTAGTTTTTCCCTTTTCGACTGTCAATTAAGAGATAAAACTTTTGGAAAAGAGGTTGGTTTGAACTTTTTTATATTTTACTTCATCGTGGTTGTGTTTTGAACCCATCGGCCCTCATAAGGGCCATATTCCACATCAAGCCTGCTGGTTTGACTCAGTCTGTTGCGATCTTTGATTGCGAGTTAATAAATGATTACGTTTTATGAATTTGAACAGTTTGCGTAGTACATTGCTTGAGAGTTTCTTCTCTTTTTCATCATGTGTTAGCTTTTGTATGATTCAGTTATTAACTTTACATGCTTTAAGCTTCTTTGATGAGTTTATCCAATGGAAGGGGGTCAAATATTGATTGTCGACGTTGTCCAGTTTGGTTTTCGAAGATTTATTGAGCATTGTATACCGTTTTCGATTCATCAAAACGAAAATTCAAGTACGCACGATGAATTTGGACACCGTTCAAGGGTCAGTTTGTCGATGTTGACAAAACAGTTGATCATTTATCAGTTTTCGACAAAATACATTCCACTGTACGTTACTATGCTGACGATTTTATATGGTAATTCGGTAATGAAGCAACACATCGAATGACAATTGCTACCGTTTTGACAATTTGTGTTTTTTGTGTTTTAACCGGCGCTGAATTCGACGATGCTTCGGCTACGATAATGAAGAAACGCCGAGCTAGAGGGCCAGAAGATGGCTTCCTGTTCTACGAGACCCGAAGCCGAAAGTGAAACAAACACAACCCCATGGCACAGACACAACGGCGTCGTTGTGGAAGCAAACTTCAGTCAAGAAATCAATCAGAAAGCCAAGCACTGGCACACCTGTTCCAAATGGAAGTGATTCACCTAAATTCATGGTACATTAGTGTCGTTTCGACTTCCAATGGCACTGAAGCCAACTGGATCTAGCATTTTACTAATGATTAGAAAATTCAAATTCTCGACACTTTGAGTATGTATTATGCGAGTGTCACTACAGCCCTCGTCGTTTCAACAACTTTTTCGAAAAGGACACTGGTGTGAAGAAACAGGATCGATGGAGACGACGGCTTAGAAAAGTTTTGGAAGCTCAAGGGCTGTCGAGAAAAGCGGCGATGGTGTTGAGCACGGATGTTGTCAGCACGGGACACAATTACCAGATGCATATTATGCATCTGATAGATAGGAATGCTATGAATCAGTGATAAAGCACTTTTATTTTTACTTTTCTGAGTACTGTATCGAATTTTGATACTTTTGTAAAGACAGAAACCATCTTTAAAAAAACATCAATTCATTTCTCCAAGCATCACAATGAAATAGTACCACAAAAAAACAGAAATTTTGAGTTAAACTACACGTTAGGGTTATTCAAATCAGGCTCCCCGGCGTCATTTAAGATAAAGTGATGCAAACGCGCCAAACAAGCTTCAGTTTCTTCGATGTCGTTGTGTCCACTATCGATTTGCAATATGTCGGCAGGTAAAAGGCCTAACCTTTCAGAGAGAGCATGACCATTATTGGAGCCAAACAATTCGTCGTTCTTAGGCTCAATGATTTGAGTGAGGCAAAAGACTTTTCTTATTCTGTCGATGTTCGGGAAGCAGTCGAACCACCACGAAAAGTTCATATCGGGGAAGAGGACTCGGAGACCTGAAAATGGGCTGCTACAAGAACCATCCAAAATCATAAAAATCGTAAAATCTGACCTGACTTAAAAGGCGAAATCAAAATAAGCCCAGCCGGGGCCCAAACGCTGCTTGTCAACTTTATCGCTGCTGCGGTACCGAGTGAATGGCCATAGAAGACGATTTGTCGTGCTGTCAGGTTATATCTGGATGTCAGAGCATTCAGCGCAGCGGTAGCATCCGCGTACATGTTTTTTTCCGACGCGATGCCGTTGGAGCGACCGTATCCTGTAAAATCAATAAAAACTGTGATTAATGAAGTCACAATGGTAAGAGAAACCGACCTGAGTAATCATACGCGAAAACATTGCACTCCAATCTTATCCCAAGTTGGTAGTAAAAGGAAGACCGCAGGCCAATGTCGACGGTGTGACCATGCGAGATGAACAATGTGAATCGGGGGTTTTGAAACGGAATGAACATGCAGACAATGGTGTTTTGATTACTTGTTTCCGTTGTAAAAACATCGATTTGTAAGCGCTGCTCCTCGGTTAATTGGGCGGGAACATCTGGGTTGAGTTGGAGGGTGTCTCTAACAAGGGAATGCTTTTAAGTCACCCGCGCCAATCGGCTCGAGACCTATACCATTCGAAAGAGCACAAAATTCTAAGGCGAAATGTCGAGTCCGTTTTTGCCAAACGATAATTTGAATATTTTTTTCGATTTTTTAAAGTTTTTACGGGGCCAAAGTCATGGTTGTGCTGACGTTTGGAACCATGGTCTGCCGAGCTGGAATGGTCTAGTGGTTAGCGCAAGCCACTGGAACACTCTGGGTCACAGGTTCGAGTCCTCACTGCCTGCATTGAGACTGCGACCGTGTGAGCCGGAGCTGTGATTCCTCATACCGTTAAAAATTAATTTTTATTTTTGAATTTTTCATTTTTTTATTTTTTTCAAGTCTCGAAGCTGTTACTTAAAGACAAGCTGGTCGTCGAGATGCTGAATTTGCATCCCGCTGACTTCCAGCCCTCTCAATTCAAAGTGCATTCGTAACCCGAAATTTACCGTGCATTCGAAGCCCAGACTATTTAGCTTCAAAGCCTATCTGCCCCAGATTTGATCGTTTAACTTTAACATTCAAGAGGTATTCAAAATCCGGCTTTGAACAGATTTTTGAAATTTGCGGTTAAAATGCCAGCGCTGATCAGATCTGGGCTTCTATTGCGCTTCAGAAACAAAGTCTTAAGAGTCATCTCGGCATAAAGTCAAAATTTAAAATGAACCGTGAAAGCTAGTTCGACTGAATCTCTACCCCGAAGTCCAACTTAACCTTGCGCTTCAAAGTTCAAGTCTGAATTCCACATCGAAATCTAAAATGTTGGTTCTTTTAATGAAACGTGTAAAAGTAACAGCTTCGAGACTTGAAAAAAATAAAAAAATGAAAAATTCAACAATAAAAACTTATTTTCAATGGTATGAGGAATCTCAGCTCCGGGTCACACGGTCGCAGTCTCAATGCAGGCAGTGAGGACTCGAACCTGTGACCCAGAGTGCTCCAGTGGCTTGCGCTAACCACTAGATCATTCCAGCTCGGCAGACCATGGTTCCAAAAGTCAGGACAACCATGACTTTGGCCCCGTAAAAACTTTAAAAAATCGAAAAAAATATTCAAATTATCGTTTGGCAAAAACGGACTCGACATTTCGCCTTAGAATTTTGTGCTCTTTCGAATGGTATAGGTCTCGAGCCGATTGGCGCGGGTGACTTAAAAGCATTCCCTTGTAAAACAGGGAGGTCGTACGGTAAGACAAAAATGACAAAAAAACCAACCGCCCATTGACTTCGACAATATCATAGCTCGGCAGAAAGGGACGGAAAACCACATTTGATACAATCCTTGACGGAATCGGTGGCCAAAAGTCACGCAAGTGGTCGATAAAGTAGGTCCAAGCTCTTGACCATCCAGACGGAGCATTTTGCGGCATCGGGACATCTTCACCTGGATTTGGGGCCGGAGCATTTTGCAGCCACGGGTCTGCTTCACCTGGATTATGGAACCTAATGTTTGGCGGAATCTGGTTTGGTTCTGCCAGATTTGGTGCCGGATGTTCTGCCATGGTTAGCTGAGGTTTGGAAGGACCTGAAAAACATCAAATTATATCACGACCAAGTAAAATCACTGTAAAAACACGCAAAATCAAAGATCAAACTCATCAAAATGCGTGGGCGGGGGTGAGTTTGCGATTGAATGATGACAGCAAGCGAAAGAGGGTTGCGTTTTGAACTCTCTGTCTGTCTCGGCGGGCATTGCGCAGGTGCGAGTTCGCGCATGTTCGGGCACTCACGTCCCTCTCTCACGTTTTCACAATTACAACGTCATCATTTTCACTCAAAAAGAAGTTGTGCAAAAATTTGTTTATGTGTGACTTTTTATGTCATTTTTTGACCGATGTGGCACAATCATGAAATAAAGTTTAACTCAACTTCCAACAGCAACGAAGCCAACTGGGTCCAGCATTTCAGGGGCAATGTTTATTAATGATGGGTATCGACCCGATAAATCACAGTGTGAGGTGAAAAAACGATAAAAACGTTACAGCTAACACAAGACCTTCCCAATGGTCGTCATTTTCGATGTTTGAAGCTGAATTGTTGAATAAATTTAGGAAAATAGCCTTTTTCAAGCGATGGTCAGTTATTTTCATAGCTCGCGCTCATGTCGTCGGGCTGTCTCTCTAATAGACAGTGTCTCTCTTCATGTCGAGCCGAGTTATCGGACTCGCACGACAGCACGGCCCCTGAGCCTATGTGTGTGAACACCGAGTCTCAATCGTCGGTTAAATTACCCAAGTTTGAGGTTTGTGTTAACTCCGCTCATGAAGCAATTCATGTGGTGGTAACCATCAAAATTTTGGAATGCGTCGCCATTTGGTGATGCTTATTTGTAATCAGAGACCTGCTTTGCAAGTCCTAACTTCAAACTTTGGTTTGCGTTGGCAGGGCCGTATGCAGATGGTTGCATTAGGTTGCGCCGCAACCATTGGCACCCTTGCAACGGTTGCGGATTACCGTGCAACGGTTGCAAGTTTACCTTGGTCCCCCTTGGTAACTTTGACAAAATGGCAGTGATCAATTTGATGGTAAGGGGGGACCCTTATCATGCGCAACCCCTGCCGGCGAAACCTGCATACGGCCCTGTGCGTTGCCCAGGGGGACGTTATGAAGTGCATAGATGTACCAATCAACTCGAAATTGCACAATTTCTGTGCAGTTTGAGTGGTATTTGTAACGAAAACGAGCCAAAATAACACAATTCGGTGCGCCACTTGCGAGATGTTGCTCTGGGCTCAATTTGTGTCGCTTTTCTGAATTCAGCATGTTTTGCCGGTTCAAAAACACTCATTCAAAGTGATCTAGCTCAAACTTTTTGCACCTACCAGAATCGCAAAACGGCGAAAGTCGCACGAAATTCGTTCTGGTAGTTTTGAAAATTGGTATAAGCGCTAACCCTGGCCCAATTTCGATGGTAATTTTGAATTTTCCGTGTTTTGGGGATCTAGAAACACGGATTTAACGTGATCTATCTCCAAATTTTTGTACCGTCTTGGCCCAAAATAGGCAAAACCTGTCCAAAAATCGCACAAATTGGAAGACAACTTGCTAACAGTAAGTCTGAGCACGATTCCAATGCTAAATTTAAATTCTGCGCCCTCTGGCGATTCAGAAACACTCATTTGAAGTGATCTTACTAGGCAATTTAGAGCTTTAGCGTTTAAAAAGTCGGCAAAAATTGACCGTTTTAGCGGTTTTTTCGAATTTTGTCATTTTGAAGCTAGATTTAGTCTGGTGTCGGAGGTTTTTACAACGACGACGGAAAATTCAATACAAAATCGTCTTCATCGAGACTGGTTTTGAAATAACCTTCATCTCAGCTACCATACTGCCTGAGGTTGCTAAATTTTTAGTTTTATACTCCGAAGTTTTGTAGAAAACTGATTTTAGAGTTTGATATTAAAAAAGTTTCGCATGACTTTTTAAAACTGTTTTCGTTTCGTTTCGCCCGTCTCTCGAAACGACTTTCCTTTCTGCACACTTTGCCAAACTCTATTTTTGCGCGCCTGTTTTTTACTTTTACCCAGTTGCACTTTTCATTCTGCCAGCTTTCACCCATCTGTCTTCAGCTCCTGTCCCGACTTCTGCATCGCTGTCACTGTCCCGGTTCCCTGGCATGCCGTCCGCTGCAGATTCGTACGAATCTGTACCTGCTTCTGATCTGCAATGGCCTTCTTGTCGGAATTTGCGAAATGAGAGGTCGTTTCATTCCGAGGGAAAACACCAATCTTGATGCTTATCTATCCGGAAGCGATCGGCATCCATCAATTGTTTGTCAACTGCATCTAGACCGTAAATGTCCATGATCAGAACGTCTGTGCTGACTTCAAGTATCTCATGCAGGACAAAGCGACGGAGCTGCTCAAAAGGTTGGTCTTTTTTTGGACATTTTATATAAATTTTGGATAAACTGTTCGAATACATTTTGCATTTCAAAACTGGGAAATAACTTCAACGGTATTTCAGTGGCCTTTTTCATCCTTCTTCCCCGTCAATATCCAATTTCTGCAGGTCTGCGCTGCCCTGTTTCTGGATTGGTCCCTCGAACAAGTCGATTTCCGCGCTGACATGTTGAAGGGTGTCACCATTGAGGATTCTGATTCGCGATTCCTCCGCGAATTTGGCAAAGGTAAGCTTTCTTGGCTTTATTAGTGAATTTATTAAACTGTATTGGATTTATAGGAATCAAAGTCACGCAGCTGTCCCACGACACCATCCGCGTTCTCGACATTACCAAAGAGCCAGCCTCCAAAGTTTATGTCGGCCCTAATAAGCTGACGTCAATGAAGCGTACCCCGTCCTTCTGCTGCTGATGAACGCCGTTGTCGTCAAGCGTGGGAGTCATGAGATGTCTGTTCCGATGGAGTTTTGCATGCTTTTGGAGTCGCTTCAGAAGCCGAAGTGGGTCGCCGAGCATGTAAGGGAGCAGTTTTGCGATGTATGTTTTTGACTTTTTTAAACTGAAGTGAGGTAAGGCATCACAAAGTTGTAGATCACCGACGTTGCCTTTCGACCCCGATTCGACTTCGACTATGCCGTTGGCGAGAAGCTCACAACAGCTTGAGAAGTCCCAAAACGCGAACTATCAACATCACCCCAAATGATCTCCTTGGCCATGCAGATCAATGGCCGAGCTTGTTGGCATGGACATTGGCGGGCGATATTCCGGATAGCCTTCGCTCTACACCTTTCTTTATTTAAACTGTCGTTACCTTTCACACCCTGTGTTGAGTTTGTAGTTGTTATCATTAATTTTATTACTTATTGACTGATTTTTATATATAATTTGTTTGATTTTAATGAAAAAAGTAATCAAAAGTCTGAAATGGGAGTACCATCACGTCGTCTGCCACGATTCCCATACCTGAAGTCACCCAAATTAGCCTTTTTCAATGCCTTTTCAGCCTCCCAACATGCCAGGCGACGAGCTCGTCAGCGTCACGATTCAATGGCAACAAGACATCGCGGTCTCCATCGACATTAAGGAGTTTTTCTTTGATCCCAAGGCATTCAAAACCTACAAGGACTTTATCAATACAGTCCGATGCTCCGTCAAACAGAACTACCAGCCGATTGAAAGCATCCATGTGACTCGACTTGATGGAACCGGCTATCGTATGAATGAGCACAAGTTTTCCCTCGACAAAGACTGCCGCTACTATGTGAAGATCGCGAATTGCACCAAAGTGAGTTTCAGAGCTTCAACTTTGTAAGGGAATTGGTCTACATCTTTGTTTTCAGGAAATCAAGAAGATTCGTGCAAAGTTCGAGGGCACGGAACAGCGTTATCTGAACTTCATGGCCAAGCGTGGACAATGATGGGTGCTTTTTGAATAAAACTGTTTTGAATTTATGATGATGCGTTGATAAGGCAACATGTAGATAATGGAAAAGTGCAAACGAGTTGCAGGTTGTCGAAAATTATATATAAACTCAGCGGCTAACTTTCGCCGAAGCGATCCAAAACGAAATTTCTGAAAACTGGCTTGAAGACTCTCGCCTTTCGGCTAATACCATCAAAAGAGCGCCCATTCGGCATCGGGGAGTATACAGCGGCTAAATTTGGTAATGTACAATGCGGTGAAACTGATATAAAACTGATTTATCTTCGAATTTTTCAAATCAATAAGCACCTCCTTTATGGCGCAGAAAATTCATCAATCTGCCGGGTTTTTCTCTTCAATCATATTCCAACACCTTCGGGCAACATGTTTATGCAAAAAAACACAAATGAAGTACAAGTAATCGTTCGATAAGATCGATTTTATCCCGGCTAAAAAGCCGAGATCAAAGCTAACAAACGATTGCGGAACGCACGTAGCGATGAGGACAGTTTTCGTTATGGGAGCACCATAGTGCGCGTAAAGTGTAATGATGCGTTGGCTTACAAAACTGAGACTTATTGTTTGTTTCCGACTGAAATTATGATTTCAATCACATCAACTAGTGCCAACAGAAGAAACAACAACGAAAAAAGTAAAATTGTAATATAAGCGTTGAGTTATAAGCACATTTAGTTCGAGTGCATTACGGTGAATGCTTGTGAATTAATATAGTGGAAGTAGTTCACAGAGGTTGCCAACAGTAAAAGTTTCACCGTTGTCGATCGTCGAAGCCATAAACGGATGAAACTGTGCACGAATGTATGTCAGTTGTTGTGATGGTTCCAGAAATACAGCGTTGACGGATTCTGATAGATTCTACTTTAGGGTCTATGACAAGCGCAGTTAAAAAATCAATTCAAAATGGTAACTTTAATAAAAATAAAAAAGGACTCGTTACTACGCAAGCAGCATAACGTCGAATGTGGTTGAAGTCGGTTGGTTGGTCGTCACTTTTATGTGCCCGGATGAATGGCAAGCAGGTTTTCTCGCGAGAAGGGTACATCGAACTGACCTTTTTCGGTCGGTTGGGCGATAGACGGCAGACACGTAGAGACGTCAACCGGCGCGCCGCGGACCGCCGTTGTTATCAATGCCTTCGCGCGAGGCACGCGTTCTCGCAACTTGAGCGCGGTGCTTGTTGACGCATGTTCTCGCGACCGAGTTGCGAGGACGTGTGCCTCGCGTGAAGTTATTTATTTCAACGGCGGTCCGCGGCGCGCCGGTTGACGTCTCTACGTGTCTGCCGTCTATCACCAGACCGACCCAAAAAGGCCAGTTCGAGGACCTTTCTCGCTAGAAAACCCGCTTGCTATTCAACCGGGTATATAAAAGCAAGGACCGAACACACTAATTAAAGCGTTGGGCGGCGAATTCACGGCGCGTTTGAAATAACGTCCACACGAGGTGAAGTTACGACTATTATCGTCGTCTACAGTTTCACTTTTTTGTTTCAATTGAATCAATTTCAGTGATTATTTTAGCTGGAATATGTTTGGTTCAGTAATATCATTTCAACATTAGCTGTAGCATTCACTAACAACAATAAACTTCCATTATTACTTTTATGTTTTTTCATTTGCAAATCAGTTCTAATTCGGGCAGACCCAATGGATACTTTTTCATTCAGCACAATATTAAGCTACAAGACCTGTGTGCTTTATTTGTGCCTTACATTGTTTCAAAGTGTACACAATTTTTTGCTTTAACTCACAAAAACTGGCACGAGCAACCTAATTAGATTGAGAATTACGGCATTTGACAGAGCAAAATGAATCAAATCAAAAAAATTGTAATTACGCGCACGGTGATATGGAGAGGGAGTTTCAATGCTCTTTCGAAAGTCATTAATCTCAATCGGATTTGCGTCCGAGTGCTCGTACCGGCCCGCGTTAATTAAATTTTGTATAGTAATTTTGTTTACGGTTCTTTGGAAACGCGTGGTTTACACACACTTAAAGCGTGCTACAGCTTGTCTTGTTGATTTTGGTTCCCGAAGTTACACTTTCCACACACATTACAAGCTTAAAACTAGATTTGAAATCATTTGAAGTTAACGCAAAATGTTTGCTGAACCCGTTTATGCTAATTTGATTACGAAGATTGTCACTGGGTTTAGTATTACGATATCTTGTCCCTTTTACATTCTCGTCATTTTTGTCATTTATAAAAATCGCAAAAAGACACCATTCGATTCACCCTTTTTTGCATTATACATTGCTCTCGGAGTGGTTGATATTGTGTAAGTTTGAAAAGTAATTTATGTTGTCTGCACTGAAAAAAAAGGTGTATCGCAACGGCGCGTGACACTTTTGGGTGCAACAAATCCGTTGCACTTTGTGCCACGGAATATTTTCCAACGGAAAAGTGAAACGAATACGTTGCAATCGGTGCAACGAAATATTTCGTAGTAAAAAGTGCAACATCATCGTTGCACCGAAAGTGCAACGTTTGATTCCTTAAGGGAGAGATGCTCTCTCTCGTCGTCTGTGCCTTGGAACTCTCGCACACAATGTCACGATCCCTGTTTCATGATACCGCGGTTGATTTTCCACTTTCCCATCCTTCGGGACAATGTGAGATGCCCTCAGGGCCCGTGTCTAACTTTTGAATATGTAAGACTTGTAAATTTTGGAATCAATTAACAGCTGTTAATTACCACATATGAAAAAACGCAATCCAAAAAAAACATTTTTCTATTGTTCAGCCGTAGGTATGAAACGTTGCACTTTTTTGCGACAAAAGCGTTGCACTTTTTGCAACGAATGCGACACACTGAAACACACGATCGTTGCACAATTCATGTCGCTTGCGTTGCACAGAGTGCAACGAAACCTGGTGCAACGTATGGGTTGCAAAAAGTGCTATGCGATTTTCCGTTGCACTTTTTGCTACCCATACGTTGCACTTTTCCTACCAAACGTTACACTTTTTTTTTCAGTGTGGAAAGCAAAACTTTCAGATCTTACTATTTGTATATCATTCGTAAACTGTCATATTGGGATGTCGGATTGTTCCTTGTCCTGCCGTACAATGAACCTAACACATTTTGCAAAATTGTAATTTTCCTTATTTTCTGGTTCGCATATATGCAATTTCAACTGACAATACTATGTTGCCTGAATCGGTTCACGGCAATAGTGTTACCGATGTATTATGAAAAGGTAATTATAATTGTTTAGTCTTTCTGAGCAGGTATTCAATAAGCAATGTTACAGTACTTTACAAAACGATCGACAAAATTAATATTATGGTTAACAGTGTTGAGTTCCATGAGTTTAGCATTTCCCATATGGTTTTATGATGGAACAGTAGCGGAATACACATCAATTGTCGACGGAGAACCACATTTACGGCATGTTGGTCCAACATTTATAAATCCTGAGGTTTCGGTGAGTAAACTTTTTAATTACACAGATTTGTGTTACCTAGTTAATTTTCAGCAAGCCCATTTGCTATCCTGGAAAATTCATGTTTACGCCATCCTTGTCATCTGTACAGCATGTTACTTGATTATGTTTATAAAAGTTAAACAGATTAGAGCACTTTCGAATTCACCAGCGATGCAGCGCGAAATCCGATTACTGTATCCGATGACAGTGCTTTATATTTGTAACTTTCTGTATATCGGATATTTTGTGCTTTGTGATTACTGGATTTCTATACAACACCCCTTTTCCCGCAATGCTGAATGGACTATTTATGTAGCGTCTGATGCGTATGATTTGAACAACTGCTACGTTATCATGCTAACTTCCCGTGATGTTCGTATTGCTGTTTTAAAATTTGTAAAACTTTACTCTGTCAAACAAAAGAAAAATGCTGTAACATCTACGAAACTGCCATGAGTAGAACCATCACATGTGTCAGATATGGAAATATCGTAGAACACTATACATGGAAGTGTGACAATAAAGCATATACTGATTGTTCAAACCCCTATGTTCTTTGCAGCTTTATTTTTTCACTTTTTGATAGTTACGATACTCAAGGCTTCACTATTGCTTTCTATTTTGTAAAAGACAGCTTCGCTTTTTCGCATTATGCTATTCATTTGATCTCACATTTGTTTCCCTTTTTCGGTAATCTTTTGTTCACTTTGATTTCTTTTGCAAAGGTGCTTTTAAAAGATAAAAGTCTGATTTTTACCTTTCAAGAAGATCAACAAACACAATTGCTCGTGAAGAAAAGCGACCATGCAAACGGAGCAGTCATACATAAAATTCGTCGTTCCCAATTCATTCGTTTTCGATCAAAAACAATTTTATGCAAATACAAATGTGATTTTCTTGTAAACTTGAAACAATAAAAACTGCTTACTGTAGGTTTGAACTAAAAAGGTTTGTAATGTTGTGTATACAGAAATGGCGGCCAAAGTCATGACATCAACGCCACTTTCTAAACCATCAATCATAGTAAGTTTTATGACGGTCACGTGAATCATTCCACCCCCGCGCAGTGAACCAATGACCGGTTCTTCTTATCTTAGCATAATTATTTATCAACCCGATCAAAGTTGGAGTTTATCGAAGATGTAGCGTCTACTGTTGCTAACAATTATGAAAGAGAAAGAGTTATTAATTGCAGGATGATGGTAAAACACGTTTTTTGATATGAGCGACGTGACTTCATTAATTAATGCGCGAAAAACGTGGGAACATGATGATTCTCAAAGAAAAAAGGTCATAAGTTAATTTGTGTAATGTAATAAATACATAGATCGAGTAGGGTGCGTGATGTGGAAGCATCCACCTACGCTGTTGATGACATATTTGGCGAAGGAGGATATAAATAGGTGGGGGAATAACTTCGGAGAATATTTGGGTGTCTGTTTGTTTGGGGTTACAGAGTTTAGAAAACATAACACAAAGGTGGACAACGCAACGGGTTTGGCGACGGCGTGAGGTTTGGTGATCATTGAATCTTATGCAACTACAGCATTAGGAGCGAAAGTGCAATCCAGGGACGATAACTAATGATAAGTACACAGATTTACGACAAAAAAGAAAAAGCAAAGTTTTTAAAAAGTTGAATTAAAACTTTTTTCTAAATTTAACATTTGGTAAACATGAAAGTTGCACGTCGTCGACCCCCTTCAACCGACTTCCCCCATATGTTCATCCACTCTTCGCAACTCTATTTACACGATTTTTCAACTTTCTTTAGAATATCCGCCATCATAGGTGGGGGCGACCCCTTGTCTATTGTATCCTAGTCTATTGCAATTCCAAAAGTTCAATCCATTCAGTTACACACATGGGCGGTTGCCAAATAGATTCCCATTTCCTACTCTCTATGATCTTTTGATTTCGACGCATATGCCAGATCATTCTCGATCACAGTTCGATCATAATAACTTCTATTGTTAGACTGTGATGTAATGCCTCCGTTTTCCCATGACGTTTTTTACACCCTGCGCGATTGTCAGTTCTCTGGAACGACTTCGGTATTAGGTGAATGTGGATGGTTCTCATGACCGTGACCTTTGTCGCCTTTTTCATCATTATCGGTAGTATTTAACGAAAATGGTCTCTCACAAGACATTAAGTTGCAACTTTCCAAATTAGTCATTGTTGGGGATCGAAAAAACGGGTTTTAATTTATGGTGCGGTTGGTTCTCTGTATGCTTCGTGCCTTCAGGAGTGTGTATGCAAAACTTTTTTTGTGCTGTGATAGTTACACTTATTCTCGTTTTTGAAACCATTGAGAAGCATATTCGGGTTTAATTGCGCGATAAACCTCTTTGAAAGTGGGGGGAGGTAGACGGCAATTTCTGAGAAACGGAATTTGCTTAATGGCGGACTTCGAGATGAGCACCACTTTGACTTTTATAGATGCATAAATTAAGGATAGTATTCGTTTTAGAATCCGGAGCAATTATCACACAAGGTCATCGTGAACTTTGTAGCACTTCCGCATGGGAATCCGTGCAAAGTGACTATTACTCCAATTTGCAGCCATTTCCGGAATTCATTCAGTCCAGAACGGCCATTCCACATAAGCGCTGGAAGAGGGCCTTCGCATGGTTTATTGTCAAAAAGCAGTCAGCCGTTTGTCGCTGCTCCTCCCGCATCCCCCGCCTTCGTGAAAAAAGGGGGGAGACCATACATACGATCACATCACACTGATCGTCAGTCGTCCACCCTCCCATTTTTTTCGCCCAGAAACTGCATATAAAGACATCCGTTCCCCGTGGAACCATTTCTATCCTTTCATTTTCGTGCTACTGCTGTTTGCCACTGCTGTTCTTGGCTGATACGGGCACATCAGGCTGTGATTCTTTGGTCTTACAGCTAAATTACTACGTTGTTAGGTGCCATATCAACGGCAAACTGCATTTAAATCACTCGAACAAAAAAGTTTCGAATACGAAACGCATTATAAGCCTGAAGAATAAAACTCAACAATCATGGCAGTGCTTAACCACATGTCGGAATCGTCATCGACGACGTCTGACACGCTATCATCTTGTTCATCGTGTAAATCGAGTTTTCTCTGGAATAGGCGGCGATGGATCATGGGTGGGTCTTGTTATTTGATATCAAAGTTCATCAAATTGACTTTGCAAAGTGTAATTGATGAGCCATCTGACTCGGATCAAATGCGTCTAAAGGTGTAAACAGATGCCACGCACTTTCTGCACCGATGGATGGTCAAAATAATATTGACGCAGTTTACATTTTTAACTTATAGATCTCCTTTTTAGCGTTCTTACTGATGTATGGCATGTACAATTGTGTATCAAACCGATCTCATATTGGCGTCGCGATGGTATGTATGGTCAACGCTTCAGCTACAGCGGAACAGAATCCGGTTGCGTCAAACTTTTCACTCGAACAAATTATGCCTGTAAATTCAACAGAAAGCAGTTTACCTCCTGGCAGCTGTCCGAGGCGAACATTGGAAGCCACTGATGACAGTGAAGAAACACAGGGCTACAAAGGCACTTTTACATGGTCCAACGAAAAGCAATCTCTGGCTATTTCGGCAGGATTTTATGGCAATATTGTTGTGATGTGGTTTTCCGGATACCTTTCCGACCGATTCGGTTCGAAAACTATGGCGCTGATCGGAATTTTTGGAATGTCGGTCACGGCCGTATTGACGCCATCCGTCGCTGCACTGTCGATCTGGGCTTTTGTGGCACTTCGAGTATTTTGCGGAATGTGTGAAGTGAGTTATTACAACAATTTACACAAAATATTTTAATAATGTGATTTATTGTAGAACCCCGCCCTCCCAGCTATGGCCGCAATGCTGTCCCGGTGGTTCCCGGCGGCAGAACGTTCCACCGCGGCTGCACTGTACACGTCAGGCACGCAGCTATCAGCGTCTGTCGGCGTTGTTATTGCTTCATCACTGTGTCCCTTGACCTTATTGGGTGGCTGGCCTTTGATTTATTACCTCGATGGAATGCTGGGCTTTGTTTGGGTCATGCTTTTCTTCATGTTGGCCTCAGATTCGCCGATGGATTCCAAATTCCTGACAGAAGGCGAGAAAAGTTTCCTTTACCAGGAAAACGAGAAATATCATACAACATTCAAACAACGCAAACAGACAGGGCAAAAACTGCCATTGGCACGCATGCTTTTAAGCAAGGCTGTTTTCGCAGTTGTAGTGACTCAGATGATCTTCGGATTCACAAACACACTGATGCAAATGTATCTGCCGGCATTCTTGCGTGATGTTTTACAACTGGACTTGAAGAAGAACGGTGTCTTCACTGCTGTTTCATTCTTTGTACAGTTGCTGAGTAAAAACTGCCTTGGCATCTTTGCCGATTGGCTTAAAAAGAAGAAGTACCTGTCGCCGAATGCATCATGCCATCTCTTCCAAGCTCTGGCCTCCACGGGTGTCACAATTTCATTCTTGCTATTGGCATTCTACATCAACTGCTCAACTCCAACTGCTTGCTTCATCATTCTCGCGGCCTATGGTGGCTTCGTTGGAGCTAGTGTTCCTGGCACTTTCACTTCATCACTGTCTATTGCTCCCTCATATTCCGGTATGATCTCAAGTTTTACGCTGATTTCGGGTGCTCTTGCCAATGCCCTTGCTCCTTCATTAGTTGGATTCATCGTTCAGGAGGTTGGTTTTTCCACTTTTTAACTTTTAAAGGCCTAATTTTGCAATTTTTAGCGAACTCACGCTGAATGGTCTCTCGTCTTCGGTGCCATCGCAGTAATAAACGCCATCGGCGGTGTCGTCTTCCTTCTCTGTGGCACCAGTGACGTCCAATCCTGGGATCGCCCAGTGATTGTGCCGATCGAAAACAAGTCACCCAGTCACATGGAAAGTGGTGACTACTGCGAGGAAGAAGAGAATTCCGAACACTAACTTCGACAACGCCTTCTTTTCGAACGCATCCATCCACGCTTACGACCAATCGACAATATCGATTCCATCCACACAATTCGGGTATCTGTTACCACAAAACTAAACTTACTTCCATGTTTTTGTCGAACGATGACGCATCTTTCATACTTTTTTGTATCCGGTTTCACCATACAATAGCCATAGGCTATGCGTGTAATGTTTGTTGACCTATTTCTGGTCATCGCATTTTTTATCATTGATTAATGTGGGTTCTATTTTCTTTCGTTGACTGACGACGGGCAAACTTTTTATTCAATTGACAAAGCTTATGCAGCTGCAAAAGCTGTTTATGTACTTAATCGTGTTTGTAGCCATCTTTGTTGGACTAATTACCGGTTCGTGTTAATAAAAGTGGTTTTATTTAAAGGCTTTAACGCACTCAATTGATTGAAGTTGCATTTTGGAAAGTCAAAAAACGCAAAGTATAAACTTTATGTTTACTCAAAACCAAACCTCGAACTTGATCGATCTGAATGGAAACAGACTAGGCGCCTTTTTAGACACCATAGTTTAAATCTTTTTGTGACATATAATGTTGACACACGTTGAATCGAAATGTGGTTTGGGGGATTGAAACTACCTGAATGAATTCAATCCAATGTTGAGGAGGTTTAGGTCGAGAAATGTTTGAACTTTGGAACAAACCTGAAAAAAACTATGTGCCATGGGCAAAGCATCTACATAAACCAGACAGTCCCAGGAAGCAACTCCGATCTCCGCCCAGACATCACCGTGATCGACGAGAAGAACAAGATTGCCACGATCATCGACATCGCCATTCCCTTCGAAAGCAGCAAAGTGGCCATGGAAGAAGCGCGGCGTCGAAAGAAGGAAAAATACGCCGGCATCGAACAATCTCTCAAGGGACGCGGCTTCAAAACCTTCTGTGATGCCTTCGCCATCGGATCACTCGGCAGCTACGACCCTGCGAACAACGCCTGCATCCGAAGACTTCGAATCCCTCACCGTTACGCCACCCTGATGAAGCGACTAATGGTCTGTGACGTCATTCGATGGAGCCGTAACATCTACGTGGAACACCTCAGCGGCGTCCGACAATACACCGACGGACAGCAACTTCAAACCATCGCCTCTCATGGACGTCATAATCATAATTGATAATAATATCTTAATAATTTATCAAATATACTCGTTGGAACTGTTTCTAAGCGTGTATGTTTG
Organism: Panagrellus sp. LJ2284; assembly: GCA_024447225.1. Classification (NCBI taxonomy): domain Eukaryota; kingdom Metazoa; phylum Nematoda; class Chromadorea; order Rhabditida; family Panagrolaimidae; genus Panagrellus; species Panagrellus sp. LJ2284. The sequence goes on along the minus strand of JAMRYC010000014.1, from coordinate 121,227 downwards.
AATGGTTTAATTAATTATCCTTTGCTCGTGCATGCGTTTATCTGTGGGTTTTACCCTATGATAATTGCATTTATCATTATCTTAAATTGTACCCTTTTTAAATATTCTTTTTCAAATAAAGAAAATACCCTTTTGTGAAATATAATGTTGACACACGTTGAATTGAAATGTGGTTTGGGGGATTGAAACTACCTGAATGAAATCAACTCAATGTTGAGGAGGTTAGGGCCGAGAAATGTTTGAACTTTGGAACAAACCTGAAAAAAACTATGTGCCATGGGCAAAGAAACTTAAACGCAATAATAAAAACTTTAGTTTTTGACGGTTTTTACTTACAACGATTAGAGTCGGGTGAAAAATGATATACAAAATCGTCTTTTCACGTCGTCAAAACCGATTGGCTTCATGCAAATCCGAGTTCACGTTATAATGTTGTCGCTTTAATGTTGTGAAGCACATTTTAGAGTAGGTAAACTGGAAAAACACTGTAAAAAACTGAAATTCGACGATGCCAACACGCGCTGGCTTTTGGTTTTGACCTCGTAAGTCTTATTGTGCCTACGTAGTTGCAATCCTTTTGTGTTTTCGAAGCTCAAACTTCATTATGCAACCTTCATTTATGTACATGAAAATCCGCAATGGAACATGTGCGATCTTAATGTTTTTTATGTAGAACGCATGGATTCTGGATGGTAAAATGGTGCATTTTGTGCCAAATGATATAACGCACTGAAAATAAGCCAGACTGAAATAAAGCCACATCTAAAGGCCGGTTGCATCCAAAAACTGATCAATTTGGAGCAAGATTTGTGTTCAAACCTAAAAACTGCGATTTGTTTGTTCGTCAGTATCGATACAGTGATGCAGTCAAGTTTGAACTGTTTTTCGGATAATGCAGATCATGTGTGTGATTCAAATGCTTCTGGTTCATTTTTTTGATTCATGTTTTAGGAGCAATGTGGGCCCTGCCAAAACTGCTCAGCTGAACAATCTGAACACTGCCAAAATTGCTCAGCCGAACAATTTGAGCACTGTCAAAATTGCTCAGCTGATCAATCTGGGCCCTGCCAAAATTGATCAAGTGAGCAATCTGTGCACTGCCGAAACTGCTCACATCAGTCAGCCAAAGAAGGCTTGCAACGTTGACTACCTGTGGTGTTTTTGTACCTCATCAATGCCGAATTCTGTACTGTTCCTCCGAAGGCGATAATAGCAGCTTCGAAATGTTGAGAAAACTGGTAAGCACAGACAACAGGTTGCTTTTTGACTAGCTCTGCGGCAGTACTTGGAGCACCACGGTTGTCAAAGTTGATGAAACTTGTTGTTTGAACCGTTACGAATACATTAGTTGTTGATCGAAATCTTTCCTGGCTTCGGCGCCGTAGAATCCGGAGTAATACGAATCCATATAACGTGGTGGTTCCCGGCTGATTTCACCTATTTCATGAGTTGTTGTTTTCGTAACGGTTCAAAGCACAAGTTTCTTCACCGTCGACAACAAGTGTGCGCGGCCGCAGAACCGATGAAGGTAGCGCGTCGTCTGTGCTTACCAGATTGCCGGAGATCTGAAAGCGGTTGTCAGTGCCTTCGGGAGAACAGTACTGGATTCGGGATTGATGAGGTACAAAAACACCGTCGTAACGGTTCAAAGCACAAGTTTCTTCACCGTCGACAACAAGTGTGCGCGGCCGCAGAACCGATGAAGGTAGCGCGTCGTCTGTGCTTACCAGATTGCCGGAGATCTGAAAGCGGTTGTCAGTGCCTTCGGGAGAACAGTACTGGATTCGGGATTGATGAGGTACAAAAACACCGCAGGAAATAACGTTGCATTCCTTTGGCTGACTGTTGTGAGCAGTTTCGGCAGTGCTCAGATTGTTCACTTGATCAATTTTGGCAGGGCCCAGATTGATTTTTGATCAGATGCAGTCAAGTTTGAACTGTTTTTCGGATAATGCAGATCATGTGTGTGATTCAAATGCTTCTGGTTCATTTTTTTGATTCATGTTTTAGGAGCAATGTGGGCCCTGCCAAAACTGCTCAGCTGAACAATCTGAACACTGCCAAAACTGCTCAGCTGATCAATCTGGGCCCTGCCAAAACTGCTCAGCTGATCAATCTGGGCCCTGCCAAAATTGATCAAGTGAACAATCTGAGCACTGCCGAAACTGCTCACAACAGTCAGCCAAAGGAATGCAACGTTATTTCCTGCGGTGTTTTTGTACCTCATCAATCCCGAATCCAGTACTGTTCTCCCGAAGGCACTGACAACCGCTTTCAGATCTCCGGCAATCTGGTAAGCACAGACGACGCGCTACCTTCATCGGTTCTGCGGCCGCGCACACTTGTTGTCGACGGTGAAGAAACTTGTGCTTTGAACCGTTACGAAAACAACAACTCATGAAATAGGTGAAATCAGCCGGGAACCACCACGTTATATGGATTCGTATTACTCCGGATTCTACGGCGCCGAAGCCAGGAAAGATTTCGATCAACAACTAATGTATTCGTAACGGTTCAAACAACAAGTTTCATCAACTTTGACAACCGTGGTGCTCCAAGTACTGCCGCAGAGCTAGTCAAAAAGCAACCTGTTGTCTGTGCTTACCAGTTTTCTCAACATTTCGAAGCTGCTATTATCGCCTTCGGAGGAACAGTACAGAATTCGGCATTGATGAGGTACAAAAACACCACAGGTAGTCAACGTTGCAAGCCTTCTTTGGCTGACTGATGTGAGCAGTTTCGGCAGTGCACAGATTGCTCACTTGATCAATTTTGGCAGGGCCCAGATTGATCAGCTGAGCAATTTTGACAGTGCTCAAATTGTTCGGCTGAGCAATTTTGGCAGTGTTCAGATTGTTCAGCTGAGCAGTTTTGGCAGGGCCCACATTGCTCCTAAAACATGAATCAAAAAAATGAACCAGAAGCATTTGAATCACACACATGATCTGCATTATCCGAAAAACAGTTCAAACTTGACTGCATCACTGTATCGATACTGACGAACAAACAAATCGCAGTTTTTAGGTTTGAACACAAATCTTGCTCCAAATTGATCAGTTTTTGGATGCAACCGGCCTTTAGATGTGGCTTTATTTCAGTCTGGCTTATTTTCAGTGCGTTATATGTAAAGTTGGCTTAATCGACCCGATGTGCGTGGTCTGACTGTCGGGTGCGCCAATAAAAATGGAACATCCAAAGTTTGCCCGAATCAGTTCGATTGCCGGCGATAACTCAGGCAAAATGCGTATTTGATTAATGCTAACGTAGTGTACTGTATTTTTAGGAGGTTTTTGTGATACTTTTTGTGTCGCTGACCCCCCATGTAGTATTTTGGAACCCTCGTTTACATGCAAATTCGCCATAAACATATGCGATTTTCATGTTTTTCATAATCAAAGCGAAAATTCAGGATGATGAGCAACATTCCAAATGTTGCATTTCGTACCAATTTATATGCAAAGTCGATTTTATCGACCGAACTTGCAAAACAGGATAAACAATAAGACAAAAAGGGGTCGAAATCACAGTCTAGTTACCTTGTTAATTTGGTAAAATATTGGAAATCTGGAATTCTCGAAGCTAAAAATGCAAACTATTTTAGATTGCTTTAAATCAAATCTGGTTGATTTAAAGCATATCATGCACAAAAGATGTTAGAAACCGATTGCTTGTGATCCAATACCAACATCGACATCACATCATCGGTCCAAAAAAAATCTGAGCCTTTGAGTTATCTGAAATGGTTCACAAGGGAAGGAATGGGTAGAAAGCAGACGTTGAAATTAGGGAAATCGGTCCTTGCTTTTATACACCCGGGTGATTGGCAAGCGGGTTTTCTCGCGAGAAAGGTACTTCGAACTGACCTTTTCGGATCGGTCAGGCGATAGACGGCAGACACATAGAGACGGCAACCGGCGCGCCATGGACCGCCCTTGAAATAAATACCTTCGCGCGAGGCAGGCGTTGTTCTCGCAACTTGGCCGCGCGACCGCGAGAGCATGCGTCAACAAATAACACCGCCAAGTTGCGAGAACGCGTGTTTCGCGCGAAGGCATTGATAACAACGGCGGTCCACGGCGCGCCGGTTGACGTCTCTACATGTCTGCCGTCTATCACCAAACCGACTCAAAAAGGTCAGTTCGGAGTACCATTCTCGCGCAAAAACTTGCATGCCTTTCAGCGGGGTGATATAAGCGAGGCTCGTCACGTCTACCACAGTCCTAATTCATAACGTGAAATGTAATCTCACGCTCGACATTGATATGAGCTATTTAGATCAGTGTGATTTTTGTTTTGTTAAAAACAAATGAAGCCTTGTTTTTTTAACAAAAAGTGTAAAACAAATAAGCCGATACTTAACTGAATGAATCGAACACGTTGAATTTTGATTCCTCAAAATGTTTGAACTTCGGACTGATGACGTCGAAAGTTTGAAGCAGACAATCGTACAATGTGTTTTGTGAATGGAAAGTTGCCCAAACAGCTTCTACAGTCTGCTAGTTATTGTGTACGAGCATGAACCGTGTCCCTCAAATGCGCTTATTTTCCAAACTTTGTAAAAAATGTTGAAAACTGATGCCTTCAGGGTAAAAACCAAAAAATTGCTGAATGAACCATGTGAATGGTTAGTACAATACGATCAAAGTATGCTCACATATTTTGCAAACAACATTATGTAGCGAAGGGTTTGTAGCTTGACTTATGTCCCCAATAGCGACATAATTTGTCCGAAAAACAATCGATGAAACCAAGATCAAGCATCACCCCTCATTCTTCAAATGTAGTCTAGTAAACGAAAACCAAGAATAATATCACCACATTGTTTTTACCGCTTATCAGCGTTTTTTTCGCCTTCCTGTCGTCAGTGCAGTACCGGCTAGCCAGCTGCTAGAATGATCGTTATTGCTGTATCTTTATCACTGACTTTATCACTGGACTAAAGTTTGAGGGGAACGCAGAACAGCATCGCGGGAGGCATATAATCCGAAAGTTAGACGCAGTGCTCCAACTTTGTTTTCACTGTTTCGCTATTATAGGGCAAGGTTGCAGCTGCCGTTCGGTTGACATTTCAGTTAAGGTGGAAGTTATACTTACTTTTGTAGTAATACCACGTAGTCGTCGGCAATGGCACCCTTGTCGTCAGCGTTGTCAGGTAGCCATTACTTGAATGGGACTGATATCACAGCAGAATTGGCTGAGAAAATCGATGAATTGAAAAAAGCGTTGGGCGAGGAGCTGTTGAAGGAAGCTTGGTTTTACGCGGATGACTTTTCGCTATTACGGTGGCTATATGGATGGGATTTTAAGATTGGTATGCTTTTTTACTTCTGATTTTAAAACATTGTAAATTGTTTAGCCGAAATCGTCCCCCGTTTCAAAAAGTCAGCCTATCGTCTGATCGCCCTCAAGATTCACGAAGTTTCAATCGACGATGTAGCCGAATGCAACGAATACCTAAACAAGCTTGTCCCATGGGCTCAATACTACCCAGGTATGTTAGAAACCACAAATTGTTAATACAACTGAACTTTAGGCGGCATCATGAGCATCGACAATGAAGGCAACCCCATCTTGGTTCAAACAGTTTGCAAAGTGCATCCAAAGTCACTTATTCAGTGTGACCGTGTCAGCCAGCTGTTTCGACTGATTCTGACTGAAACTTTTCTGGTCTACATGTTTATGCTGTAAGAATAGCTTTTATAGTGGTTGTCAAACTTACATTGTCTTTGCAGAAAAAACGAAAAACGTACAAACAGAAAGCTCGGCCTTCGCATGATCATCGACATGGAGGGTTTCAGTAGGGATCTCATCCACCCAACCAACATGAAAAACTACCTTAATCTGCTCTCCCTGATTCAAGACACCTTCCCCGATTGTGCGCGAAATATTTTCATTATCAACGCGCCGATGATGATGTCAGCGGTCTACGCCATTGTGAAGCCTGCTCTTGCAAAGCAAACGCAAGAGAAGATTGTCTTCCTCGGAAAAGATTTCAAGCAAAAACTTTGTGAGAAACTTGGTAGAGAAAATGTGTTGGAGCGATGGGGCGGCGACCTGAAGGCTTCCAATGGACTAGAAACTGGTCATTTGCGTATTGGTGGAGTTGTTCCGGAAGATTTATAGTGCGTTTTTTAGTCTTTGTAGGATCCTATGATCTTTTTTCAGCTACAACCCATCGAAAAATACCTACCACGTACCATCAGACAAACTCACTAAAGTCAACGTAACCGCCGGCCGTCGGAAAGAAGTCCAAGTATCCGTCCCACAAGCCGGAGCAAAGCTTCATTGGTTCTGGACCGCCACAAACGACATTGACTTTTACGTTGAAGACAAGACCGGCAACGAAATCTTTCCCCGAATGCGTTTAACCACCGACTATGTTCCAGAATTTGGTCACATTGAAGTAACTTCCGAGGGCGAATATACCGTAGTCTTTGATAATAGCCATGGTCGTGTGTTCAGTAAGGACGTCAAGTATCACGTGTATGTTGAAACCAACCGAGACTGATGCCCTTTTTGACCTTAATAAAACTGCGATATCCCGTGATTATATGTAAATGTGCCAATCAGCGCCATGCGTGGGAGGATCCCATAACCCAGGGGATTTCATTCTCCGGGGAGAATGGCCCCGTTGTCTCGGGATTGATGGATCTTCGACTTGTACTGACCGTCTCTATCCTTGTATTGCTAACACCGGGTTTTCTGTTTCGGGAGCTTCGAATTACCGAAAATAAACAATTTGCACAAAAGTTATTGGTTTTTCCTACCGAAGGCGCCGTGCGGAAACCGCTTAAATTTGGAATTGAAATTCCGTTATCGTCTGCCCACACCGCTTTAGAGTAAGAAGTTTCTTTGAAAACCGGAAAACCATTACCAGTTTTTTAGAATCGCAGTATTTTACGGATCGCCGCTTGAAAGTGAAGCACATTGTGGATTTGAAGTGCAGATATCCCAATCAACATTTGAAATTTCAACGTTATCATCGACAAAAGGTAAGATTTACCTCACTTATACTAAAATCCTTTTAATTATAGATACTACGATTTCTCCTAAAAACGATAAGCTATTTTTGATAGCCAATGATAAAGGGCAGCTCGAAATTTTCGAGGAGTTTATAGAAGTCGATACTGGATGTTCACCCACTTACACCAAATTCAATGAAACACATGAGGTCATTCAAGTAGGAATCGCTTTTCGAAACTTTACTGTCGCTCTAGGGAACTCCCATATCGGTGCCGTGTTGGCTGCGTTTAAACCAAAGGGTAGATTTATTGAAAGAATTGATGATGATTACTGTACATCGGAGAAACAAGAAAACGAGGATAAACTGATAGACAGTAGAACAAGTGATGTTTCAAGGGCACCGTTGTGGGCGTTTATTACGTTTCCTTTATTAGCAATATTAGTGTAAGTTATCTTTTTTTACTGTTTTAGTTAATGAAGATAACTTTTAGAGGCGCTGCTGTTGGTATTACACTTGGTCTGAATGTATTACCTTACGATCTTTTTTACAAAAAGTCAAGTGTCATTCCGTCATTACCAGCAAAAGCTGAGAAAGCGCCGGTGCCGAAGAAGAAGGAAATATCACTTGTAAGCTTAAAACGCAAAGTACTTAAAAATCAGTTGTTTCAATGTTCCAGAACAAATCAACCGTCTTTGAAAACGCTGATGCCCCTCTCAACAATCCTCCCCCACCTCCTGGAGCACCCCAAGACCCTCCACCACCGCCGCCACCACCACCTCCACCTCCCCCACAACAGCAAACATCTTCAGAACCCTCAAAAGACAGCAATCAACCCCGCCATCCAAATCAGATGCCCAGTGATACCAGGCAATCCAGCGAAATCCAACCAAGCAAGGAGAATGTGGCAAAACCCCAACAACAACAAGCTACAGGCACAACAGGTACGACTGAGAATTTGTCGAAGGAACCGCAAGTCAAGCCGACGCAAACCACTTCAAAGGAGCCGGTACACAACTCAAAGAAGCAACCTACAGTGGACGAAAAGAAAGCTCCAAGTGTGATCCCAACTCCTGAGAAGAAGGCAAGTATCCATCAACCCCTATCAACAGCGGCAATATCATCCGCTGCAAAAGCGACAGAAGAAACCAAACAACAAAGGACAGGTGGTGGCACCATCGCTGATGCACCCAGCATGGAAAGCTACCAAGATCCAGAATTGAAAAAGTTATAAATAACCTGATTTTTATTGAACAAATACGATACTTGATGAGTAAACACATGTTTATAGTAAGTCACACAAAAGGTACGTTTTTGTGTGTAAAAGTTAAAAGCCATTAACTTAAGTCAATGAAAAAGTTGTAGCATAAAGAAAGCTACTAAACTACAAATAATAATGTTGGAACCTTCCGAACTACAAGTGTCTGCTTACAAAGTACAAATTCGTCAGTTCGTAAACTTGTACTTGATCGTAAAGTCTGTATACTTTGAACTAATGTAGCTATTATAATTACCGCTTTCCAAAAACGAGGAACTTGCATTAATCATACTTTTTTCTTTCCAAAACTCCAAAAATAACCCCAAACTTGTTGATAGATCGCTTTGTGTGGGCGCACGTGAACTTCAAACGTGCCTACAATTTAGCTTACATTCATCTTTCGAGCAAATCTCAGTTTATCCTTCAAGTAGCTTCCCCCTCTTGCCGGAAATTAAGTTTATCGCCTATTTTAAACCGTCTTATGTGACGCATTTCAACGTGCTTTGTGCCAAATGACCTTCCATCTATCTCTTTTGATTCGGTGACCAATTAATAGTATTTGGCTTTCGTAAACGTAGCAGTGACTCCTTCACGTAACTTCTCTCTATGCGGCTTTAATGAATTAAAGTCTGAAGACTGCCTTAAAATGCCGCCAGTTGCGTAGAAAACGGCGACCCTATGACGCTGCGTGAGCTCAAAAATTAATCTGTCTGGCTCAAAAGTGCAAGCTAAACTACTTTGACACTCGTCGTGGCATTGCTAATGGTGATAAAAGCAATAGCGTTTAAATATTTTATTTTGGGAACAGTGTTGCGTTACCCGGAAATGGCGTATTTTCAATTACATGCAAAAAAAATTTTTAAATAAACGATCATGATACATGTTTCTTATCTGTTAAAACGGTAATTCAAGAAGGTGGTGTTAAGTGCATCTGTTGTGTAATTGGTACTCGGAGCTAAGAATACTTTGACCGAAATACAACCTCGGATGAGACATTGGAACATTTTTAAACGTCGTCTGCTGGGTTCCGCTAGAAACAGCTACAAATTGAAAGCAATGCAATTATTGGAACGAAACAGCCAAGAACGCAGGTTCAAGTTTGTAGTTCACGTTTACTTACTTTTCGTGATAACCTGAAGTAGTTGTACTTGTAAAAAGTTGCATTTGTATTTGAAGGAGAAAACGACAAGTCCCCCTAAAAGTACATTTAGAAAAAAATAACAATAATATTCCGCTTTTCAGTGTGTCCTGTTCAAATTGAATTGTGTATGTGAGTGAGTCATTTTGATGGAGACTGGCGCCTGTTTTACTGTTTCAATGGCCGTACTTCAACATGCAGATGTTGAACGAGAGCTCCACCAAAGCGACGATAACCCTTTTTTGGAGGCTGGCTGGCTGGCGTCAGTTGTCAGCAGCAGTCGCCATCCAACAACAGGACTCCTTTTTTGTTCGGTTTCGGATGTTCTGTTCTATTCTGTTCTCGCAGATGGATGAATAAAGTCCGTGGAACGCGACAACGCCGACGACCTACGAGGGAAACACTTTGAAACGTGTGGGTTCATGTTTTGCAGCCGAGCTCGCCATGGTGTTCCATGAGGGCTGACAACAAACCGGCAGTCCAGACGGATGTTATCGTCGTTGTTCAGGGAAACATTTGAAACATTTTTCCGTTCTGTTTGAATGGCATTTGTTAAGTGAACTAGGAGGACTGCGGAGGATGCCCAAAACGTCAAAAATAGTGCAACTTCCATGTCAATAGAAAATACACATACCAATTTTGGTTCCTTTTTAGCTGAAAGCAATGCAATTATCTAAATGCATATATGTATTCACAAAACGCATAAACGGTCAATTCGAAAGCAGTAAGTAGAATGCAAAAAATAAACTTGATAATACTGTCATTGATGCATTTCCGGCTTTTTGGAGTTGCAATAAAAAAGCCATTTTTGAAAGCAATTGTTACGGGTGCAATGTCCTCCAAAAAATGACTATGGTCACTCAGATATGCATGAATGTGTACTTTCAGGACCCTACTGGTCGTTGTATCATTGTTTTTTGCCGTTTCCAATGGTCAGAGATCTGTACGTTGCCAAACCTTCTTACAATGGTATCCTAGGAGCAAAACTAAACTCCATAGCTTGTTCATGTTGCTTTTCGACCTCTATCGATCTATTTTTACATCCGCTTTTTATTGCCACAACATCGAATATCAGATTTGTATACCAAATAACCAGATTCCACTTGTTTTTATACGATTAATAGTGTTTTGATGGACCAAAAAGTGTAAACTACACTTACTGAATTACTGTACATTAAAGGGGAAATAGAATTAGCCTTTTTTTCAAATTGCATTTTTCAAGGTTTTATTTTTGTGATACCCATTTTATTCAAAAAGTTATTATAGTTAGTCTAGACATGCACATGCACTAAATTGCACATTTGTTATTGTTGTTTAATCACTTGTAAAAGTGCAGGGCAAATTTATGCCTGGCAAAAACAGGCATCTTTAAGAAGTCATGACACTTGCAAAGCGCCTCATATAGACGACTTGTCTGTTGTATGCATTATATTCCTGGAAACGTCCCCCGAGGTCATCAAGTTCAGGCCGGACCATTAAGACTACTGTCTATTTTCGTTCCTCATTCATTTTATGCGTAAGTCCATACGGTTTTCTTTTGTTATGAGTTAGACAGATGAAGAAACAGTCACTTTTTGGATGACATGCAAAGGCTATTGCAATTATCTTTGCGTTTTTTTGATGCAAAAGTTCGGTTTTTTGCTCTTTGATACACTGACATGGCACTTTATGAAAGTGTCATTTTTGAGGAAATAAGTATGTAGTATTAGTAACAACATAGTTCTGCAACAAAAATTTGTACATATGTCTAAAATAAAATACACATTACGGTAATGTAAAAAGAAAAAGTTAATTTAATGCGTCCCTCCCACTACGCGCTGTCACACTCCCTCTGGAAAAATGTCGTGTAGTATGAGTAAAAACCCCCTAGAATTGCAAATCTGAGTAAAAACAGGACAACGCAATATGTGCGGCACAAGTTCTCGGTAAAAACGACAACATTTTTTCTGCTCCTTTCCGCATTCTTCAGCTAACGCAATATATTCCTAAGGGCACAATAAAGTTACAGTAACAGCAAAAAAACGATGGAATAAGTTACTAAAAGTGCAGATGTTTTTTGTTGTTTCTGACTGGGTAATGGCAAAAATATTGTATGACAAAACACGTTTCAGTGTTCTCAATTGCAATGTTCTGATTCTGCGTGCCATTTTGGTTGTGCTTTTCAATTAAAAATGTATTAATTTGTTACGTGAAAAACACTTTATGAATTCTCAAGAAAAGAAACCACTTGATGCGTTTTTATTTCATTTTGTCGTATAATAGCATTGAAACATGGGTGGCTTACAACGGCTAAGCTAAGCCGAGTATGTATGTTTTGAAAAGGACGCAAACACTTAGCACCACACCCGGAAGCTGTTGGAGGTCGCATGCATCCGACCAACTCCCACGGCATTCATCCCCAACCAGCGTTGGCACCTTTTAATATGCACAACTTTTGTTTCACAGCAACTTTTTTGCAAATGTATTTTTAAATCTTTGAGAGCGAATATTACATTCAAGTGTGACGACAACTTATAATAGATGCATAGTGGTTTAGATTTCCTTTTTTTCTGTTTTATATTACAACAACTAGAAAGTACAAATTAAATCAGTCGAATTCCCTTGAGGCCATTTGTATCAATTTATAGTCTGCTCAATGTTGATACTATGTAGTGTAACGTGTTGCGCATAAGTCTCAGATAAAAAGTAGCCGGGTTGTGCTTCAAATTGGGGGTTAGAGTAGAGAACACTCATTTAAAATAAGGCGCAAAAGGGCAGGTTTACTCGAGAACCATTTTTTTGATGACGCGAGACAGACACTGGAACAAAGTGATCTTTCATCAATGTGAATTGGAAGTTTAAGGTCTGATAATAGAACATCATACTTACGCATGACAGTTAAAGTTAAATTAAACTTGGACTTCCTTTGAAAAGAGTTGTGTGTTTATTTATGTTATTTTTCAGACGTCACTCTTTGAAAGTTAGTTTGTCGCAGTCATATTTTCTCCTGCCAGCAATGTTACTTCCATGTTGTTTATGTTTCAAATTGTCAAAACTGTCCCATCTGCCTGTCAACTCTGTTATGACCCGAAGTGCACGTGTTGTTCCCGACCCGGCAAAGGTTGTTACTGTTTGTCAATGGAAGGCCCACCAAGCCCAAAATTGTTCTGTTTTGCCTACCCGATTCTTTGACGATGTCATCGTTGTTTCCATATTTTTCAGTTTCAGTCGTTGGCCTTAGGCTTCATGCGTCGGCGCCCGTTTCCTCTCGTGTTTCATACTGTTATTTTTTAGAGAGAGTTTTGTCCTCGTCCTTGTCTCCGCTAATCTCCCCCCTCGCTCGCAACTCTTATATAATTTTTTTGTTTGGGGCTGTTTTCCGGGACCCTCGGCTTGATGCGTCGTGTTTTGTGATGTTTGTGTCGGAGAAACATCCGAATTCGGAAAGCAACTGAGTGCCACAGGGACATCAGGAGTCCTTTTTTGTGTTATTCTTTCAAATGAAAAACAAAAATACCACAACTTCGGCGGCCTTAACGATGTACATAGATCGTTTTTGTTTTGGGTCGACCACTAAGTTACCCTAAAATCGCCGCCCATCTATTTTTGCTACAGTAAGAAAAACAAACATGATCTTTTTCCACACGTCGACGCACTTTTTAGCAACACGTTTTTGTTTCCCTAACGAACGTAAAACTGCATTTTTACAGCGTACATACACATCGTTGAAACGAGAGGGTTTCGCCCTTTTGTCAATGCCCTCGAATCTTTGCGTAACAAAAACATTCTTAGTTTGTTTTTCTCAAATGTTGCCTGACTGATGTTCCTCTTGTTTGGTTTCACGTTATTTCTCATCGGTTTTTGGATAGTTCTGTTCGAAATCTAATCATGCTTGCGTGTGTCCCCCACCCTGCATGCATATACGTGTAAACGCAAAGTCACAACCGCCTGAATGTACATAGCCGGGGGAGCGCCAATAGGCTCAAAGTAACCAAAAATTGTTTCAAGCGTGTTTCTGACTGTTGCCAAAACGTGTGTATTTGTTTTGTCTCTGTTCGCTTCGCTCTCCCGACTGGACTGCCTGACACGTTTTTTGTGCTTTTGATTTTTATCTCCTGATTTGCTGGTTTCGGGCGTCATTTTACACTTCCCCGTTTTCGATTTCAATTGGCTTTCAGAAAATGGCATAAGGATTACGGTAGGATGTAATAATTTCGAAACACAATGTCATGTACTAATTTTGGATTCTACAATTTACTTGTTTGTCGCCACCCCTCAAAATACTTGCAATAACCACCATACATTGCAATATAATAGTGTGTGGGCCGCTATCGCAAGGCTTGCAGCTCACGGCAGCTTTCCCACCGATTATACTTCTGTTTCTGTTTCAAATTGTTTCCACAAAGAGGTGATAACGCGCCGTTCTAAAATAAACCGCTAACCGCCAAGGGCATGTGCTCTGCAACACGGAGATTAAAAGCTTTTCCTGCCTGCCCTTTTTGCATATAATACACCGACTCATAAGGCCGATTGACCTGTGTACTGTAGGCCTAAAACCACTGCAGGCACGGCCATACGGTGTTGGCTTCATCCCGCTTAGTCCCCTGAGGGCATTAGCCCCGGATTAGCGATGGTTGTTTTTGGATGTTTTTTCACTACAGAGTTAGATGAATCGGTCTGAAAAGTGCGCAAAGAGGGCATGAATATTCATACTTCAATTTCGGACGTACCACCGAAAGGGCTTTACAAAAATGAAAACGACGGATTTGCCTTCTGGCATCGTCAATCATCTTGTGAAAACGTCTGCGCAGCATGAGACATCTGCCCTTTTCGGAGTTTCATCTCACTTTTGAATTGAATCCATGTAGACGTTTTGTTTTATTGCCCTTTCTGGCTTAAACTTTAACTTTGCCTTTGCTTTTGCCTTTGTGTGATAAACATAGAATGTGGGGTGCATGGGCGCCAGGATAATTCGGCGTGAAGGAAGTGAATGCTATCAGTTAAAGGGTCGACGGTCGTTCGGCGTGCTTGCCAAGAGTCGCAAACACAATGTTTAGGGTTTTCTCCAGGCGTAGCTAGTCATAACATAGATACGTTCTGTGATTTCGGAAAGGGGCAGCGAAAGTGTCGAACAACTTATCGTTTTCATCATCTTATCAGTAGTCAAATAGTCAGATTTGAATGAAACACGGCGAGCAACATGACTTTTTCCGTCTGTCTAGCCGAAAGTGCAGGTGGCCTGACATGCTTTATGCTAACATGGTTGGAATTATATAGAACCCCTTATAAAAGTTATAGAATGCTTAACTTGGGTATAGTCTAAATGCGTTTTATGCTTTTTTGATTAATGTGCATGAATCAAACGAGTTTGGGAACACCCACGCACTTGCGAATTGGTACTGTACCTAAATTTTATGGATCATGTCATATCAGACGGCATGGAAATAGCGCAATTGCACTTTTTGTGTATTTCCCTCAGCACGCTGTTTGCGGAATCTATGAGTCAGGGAGCGTCGCAACCAAAATCCAGACTCGTTCGCCTTGACCATTTCATCGTCAGTGATGACGTAGCTAGCGTCCACTGGTTCCCCGCAGGCTGTGGACTCCAGCTGGTCCACCCGCCTGCGCAAATCAAAGCAACAAAAAAGGCCTGTCTACCCTACCGTGTCTGCGCGCACTTCTCAACGCTGTTTCTTTACTTTTATTTTTTATTTCTGCACACAAAACAATCGACGACTTCGCGGAATCGCCAGCGGGCAAGCGTCCGAGACGACGCACTTTGCGTCCTGGTTGAACTAGTTTCATGCTGTTGCACCACCATTCTTTTTCGCTGACGATGTCTCGGATACGACAAAGCTTGATGAGAATGTTTTTCCTTCTACCTACAGCAAATAGAGCCATCTGCGTGTGTGATGGTCGGAGCGTTGTCGTCGTCGGTCGTCGGAGACTGTGTGACGAAAGCTCGTGTCGTGTTTATTTTTCGAAACTGGACAGAGGCGAAGCCCTTCCTAAAGTACGCAAGCCTTCGAAGTCTGTCTTCACAGGCCCTCCCAACCTACCTTACGATCCCCCAAGAGTAAAAAAGCGCAGACGCAAAGGACAGAACAAAAAACCGAACAACGAGAAAAATGATTATTTATTTTTCGCGACCGACGAATTTGCCGTTGCCGCCCGCACGCTTAGTTTCATTTTAATGTTTGTTTGGGAGGCCTCTTCACGATTGCCATCACAGTCGTCAGAGACGCTGGACTGTTGATTTTTAGGGGCAGTTTGTGGGCTTGCTTTTTCATATTTGTGTATGTTTTTCAAAAAAAGCGCTTTCACGTTTGCACTTTGCTTGATCGAAAAGCTCTGGGATTGTGCATTCGAATGCTTTTTCACCTGCTTCTGCATTTGATCGCTACCATGTTTGGTGGCGATGGCAAGTTGGAAGGAAAAGAGCCCATTTGCAACAAAGTTGCCGCAAAGTACGATCTCTGAGCAACAGGAGGATTAATGCTGGTCTTACCATAAGACTTTCAAATTGTACAATACAACAAAGATAGCTTCTCGTCCATCTTCTCCAGCCGAGGCCAAACTTCCGTGTTTTCTAATTTGTGTCACCCGAAACTGTTCAAATACGAGTTACGTCATCGATTGGTTGGTTCAGCTTTCCATAAACTTTTTTATCGCCCTAAAGTTCCTTCCATTTCAATTTTCTTCATGGTTTTGCTCATGCCAAACCAACTTCGCTCTGGGGCACCCCGCGTTCCCCGAATAGCCAAAAAAACGACTGCCTTCTATGGCCTCTCTCACAGGGCAAAGCCATTTTTTGCCCGTTTTCATCCCCCAGCTCTGCCCTGACGCGTTTGAACTTTAAAAGGACACCGTCCTCTAAGTCTGTGTGGTATGTTGCTTGAGAGGCTTCTACAGAGGGCACAAAAAACAAAAAGCAGAAGCAGAAACTCGAGATATCCTGAGGCATGCATGGGGGGCCTCCTGTCTCCTTCCGTTAGCCGTGCCTATGTTAAGGAAAACGAAGTGCAGTGTGCAGGCAATCAGCCAAATAAGTAAGGACAAAATATATCCACATGTTCATATCCTTTGAACTACGGTCTTACCCCACAGAGGGCCCCAAGCGGATTATTGCTGAAAAGGGCGCGCGACAACTGAACTTCCGGCGGGCTACAAAGTGTTTTCTGAGAGTACTGTGCTTTCTGTGTGTTGCGCATTTACGCTTATTCCTTATAGTTAAGACGGAAGCAACAACCAGTTACACCTGACTGAGCCCAATGGGCCGGGGGGCTACCCGAGTTTTTGTTGTCTAGCTGATTTTCAGCGGAAAAAGTGCATATATTTTGACAAACTCTTGTATGCGCCTCCACCGAATCCGACGACGCTGCTTTTCCTCGTCGTCGATCGTGTTTGTTGACTCTTATATTTTTTATGCTTTCTCAATATTTTTTTTCAATGGACAAGTCGTCGAAGTGCGCGAGCCCTCTATCCCTCCGCATATTCAACTTATCGGTATTGGTATTTTTTTGCTCGTTCGTCGACGATGTTCTTCTTATCGTCAGCGCAAGGGATGGATATTTGTATGTTGTTCATCTGAGCATGGAAACTTCGCTTCAAGTTTAGCCATCGTCTTTGTCATCCGTCGACGGACTCGACGCAAAACCGGGTGTTTCCGGATTGTTGTGTGTGTTTTTTTCTTTTCGGAAGTGCGACTGGACTTTCAACGGTGCGCAAACAATAATTATGCATTCGAGACTCAATGCAACATTTCCCGAGTTGACAAAATGACGATCACTTCCAGACAGCTGCAGGCAGCAGACTGATGTGAGGGGGAGGACGACATCATGCGCAACGATGCGCGCAGTTTCCTCGAGACTGTCACAGTTATGCGTTTGGAGCGTGTGTTGCGCGGTGTTGTTGTTGTTTCTTCGCCGGAAGGTGCAACTGATGCAACTCTGAGTAGTTGGAAGCGTTCATGCGGCATTTTGTATTTGAATTTTGAGATTGGCGCCAGTCAGGCAAAGTCGCGTCGAGACCAACATTGCCTGTCTCGACGCTTTTCCGCACTGCAAGTTGTTGTATTTATTTTTTGTCAATAGGTTTCAATTTGTTTCACGTCCCCTGCCAAACCGTGTTGCCAGTTGGTTACGTGTGTGACACACGCAACTCGAGACCCCTCTGTATGTGTCGCATGTTTAGTTAGTCGTCCTTTTTGCGCACTTGTAGTTGTTGCTGCCAGTTTGTTCACCACTATAAAAACATTCACATTACACACACAAGCATTCCTTCCCGTCTGCATTTATATGGTTTGCTACTTCTTTTTTTTTTCTTTTCTTATTTCGTCCCACACGAGACCCGGTCGAACGCCGGCAGCAACACACGCGACAACTGCCTCAGGCATTTTTCTATCTATGTTCTCTTTTCTTTTCGGTTTCTCTCTCGTTTTTCAAACGTAAAGCGGCGCGTCGGTCGCCGTCCATACACGTCGAACGTGTCCGCCAAGAGGGCTGTTGTCGTCCTCACATTGTGCTTATTTTTCACTTTGGCGACAGACGACGACAGACAAGCCTGTCGCCGCCAGCAGTTTTTTCCCCTCGCTTCTTTCGCTCCCCCAACGGATGTATGTAGCCTGAGGGGCGGAGACGGTTGTTGCAGTATGGTTTCCTTGCGCATACAGCCACTTCCGAACACGAATGCGCCTTTGAGGGGAATCGTGCGAACGAACGAACACATGAAAAGCAAGCAACAAAAAAATAAGTACGCCTAAAGTATGAACCAAAATGTTTCTGCGTGTTTCTTTTTCGCTTGAGGCAGACGTGTGCCGTCGCCTAGCTAGTCGCCTCTAAACAAGAAACAGCGAGTCAAAAATATTCGAAAAAAGCAAAAGCAAGCGACCACGCCCTCCGAGAGTTTGGCCAAAAAATTGTGACATCTTTGATGGCACATACATTTAGATAAACGTGGAAGTAGTTTCACCCCGCCCGTGTCCTATCATTAGATGCCGTATCGGTCTTTGCCTTTTCAGCACCCAATTGTAATTATATGTTGTGTGCTTTTGCACGTTTACATAAATTATGCAAATAGGTTTCATAAAATTGTGTCGATCAAAAACCCATCTTCCGTGAACGTGACTTTTATTGTGTTTCCATGTGCTAATTTGTTATCTTGTTATGTTGTTGTCATCGAGGAACTTATTATGTTGATTTCTGTTCTAATTGCGACCTTTTCAGTCGGCCAACACACACATTGAAACCAGATGGAACTCCGCTCCATTTCATGCTAATGTAAAGTTGTGACTCTTTTGATCAAACTTGTCACTGAAGTCGCTATTCATACAATTATCATCATATTTAACCCCATTGCATGTTTCACCTTGCCCTTTCCCGTAAGCCAGAAAGGCAATTGTGCCTAAATTGTCCCACTTTTCTCCCTTTTTTTCCCACGCACTAGGGCGCCCTATAGACCAGGGTGGCCAGAAGCTTACCGTAACCCGGTTCCCCATTCTCTTCATCAACGGCACGCGTTTTTTTAGTATGTAGCCGTACTTCTACGGCTGCTTTGCATTCACTATGTTTTTAATCATATGGTACTTTGTGTGAATGTGTGTGAACGTTGCTTCTTTTTAATGGTCTCGTTCTTTTTTGTCAAATGCCGCGCCACACACACGCTCCACACGCTTTTCAATTGAAACTTGTGTGGTTTTTATTCACACTTTTTATGTTCTTAGCTCTACGCTTTTTTGTAGCATGATCCCGCCTATAGCCTGTGGCTCGAAACCGCTTTAGCGTGCAAAAAATAACGAATAACGTAGTGAAAAGAAACACCAAAAACATTAGAGGGCCGACGACGACCGTCGTGTTTGCCCTTCTTTAAACCTCGCTGCACTTGGCACTTGCCACAGCTTGTCGTCGACGTCCAGAGGAGAAGTTTTTCGAGAGTAGTTCTTCCTCTTCCCTCCAGGGCGACTGACAACCACGAACTGAATAAAGAGGAGAGCGAAAAAAAAACGCTACCCCGGGACGACGTACTTTGTCGTCAACCGCTATCGTCGCGAACGACGAGTATACTTGCTTTTCGGTTTGTTTAGCGCCCAGTTTTTTGCGTGTGTTTTTGTGTCCGGCGGAGGGAGCTCTGCAAGCTCTCCATCTCCACGAACGAAGAATCCAGCCATCGACGGACGGCGTGGAGCGTACTTTTGACGCACTTTGTCTACACAGCCGACTCGCATCAGTGATGGAAGTGGTTTTGCCTCGATGTCGTCGTCTGACGCTTGCTTTTGAACCGATTTTTACCATCCAAAATGACGAAAATACGATAGGGAATTAAAAAAAGTGGAAGAAGCAGTTAAACTGGAACTTGAAAAATTTGAACTTTCGTAAGGGGATCAATTCTGCACTTTTGAGACCTACAGTACCTCATTTTTGATATTTTCATCCATTGAAAGCCGCTTTACACACCTATAAGCAGGGCAGTACCTGTTGCAATGTTTTTATTACGTCCTCAAATCTACTTTCTACGTTTACTGACAATTGCGCTGTTTGCACTTCATACATAAACCGCAGCTCTTGAAACGAAGCCCTTCAAATTCCCATTCGTTAACGAGTTTGATTCTTCATAAGTTATAACTACCAACATTCTAAATCGCGTTGATCATCATTGTAACCCCTCGAAAGAGTCGCACGTGGGCATATCGCCCGATGACGACGTTGATCAATCGCTTTCGGCGCATTGGCTCCCGTCTGACAACTTTTTCTTTGTCTAGAAACATATGCACATGACCATTAATAGTGCATCCATTCAGGATTTCCGATTTTTACCCCGAAACATACTTGATTCGCTTAACTGCACCTGTCTGTCCTGAAAGAGGGCGGAGCTGAGAAGGCTCGCGCATCACAACGACTCCCGATAAACCTAAAACCTACCCCCAAAATATTATCGCCGTGACGTGGTGCTATTGCTTTCACAACACCGTCGTCGGTACTCCCTTCCTGTATCAATTTGCTTTGCCTTGCGTCAACACCGTCGGAGGCATGAAACAACACCGTAATCCTGCCTGCGCGTGTGTCTGCCCTTTTGGCGCCGGTCGTCCGACGCTCGAATCTCTCAGACGACACTGTTTTGCTTTGCTCTACTTTTCGGGGTGGCAGCCCTGAGGAAGTAAACCATGGAAAAAGAAACAAATAAAGGGCTGTCTATTGTTGCTTCTGCGCAGATACACGGAAAGTGCCTCCGGGCATGTGTACTTTTTGGGAAGCCGCGTCGCGAGGATGTGAGCACACGCGTATGGATAACGGTGGCTGTGAGAAAACAAAAAAGTAGGTGTATCGTATATTTTGAGTGTTTTCTGAGCCTTGTTTGGAAATATTTGTTGTTGGCTACAGTGTTTCATACTGTAGCTTGAAAAGGGCAAAACAACATAAGTGTTTTTGGATGCCGTTTGAAAACGTGCTGTACTTTTATGTTTTTGAGTAGAATTTACACTTTTTGACCAAAACAAACGTTCAAAAAGTGTTTCAAAATGCAACCCTTTTTTATTCTTTCTTCATCCAGCCTGTTTTTTTTTCGATCTATCCTGATCCAATCCTATTTGGATTGTCAACGTCCTTATTTCTTTTTTGTTACTTCCATCAGTTTGCGTGATTTCGCACTCAAAAAAGCCATAGGCATGCATTCACGAACACAAAAAAAGAAACACCATGCAACATAACTTGTCTTCTTCCTCCTCGGAATCCATGGAAAATCCCCCCAGCCCCGATCCAGACCGACTTGGCGCCGCATCCGATCCACAACCGCCTCAGGGCCTGTTGTGTATGTGTTTCTCTGTAGCCTGCCTCATGAATTGTGTACTTTTTTTACGCTAGCCATCAGGCTGCGCAAGTTGATTTGCTATTGTGTCTGTGGTCGCCCTGATTACCCCCGCTCGGTCGGTCATCCGTTCGTTCGCCCCATCCGACTGACCATTCCCCTTCTTCCCCAAAAAAGGACTACGCACTATAATATCGCCTCAGGCAGTTGTCGGATATGTGTCACCAGATGTGTGTGAGTGTGTACCACCTGACCACATCTCCACACATCTTTTGGATGTACTTTGCGACGTTTTTTTCAATCGCCTTTCATCCTATTTTTTGTCGGTTTTATTTCGAAATTTGTGTGTTTGTTTTTTCGGCTGATTTTTGCGACCTCGAGGCTGGTACCTCCGCGCACCACGATCGCCAGAAGGCAGACGTTTTTCGCCGCAATCGCGCGCGAAATGTCCTTTTTTGAACCATTATAAAAAAGGGTATTTCCTTACAAGGGCTCTAAAAGGACGGAATACAACCTGGGAATCTGAAACCGCAGCTAACACCTTTAATTTTTCGGTTTTCTCTTTGTTGATTGCAAAAAGTTTCTTTTTCGACACTTCTGTTTGTTTGTGTTGCTGGATGTAATCCAAAACAGTTTGACAGATTCATCATGTTTCACTTTGTCCCCCCTCCGGCTGACCCGAGCTGGAGAAAAAGTTCATGTGCACTAACCCGTCGTCATTGGATCCGAATCCACCAAGCCCATGGATGGCGGGATTCGATAAACTTTTATCGCCTGCCTTTTTCCTTCCGTCTTCCATGTGTGATCGCATCTGCCGTTTTGTGTGTCGTCCGAGTGCACGACAACGACTTATTTTCATTCTTCTTCCGATTCGGTTTACACTGCCGTATTTACTTCATTGTTTCATTTTCGTATCACCCGCCTTTCCCGGTTGGGTTCTTCTTCCTGCATCTATCCATCGCCCATCCTGGGGGTTGTGGGTATTTTGAAACACATTCCTGCTTTTTAAATTCAACCGGCTGTCGTTTGACTTCGGAAACAAATCACGGACGACTTTGACCGTGTATGTAATGCGTTGAATGACATGGCTTTTCCCCCAAAAAGGAAAAAAAAGTTTGATCTACCGACCCCCGCTTGCCCTTTGGCATCATGCGTACCTATTCGTTGCATCAAAACTCACATCGACGACGACGCCGACGACTAAACCCTCGGACCCACCTGTACTTCTCCCCCGTTACGCCCTTTTTATTCCCAGTATTGGCCTGGGCCGACTGTAGGTATGGAAAGTGCATCTTGTTTCCGCCTTTTTTTCACGTCTGTGTGAGTCGTGTTTTCTGTCGGTCGAGAGTATGGAAGGGGTTATTTTCGCTCATATGTATTTGACAACATTCCGAAACACGCTATTGTCACAAAACTTGTCAAATAACGCCGCGCCGGTCGCGGTGGTGGCGCACCGCTCTCGACTCAGACGAAATCTCGAACAAGTCTTTATTCAAAAAGCAAAAAACACGCATCACGTGTGTGCGTACGTGTATACTATTTTTGCGACATGTTTAACAGAGTGTTAAGAACAACAGGCGGAGTCTGCAACTGTTAAGCTTCGGGTGACTTAGCCCTCCCGAGGATGC
This sequence comes from Panagrellus sp. LJ2284, assembly GCA_024447225.1. Lineage (NCBI taxonomy): Eukaryota > Metazoa > Nematoda > Chromadorea > Rhabditida > Panagrolaimidae > Panagrellus > Panagrellus sp. LJ2284. The sequence continues at coordinate 98,464 of JAMRYC010000014.1, read as the reverse complement.
AGATAGTGAACTCCTTGCCCCGCCCCTCTCCCTTGTGGTAGTCGCCTGAGGTCCTTGCCAGCCATGTTTACACGCATACATGTTTCAAAAAATTGCTTTGATGTGTTTGCAACAACAACTTTGATAACAACCGTGGAAAACAAGCACTTTCAAAATTATGTTGTTTTTCCGTCCTCATGATTTTCAGACAACAGAAGAGCCAGAGATCCGCAGCTGCAACTGCGTGCGCCGCGTGTGTTTTTTTTAAACCTGGCGCGCTTTTTTTTATTCCGTGCACTTTTCGTGTCGCTATTTCGCGTGGCTGCGCCCCGTCTAGCCTAAAAAAGTTTGTTTTTCCATGCTCCTCCCCTTCTCGCGTGATTTTGATACTTTGATCTGATTCGAGGAGCTTTTTTTGTACGTCACTACGATTTTTTGATACATTGTCCGCCTTTGATTTTACATTTTTGACCTTTCGCGCTTCGTTGTTTTTCTTTTTTGTGTCTTTTTTCAACTTTTTATTTCGAGTTTTTCAGCACTTTTGGCGCTAATCAAACCCCAGCCGTCATCATTCAGCTCCCGTCGTATCAGACTTCAATGACGACGATGGAAGATTCGATGCCGCCGCTCCTAGCCTCGCCGTGCCCTTCTTCATCGCCTCCGGCCTCGAGCAATCAAAACCCACAAAGTGCTGCTGTTTCTGCCGCCGCGACCGCCCTGTCCATGTCGCCATCCGAGGTTGAAGCCATGCTGGCTTCTGCCGTCAGTGCTGCCAACAATGGCGAAGATGTCTCACCACCGCCGGCATTGAGCGAAGCCGCGACCACCAGTTTGCTCGCGAATCTTGCCGGCAGTGCTGTCGCTGGCTCCAGTGGCAGCGTCGATGGATTGGATAAGGAAGAACGGCCATGCCTCAGCTACAAGGACCTGATCATCGAGGCGATAGAAAGCAGTGCTGAGAAGAGATTGAAATTGAGCGAGATTTACCAGGTTAGTTTTTTGTTTATTTTTTTATAAAAGTTTTGATGTGATTGCTCATATTTCCACCCACATAGTCCTCCAGAAAACTTGCTCAATCTTATGTTGTTAGTTGTCTTTAGCACCGATGAATCACAGGTTTTGCTCATCGCCGAACTTACTATGTGACAAACTCTGACTCACCCGGATTTAACTGCAAAAAGACCTTTTACTTTCCCTGATCTTCAATCTTGTTTTGATGCAACCTTTGTCCAGGCACCGTTCAAAAATTTAGGCCATCGTCATTCCGTGTATACTGTTTTTGTTATCAGTAAGCTGTCCCCTGATACCTTCAGGCTCGCCCTAGCCGAACCCGACCACATAGGGACTACGTAACGTATACCAACCACCATCCCCCAATAGGCTCGGGCCAGCTAAGACCGGAATTCCTTCCTGTTGCAAGACAAGACACATGTACTTTCCTACTATCTTCACCGTTTCACTGATAAGACGCCTGCCTCGCCGCCGCCTGTGTTTTTGTTGTTACTGGCGCCATTGGCCCTGAAACAAAACTTGTATCGTGGTCCATCGGCCCTTTTTTATTCATGGCGCGAGATTTTTTTCGCTCCTTCCTTTCCTTTCTTTACTTATCAGCAAAAGTTTGATGCCAGCCAGACGTTTTGCCTTGAAGATGAAAGGAATCTTTTTTACCTGCACCTGGCGTCCTCACTCTGTGTCGTCTGTCTATCTATGCATACATCACCGGTATCAGACATCAGACAATCATCGAGGTCCCCCTCCAGTCAACTTTTTTAAGCCTGCCCACAAAAGTTGTTGTATAACCGTATCGAAACAACACACTGGTTGAAACAATTGTACGATTACGTCAGGGGATCATCATACAGACACCGGCCACGACTTTTAGGGCACGAATGCTCTTTGTAGATGATACTTCATTTAGTTAGACAGGGTAGGGGTTTACCAAAAAAGTGCATAGATGCACTTTGATTGATGAATTTGCGGAAGTCATTATGGTAGCACTGATCACAATCTACCTTTTTTCGCCATTTTTTGATTTGACGATCTTTGCAACAGTGTGTCCTTCCGGATATCCATTCCGTCTGGCCGTTCTTCATCAATCTTGTTACATCCGTTCAGACAGACCGTGTTATTGTTTTCCCAGTATGCCGCAGGAAGACGCTTTTTACCGATGACAGTTGCTTTTTCTCCCACCGCCACGCAACTAGGCTGCAACAAAAATCTTGGCACCGATTCCGACTCGACTTTTTGAAAGCACTTGCTCTTGGCACTAGTTGAAAGTACGTCCACGTGCTTGTATCCGGAAAATGCTTGGCTGCCGGCCGCTGCTAGTGGCGACATACGTCTGTTAGTTGCTTTTCCGGATGAACCAGTTGACTTTTGCCCAAACAAAACCAAACTACGCCAGTTTGAATTGAAGCCGGCAAAAACGGGGGGATTTTCAAAGCAAGCTTCTGTGGGACCGCCAAAAGCATGACATGGTTAGTTTTGAGTCTTTTTTCGTGGCTTTGTCATCATCATCATCATCGGCAGCCCCGAAAAAAGCAGCTGTCGACACAAAGAGTTTGCGGAAGGGCAATCCACGTACGACTGGAGGGAAAACAATTGTCACGGCTCAAGAATGTTGCGTTTTTTTAAACTGCATAGAGGATGCAATTTCCGAGGGACTTATAAAAACGACTTAATTATCTGTCTACATCACAAAAAGAAAGCAATAAATTACCCTTTTTCAACTTTGTAAACTTTTGCAGGTCATCCGAATTTTGCATCCGTACTACCGTAAACGCGCAGATCAGTGGGGCTGGCAGAACTCGATTCGGCATAACCTCAGTTTGCATGATTGCTTTGTGAAGTTGCCGTTGAAACAGACTTCCGCTTCCGGTGTTGTCGGTAAGTTACTTTACTTTTACTTTGCTTTCATTTCGACCTTTCAAAACATAAATTCAACTTTTAATGGGTTATTTGTCGCAACTTTTTTCCAATTACCGCAAATGCCATTCATTCAAAATCCTTTTCGAGTACAAAATGATGTGACAACGCTGACCAGTCAGCCGGGCTGTCGACAAAAAAGGAGGGCAATTTGATCGACCTGATTTTTTACGCACTTGCGGAAATGCGCGATTCTGACTTTAAAAAAAGTGCAGCCACACTTTACACACGTAGACATGTTTGTAATGGTGCGTCTGATGCGACAATGTGTATCCGCCCTGTCGACGGATAGCGATGCTTTTGTTCGGAGACTGTCACAGTCGTCGCAGCACATGCACTTGTTTTGGTGTTATTGCGGTGCCATGCTACGATCGACCCGGATCGCCCCCGAGACGAACTATTATGTGAATCCGACACGAAAAAACATCGAGGTCGTTGACGGTCAAACTTTACATAGAAGCTCAAAGCAATTGCATCTAAGATTTTTGTGAAGAAAAGCACTTTCGAAAGTAAAGTACAAATAAAGTATTTTTGATGTATTTGTGTGCACATGCGCTTGAATAGAAAAGGGGTTTCCATATTTTTGGTGGCATAAAAATTCAAAGCGATTAAAAAAGTTTCTTTTTATTGCTCTGTGACATGTCAAGCGACGTGTATGCTAATCCCCTACGTATTACGGGTGCCCTTTTTCGTAATACGTTTATTTTTGAAACACAATGCGATAGCTTTGGGGCGATAGTACAAAGTAGAGGTGCATTCATTTGCAATTAAATGACTGACGGGATTAGCCTAGAATAACGAAGGGAAAGGGAAATCCATGCAAAAGGGAAATACCGCAAAATCTAAATGCATCTTTTAATTTGGAAGGTCTTTGATTTTGCAAAGAACATGTTAATAAATGAATCCTTTTTTGCAGGCCACTTTTGGACCGTCGTACGGGATCGTGAAGACAAGCAGAGCTCCAGCAGACGACGCAATCGCAACAGCAATAAGGCTTCCAGAACCAATGGCCGCGATGGTCTTGTGCATTCAAATTCAGCCACATCCATGTCCACAAAGATCAAGGATCGTCAAAGCGTCAGCAGTGATAGCGGTGTAATGTCGGATGAATCGCAAGCTAGCAGTCCTGCCGCCTTGTTGATGGATTCTCCACGCAAGGATTCGACTATTGTTGGTGCTTCTCCGTTGAGTACACTTGCCCAGTTTCAACGATCGAATAGCCTCGGTGGTCTGGATAACAGTATGCTGCAACGTTTCGCACTGAATGCCCTGCTTGAAAATGCGAATTCCAATCCCTTGACAGCAGCCTTGGCCGCCGCTACCAGCCCGCCTGTGTCTGTGTCTTCCAACCTTCTGGAATCCCCTATCGCCGCCGAGATCCGTCGGTTGCAGCTTCAACTGTACCTCCAGCAACAGCAACAACAGCAGCAGCCTCAGCAACTTCTGCAACAGCTCCTCGAAGCCCAGCATCAACAACAGCAGGCTGCCGTGGCTGCTGCCGCCGCCGCTTCGGCCGTGCCTTCATTGTTGTCGCAGTTGTTGCTCGGTCTGAAGACCAAGGATGTCGCCCCCGTGCAGCAGATCCCAGTCTCCTCGCCTCCAGTCTCCACGACCCTGGATCTGTTGAGCATGCTCCAAGGTGGCCTCTCAACCCAGGCGCCCAACGCCCCTCCACCGGCCTCGCCCCCGCAGACCGTCGCCGAACCCGCGACCCCTGGCGCCGGCATCGATCTCGCGAGATTGCTGTCCACAATGGCCAACGCCTCCACCCATCAACTCCAATCCCCACCAACTTCCTCCTCCGGTCTGAACCCCCTCCTGGAGCAACAGATCCTCGCTTTTTCCAACCAATCTCCACCGGCATCGTCAAAAGACAACCTCTGCGTCATGTAGGGCCCTAAAAGTTCTTATATTAGATGCCTTCCCAATCCCGGTTGAACTAGTTTTTCATTCTGCATCCACTTTTTGAATGCACCTGATAAAAGAGCTTTCTTTCTATTTTTGACAAACTATTTTTGATTATAAAAGGCCGAGTATTTGTTAAACCTGTTGTAGCATGAAATCCGGGATCTCGTCAGTGAGCCTATCTCCTATTATCTCTCACTTTTGAACGGTTCAAACTTTATTTGCAGAAGAAAAAGGCAAGATTAATGTGTTATCTTTGATGTACTACCAGTAGCTTCCTTTCGTCAATATCCATTCTCTTTTTTATTGTTCTTTAAAACCGATTCGATAGACTTCCCTTGCGTCTTTGATTCTTTTGCCTGTGAACCTATTTTTTACATTGTAATGCTGTTCTAGGGAACTAATTTAATGTCAGTCAGTTCATTACAAAGTCGCGTCGTAACACGGCTCCATGAGTTTGTTGTTTTTAAGACGCAAATAAAATTCCAGTAGTTTTTTTTGTTTCGATTGATTATAGCTGTACCAATGCGATGTCTTTATGAATTTGTTTTAGTTACATGAATGAACAATAAAAAGTCGTTGTGAATTATGTTTTTGTCTAATCTAAGTCAATCATGGACAGTCTTATCTAGCCGATGGCTGACTAAAAGCAGTTTTAGTTGTCACTTACTGACAACACGAAAAGCCTCAGTCGAACAGAGTACAATTATGCCTTTTATATTATTTGTTTTTATTGTTTTGAAAAAAAAAATGAACTTATAAACGCGGTTATTTGATACTACACATCGAACAATGAATACTCTTCCACATGGTCGTTAGTAGAAATGAAGCCAGTATAGCAAACAACAGTGGTATGAAAACTGAGAAAAAACAAAACTGCTTCAATGCTTCTTTGGAGACCGACAAAACCGTCCAAACTGACCAATGGGCTTCTTTTGCCGTCTTGACGGGGTGCAGGACATGATTGCTCGGCGATAAAACTGAAGTAAAGAATCTAGCTTAAAAAAGAATTTCAAGCTAAAGTGAAAAGATGAGTCAATCTGATTTATCACAAGTGCCAAAAATAACCAGAAACCGAGGTAACAAGACACAAAACGCGATTTTCGCAAAGTCTACCAGAACCCTTTTCTGCGACTTTTTGCATTTTGGACTTCTGGTAAGTGCAAAAAGTTGCGATTTCCGGATCTTTTTTGACGAAATCAAATTGCACACTTATCAGAAAGCTCCAAAACGTGCATATTTCGGCGTTTTACCCGTTTATTTGTACAGTAATTTTGAAAACATTGCAAAAGAAACGTAAAAACATCTATATTTGAGCGAAGCATTGTTAATGAACGCTACAGCTTGTGTTGACGTGAGATTACCGTTAAGCATATCCATGTAAAAACAATCACTAGATTCAGTTCTATTGAAATAAAAAATACAGAGGGGTAAATCTGCGGTGATTGTAGCGGTAACTTCGCCAACACGACGGGACCACCGTTTGAATAGAACGCCAATACAGCCGCACAGCGCGCGCACGCGATCGAGCCCCGACACAGTAAGCTCCGCCCCAAAAAAATGATGATTTGACTTTCTTTAGACGAACACAAGTTTGGTTAGAGCTACAGCCATGAAATTTTGCACATAGATGAAACAAATCCTGATGGATCGATTGAAATTAGCCGAATTTTAATTTGAATAATGTTTTTTGCCGCTACGCGCTACTGTAAAACTACGCTGAAGTGGTCTCGTCGTGCCAATGCTATTACATAAGCCGTAAAGTCCACGCTCAATGGTTGATTTTGTAGGGTTGGTCCTTGCTTTTATACACCCGGGTGAATGGCAAGCAGGTTTTCTCGCGAGAAAGGTACTCCGAACTGACCATTTTGAGTCGGTTGGGCGATAGACGGCAGACACGTAGAGACGTCAACCGGCGCGCCATGGACCGCCGTTGTTATCAATGCCTTCGCGCGAGACACGCGTTCTCGCAACTTGGCGGCGGTACTTGCTGACGCATGTTCTCGCGGCCAAGCTACGAGAGCGTGCCTCCCACGAGAGTGATGATAACAACGGCGGTCCGCGGCGCGCCGGTTGACGTCTCTACGTATCTGCCGTCTATCGCCCGACCGACCCCAAAAAGGCCAGTTCGAGTACCTTTCTCGCGAGAAAGCCCGCTTGCCATTCACCCGGGTGTATAAAAACAAGGACCGACCTCACCCATTCAAGCGTTGAGCGTTGACTTTACTGCGCTTCCGAAACAGCGTCAGTATTAGGTGAATTTATCACCGCTATCTTCGTCTACTGCTGCACTTTTTTTGGATCAATGATGTGATGCCGGTAGTAAAATTTTGACATTTTGAATGCTTTTGAACATTGTTTGATACTCTAAACCTGATCTGATGGCTAAAACCCAAATACAGAAAGATAGTTTGGCTGAAGATCGATTTAAAAACTGTTGTAAAGATGCATTTGATATTGGCAGATGGCATGAGTGCACTCGCTTTGTGTTGGTTTAGTAGTTTAACTTTTGAATTCGTGAGTTTCTGGCTAAGCCTTGAATGCCAGTTAGAATCCGTCGGACCATTTATCCCCAGAGAAGCGTTTCTAGCGTGTTCGGCTTTGGAAATTGGCGGTAATCTCTTCTGCCGACCTAAAACATTCTTTGCCGTTTGATCAGACACTACCCGAACCACACCGCCCTCCACGCACCCCGAAGGGCACGCTTCAAACGATGCATTGAAAGCAAAGCTGCTCAAAGTTTTATTTGTTTTAGTTCGAGCGAATCGCCCTTGTTGCAGCCTGCTTCTCTCCAAATCTTCCTGATTCAACCTCTTCGTACAGATCAAAATGCCGTTTTTGCCATAACATTAAGCATTCATTGGTCCACAGGTCATTTCGTTTTTATCGGAATCGTTTGTGGGAAAAGATGGGTTGCAATCACAATTAATTGTTAAGATTCCAAAGGACACTCAAAACTGTCTGCCACCTATCAAGATTGCACTTCTTGCAAAACACAAGTAGAACATAAAATGGAATTATTGTGAATTTAACCCAAGATGCTAAATCAGCGTTGTTAAGCTGTATGCGTGAAAGCCTGCCAAAACTAAACTGCTGCTGTAAGCCGTTTCGCCGTTTCTGTCATGCCTGTGCTGCTCGATTGTTTTGATTTAAATGACTTTCCATTACACCGGAAGGTTATTCTGGTGAAACTGTTATCCATGTATGACCGAACTTGGCGTTTTTGTGAAGCCTTTGGCAAGGTTTCCCCCACGCATAGCCAACGTGTGAAATCATCAGATAAAAAATCAGCAAAAACATGCATAGCGACCAAAACAGAATTGACTGCGTCGTTGCGTAGCCGGTTAAAAGCGAAACTGAAAAGCTATGTTATGAATTCACAAAATGCCATAAACTGATAATGACAAGCATTGAATTAGAATAAACCCTTTCCGTATCGTCGCCGTTGAAAATAGTCGACAGCCAGGTCAAAAACCACCAAAACATTGCTGGTTTTCAACAATCACAGCAATGCAACGGCAGCAAATGACTTGACAGTCGATCGAAATCGACAATTGGGCAAAGAATCCATCTCCAAATAAGCTTTCTAACATCTGAATAGCAACATACGTGCATTTCGTAAGACGACTGACGGGGACAGGACTGACCAAAGTCCCGGCCAAGCTGTCAATCAATCCTCACCGCAAAAAACGATCGACGAAAAAAGGCCGTTGACGGACGGACTGCTGCCAGCCTGCGCGCGCGAAAAAGTGGCGCAGTCGCTGGTCGTCGTTCGATCGATCGATGCGTGGTCCGTCGCTGCTTTGCCCATCACTCAAAGTGATGACATTGGAAGCTTGAAGCTGCATCTGCCGGCTGTATGACCAAACCTGGATCTTTTTGTGAAGCATTACAGCTCACGGTGATATCATCAGATGAAAAAGAAACAAAAACGTGCGAATTGACTGATTTGAAATCGGCAAAGCGTAGCCGGGTAAAAGCGAAACTGAAAGCCTCTGAATGCAAAAAGTGTCATAAACTGATATGGATAAGCATTGAATTTCCAATTAACTCTTCCGGTATTGTCGTCGTTGAAAACAGTCGACGCCAGGTCAAAAACCGCCAAAGCTTTGCTGGTTTTCAACGACCACAGCAATGCAATGGCAGCAAATGACTTGACAGTCAACCAAACATGACAATGAAGCAAAGAATACAACTCCAAACAAACTTTCCAACGTCTAAACTGTAACATCCGTGCTTTTCCAAAAACGACTGCCGGGAACGGGGTTGATCACAATCTCAATCGAGCTGCACAGTCGCCATCGCAAAAAACGACTGACGAAAAGAGCCGTTGACGGACGGAATGCTGCCAGCCTGCGCGCGCGCGAAAAAGTGGCGCAGTCGCTGCCTGTCGTTCTCGATCGATCGATGCATGGTCCTTCGCTGCTTGACTCATCACTCAAAATGCTGATAATCTACTGCCAAACTTCATCAGGACCAAATTGGACCTTATGGCGAAGCCTTTGGCAAGCTGATTTGCCGCAAGCACAGCCCACACGTGTGATATCATCAGACAAAAAACCAACAAAAACATGCAAAACGAGCGGAGCCGAATCAGGAGCGCTCTTCCGTAAAGTGAAATTGAAAGGCTGTGAATGTACAAAATGCCGGAAACTGCAAATGAAGTTTTCACATCATACTGATTGGCGCACTCATGCAGTCTGAATTCCGATTCGGACGAGTCTGTTGGTTGCAATGCGCGTTTTAACGCTGAACTTGAACATACAACGTGTCCATTAAATTCAAAAGCGTTAACGATACCATATATACGTATATCACTGCGGGGAATAACCGATAGGCATACGCCATCGTCGGATATGAACTCTGTGTGTTCAAAACACAATGCTAGTCTCAAAAATAACACCAACGCCGGCGAAACAGGTAAAAGTCAAGTCAAAAAACTCCAAACCGTGCTGGAATTCAATATACACAGCACTGATTTGGAGCCTAAAGACGTGAGAATCAACAAAATCAACCAGCACTGATGACTAGATAAACGACATGCGGGTGTCGAACAATGGAGCAAAGCTTCCAGTGACTAAAAAGGATAGAAAACTGAAAACGTTAATGTTAATACAACAATGGTAATAGCATTCAGTAAAGGCAAACGCGTTGTAAGCTTCAAATCTAGAAAAGTAACGCAAAAAACCAAAACGAAAACAGCCAAGGGCACAAAACTTCCGAAAACCAGCCCCACAACTCGCAAAAACTCAACTCACTCAGCACAAAAGTAAACCAGAAACGTGAAAATAGGCAAAAAGAATAGATTGATAAAGATTAATGAAAGAAGTAAGCAAAGTTCTCGCAAAACACTGGAAACATGGTCGATCTCGACTGTGGGCATGATTACGAAAGAGGGCAGGCGGGTGACAAAAAACGACTGGACTGACTGAGCGGGTGACGCAGACCCAATCAATCGAGTGTGCGGTAAATCGAGACGCACAGACTGGCCGTTGCCAATCAATGGCAAAGCCGGCTGGTCAACGTTTTCATGAGCGCGGCTATCGATTCGGCGTTTGAAGCTATCTGCCGGCGGAAACTTCCGCTCTTGCGTTCCCAAGCACTGTCTACAGTTCAGAAGCCACGCTTACAGAGGCTATCATGCCAGAGGCGTGCCGAATGCCCCTAAAATCGGCCTTTGATCGGCCCCAACAGTCTTTTCGTGCGGTTTTGACTGCTTTTACGTACTGTCTACCTCGTCAGTCCAAGTTTATCCTCGTTTTATCTACTTTTTTGCCATTTTGTTCCGATGTTTTTGACTTGGGCCACTTCTAACCGGTATTGACTGCCATTTTGGCACCAGACAGATCGATTGCTTTATAAAACATGTGCATTCTTCGCGCTGTTTTGAAATCAGTACGAAACTTCTGCTTTCACGTTTCTATCCCCAAAACGACGAGTGGCTCATATCAGATCAGTAAAGCTGACCCATTCGATACCCCCCGCGGCAACTTTGGCAAGTATTTGCTATTTTGTAAAGACGGATTCCTTCATCTTATCAACTCATAATTATTCCGTTGTTATCCTTGTTTCCGATTTGCACCGCCCAAAACTATCGCCCTTTTTGACACAATGCCATTCGCTTCTACCTCAAACGCTTTCACATGCTGTTTTCAATTCCTAAACATCCAATAAAGGCTCTTCAATGCTGCGCTACCGTAATTTGCTGAATGACTTCTTTACTCAAACTGAAAACGCGTCTACATCCACAGCATTCCACGACCAAAACAACCCCAGTGACCGATTTTACGTCTCTGTATCCCCAAATCTCCCACATAATGCTGTTAGCACTTCGACAGATTACAGTACGCCTCCTATTTTACCGCAAAGTCGACGTAAACCCCATTTGTTGTTTCAAGTGCCTTCGCTCTACAGTACCTACGGCAAAGTGCCTCTGGCAACACTTCCGTAAACTTCGTTTCGACCTTGCAGACCTCTCAAATCACGATTAAACCTCCTTATTTTGTTATGATTAGCGTGTTTAGCCCCTGCCTTTCTGTGAAAAACTCCACTGGCATCAAATTACACGCACCCACGATCTTTTCAACTGATAACCCAGCCATCAGTAAGCGCCATGGCACCTAATTAGAGCTTTTCTGACCCAAATATTCCCAAATTTCCGGCTAAAACCGCGCATTTCTACCTTCTTCCGTATCTAAACCCTTCTGAATCCCGCCTACGAAGCAACGCTTTCCTGGATACTGTAATTAACGTGTTATTTTCCACTTTTTGACTTCTGTTGCACTCCTACGTGATCTGCAAATCTAGAATACCGTAAGACCGTTCTTTTATCTGATCGCTCATCATAAAGTGCGTTGTGAAGTGATTGCCGCTGGCTACTTTGACTATCCAACTTGTTCAAACCCCAATTATCTCGTCTATAACGACACTACCCACTATCTTTTTGTTCTCTACCCCCATTCTACGCGTCTATCGTGACTCTGTGCAACAATTTTATATATAATACGCTTCTGAATTCAATTATTTGTGCCGTTTTGCAGGTAACTGTACATCGTATTACGATCGAATTTCGAAAATGCATCGCCAAAACGGCAGCAACAACCGCCACGGGCACGGGTCTGGTTCGGCCCGTCCACCCGATGAGCGCAGTCCCGCGGCGTCCGTCCCCAGTCCGCCGGACGTCGTGATGCAGGAGGCTAGCGGACGAGCCAATGATCCTGGGCGTACTGTAGCCAACGTCGTCCATGGGGAGGCTCCCCCTCATTCGGCAGCAACCGCCCGTCCATCGGTTGCTGTCATGAACAGCAGAGGACAACCCAGCCGGGTGATGTCGTCGGCGAACGGTGAGTTGTCTGACTTTTCTGCCTTCTGGGTTCCCGTAGTTCAAACATACCGATTTCAGATTCCCAAAAGGTCGAAGAATCCGACTCCGATGACGACTTCATTGGTGACCTGTTCCGGCCGCCGACTCCACCGAACCGCCCGTCCAGGGTCCTGACGACCATCTGCCTCGACGTCAGCGACCAGTTCGACTACGACGCGGAAAAACGGTTCCTGAAAACGGCCTACCGCGACAAGACGATGACAGCCGTAACGTTCAACCGTCGGTACAGTGCCTTCCTGGAAAAGTGGCATGGTGTCGCCCCGAAGCAGCGGAACGCAGCCTCAGGCCCAGTTGCAGTTGAGAGGGCAACTTCGGAAGCCATCATCCCAGTGGTGACCGACACCGGTCTACCGGACTCATCCTCAGTGATGGGCTCTGGGACCGCCGGTGGCACAGTGGCTTCGTCAGCGGCTCGTTCCGAGGGTGGCATCGAGACCAACGCACCTCGACCATGGCTGGAACTCACGTCGACGCCAAAACGGAAGCCCAACGTCGTCAAGGATTCGCCAAAGTCCGACATCAAGCGACCGCGCCAAGAAGAAGCCCAATCGAAAAGCGCAGAATCCAACACAACACCGTCGACCCACCCGGCTACAGACAAGAATGGTACGATTTTTTAAACTTTACAGCACTCACAATTTGGCGCATCCCTACAAAGTAACCCCAGCCCCTACTGTTACCCACTTTTGAAAAACATTCATAAGAAAGCGATCCATTAACAAAATTCACCCAGCGCACCCGTACAAAGGATCACTAGCATCTACAGTACCCCCTATTTTCCAAACTTTGCACCCAAACTTGAGCAATTTTGACAAAATTTGAATTGAAAAGTCTAAAATCTCAAACCAACCTTTGTTATCTGCGCCGTTGATTGGGAAAAATGACTCTGCATCGACGTTTTGGAGGGTCTGAAGGCGTTGGCACTATTTCGAAGTGATCGTCAAGGATAATGTCGAATCTGAAAAGACAATTGACATTAAAATTTGAAACTTTTGCAAAACTGAACACGTTTCACGACCAAAGTTTGATAACACATAATGTGAAATTCAAGTTTTCGCGGATAATCTCTCTATTTGCTCCTCAAAACCATCAATAATGAGCGATATTGACAAATGACACATTTCAGCGCCAAGCGTCAATGGAGCCACCAACCAAAACACGGAAGACGTCGTTCCATCGCTACCGCAACGCCCCGCTCCACGACCAGTTGAAGACGCCCCTGCAGCCATTCAAGCCTCGACTCCGCCAGCCAAACCGTCCTCAGAGACTATGCGCAGAAGCGAAGATGCGACGGAAGCCACAGACGGAAACATGCCCAGCGGGTCCAGCAACGACACCACCGACGACTTCACCAAGTACAACCTGCAACTGCAGCGTGATGATCGTCAAGCGTTGGATTCACGAATGGCAATTCAGCGTCACAATCTGCCGCCTCTGCCATCCAGCGCATCCGCCACGTCCAACAGGCCCGTCCGACCTTTCCGACGCGTCCCCGGTAGCCCTGGCGAGCCTACCATCTACAACCTGCGGCAACATATGGAACGGATTCTCGCCGGTGCACTTCAGAGTGACCCCCGCAATGAAGCCGGCAACGAAGCCAATGCAAGCAGCTCCAGCGACCACAGTGCCGGCGATGACACCGTCTACAATCTGCACGATTTCATGCAGAACCTTCTATTGCCGCGGTCCCAGAGACAACCATCTCGTCGCACGTCGCCAGTTCTGCCACCTCCAGCACTTGCGAGCTTCTACGATGCGCCTATTCGACTGACCCAACGCACCATCAGTCCCAGCGAGCCAACCCTCTATGATGTCGAGAGAAGTGCCCAAATGGACTCAATCAAGACGACGAAGAAAGTGCCACGTTCAGGATACCCGTTGAGGCGGTTCCCGAAGCCAATGGATGAAGTCGCTGAGGTCACTGAACCCATCAATCCAACGCCTGAATGCAGCCTTGAATCGGAAGGCCTCACCATTGAAGACGCTGAAGTCACACAGGAAGGTGTCCCACAAGCCGCTGAACCGACAAGCAGCAGTGACAAGCTTGAGAAGATCCCGGAGAAGGCCAAGTCCCCGGAGAAGCAGAAGGAACTGGATTCTAAAGGTACGGTAACCCTTTCCCTTTCCGCGATTTTCATTGATTTGAAACCAATTTAAAAGTAGAAAAGACCAACTGACCTCAAAAGTTTCAGCATCCAACGAATCCATCGATGCCTCCAGTCAGCCACCATCTGCGAGCATCAGCGAAACTACTGCAGCCACATCCGATCGCAGTGAGGAAGAATCGAAAGCTGCTGAGCTATTGAAGAGCAATGAGAACGTCCAGGAGAAGGTCGAGTCCAGCACAGAATTGGACACACAGGATGACCTCGAGAAGGGCGAAGATGCGGACAGTAACGGGGCCGGTGAGTACACTTTATGCCTTCTAAAAGCACGCTATCAGCCAAAAAGTTCACGTTTTGTATTCACGAAACCACGGAATCACGACACGTTTCAATCAATAGTCACGCACATCACTTTTTACACGCAAAGAGGGTGAAATGATCAAAACGAATTTGCAGGTTTCGATGAAGAAGGCCAATCGAATCCGAGCCAGAGCGAATCCCGCCGATCCGAGCAACAAGACTCTGCTCAAACCGCCACGTCTACTGTCAATCGCTTGCAAAACGCCGAATCTGCGCCGCAAGTGGATCCTGCACGTATCGAATCGAGCATCAGCAGTGAGAAGCAGGAAAACAAGGAACCGGAAAAGCCCAAATCTCCGGAAAGCAACAGCAGCGACAAGCTTGCCAATGAGAAAAAGGAGAAGTCAATGTCTCCAGAAAAGGAAGAAAAAGAAGAGGATTCGAAAGGTAGGAAACTACTTCATATCAATTTGGATAGAATTCAAAGTCATAAAAACGATGAAAACACCAACTAACCTGAGGTGTTTCAGCTTCCACCGAAACCAATGATGTCAGCCACCAGCCAACATCCGATAACAACCAAGGCACTGCTGATTCCGATAGCGGTCTCGTTGATCAAGAACAGGATGCGGCTGAGCATTTGAAGAGTGGCGAAGAAGTCCTCGAGAAGGCTGAATCCGTCACAGAATCGAGCAGTCAGAATGACCAGATCAAGAAGGCCGAAGACGCGAGCAGCAAGAGCACTGGTGAGTGAAGTTTCTGATTCCTGAAAGCACACAATTTGTCGAAAAACTCAAAATTTAAATTCACAAAACACGAATTCACGCCACGCATCGATCAATAGCCACGCAATGCACAATTTTCACGCACAATGAGACAAATCGATGAAAACTAATTTGCAGGTATCGATGAAGAAGTCCAATCGACACCGAGCCAAAGCGAATCTCGGTCCGAGCAACAAGTTCAAACCGCAACTAGCTGCATCTCGGCTGACACTGAAGTTGAAGTCCCGCCGAACCAGAATAATGGCCAACTGAAAGATCAAACACCGGTCGAAAGCGTCAATATCCCTGTGCCATCAAGGCTTGCCCAGTCGTTGCACGCTCACAAAGGTCAGTTGACTCGGATTACGGTATTGCATAGAAGAAGTGTACAAATTCGGCATTTCAGATCGATTCAACAAGCAACCGAACCAAACTGGCGACACCGATGACCGAAACGAAGTCGTTGAACGTCCTTCGCCAGTTTTGCTGTCGAATCCATCGCAGAGCGTGCCACAAGTCGAAGCTCGAGCGGCATCGCCATCGGCAAGCATCCAAGATGCGTTCCAAACCCGCGATGACAGCAACAACGACACCATCGACGTGGAGATGGAAGAAGAAGCTGCCCCTTTGAACGCTTCAGTTATCGATGCTGGTAGTATCGACGCGGCTACGAACACGAGTCCAGTTCAGCCGACGAATCTGGTCCCGACTTCTGAGTTGCCATCGCAGCAACCCACATGTAGTACCGAAGGCATCCGAAGGATTATGCGTGAAAACATTGCCCGCGCTAAAGAGTTGAAGAAGGCCAATGAAGGTGAACAGCCAACGGCAACGGCTGTCCGGACTACCGTACCCACACGTGTTGTTGCACCAGCGCCAGCTCCGCCAACGCAACTTCGTACGGCCATTCGACTTGCTGAACTTCTGGGTGAGTCAGATACACGTAGAGATCCTCCAGCAGCAGTACAAACGCATCACATTTCAGCTCTCACGATACCAGAAGACCAAAATATCCATCAGAATCGCGACACCAACACGGACAATACCAGCGATCAGGACGTCAACATGGACGCAGACTCCGCAAACAACGCGTATTCATACCCCGAGTTCCATCCCGAGGTATTCATCAATACCATGCGGAGCCGGCTAGAAGGCGCGAGACAGGTTCAACCGACGACCGAAAGACCGAAGCCACCTGTGCTGACCGCTCCAAGCGCTGCTCCGACCATCCCAACTGTGCCACTCCGCAATGAAGTTGTCAATCAGCCAGCTGCTGATGACCGTGCCGCGTCTCCGACGTTGCAGAACATTGTTGGCGTCATCGGATACGGTAAGTCCACGTTTCGATTTCTGAAAACTTTTGAATTATCACTTGCAAAACTGATTTTAACCAATCTGAACTTACTTATTTTTCATTTTCAGATTCTAATCACTCCGAAAACGTCTCCGCATCTGATGCCAGTCAGGACCACGATGAATCAATGCCATCGCAGCCGTCCCAATCGTCAGCTCCACAGCCAAGCAACTCGCCATCGCTCACTGGCACGATCGAAGCCATCAAAAAGCTGATCCGCCAAAGTCTGGAGCAGCCCTCAGGAAGTGACGCCACGATCGATCAAACGTTGAACGCCAAAATCGAGGCTGAACTGCAGAAGTACATGAAGGCCGTCCCGCACAAGTGCTCCACCTGCGGCCAAAACTGCAACGGATGCCCGATCCAGCCTGCCAACGATGCGACCGAGCCTGCCGACGACATGTTCAACGTCCGCGAACCATCTGAAGGCAGCTTCATGGAGACGGATGACAGTATCAATGGCCAAGTCCAATCTGAAGAAGGAAGCGGCCCCAACAACCACGGAGCCATCGTGCCGATGAACGACAACGACTTTGAGCCGTTCCAACCGAACGACTTCGAACAAAACATGAGCATCGACGAAGAGCCAACGACGCCGAGATCGCTTCCAGAACGCCCGCCGACGCCCCGACCGCCGACTCCATTGTCGTCCCGTAGCCCCAGTCCTGCACGTCAGCTGCCATCGCGTTCGCCGACTCCGCCGTCTCGCAGCCCCAGTCCCGATGGTCACCTCTGCGGCCGCCACTGCAGGTGTCCAATCATGTTCGAGCCGCCGAAGAACCGTCGCCCCGCCCGACCAGCTCCGTATCGCCGCCGCAATCCTCGCCAGAATCGTCCTCGGCTCCAGCCACGCGACCGTGCTCCACGAGGCCGCCAAACCGACCCTGCTTTCGGTCGTCTGCATCACATCCGCCGTCTCGCCGGTGCCAACCTGCCAGATGCGCCGCCAGTCGTCAATGCCGAGCAGATGAACGTCGTCGATGGCTTCCATCTCGATGCTGCCAACCAAGTATCGGTTGTGCGTGGCGAGCACTACGAAGCCGCCTTGTACCGGTCTGGTGTCGTCGTTGCCCGCGGCTACTTCGAAGGAGGCTCCACCGCGTCGATGTCGATCCGCGACGCCAGAAGTCAACCCATCACGCTGTTCAATCAGCCCAATGACCGCGCCATCAGCATCGCCGGAGGTCCCAACCACCTCGTTATCCTCACGAGGTCGGGTCATCTGTACACGATCGGACGAGCCATCGAAGGACAACTTGGAGTGGTCGCCCACAACCTGGAGCGTTACCGTCAGAGCTCCATCACGCCGGCTTCGATGCTGCGTCGCGTTTTCGATGGCCGTCGCGAAGCGTTGTTCCAGGAAATCTGGGTGGACGGAAATGTGACCGTCGCAATCGACCGGAGGGACCGAATTGAATGGAGATGCGGAGAAGAACATGGTCCAGTGTTCAGGAAGATGGACCTACAGTAACCAACTCACCCCACTAACCGCCTAACCATCTGTTATGTTTGATGTTACTGTTGTTTTGGACGCTGGAGTTGTCGCCATTGATGATGAGGAAGTTGAAAGTGGCTGAGAAGGGGCTCTGATGACCCTATAACGATTCAATTACACGTTTTGAAGGGATTGTTTACATGGTGAGTCGCGACATTATCAGTAATGAGGGTACAATTAACGATTTGGCTTTTTTCAGACAATCGGGACACGAAACGCGACAAGCACGTGAACAATGCGGAGTCAAATGGTCATCTGAAGCCGAATGATACACGACATGATCAAATTGGCGAAAACCACCGACACGATCCGTGACGAAGAGGAGCTGCACGTCTGTCAATAGTGATGGTAAGTCGGATTTTTGCATAAAACGGGGTAATAGTCAGAAAGGGGGAACAATTTGAACTTTAGAGGGGTTCAAAGTCAAACTTTGCCAAACTGAGTTGACAATTTTGTGTTTTCAGAAAGTCTGGACGTCTAGAAAGACTTGACTTACTGCCTCGCCGCCTTCCAACGAAGTTCAGACGTGAGGAAAGACTTCACCATGGCGAAGGTTCGACAGCAGAAGGTGCGCGCAGCTCGTTTGGTTACGGTAAGTTATGGGGCAAACAGTAGAGATAGATCAAAAGTGGGAACGTTGCTCGATTGAGCAAATGTCAAACATGTTCAACCTTATGTTTTTCAGTAATACATGGCCAAAACACGAAGTGCGCAAATCCACGCCGATGCATGCACGATCTCGAAGCCGTTTCTGGCATCAAACAGAAGATCACAAGGCAGTGGAACAAAGATTCGCGATGTGGGAAGGTGGTTACAGCTGTATCACGAGACCCCGATGAAGAGTTAGTTCGTTCATACCAAACAGGTCGGTGGCACATGTTGGCATCCGGTACAAGAACCTGGATCGAACTAACGTTGGAAATGGTTGGAGCTCGGAGACAGACACCGCTGACCACTACGGCCAAGACGACAACGGAGTCTGGCAATGATACCGGTGAGTCGGGAAGGGGCACAAAGGGAGATCAGATGGATTCACGGGACTTTTCACATTTTAAAAAGGGTTCAAAGTCGTAAAATGGAACTTTTGAGGTGACAATGTCGCATTTCCAGGTTCATCAACCGAGATTACGCGAATCCCGATCATAAAGGCGACAAAATGCAACAATCAACAAAAGTTGCGCTTCGACGCCTGTGGCACCGGCTATGTTTCGATCGAAACTGGTAAGTTTGAAATTTGACATTTTACACGCACACGCTTCAAAACTTGCCATTTTCAGTGTTCAAAAAGTTCAACGAATACAAATCTCGATCGTGACAGTCTCATGGAGCTCGGAGACAAGAACAGCCACCAGATGATCGATGATGCCCGTCTGGCAGTGGTCAAGGTGAGTCGCAAACATTCATAAACAGGGAAATTAGACTAAAACATCGAAAATTTCACGATTCAAATGGGGTTTCAACGTTTGTAAAATGTGATTCAAAGAATGACGAATTCTCTATTTTCAGATCGTTTTCACGCTACACGAATCCGAATTGCCCACAGCCCACAGTCATTCCCTTTCGATACGCTATAAACATCGAAGCCTGTTCGGGACTACTGTGCACAAAGACGGTACAGCAGACAACTCGTGGGTCACGCAATACGACCAGAACGGGCCGAGTTGTTTTGTATATGCGAGGCTGGGTGCGAGGCTGGGTGCGAGGCTGGGTGCGAGGCTGGGTGCGAGGCTGGGTGCGAGGCTGGGTGCGAGGCTGGGTGCGAGGCTGGGTGCGAGGCTGGGTGCGAGGCTGGGTGCGAGGCTGGGTGCGAGGCTGGGTGCGAGGCTGGGTGCGAGGCTGGGTGCGAGGCTGGGTGCGAGGCTGGGTGCGAGGCTGGGTGCGAGGCTGGGTGCGAGGCTGGGTGCGAGGCTGGGTGCGAGGCTGGGTGCGAGGCTGGGTGCGAGGCTGGGTGCGAGGCTGGGTGCGAGGCTGGGTGCGAGGCTGGGTGCGAGGCTGGGTGCGAGGCTGGGTGCGAGGCTGGGTGCGAGGCTGGGTGCGAGGCTGGGTGCGAGTGCCTAGGGGCATTTATGAATGGTAGGCTACTTGGCTGATTGAAGAGCGAGTGTAATGATCAGTTTTCAGGTATCGTTACTTACAAGGTACCATTCATTGAACGAGTCAGACGAGCGGCACGATTGCCAGTGCCAGCGGCAATGGCTAGAGTTTTGCAAGTTATGGTGGGTTTTTGTTTTGAAAATTGCACTTTTTGGCACTATAAAAACGTTTATGAGATCAAAAAAACTGAACAAGTTTCTTTCCAGAAGTCAAAACTGGCCCCAGAAAAAGCTCTGCTGCAATCCATCCTTTCATCGTTACGGAAAAGTGAAAAAACTTCAAAGATGACATGAAACGACTACAATATCACGAAGACGAATGGATCACCAACACGTGACAATGACGGGACTCGAAAGGGGGCATGATACGAGTCAAATGTATCAATGCCTCAGGCGGTTGGAGACATTTTCGTCGGCTATGGTAAGTATTTGGATTTGGAGGGGGAGAGTTAGCCAAAAGTGGAAAGACGGGGTTTATGAAAGGAGAAAACAGTTTAAACTAAACTTGACCACTTTCAGACATTATGCTGGGCAAAAACGAAAAGCTACGCCAATCACGACTACACTTCAAGGAAAGGTCAAGGAATGAGACCACAGAATCGCCTAAATGACAACGAAATACGATCAAAAACGAAAGAACAAACGCATGAGGATCCGGAATACCACCAATTCGAAACCAAGAAACACATTTCAACCAAAGGATGTAAGAAACAAACGACTTTCTGCGACAAAAGCAGCCACATCCGAAGAGGGCTAACACGGATGACCACCATTGAACAGAACCATCTCCAAATCGATCAGACTGAAGACGGGCTAAATCAACTTTCAAACCATGCAAGGAATCCAATACTGTCACCGAATAATGATCACTAACACAAGAATGACCACCACACGAGACGACGATCGAAAGTTCAAAATCATCGGCAATCAACTAAACAATGCCTGCTTTCAAACCTGTACCAACTCAACAGACGACTACCAAGAGAAGAAGAATCGCGAACCATGAACCTGTAATGTTCAAACCGACAAAGTTTCAATCAACTACATCGAAGACGGGCTGCAAATGATTCAACGCCTTCAACCCAAAACTTATATTCGAAATGGTCGCGAAGAGGCACTGTCCGTGCACATTGGTTTTAAAGTAAGTCAATTGGAAACCGGGTAAAAAAACAGAGTTTACATGGCACTTTTTCAGGCTACACATCAAACCAAGCACGAACCGGCAGTCGCGAGAGGAGTGGAAGGGCCATTTGGCCGGAGGTTGCGCTACTTAGCGCTTTTGAACTTACAAAACCAAACCCGAATTGGGTTATCTTTTCGAACTACGAAAATTACCGATCGAATTGATCACTTTTGCTATTAGCGATGCAATTCGTCGCTCCAAAATCACTACTTTTCGGAATACTTTTTGAATATGACGTGCCTAAAGGCATTTGTTTTGAGGCGAACCGCCGAAGTGCGGAGGGCCGAACCGTGGGCGCTTTTTAAACTGCCGGATGGCAAAGAAACGCGGATTAGCGATTTTAAAAATGATGAAAACGCACCCTAATTGGGTCTGTATGTGCTAAATTTTTCCATTTTAATGAATTTTTAAAACTTTGGATTGATCTGATTGCTTTATGACTAAATTAAAGTCAATTTGTTACGCGTTAAAGTAATTACACCAGAATTACGGTGGCGCAAAACATGTTTTTGAATCAAATGAAACCTTGAATAAAAACAATTTTTTTGTTTTGCCAACAAAAAAACAAATGAAAACTATGCAATTTTGAGCTTGCTTATGAAATTACTTTAAATTTACAATTTTAAACTTGCTATGTAATGCAGATTGAATAATCAAAACTTTGTTAACCAAAAAAAAGCTGAAACAACTGGATATTTCAACAATCCAAGTCGTTTTTTTCGATTGAATGATTGCGATGTGTTGCTAAAACACACTTGTGATTAAAAAAAACGTTTATTAAGCATGCCGGAAACACCCAGTGTGGTTTATTTATATGGCAACAGCCATTAGAGATGCCCTTCGGGCGCGCAACCTTCAGGCTAATTGCCTGGGGGTCCTTAGCCCGCCGGAATGATCCGGTGGGCTGGGGCTAGAAATCCCCGACAGAATGTCGGGGTGCGCACCCTCGGGTGCTTTACCGAGGGACAGCAACCCCAGAACTCTTCATAGTTCTTGCGGGCTTTAACAGCCCCGACACCAGAGATGTGTCGGCGCGAATCGCCAGTGGCAGCCTTCAATGGTTGCCGCTGGGCGACTTTTAACGAACCCCGACAAATTGTCGGGGTTGCGCAACCCTCGGGCGCTTTGCCGAGGGCAGCAACCCCGGAACTACAGTAGTTCCTGCGGGCTAGAGCAGCCCCGACACCACAGTTGTGTCGGCGCGAATCGCCAGTGGCAACCTT
Organism: Panagrellus sp. LJ2284; assembly: GCA_024447225.1. Lineage (NCBI taxonomy): Eukaryota > Metazoa > Nematoda > Chromadorea > Rhabditida > Panagrolaimidae > Panagrellus > Panagrellus sp. LJ2284. The sequence goes on along the minus strand of JAMRYC010000014.1, from coordinate 75,754 downwards.
CATTGGTTGCCGCTGGGCGACTTTTAACCAGACAGAACCGCTACCTCAAACGGGAGGCGGTTCTGTCTTGCGCGGCGTGGCCCAGTTCACGGCTGGCGGCATAGATTGGCGGATAAGTTCGGCACCAACTGGGCCCAAAACAAATTAAAAAGGTTGCTGGACCCCGCCAATCTGTGCCGCACTTTTGTGCTTGTGTTTTCATAAACTAACAATGTGCCGTTTTCCAGGCGCCATCCGTTCGGCGATTCCCACGACCGGGACCAGATGACGCGAGACGACGCCAGATGACGAGATGCCTATTGCGGAACTACGCGAAAAAGGTATGTAAACTACAGTATATTTCGAGCGAATTGAAATAACACGATTTTTTTTACAGAAGGAAGCCGACTATGGGACCACCATGGATGCCAATGCTGTACATTGTGCCCGTACAGAAATGAAAAAAGGTCAGCGTTTATAGTTTTTTGCTTCACAAAGCGCAAATTTGTACTTTTTCATGCACCGTCTAATCGCTATAACGCATGGAAGCCAGTGCCCGCGGAAACTCGATGATGAAGACAGAAAATGGTCAATACAGAAGACTTGGAATCAGTGGAATCACAAAAAAACGGATGCACGCTGTAAGCATCGGATGTCAGAGCGACATATCTCGGGAAAACCAGTGTAAAAGCGATCAAAAATAAAGCTTTCATCAGGGAATACCACAGATCGCTAAAACAACGCGATCAATGAGTTGTTAAGACGGGAAACTGAATTGGGCATGTCATTGGGGGGTAATGTAACCTCATCGGTTACTACGATATGTTTTGAAGAGGGTTTACGGAGCGCATACGACGAAAAGTTGGTAAAATTGAAACAGTTGTCGCGAAATTTATATAAAATCGATACTCCCAAAGTCGATTATCAGAAAGCTCGAAGCTGGAGCAGATTTAGTTACCTTTTAAGCTCATTTGGGATTTTAAAAACAAACTGTATGGGTATTCGCAGGGATTTTTACCAGAAAAACTGATTTCGGGGCCGTCAAAAAAAGTTCAAAAATGCACGCACGCAGATATCGTTGATGCCGCCAAAGGGCTACTTCCCAGCGGCGGATTTTACCCAAATCGGTCCCAATCGGACCACCAACATGTAGGGATGCTGCTGGGAGAAGAAATGGGGAGAAATGATGAAGGGAACGAAGTGGAGTCAGGCGAAAATGCCGACGGCAGTCAGGTCAAAACTGCTAATCGTTACAACGAGCGCGACCGCCGCAGTGCTCTGGCGTTGTGTGTCGAACGCACAGCCGACCCGAGGCCGCTCGGGACCGCCCCAGTCGGTTGTGTGTGTTTTGTGTATTGGTCCCTGGCGCTTTTATCAGGCGATATCCGCCATTTCTGATTAATTCTTCTTGCTTCATAGCTTAAAATGCCGCACATACAACTTGGGGACATGGGCTTGGGGTGCGAAACGATGAAAAGCAGGTCAATTGATGTGCTATGTAATAGATTGATCGGTGATTGACAAGTCCGGGATGAACGCTTTATTGGACAATCTCGGCTCGAAACCGAACGCGCAAGAGGCCAACACGGCCTTACAAAACGATGGAGTTGTTCACGTTTTTGAAGAGCGTGCGTACGTTTTCAGACACGCCGCGCCATCAATCGTCCGTCGCAATGCGCAACTTCGAACAAAACAGCGCGACCGGACAAAGGGATAAATGCGTGCGATGTCCCAAACCGAAAAAAGCGCTTCAATGGACACGGCTGGCTCTAATCCTAAGCCAAAAAGGTCCACACGACCTAACAGCACGATGGATTTCTTCACGTTTTTAAAGACCGTGCGTACGTTTTTAGTACGTCTCGCGCCATCAATCGTCCGTCGCAATGCGCAACTTCGAACAAAACAGCGCGGCCGGACAAAAGGATAAGTGCGTGCGATATCCCAAACCGAAAGAAACGCTTTAATGGACACCACTGAAAGTGCTTTTGTAACCAGCCGCGCAAAACGGATCGGCCGTTGATAAGGTATCCCATGGCGAAACAAACGCTTCAATGGACATGTTTGGCTCAAAACGCAACTCCAAAGAGAGAAGGACTGCCGCACAGTGCGAGAGATTTGTTCATGATTTTCAGAAGCGTGCGTACGTTTTCAGCACACGCCGCGCCATCAGTCATCCGAAAAAAACTGTACCCTAAAACTGGAATGATCAAAGCTAATTGCAGGTTGTTTTTATTTTGCTTACAGATGGACCACAACACTCATCGAACCTTGCTAATGTCATGAATTTAAAGGACTTCAGGTGATCGCGGCGGCTTATCGCGCGCCGCGATCACCTCGGCGACGCTGATTACTGGCACGACCAAGCGATGCTCCCGCGACCGCGCTGCCTTCAGCTGTCCTGTTATTATTGCATGTTATGGTAAACATATACGTATGAATGTACAATAAAATCGAGCCCCATACCAATCTGTGTCTGTTGGAGAAGTGAAGATCGTGTTTTAAAAGCCGAAGTCCAGTCGATTGAGTGATTGGCAGTCTTTGTGTCTAAGTTCTAGTGTGGAGGCGAATGAAACCCCCAACATATGTTGGTAGCAGCGAGTGGTTACGAGAACGACGACGTCGGCTTCTTGATCTTGGAAGCTATCCACGGAGGCGTGGGGTTCGTCCGACTGATAGGGAAGACGGCCATGGCGGCAGCGCTCAAGGACAGCGTCAAACTCCTGCTGGTGGATGAAGCCAGTACGGTGCCAGTGATCCACGCAGCGGCGCTCCTGGCGCGAATGACCGGCAGCACCAATCTAGTGCTGGTTAGCGACAGCCAGCAACTTGCATTGTGTACAGCCATTTTCAGTTTTAGCCTACCACTGCCTTTGATCACATTTGTAAATTTTAAATGAGAAATGCTAATTCGTACAGTTTGTTAATAAATCAAGGAATACAGAAAGACATTCAGTTTCGTCGCTGTTTATACAATTGTTTTTATGAACACTGATTTGATCGTACATTTTGTGTTTGTTGGCACCTATCTAGAGCACGTCATATTTGTTAAATAATCTGGTATGTCTTCCCTGATATTAAAGAATCTGTCCCAGTACATTACTGGCTCACAACATTTTTATCCAGTTTCAAAATAATCGGTCGTCTCGGTTCTCCGCTTACGCAATTCGGCATTTGACTAGTCGTAAATGAGGTCATATTGGTTGAACATGTTTCTTCGTGGGGTATTTGAAAATGACTTAGGACGCACACTAAAAGCAATAGTAATTATAAACTTTGTTTGACTTATCATACATAATGTCGATAAAGTAATACAAAATGTCCGTTTAGGCATACGTTTACACATTAAAAAATATTCTTGCGTCTCTAATGCAATTTTCATTGCTTGACTAAACATAAAGCATTTATACCTTTTTCTAGTTTTCCTGGATGTCATTCTCGCAAATATGTCGCTTTCGAATAGCTATGTTCCCAATGTCGAGCAAAATTGTACCAGTTTTTGCAAAGGACAATTATTGGAAACTGTACGAAATCTAGTAAATCTTGGTGATGGAATTACTAAATCAAAAGCCGTAAGAATGTGTTTCCATTTTCTTATTTATTTTTGTTTTGTCAGGTTCGTAAAAACCCGTCTTTACCTATCAAACGCCTAGCGGCCTTCATAAAAATGTGCCAATTGTACGACGAGCTGTATTACATAGAAAAAAGACCAGCTACTTTGGTTGGATTTCTGGCATCACTCAAACTATTTTGTGAATTCTATTTGCGAAGTTATATGCGGCTCAGTGATGCTTCAATGAAACAGATGGATCAGTTGTGCATGAAAGAGGGATTCTCAATGGTTTGCCGTTTTTAAATTTAGAGTTTTTTTGACTTGGGGTTTAGCACAATCTCCAAATGGTACTGTCTTCACAGTTTATCCATCCAAACCGAGTCTATCTACGAGGAAAACGAATCGAAGATGAAGAAGCTCTACGTGTTCAGATGCTGTTCCGGGAAGAGTTTCAGCGTGCCCAAACGATAGTAACAGAATTGGATATTGCTATGGACATCGAGCTGGATACTGCCGAATTAGATATTGACGAATACTGCTCTATCATACAGTCAGCGGAACGGATTTACCAAGCTTTATCGCGCTATTTTCACCTTATTGCAGTAAAACAGAAAGCCCTCGACCTTCGTGCTTCTGAAAGAGTCGAAGTGGATCCGATCAAAGCCATTGTTAAAGTTCAGTCGATAACGCGGGGCCATTTGGCCAGAAAACAAGCAGACCATTTCCGAAAAGAAGAACACGAGCGCCTCGGTTTGAGCATCGACGGCCTGTTATCGTCGATTTCCAAAGACAGAAAAACAGCATTCCTCAAAGATTTACCATTAAATCAGTTTTGCTTCCCGGATTCAGACTTGCCATCTCCGCCAAGATCACTGAATGAGTTGGACGAGTATATCCGCGACCACTATTTCACACCCGATCCATTAAAACTTATCGACCCTCCACCCCAAGGATCACTTCGAAAAGTCGACGGCTACGTAGAGAACCTCGTCGCAGAGCTTATCTTGGCCGAGGCTATAAAAATTATTGATCCTGCTGTGATGCAACATTGGAAGTTCGACGACCTTATCACTATGTCGGTCCTGGTAAAGACGCGAGGCAAGACGAGTCACGTTGACTTGAGAAACTTCCTATACGCTAGCATGGTACTGCCAATGGGTATGTCTTTCCTGATAACAAAAGCTGTTTGATTGAGTATTTTGCAGCACTTTCACCCTGGAAACTTGACGTTACGCGTCATGCAAGTATTTTACTCGTTGGAGATGCTGGATCCGGCAAAACTGCATGGTCCGTGGGAATGGCAGAGAAGTGTCTGGCAACAAGATTACGGATATCACGGAAACTTTTTACTCGAAAGTTTATGGGGCGTAAACGGTTGCTGGATACAATAACACAGGTCAGAGCTTGAAAACAACAAAAAACATATTTACAAAGTGTTTTGCAGTTTGTCCATCAAGATGGATACAGTTTTGTCGAATTTGATCGGTTGGAAATGTTCGCCACAAGCAAGAACCGAAAGAGCCCAATCAAAACACTTATTGTCAAGCTGCTGAATGAATTACGCAAAAAGCACTGTCAAATTGTTGGACTTTCAAGGACTGCCGACTTGATTCCGGATGTTTTGACCGCTTTTGACTACGTGATAACTTTGAGGAATCCAGTTGGAATTGATCGATACTGTCAGTACAAAATGGTTTTGCAAACTGTAATTTTACAATTTCAGCTCTTATCGCTCAAACGCTAGCAGCTCGGCAAGATCAAGAAACATTATTACGAACACCGAAACGATTGTTTGAAATTTCAAAGGTAAACATAACATTAATTGCTTTACATGACTTCAAATTCCAGGCAACAAAAAAAGCAAACGCTGGAGACACAATAGCGAAAGTTGACGCAAAGTTTTCTAAACCGATTACAACGACTGTTCCGAATGTTCACAAAATGCAAATGAAACATTCATAATACCGCGCCGTCCTGGCTTTGTAGTTTACGTACATCTCAAATATAAGTTAGTAGTGGTGAGTTATATCATTTAAATTCATGCAATAATTTGTTATCTTAATCGCTTTCATTTTTTGATGAACATTGCTCGTGTGCAAGCGAACGTGATCAGGCACATGACTCGTCCCTTGCACTAGCACAACGCTCACTTTCGTTGGAATCGAGAACGTTGATAAGATATTTCAATGAAATGGGGTATGATTCACCCGAACATAAAACTAAAGATGTTTGTTATTAGACTGCAAAAACTTTTGCTGACTGCACCTTTCCTAACCTCTTTTTTATCAGATGGTCCGGGTCAAAGGTTTTGGGAGTCCAGCGGTTTGAGTACTGATCTGGTGCAGGAATGCATAAGCACGTGAAACAGTAAAGTTTTTTTTAAAGAATAGGAACGAATGTCACTTTTATGATGAATGTTCTTCTTGTTGCATTTACTATTCATTAAGTTTGATCTTGTTTGTTTACTTTTTGTTACCTATCAACGTTTCATACAATAAACAATAGCACACTTCAAGGGTAGTAAAAAGTCGGTGCAAACACTTCCCTTTTTTTACACTTTGTAACCAAAACGACCCTTCTTTCATCATACATGTCGGCAGAGTCATTGAAATCACGAGCTCTTCCTTCCTTTTTGTGACCTTAAAATTGTAAAACAAAGCGATGGACAATCAATCACGAATACTGCAGCAAGTGTTTTTATCCCCCTACATCACGTCAGTTGCTACCGCTTACTCAACATTTGTAATTCCCGGACATCCCTGCAAAGTACCTTTTTTTTGACAAACAAACATTGAACGTTTAAAAGCATGATTTTTCACTGTCAGCTCTAAATTGATAACAGTTTTGCGTTTTTAGGAGACAAAAATGGAAGAAAACAACTGACTGATAACAGCAACAAACACTGCACGCATAAAGGGTGTGGTGGCCGGATTAAGCCAGGCAAAGGTTGTTTGCTATTTCACCGATGAGGGACACATATTATGACTTTTACTAACAGAAATTCAAAACTAGTAGCAAAAAAACAATGAAACTGGACAAGTATGGCTGGCACCTTTTAAAATTCAAACGATTATTATCCATTAGTTGGCTACCGTCAGTTTGATGCCAAAGAACAGCAAATCAAAAACAAAAGTTAACATTCGCGCATTTGTTTTAACAATAATTAAATTTAAACATCTTTGTTTTTATGTCTGTTCTTAGATGCTTGAATGGACGTTCATATAGGGACGGTTACAAGGTGCCCCATGAACGAACCATTCAGCGCCTTTGCAAATGTCGATTGCCAGCGGAGGTGTAAGATATACTTCCACTTTAACGCCGATCTATCTGTTTTTCAATGACCTTCAACGTTTTGCAAGCACTAATGCTAAATCCGTTTTCAAATTCAAACCGACTTAGTAAACTAAAAAGCGATTTTTTCTATTACAAAATGTCGACACCGACGATCCGTCCGCCACCCCTCCTGCCTGCTGCCTCTATGCAAGAGCGAGCGACCAACTTTGATTGATGTGCAATTTTCAGCATCAGGGTGAAACCCCGCAAACAACTGCTAACCTTATAGACGGTATGCTTTGGTTTAGTGTTTTTAGTTTGATCATGCAATCCATCTATTTTGACTAAATGTGAAACAACGCTGACGTTGGCGCATTCTTTGGTTTACACTATATACCACATGATTCTGGTGTAAACGGTTTTTGTTTTTGTATATTAACCCTAAAGTAGTAACAGAAAATGCACCATGTACAGGGTTATTTTCGACAATGTGGCATTTTTTGGGCATTAGAATCGCCTGCAGTCAAATGAATAATCTTTTTTTCCAATGACTGACTTGATCATTCAAAGCGTTAGACAACCCCGGTAAAAAGTGTTAGCAAGCCATTTGCTTTGCCAACTTATGGGTAAAAAATGCCAAAGAAGTTCCATACACGTGACATGTCCCGGGAAGTGCGCAAGACAACCCATGTGTAATATGTTCACGGAAGTACGCCGATATTGCGCTTCTCCGTGCAACTTTGCATCATAACAACCAAATTTCATCTTTTGTAATTCGCGAATGCAGTGATGTTGGTCGTTCCTACCCGTTGGACGTTTGTAATACATCGGACTGGAGGGGTTTTTTTATCGGGGGATGCTGCTAGTGTGTTTTCGTCTTTTCGGAGCCCGCTTTTTTTTGAGTTACGCCCCTCCAGTTATCGCGTTCGACTCGTAATGGCCTTGGGTTTTATGCGTATAAAAGAACAAGAGTGGCAATGATTTGACACCAGTTACCTCGGGTTTATGACCAGAATTATGGACCCCTTTCAAACTGACCTCGCTATTGATAACATGGAAAACTTTGAAACCGATGCCGCTATTAACGGTTATATTGATGCCTTTATTGAAGAGGATTTGCTGGCTAACGGTGGTCTCGTGTTTGAGGAATTGCAGCCGCTTCCGCCTGTCTATGATGAACCTATGGCTTCGCAGCAGTCGACTGGATACGCGTACGACGGCACTCCAATCATGGTTGTTCCCAATGACCAATATCAAAATACTGAGTACTATATCGGCTATGAAGAACAGCTAGTCCCTCAATATCAGTACTATGACAATGGCAGCTATCCGGCATCACCCTATACAGCCTGTCAACCTTCCCCGACCACTTCGATCAGCCAGAGCAGCTATTCTGCTTCACCGTCGCCATCGTTTGATAACTACCAATCATCGACTACATCATCAGCTCCCTCATCACCCTTCGACTACAACAGCCCTCCGCCATCACCCCGCCGTGGCCGTGGGCGTCCACGTAAAGTAAAGATTGGACGGAGCAGTGAAAAGGTGCGAAAGTTCCGCTTGGAAGTAAGTTAGAAACATATTTGTATAAAGACAAACATAACCGCTTCATCTTCAGAAACAAACCATCGACGAAGAATCCCAGAAGCATGGCTCCATTGCTCTTTACCACGCCATCTGCCAGAAAATTGCTGTGTCTGAAGATTACCAATTTGCTGTAAAAAAGATTGCCGAACAGCATGAAAATTGGACGTCGGGATTTGTGAACCAGCTTCGTTACTCCAAAAGTGTGGCACCTACCCGTGGACGCTCGCGTTCGGAGGCCGTTGCCGATGACAAACTCCAACGCAGCCGTGAATACACCCGCCGATACAATGCGCAGCGAAAACCGGGTGTGTTTTTCTTGCTTCTGAAGGATATCATGTTCCAATTTAAAGAAAAGAGCCCCAAAGTGTACCAATTTATCCTTGAAGAAATAAGAAACAATAGCCTAATCTTGTATGAGAGTCTTACCGGTGAGAATGCCAAGTCCCGGCGCCGTAGTGTATAATCAAGTGTATTTATTGTATTAATCTCAGTGACTTAAACATGTATTTATTGATGACTGCCAATGAAAACTTATAAATATGTTACCAAATTGTGTAGAAACTGAATTTACAGTAGTCTCTTCTTACAAACGTCATTTAGTTTACTGCAAAACTGAACAACCAGATCAAATGTTTTTCGCTTGCGTTCTCTGCACAAAGCAACGTTGATGGAGTAAAAAACGTGAATCATCCATTCGGTGCTGCGATCTCTTGTTTTTGGAAATGTCAAGTAAAGACTTGCAAAGAACAACGCGTGAATGGCCATTTAGCGTTTATCGCTCATTAGCACGACAGTCGAATTCAGCTTGTGCCAAGGTCTCATCAGTTTTAAAAGATCTCGAGTTGGATAGAAACTTAATGTTACAAACAGAATGCAATCGGTTTTTCTCCTCAAGGCTAACTAAATGGCAGCATCGGGTTTTATTTTTAGTGCGTTTCGACTTCGGACAAACACCTGGCTGCGAGGCACCGACACCCGGGCGTGGATCGCTGTGAAGGACGCCGACACTTTTTTAGCGTTAGAGTCGGTCGTTCGCGGGGTATAACAATAATCGACTCTTTTACTAAATGATTTCGCCAGTTGTTGTGCAATCGACCCCTGCTTCCAAGGCTAACTGAACTGATATGGTGATTCGATTCCGGACAAACGCCTGCCGCCAAGTTTGCACCACAGGGTGATGCTGACACCCCAGTGTTTAAGCGTGCGAGATGGATCGCTTTGACGTTTTTTCTACCGAGGCACCACTTGCGAATACCTTCGAGGCAAACATGTTTGTTGTGCAATTCTAATCGTAAAGATCAGTTGACGAGGGGTCGATGGCTCCGGCAGTCGTTTTCTGTCCCGTGGCGCCACGGCAGCAAGGCCACAGAGATCACTTTTTGTTATAGCTCTTAGCAGCGGGTTGTGTAACATTCGTAAACCACGGGACGTTCGATTGTTGTTTTCGCTATGATTCGCAATTCTCTAGCAAGCTCCGCCTCTTTTTTGTAATACAGGCCTTTATACTTATAGAACAACCCTGCTTCCAAGGCTAACTGCAATGCGTGTGATGGTTCAGTTAGCCTTGGCGACACCGATGAAGCGCTATCGGTGTCGCCGTATACTTCGTTTGTTTCTTTCCTTGGTGAAAGTCATCTGGCGATTGTTTCTTACACGGTTTTACTAATTTACGTTTTTGCAGCTATGAGTACTAGTAACGCCAACAACGACGATGGCTGGACCGACTTCTTTGACCATTATGATCCCCCAGCTTCACTGTTAAATCAAGCAGGGTGTGATCCAATGTCGTGGAATCAGTCAAACCAAGCTGTGGCTAGGAACGATGCTCAAGTTGCGGATGGAAATGGAGGGCTTAGCAGTAGCCACGACAATGGTTTCCCTGGACAAGACTACAATCATGCTCAAAACGATTCTAGCTATGATACCCAAGCTGCAGTCAATGATGGCACGTATTACACCTGTTACGACTCTGAAAACTATCTGCAACCATCTTCAACCAATGGTTATTGTCCGGTAATGCCTGCTAATCATAATAACGGCTATCCGCAATTTCCACCAAACCAAACAATGCTACCGTCAGGTGGAACAAACAACTCATGCCAAGAGATGTCAAGTAACGCTTTGCAGTTCGTGCAGCCAGGTCAGTATGAACCTTCTTACCAATATTTCGGGACTGAAAACAATCTGCAACCATCTTCTATCAATGGTTATTGTTCGGTGCCTGCTCATCAGAATAATGGGTATCCGCAACTGCCACCAAACGAAACCTGCGGCAATGGACCATGGCAAACCCCAATGTACGTTGATACTAATGCCCCAGGTTCAACGATCGGTGAGAACAGTTACCCAAATTCAATGCTTCCAACAAACGAGCCGTCGATGCTATCGTCTGTTGGATCAATGAACTCAAACCAAGACGTCAATTGTAATTCTCACCAGTTCACCGAATTACATCCGATTCAGCGTGATGCAATGCCGCAATCGCCACCGGAACCTTTCTATGGTGCAACAAGAGGAGCAGTTGGGATTAATCATGGTCCAACGTATTTTGAGGGAGAACAAAATCCTCAAAATCAACGTGAGTTTAGCAATGATGCTCTGGTTACAGTCCACAACGGCACTACTTACTACCAAAATGACGAAAACAACATTTATCTTGTGGTACCTGCAGAGCCTGGAAACTGGAATGAGCAACCGGCACCTACCCAATCCGTCTATTCTCCTACTCCAGTTTCGACGATCGATGGTAGTAATAGTTACCAAAACTCACCGCTTACATCAGTCGAATATCAACCGTCAATGACACCATCCAGCGATGCATCTTCCAGCACCAGTCCTTCACAGCCAAAACGCAACGGTCCTGGTCGTCCAACGAAAACGAAAGACATCAGCCAAAATGTCATAAACGTTCGACGATCTCGCGGACAGGTGAGTAACTTTAAAGTAACGGAAGAATATTCAGAAAACCTAATTGTAAAATTTAAGAACAAAGCACTAGATGAAGAAGTCAAGAAGCACGGCGCGAAAATCATCTACACTGCACTCAGCCAAGGCGCCGTTCTTCCTGAAAACTACATGGTCGCTGTAACCGAGATGGCTAGACTCCACGGAACCCGCTACCAGTTCCCGACGAACCTTCGTTATTCCAAATTCTTGTTCTCAACAACAGGACCTGGACGCAAGATAGATCCGAATGTCAAGAAGACTGACGCTCAACTTCAGAAAAGCAAAATGCGCATTCAACGCGAAGCAGGTGTTTTTCTCAAGCTTCTGAAGGAAGTGTCGCGGCAACTCAAGAAGATAGATCCTGCAATGCACACGAAGCTCCTTCCGGATATCCAACGCAACAGCCCAAACTTGTATGCAATTATCAGTAAACAATGACGTTTGATAACTTTTCACTCTTTTCTTTATTAGCTTCTCAGGATAGCGAAGTCCAAAAAATGTTTTAAATTCCGGTCTCTATACTCAAACCGATGTGCCTTTTATTCTGCTAGCTCAATTATTTTAAACAGTTTACTTCTAATGTTTACTCTTGACGCTTTAACAAGCATTTAAATATGTTAACAACAGTATTTTAAGTTAACGTTTATTTATGATTGCTTTAGAAAACTGATATCAAAAAAATATTACTGTGATATTATTATTATCATAAACTGTTTTTTATTGTACTCTTGATCGACATTCTACAAAAACCAACTGTAACAAACCTGATTGTTCAATTTAGTTTAGTCAGCCATCGATACATTTTGCTGGTATGCCGAGAACATCTGACTGTACTTGACTTAAAAGCGCAGGTGAACTACAGACAACATGTTTAGCCAACGTTGAGCATTGATAATAATCATCAGGGACCAAATTATTTTAACATTAGACCTTCAGGCTACGCACAAATTGGTCTAAATTGCCATTTTAAACATCCATTTTGGTTTTTAAATTGTTGAAACTTGCAAGAAATAGCAAAAGGCTCCAGCCCAAAGCACACTGCAAACATCCTCGCTTTTGTCTGTGTGCACCAAGGAAACTTAGAACAAAGTCTAGCAAACTAAAAACTTTCGCCCGGTCCAGCTGTCTTCAATATTTCACATGCAACCGAATACTCTAAATATTTGCTCACGACATAAGGTCACAACGTGAATGAATAAAAACGTAGAACGCGTAGACGCAAAGTGAATGCTTAATTCAGTTTTATTCTATTTTTTGTCCGTATTTAAATATATTCGACAAAGTTGTTTTTCATGGCCGTGCGTTTAGATGTAGCGGTTTAAAGCTAGTCGAGACAACCGGCGTTTACACTTGTTTCGATCACGTTGTCCTCCCTGCATAATTGCCCCTTTTTATCGGAGTGTGTCGGAAGTAGGCGAGTTTAAACCTTGGTGGCAGCGAGGAACACACATTGGCGGATGTTACTTGTATTCTTACGGGCAGTTGACCCTTTTCAGACAAAACTGTTCTGTTTTCAAATGCATTTAACGCTTATGTGTTTTTGTTCTTAACATTTTAAAACCTAATCTGTTAAAAAATATCTCTCTTCGTTTTTACTATTAACTCACTTTGAACGCAAAACCCCACCAATTAGTTATCTTTTTACGGGTCTGAAGCCAGTTTCCATTTTGTGTTGACATAATCTCCGATGGAGTAAATTTCACCCATTTCCGCTACGCCAAGGCCCGCGTTTTCGGTTATCTTTTTACCAAACAACGAAACAACTTTAGACACACATGCTCACCCATGGGGCCCTATTGATTACAGAGACGACACCGCTAACAGCCGGGCCGAGGAAATTGTGACGTTATTCTAATATCTTGACCGATAGTTTTTGTACTTTCATCACTAAACACTATAAATAATGGCGTCGGAAAACATATGCCAGAAATTGAATAATAAGTTTACTCGTTTTGCACTTTGGAGTGATACCGTAAGTTTGTTACGCTTTATGACTCAACCATCGATTATTTTTAGAAAGTTCGTCAACGTACCTTAACGGACGTTCCAACAAGACCATGGATTGTGTTCAAATATTGCATTTACCTTCATGCATGCTCATCGTTGCTTGCGATAGCTTTAGGGATCGCATGTTTTTGCTATAGCGTTCAAAATTCATTCCCCTACACTGAGGTTAATTGCAGTGATGGAACTGATGTTTTTGTGCCGATAGCTAATTTGGTAACAATTTTAAACAAAAAATCGCAAAATCAATCGATGTTCGCTTTGCAGATGACAGCCATTGTCGGAGTGGTTGCATTCAAACAAGGCCATCTCGCATGGAACGCCTTTCTTCATTTCCTCTTTGTACTAACAATGATTTTTTACAATACGTTCGCCTTTTGTGACACCATTCTGATGACGAATCGTTGGGTCATTAGGTCGTACTCGCCGAGGACCGACGCCAATTGGCCTCAGAAGTTTGCGTGGATCGACAGTTCAATTGCGGCCATCATGCTGCTCAATTGTGAGTCTTTGGCAGGAAAAAATTAAGTTTAAACAAACAGTTTTAGTAACCCTCTGCGGAATAATGACCTTTATTCACCTTGTTTATCATCGAGATGCATGTGGATGGCAACGGCAACGCGAGCGAGCTCTGATTATTAATGCCGGAAGGAATTCAACTTTGTTGTCGACGGGAATTTGAAGAGAGAACGATTAATATTGTTCAGACGGGTAAATTTCGCAATTTGTATTTCATGAAGAGCTTATTAAACAAATACTATAAAACGATTATATTTACATAGTAGTCCGATATTTCTGCAAACCGACTAGTCTACTTTGTTATGGCTAAAATTCTATTTGTTTGGTGTAAAAAGTTTATAGAAGTAAAAACAATGGATTATTCCGAGTATCAGAAGGGCAACCAACATATCAATCCCCAGCATTACGTCTTCTCGCTACTGCCTTGGGCAATGAGTTCATCAAAGTCAATGTCGTCAAAGTTAACTTCAGTCGATTTCGACTTCTTTGTCAGAGCGCCTGCACGTGGTTTGATAATCTGAAATTACAGTTTTATGACAAACTTCCTTAAAAAGGAAACCATACCTCGAAGGAGATCCCTAAACTTTCATTGACTTTCATCACAGCCCCACTATTGTTATATTCGCCACAGTAGTTTGGCGCCGAGAAAATAGTAACCAGTTTTCGATTTGCAAAAAACTCATAACCGTCTTGGACGACTTGATGTGCTCGTACAATCATGTCCAGACCGAGTTTGGCACACGCATTGTTTACAGCCTTAACATTGAAGTGTGAACTGATGCCTCGGGCTGAGGGACCCCAATCAGCATCGGTTTCACCATTTGGCATCATGGGATCGGGATCGGACCAGAGTAGATCGACGTGAATGCCAGCGACTTCGGGATCGATGGGTCGCTCGAGGTTGCGGAGTTGTTCAATGCTGACCAGATCGGGTGAAAGTCCTCCGTGCATGCAGAGAATCCGTTTTGAAATTAGCGCGGTCAATGGTAGCCAGTTGAATACGTCCTAAACATCTATTTTTATATGGCAAAGATCGTAAAGACTCACTTGAAACCGCCACCAAACTTGAACCCCTTTCAAATCGACTTCCTGCATGCCCCAAATAGCTGAATCCATTGGAACATGTTGAAATCTGTCCTCGCATTCATCGTGAAAGCCATACACCCTGTTGATAGTCGAGCATTCGTGATTCCCTCGTAACATGAACACATTTTGGGGATACCGTATGCGCAGGAGCAACAGTAAACAAATAACTTCAAGTGAGTTTGGGCCGCGATCAACGTAATCTCCGAGAAAAAGATATCGCTAAACTTAACAAAATTTAGTGAACTTCTTCCAAATCGCAACTTACAGTAGTCTCGGGAGGTCCACATCTCTCAAATATTCTTAACAAATCAATGAATTGACCGTGAATGTCGCCGACAATTTGCACGGGCGGAGTCGGTTCTAACATTGCCGGAAGCTTTTTCAAGTTTTCACTGAAATGATAAGCCTACTTGATGGGTTTAATGTAAAAAGGGTAAAAAATACCGTACATAGCGAGCACACATATCTGCTCAATGATGGCAGTGTCGGATAGATGGTCTTTGACTTTGAAGTCTTCGTCAACACAAGACATCAACTTTTTGATGTAATCGTCGACATCGAGTTGTTGGACTTTTGAGAGATCTTCTGAAAATTGGAAATGTGTGGATTAGACTGTTGCCGACTTGCGGCAAAAACTTGCGCGCCTAAAGTGTAGAAACCAACCCACGAGGGCAACATTCTTTTTCCGGCGCTTTGATGGGGTCGTTTGGATGGGCGATTCGACAGGGACAGCGATGGAACCGGGTTTGAGGTTGGGATTCGCACCGATGCCATCAATGGAAAATGTCTGAAACGTTGAATTGAGATTACGGAATTCAGTGATAAGGCCTACCTTGCCCGGACTCTTAGATGAGCTACTTCTTGGCGATGTCAAAATATGAGGCGAGAGCAACTTCGGTGTTCGACTCCCAGAACTTAGCGACGAATTACTTTCCGACTTTAGCAGATATCCGTTCGTCGTAAAAGAAACTGGGATGAAAGATTCAGCAACGCCGGGCTGTGATAAAATTTTAGTAGGCTCATCGGGATGTACGTGGGTTTCCATCTTGACGCCACAGCACACTTTATCAGACGCTTGCATAAACTCTTTCACGGCCAATTCATCCGGCGGTGGAGGTGATTGCAACGGTGAGTCCAAGATTCCAAGAGCATCTTTCATCTCGTCGGATTCACTCCCCGGGGACGATGACGACGACTTCTGTGTACGATCACTGTTGACCGTTTCCTGCGGCGCTTCTTCATAAACTTTTAACGCATCTCTCTGTTTTTTGGACTTTTTTCGGTGTCGCTTCTTTTTATGATCTCTCGGCGACTTTTTTGATGGCGATGATGCCGTCGACTTTGAAGGCTGCAATGACACTGTAATTTTCTTCAATTAAGACGATACAAAGGTCCTACTGATGCATCGGAGGGCGGGGTTTTATCCGGGTCAGTCATTACTAGTCCTTTTTCCGTGAGGAACTGGACCCTTCGGGGGAAGGAACCGCGACAAGACCCGGCACGTATTGGATCCATTTACAATCAGATTTGCATTACAGCTTTATCAAAAAAACTGTGACAAAGTCCTTTTAAATAAGCCTTTTCTCGTTCAAATTTTGAATACTAAATCTGTCTTCAAAAGTGCAAACTTTTGCCTAATTTAAAATGTACGTTCCACTTCCTCTTAGTAACAAAGTTTGCAACACGGTTGCCGTGCAACAAATGCATCCATGCTTTGCGGTTTTTAAAAGTTTTATACTTCGCATTTCGACATGTCTCTGTTAAGTTGCAGGTTGCACAAGACTATTGCACATTGTAAGTACCCAAATTACATACTTTATATAAGGTTCCGTTATTTTCAGCGCACTTCTTTGTAAAATGCATACTTTTTCTATCTTTCGTCGCCGCTATTGTGCTTTTGACATCAAAGGTCAATCTAATGATTGCCGCTGTTTATTCTTATTCGTTTCAACATCGTCTGCAATCTTTTCGAAACTGCTCTGAACAGGCAGTTTACAATTATGCCATCGACTTTGCCATTTTGTATTTACAGTGTCTCAATGAACACCTCAAAACACCACCACATTTGATAGAAGAATTCGGAGACGGTTATAATCAGAAAAGCGCTAGATTCTTAAAAAGGTTACCACCAAAGTCGTTTACTAAATGTGTTTGGCTGAGTGTGGGGATCACTGAGGATGTCGGAGTTGAAACGAAGTTTCAGTAAGTTGATATGTAGTTATATGTTACTCGAAATTGATAAATTTAGTGAAGAACACCCCGATTGTGAAATGCTTGGCATCGAAATGATGCCCAAAAGGATGGATAACTTCCGCAGAATTGGAGGAATTGGGTTTGCTGGTGCATTGGGTACGTTTAAGTATCACTTTTCAATAAATAACCGCTCAAACTTTTACAGGACTGAAAGAAGAAGTCAAAGTCGTCCGACAACACGACATCTACAAGTTGCAAATCGACATGTTCAACATTTTCGCGATTTCATCCTTCCTTGACAAGCACGTTCACACCCGAGTTATCGATTACGTCTTTGTCGATTATCGAAGAATGAACTTTGAAATCCTGCACAGTTTGTTCAAAGGCAGTCAATTGCACGAAGAAGGGGTCGTTTTTTGCCAGTTTGTTGTATCTATCCCATGGAAACTTGGCAGTACATTAAATTCTGACGTCGTAATGCATAATTTGATCGTTTATTTACAAGAACATGTTCTCCTCTACATCCCAATGACCGCCCATGTTGATGAACATCATTTTACTATCAGTTTTGTCAATTTACATCATGAAAAATGTCGAAAAGTATTTGATTATGGGAATAGTTTTGGTTAACATAAACATTATTAATATCTGGCTACACAATTATACATGTAGTTCAGAGTTGCATGCGATTGTGTCTCAGGCGATTCTGAAACTCAGTCGGTTCAGCGGTGGCTTTTTCATCGACAAGAGGTGGTTGGAAAAGGTTGTACAGTTTGACCGACTTTGACATTGCCCATTCAGATTCATAGTTAGCTCCATTTCTGGTGCGGACTTTGCATCGTGCAACCAGGCGGGATCGTGGGAAGACGTATTTTTCGTCGTAGCCATTGAAAACGGCGTCGATTGTCAGGGCGAGGAAGGTTCGGGCCTGTAATGACAAAATGTTTTATAAATATTTGATTAGAAACATACCTGATGAGAATCTTCATCTTCAATTTCACACAAAAGGTTGTAAGCGCGACCAGTTTCAGTGAAATTGTCGTTCCAACGATCAGGATCGATCCAACGAACTTTCATATGAAACACTTGGATCGAGTTTGTTGCTGATCTGTGATTACATATTTGATCATAATGTTAAATAAATGATAAAACCTACGTTGCCATTGAAGTCGTAAACATAACCCTAACACGACGCGCTGACGTCGGTTCACCGATAACTGTCAAATCTTCGACAAATGTTTCGCCAGTAATGGCATTTCGACTGACAATGAACTTATCTGGATTATTACGAACATTTTCCGGCACTTTATCTACCACTGATACGACATGTTTGACCGTATCATCATCAGATTTCGCAAAACACAGTGAAAGACCAATCAGAACAATCAAAATACACAAACGCATACTGATCTCATAAATCTAATAGGTGCCGACAGAGGATAAGCGTTTCTAAAAAATGGATATATGGTGACACTTGCACTTAGTTAATCGCGAGACAGAGAGACGCCGACCTGGATCCCAGAATAGGAAGCAGGCGCTGACTAACCTGCAAGTGTGAAGTTTTCTACGTGCAACGAGCAGGATTAGTTTTGATAAAACTTCAGGGATGTTATTCTTTTCTTTATATGCTGTGGGGCATAGAGGTGTTGATGGATCATGTCAACTTTCTTCATAGGATCGCGCCTTTCTGATCGACAGGACGCCCGCGTCGGATGACTGACACTTCAGTGTTTCCAGATTCATGTCCGTTTTTGGAAGATGTATCGAGGGAGATAGATTGTGGTTGCAAGTTGCAAACTCGTCTTGCATGCGTGATTTACTGATTGATCAGCGGATTATCAGCACATGAATGTGAATATTTTGAATTCTTCAGTTGTTTTTGGTGGAATTGCGTGTGATAATAATAGCTTCGAAAATCACGTTTAAAGTCTGTGTAAATATGAACGTTTCTTTGAAAATGACTAAATTGCGGCACTTTTGTGTACCATTATTTTTCGGTGCGACGCTTGTCCGCGGAACGGGAAAACGCACCCTTTGACCACTTGACGATGTGACCCTTGCCGAGTCTTTAGACTAAACAAGTGGCAACATTCTGAGAGGCTACTTCACGAAGCAATTCATACAGGTACTTGTTTCCGTGGGCAAAGAGTTCAGCACACTACAGCTAGTTCATCTGTACCGATGAGACATATGAGATGTAAGCTTAAAAAACGACGCTGACAACATGAATAAACCCGACCCCTTAAATTTGAGCACAAACTATCGTAATACAAAACTCATAAAATTTAAAATCAGATGTACTCTGCTGTATTATTTATCAAAATCTCTGTTTTTGTTGTCCGATGTGAGAAAAAAAGACATCGCAAACAATCTTTGTTTTCAATCTTCCCTTGAAATTGGAAACGCCATTGTGTGAGTCAATACAGACATAAAAAACAGTTCTTTTATTTTGAAAAGCAAAAACAGCTGCCCTGGACTGGCAGTTTGCCAATTTCCAACCATCTGTTTTGCCCTTTCTTCCATTTCCTGATATTGGCTGCCGCTGCGGTGGCCTTCAAACTACATCCTTCGTATGTTTTCAATTGTTTTTTCTCCGATGATGCCGGTCCAGAGGGGGAAGAAGAAAACAGGAACGAGCTCAACGACCAAGGAAAAACATTGGAGCGATAGTATTGTCCACATGGACTTATTGCAGTGCTCCAAAAGCACTGAAAAACAAACTTGAAAAACAGTAAAAACAGCTCATGGAAAACAGTGCTTGAAGTGTTGTACTATTGTTCTGAAGATAACAAGTATCGGTGACGTTAGAGTGAAATAATGGAATGTGTTTTTTTTTAATTACAATAATTTAAAATGAATTTTTCATTTGTAATTTTTAAACCGAAAAACTGCATCTTTTCCTCCACCTGAATCACTCAACCAACAAAAGTGCAAAAAAAGAAAGTTCAATTTGCTTAATTTTTCAGTTTGTTTCTATGACTAAACACCTCAATTTACTTAATGCTTTTATTTGATTGTCAAAAAATCAAAGAACCCAACTTTTTCCTGTGCTTTATGCACACGTGCGAGCCGATAGCCAAACCTTTCGCCCTCTTCCGAAGTGCACACACCCAAAGCAAGCAGCAAATTTAAAACTTCCGACACCGTCTTGAAACCCCTTACACCTCTTTCCAAGTCCTCAACGTCCGTCATGACGGCGGTCTGAAGGGCATGTAGTCTCGAGAGAGCAGAGGGTGGCTGGTACCGGCCAGCACCAGTCGTGATTCTGCGCGGTGCCTCGCCTCCGTGGTCCTAGAAAACAGCTGATGACACAGCTGCAGGGCAGACCAGAGACAGAAGGAAGCATAGCAACAAATATTGTTACCAAGGAAATGAAGGAACAAACGAACGTCAATTTTACTATTCAAATAGCAACGTTCGTTTTACAACCCAACAGGAAAGCCGACGGCATTTTGACTCTGTGTATTATGGCTGGAAGTAAGCCAAGAGGCGGTGCTGTGGTGCATTTTGATTAAAAGTGGACCTTGAAAATTATTTTGACATGTAAGTCAGCCACATTTCATAAAGGAATGCCATTAGAACGAATTTTGTGAGTGCGTAATTTAAATAATGGACTGTTGCGTGTTAGAATGTAAATCACAGACTGGTTTTATGACAAAAGGTACCAAAAATTATCATTCCTATTGTACTCAGTGCTCTATTATTAAAAGCTAATTCAATAGCTGAGGAGGAGTTAGGCGTTCGTTGTGTTTGAAGCCCCAGCTATGTCAATGAAAACGAAAGCCGAGAAGCGTTCCCATCTTGTTTGCACGTTGTTGTCGACTTCGGTTTGGACGATCCCGAACCTCTTTCACCCTTGATGCCTGGATTCAATTCATTCACATTCTTGTTCAATACACAACGCACATTTGCACATTTCTAACACGTATTCTATGTTTTATGTAGTCCCTGCAATAAAAACTATCAATCGGCTCATTGCTGAATAAAGTCAACTTTGATCCATCTTAACATTGGCCCAGCTCAACCCTGCGAATCTGTCGATCCCTGCGAACCGGCTGTTTGCTTTCACTTTTTTCCCGTTTCTTCACCAAAATCTCGACGGTATGTCTTTTCAACGTTTTGATCAGCCCGAACAAACTAACAATCGGCCGCGTGAGAGGCGTTGGATATTCTGCGCTGAACTCCGCAAAAGGGAGGTCAGAAAAGCAATCCCCTATCTTGCGCATCCATTGCGTCAAAATCGCAGTGTCTCAGCTTCGAAATTGTCACGGTTGTTCCAGTCGCTTTCATTTTGGGTTTTGATTTCATGATTTTATGCATAAATTCGCAAAATCAACATGTATTTATGCTTCTAACTTGGAATTGGGTAACTCCTTTATTTGCGATATTGTGTAAGCACAGTAACTACAAATTGGTAGTAATCTTCTTTGACACAACTGATCTTCTTCCACTCACTTTGAATGAAAGTTGAAAAAGTTGCGAAAAAAACTGGTTTCAAGATTCGCAGCAGACTGCCAATGTAAACTTTACCCGTAGGCTGTCTGTCTCGATAAGTATGACAAATTGGTACAAATTTTTATGATTCTTATGCGCATTGCTGAATAGATAACTATCGGACGTGCGCGTTGCGTTATGATAGCTTTTGAATTAGTCTTTTATCTCTGGTTATTAAACGGGTTTTTAAAAGTCAAACAGTGATAATTTGAAGTGGTTCGGTTGATCTGGTCCAGCTAGTTTGGACTGATGAACATTTGAAACTAATAATTTGAAAAGTTGATCTTGCCATGTCGAAGATCAATTCTGATGTTGAAGTCTTCCTCGTCCCTCGAAAGTTCAACAAACTTTTAGTCACTAAACGGTGTTCGCACGCAATTCCTCCTTTTTTCAACCCCTCTTCAAAAAACTGAATGTTGCATTTTCAACTTTTTTTGTGCACGAAATGGAAAGTTTGCCTGGTTTCACTGCCTGCACTTACTTTTCCAGGGTGGGCTGTCTGGGCCTGTGAAAGAAACGGTTCCTGGCTAACATCTGCGTTTTTAAGAGTGCAAGACCAAAAAAACTCCTATGTCAGCCGGAGGTCTATCTTTTTTGGCGCAAAAAGTAAATAAAATATTTTTATTGGGAAAGTTTGACTTACCTTTGCGCGAGTCACAGCAAAGGAAGCCCAGAGATTCGCAGATGAGTCCACATTGTCTACATGGAAAGTCGTTGAGGACGTGAAGAAGACGTCGGTCGGCCGCCAGACGCTTTGATGATGAGACTGAGGTCGGTGGACAGCGTTCTCTTTTTTGACGTAATGCTCGTCACTTTGATTTTTTCCACGTTAACGAGACCGATGAGGAATTTAGGGGTTTTGTGGGGTCCGTACTGTACTTATGGTTTCGCATCGATCCGAAAAGTCACAAACGGGTTTAACCGATTTCAAAGCTACTATGTTTAAACATGGTGTAATACCTTCAACAAATTCCCATGTGTCTTACGGTAGTTTGCATCCCGTCATTATTGCCCCCCTTTCACATCCCATTGCACTGTACCCATGAGAAACCGCAATTTGACGTCTCTTTTGCGGTGTCACATAATAATACATTACGGTGATCACTTTTTTGTACCCTTTTTTGGAACTTAAAAAAGTTGTCACCCAAAGTGCTTTTCTTACACGCTATCTGATGAATGACACTGTGCCCTCGCTGTCTGACTCTGCAATATGAACAAGTTTTAGTACTCCTTTTTTCCTCGGTTTCGACGCCAGAGGGTTTTTTCTTACCCTTTGCTGAGGGAAGGGCCGTCGTCGGCACCTCTCTCTTGCTCCCTCTGATTGATGAGGCATTGTCTGTCGGCGATGGCGCCAGCAGATCGGAATCCCCTTGGCGGTTGCGTGAGTACGTCTCCGATTTGTAAGGACAGCACCGGAATTCAGACTAATCGGTTTTGTTGCGACAACGGCGCCGCCACAGTAAAAGAAACAGCCATTTCGGCGAATGCGCAACGTCATTTTGAGGAAGCTTGCGCAAGACGGAGTCGAAGTCGGATTGATCTTTCGCATGCTTGAACATAACCTTCACCTTGATAATGTGTAATATAGTTTGGATTCAATTATGCTCTATCGATCTATCTGAGGACACTACAAGTTGCTCTCCCCACTTTTTTTAATAGTGCTGATAATGCTTATGTCAATATGCAGTTTTTTATGTCTCGACACGCCGTAACTAGGCTAATCGCACGCGGCTGGCACCATCATGCGAGGGAATGATGCACTTTCCCTATCACGGAAAAGCGCGGCATCGCGATTTGACATTTTTGAACCTAATCAAGGTTGCGCTTGCCCTCGCCGGTATCGGCTTATCAGTACCACGATACCGAAAAGCGAGAGCAAGAGAGGCGCCATTCGCGTTCAACCGCCCTCCTACGCAAGAAGCCGTCCGTTATCAGGGCTTTTCCAAGAGGGCAACCCGCCGCATCTGCTTTCTCCCATTAGACTGCTGATAAAACGGAAGTTCTCTCCCTTATCAAATTTGCTTCATGAACTTTTGAACAGTGCGACTCAGAATCGGATACAGTGCAGCACCGATGGTGATGTTGGACTTTTATGATAGACAAACCTGACTAGCAAGCAGTTTGTCCTCATTGTTTAGTTTTGAGGGGGTTGGCTAGTTGCATCAGCATTCTCAAGATTAAAGATTGTTTAGAGGGGGACACTTCAAGGTGTCAGTGTGAACTGTGACGACCTGGCACGTGTAAGCTGACCCGGGCAAAAAGTTGTTCAGGGGTGAAGGATTATGTCAATTAGATGCCTTTGACCGCCCTGCTAACATCGGTATGTGGTATCAGCGAAACCGAACAGCTGTTCAATGGCAAAAGGCGTTCGAAACTAGTGCAACTGGAACATGTAGATCAACCAAGTCGACCTAAACCTCAGTTTTAAGTATGTTTTCACCACATTTGGCAGTCCCATGATGTCATCTGTATTCACTTTTTTAGTCAGTGAGTGACACCCCCGACCAAACAAAAAAGTGCTGCTACCCTTTCGGCTGCAACCCAGACGGCGCCATCGTAGTCAGTCTGGCCGCCGAAGCGCGTGATCAGTACTTTGAATATACTATCTAGTGTATTCGTTCATTCCACTGCACTCCATAAAGCTCAAATTGTCAGGTGGTACTGGTGATCGCGTGTGTGTTTATACGAATATCAAGCAAAGCGTGATTGCTTACATTGTCTGGGGTCCGCTGGGCTTAGGTTATTCCTGGCTGGCGGCGAGAAGTGTTCGGGCGTTCACCCCCCAAACATTTGGCAACATCAACGGCGCGTGATGCTCGGGTAAAAAATGATAACAGGTGTAACAGACAAAGGGAACGGGGAGTGGTGATGTTTTTGATGCAATCGGGTGGTGCCGGGGTTACTGTATGTCTACCTGTCTTCAAAGATCGGGTGGGCGCCTATTCTGTTAATCTGAAGATCACTTCCAAAAATAAGAATACTAAAATTTAAAAGTAAGGAAGTATAGGTGTCATTTCAGCCCCCTAAACCTGTACCATTTCAAATGCTATCAATCACTCAATCAATTAGCACTGTTGCACCGCAACAAAATTGTTTCAAACGCTTGCCATTGCTCCCTTCCGAAGGGCCCATTTATCTTTATGCATCAATCTCAACGCACTGTACCCAGACGACTTCAACCTTCAAATCAACCGGTAACCACGCCACGCCATGCTGATGTGAGGGTATTTCGAAACATTTGCAACATTTGAACAGCCGAAACCCCCCCACATCCGTAACAATTGGCCGGGTGTCGAGAACTGAACACTCATCTGTTTCGTCTCACCCTGCCAATTCGGCCCGCTGAGCACCATCAAAGCGGATGAAATGAAACTTCTGTCCCCAGACACAATAAATGCACCCACTTGCACCTATAGATGTTACTGCGAGGTTCCCCTTTTTATGAAAACTGGCGACCTACCCGGGCGGCAAGTATACTAGACGACGTCCAACGTGGTGTGGTCTTTGTACTGACGTAGACGATTCACTTGCACATTTTTAGGATCTCTGGCAAACGGCCAGGCAACCGCCAGCCAGCTGCTGTCAGAATTTTTTTTTTCAATGCCGGGTTGCCGGGGTTCTTTTTTGAAACATAGTGTGCATGCAGTAAGAGTTCCTTTTTGCTAAAAAGAAGAGAAAAGTCAATTGCAACATTTTGAGTCGTCTGTCTGGCCTAAAAAGCTTGGTTTTGGTTGTGTTTTAAAAAGGACACCCAAAAACACCGACAAAAAGGCCCGCTAAATACAGTGTTGAATGCTGCAAAAACTTTGTTTTTCATTTTCAATGTTTTAGCCTGTTTGCACTATGCGTCTGATGTCTGGTCGCGGTCCGGGTTATGATGGCCCCGATTATTCATTTTGATTGATCCCACACTCCAGAGCCACGCGCGCGCACATATCCCCCTTTGTCGGCACATCCTGGACACATTCCTTTGAACCGCACTATTCACGGACACGCTTATCCCACCAGAGCTGTCAAGTCTAGACGAACCGATCAAAAGTTTAAGCTTCGTTCGTAGCGGACGTCATAAAACCGTTAATTATTCCATGCGCTCTTTGACGCCTCCACACTCGGTCCCTGAAGGTCAAACCGATTCGTTAACTTTTGAGTGGGCTTCAGACATGCGTGCCCTATGAATCCATCATCGGCAGGTACACTCTATCTCGTCGACCGATCAGCCGGCCGAACAGGTAGTGCTTTTTACGCTTTTTTTCTTCCAATCTCAAACGAGAAATGACAAATGTGTCAATTGCGACGGTTTCTGAAATCAGTCGACGACCGTCGTCTGTGTCGAACGACGACCGTAGACGTCCTTAGATATAAAAAAGTGCAAATGTTTTTAGTGGCATAAAAAACAGGTTTCCATCCATGGAGACGTAGGAGTGCACAGACAACGCGCGATCATGCTTCGGGCTGATGATCCGATAACTAAAAAGACCAACAAGAGTGATGTTCCTGCATAAATTTCAAAGCCCAGGTCCAGCTTCGTGCATTTTGCATCATTTATCCCAGTCCGATCACCGGGATTACAACAAACTTGAAACACTTTGTCAAATGAACGCATTCATTAGATGCCAGACAGCCTTAACTATACAGCCAGCCGTTGGCCCCGTCGAAGTCCCCCTCGTGCCTTTGGCAGTTGTCCCATCCGATGATGGGTCCCGTCTGCTATTAACCAAACTGTGGAAAGATTTATGCACAGCTACAGGTTTACAATGTAGGCGGCAAAGAGGTCGTATTTTGAGCCCTTTAGATCCACCCCATCGGACTACGTACGTTGTTCTTGTCTGCCGCCCCGCTTTCAGACACATACGTTTTGCATTTTGTAAGTGTCTTTGTCTGGACCCAACATCCCGAGATGGCATCATGAAACTTTTTGTTTCCGTAACGGAAGTGCCACGTGCTGCGCGTAGACAATGGCCGTAAAAAGGGGCCCGTGAGATCGGCCGGCGGATGGGTCACTTTTTATGCTAATCGGAATCGCGACAAGTAACATGAGAAAACGGGGCAACTTTTACAGCTGATATTTGGCATTGATGGGATAACATAAATGACACTTGTGCGGCACACTCGAAATTTATTACCTGCGCGGGACAAAATCACCGTGAGACTAGACTAGAGCATCAAGATTAGTGTAACTTCGAGGGTTCGGGGTTGACCTGTGGATGCACCAAAGCTGCGCGGGGATGGGCACTGTCTGGTCAACTGGCGGAGGCCGACGGATCATCTGATCCGGTCAATGTTGTTGCCCGATTTGTCTCGCGTCGGCACTTTTGAATATGCTAATGACGCATCGGCGCTTAAGTGACGGAAGGGGGCAAAAAGTTTCTTTGTAAAGTGCCAAAATCGGTCAGCGGAAGTTCTTAGTCGCGACACCGGCGGATCGCAAACTGGATAATGACTTCCATTCAAGGCATAAATAAGGGTCAAACTTGGCACGCCTGAAGTGTTTTCCTTTCCCGACTTCCCAGCTGATTTTGTTGTACTGCCCCAGATTGTTTTTGCTTTTTTGGTGTTTCCACATCTGTTTTTAGTCAATTCCTCACCCCTCTTTGTACGCATCTGCCCTTTGAAAAAACAGCCCCGGGCGGAAGCTGTTTGAAACAGGCCGACATGAATGCCCTTTTTTCTGCCCTCACATTCCCCCGTTTTTTTTGACACAATCCTCCTCCTGTTGAAAAAACGACTCCCTCCGACGTTTTTTGCGCCTCTGCCCCGGAGGTCGGGAACTGGCCGGGATGGATCCGAACAGCCGCTCCAGCCGTTCCCCCGGTCTCCCTGGAATGAATGCACTTCGCTGCGGTGGCGGCAGTTAGCACTTTTTTGCCAATCTGTGCTCATTTTTCACCGATCTCGCCAGCTGATATTTTCTTTATTGCTTTTCTGAATTAATGCCCTGCCTACCGTAACACCTAATTGGTGGCTAGAATCCATAAAAAACAACTGCTAATGCCAAGTATTGCAACTGCTGCAGACGGTCTTTAATGTTTTTCAAATTTTGAATTCAATTGAAAGATCATAATTACTAGTACGTGCAAACTGTTAGAATTCTGCGTATTCATGTCAACTTCGCAACATTTGCGACCCAGACAGAACTTTTTTCGCCTCTCAGCTCCACCTGAAGGAATCAATCACTCAGTGAGCCTAATACCTACGGCCCCGTTCACGTAGATGACGTTTGTCTTCCCGTCGATAAAAAACCGCTCTCGCGATAGATAAAATGTTGCAATTTGCTGGCACGAGATGCTATAAGGGTATCCCTTACCTTGAAGTCGGTCGAACGCTTGGTACCCACCGCGCCAGACAGATCAGACTCCGCCCACCACCTGATCAATCAAGCCCGTCAGCGGTGCAAAGTTTTCTGTAGTGCAGTCGTCGTCGCCACCCCTAGGCAGCTCGAAGAGAGGGGTTTCAACGTTATCGGCCACCACCACCACCGACCGTCTGGCGACTGGACGGACCCCGCCCTTCCGGGGTCCATTTTTTTTTCTAGCCCGGTCGGGGCCACAAACGTGTAGCTCAGTTTTTGCTACTGAGGGGTCTACGACCCTGGTCGACCGGCGATAACGCTCTCCGTGTGCTTACTTTTTTATGTGTCTTCTGGCAGACGGACGACGGAATCAAGACTCGGTGTTCTGACCCTGGACGACGGATGCCTCGCTTCAAGTCAAAAACGAGGAAGGAGAGAGTCATGACGTTAAAGCACAATGTGTGCGTTGCGCGATAGGCATCCCCGTACTTGACTTAGGGTTGTCATAAGATTATTATGGGTATCTTGAGTAACTAAGATTCTTACGGCTTAATAATTTTCTTAACTTTGCCTTATAAGATCATTAAATTTACTACGAATCTTACAACTTCTTCAGTGAAAATATGACACTTATACGAGTCATTCATTGTAAGATTCTTGTAAGGCAAACTTAAGATTCTTAGTCAAGGCGAGAGATCGGCTCTCTCGTCGTCTGGCACTCGCCGCTCTCTCGTACAAAAGCACTGTTCCAGTGTGCACTTGAGACCCCCAATCTCTCCCACCAGCAATTCTCGCCCGAAGCTTGATAGCTTTAGGCATATCATAAAAGTGATTGAAATCACATGTATCTGTGGCAATAGTGCCGTAGAACTTAAATTTTTGCCATTCTCAGTATTTGAGAGAACGAAATTTCCAAAAGTTTTAAAATTTGTCAGCATCTTATAAGTTTCTCTAATGAATTTTTCAAGCATCCTTGACGATTCTTACGAGCACTAAGATTCTTATAAGGTACCACTAAGTACACCCGTTAATCTTACTAATAATCTTAGTCTCTTCTTATAAGATTATTATGACAGGTCTAAGTCAAGTACGGGTCGTCATCCGCATGTATGTATTGGGTTTGCCTTTTTTCCACTTTCGCCAAAATAAACAATCAGCGGCGGACGGCGAAGCGATGGATGCAAAAATGCGATTCAACTGGTCCCGTTGCGCCATCGCTTTGTTTTTTGAACTGTAGCGGGGGCTGTCTGCCTGTCATCCCGACGACCACCGTTTTGCGGCACTTTGACTTTTCGCAAAAGCTGATGCCGATCGCGGATTGGATTGAATGAACCCGACTTTAAAGTGAGTGTCGCTTTGTCTAGGGGGGTTGCTCGCACTTCCGCAAGGGCACCAAGATAACGGGCACGATTAATAACAATCTGAAAAGATAATGAGGCATGCGCAAAATGGCACACCCTCTAAAGGCATACCTATTAAGGTGAGTATCGCGCGTCTTATTGAAGGAGTGTTGTCTGTGAATGGCACACACGGCAACTCCAAGATTTATGAAGGGGTTAGCATCGTCATGTTTTGCCCTTACGATCGTCTTGTGAATAAACGTTTGCCATTTGCCTTCACTCCAACGATCTCTACGCTCTCTCCCTTCCATGCAATTGATAGATGATTCAGCGTTAGACAATTCCATAAAACCACCGTTCCCACCACATTGGTTTCCCTATTGCAAGTCTAGGATCGGTGCGCCATCAATGTTGTGACTATCACCACATCGCCGCCAATGATCATAGCATCACTGTCGTCGGCAACTGTAAAGATGCAGCAATTGCTCGAGAATTGCAAGTTTTATTTTTCCGAAAAGGTTGTTAAAAAATGAATATGCTTCTCAAAGGTAATAATTTTTCACCGACACGTCTGTAAAGGAAATGCCGATTCCTTTTTCGGAAAAATACAATAACTTTTATATGATTCGTCTGCTCAGAGGCTGGGAAACAACGGCAAGGTTCCTCTTGGAAGCTTATTTGATGGCTTTTGTAATGGGTCTGGAAAGCGTTAAGCTCGATGATTTTTGGCCCTTTTAGGCTGCTATAAAAAGCGATCGGTAGCTTTTACTTTAAAAGCCCATGAGAAGCGCAAATGTTTCAAAATCTGTCTCGCGGGATTGGTTATTGCACAGTGTTGCGCTTTCTTACGTAATATTAGGCAAGTGTTGGTTTACTTCGTAAACAGTTAGTCTTAGGCGCCGGTAATATTGTATAGCCTTGTGCAATCCGGATGTTTATAACCTTGCCGAGGCCAATGTAGTCGAATGGGAGGTGCGAAGAGTGACCACGCTCGCATATTTTGGCAGGATAAATTTCCCGAAACCCGCTCCAACGGTGTGAAAAGGTTTTAATCATAGGGGAGAGAGGTGTTCGTTCTGCGGATTATAGCTCTTTCCGGGGTTCTGCTGGCGCCACACTATCGCACTTATTGCTCAAATTCAGCATGGAAACACATTCCCAGCTGTTCAGTTTCCAACCATCAGCTGGATCCCTGGGGTTACCGTATAATGCTATTTGTCTGTTTTTCCTTTTTTTTCCTTCGCTTTTTTGCTTTTACGGATGACCTTTCCTCCAGTCAGCCGATGCGCCAACGCTTCGCGCATCTGCTGTCCGTCTGTCTTCCGCCTTCCTTTAGTCTTCTTTATGTTTTTCAGTTTTTTTTCAACCCATCCGTCTATCGGGGTCCAGCTGATGGCCTTCAAGCCATCGACGACGACCTTCCTGTCAGACCATTCGACAAAAAAATTCAACGCAACCGACAAAAAAATGCTACGGCCAAAACCAACCTGACAGGTTGGCCGCCGCCTTCCCTCGGTGTTCCGTCGGCATGTGAAGACCGCGCTCAACGTAGTAGTAAAAAACCAGAATTCCGAAGGGCGATTCGATTCTGTGTTGCTTTTTTGGCGCGTCCTTGAAACTTTCCATACCTAAGCGAGCCTAACTCTTGTCATCCACGTACAATTAGGGTGTACAGGGACCAGCCAGCTGTCTACAAGCATGGGGGATGTAAACGGTTTAAAACCGTCGGGGAGTTTGTACTTTTAAACCATATACTTGATCTGTACTTTTTCAATGCTTATAATCCTCACGTTCGGGCCAACGTTTAAAAAAATGACGTTGAAGGGCGCCAGACTGCATTTCCATTTCTGACGAGCATTCCAGTCTTTTTTGTCCCCCTCTCGGGTTTGAATTTTGATAACCATATCAGTAGACAGTCCATGAACACTCGAATTTCCGTTAACTGTCAGATTATTCGCCCGATGGCGGTTGTTTAAAATTGTTGAGTTTTGCGTTCCAAAATTTGCCTGCCGGATTTGCCTACCAAAACCCCTAGGGTCTTTTTGTACCGGTATAAAAGGGGATACTGTCAACCGCATCGGGATCTGTTTTGTCTGCGTCAGCCATGCTTGGAATTCAAGAAGGTTTCTATCCTACCTATCGGGTCGCGTCGTATCCAATGCCCGTCCCTCATCTGCAAGTCGTCCAACGCGTCTCCCAACTTCATGTCGTTGATTTAGGCCCGATTAATGCCCCTTACAATGCCGTGCCGAGTTCGATTTATCATTCTTTGAATGCGTACAAGTAGTTTCTTTCAGTCCTTCCCACCCCAGGCTTCTACAAGCACCAAGCCGGTGTCTATAATCCAGTGAACTACTATCCGATGCAAATCCCTACCGGTGTCCGCACTATGCCCCTCCCGGCCCACTACCACAGCTACTTTGGCACTGTAAGTTTATTGGGTTGCGCTAATGATGCGCTTAATGAGGTTTCATTGCTATTTTTATAGACGCCCAACAACTCTCGTCCGATCTCCATCCATCGCACTCCCCATGATCCCTACGGCTCATACGATCTGTCAAACAGGGTTATGACTTTCACACCTCCGGCACCGACAGTAGCCCCACGCGATAGCTACTATTGTATGGATTACCTGGGTTATGATATTGACGAGACCTTCCATAATCCCCCTGCCCAATCTTCGGCATCAACTTCCACAGCCATCTCGTCAGCCCCCATCGCCATCCGCTCGAATTCCAGTGCCACAGCCCATCTGGTCGACTATCAGCGCGATGTCGCCCCCATTGAAAACAAAGAAAACGGGTCCAATGATGACAGCGCTAGCATTGCCAGCGTCAGCGGAATCCGCATGATCGGCGAACCCGGCATGCGTGGCTACAAGCGCCGCCCAAGTGCCGATGAGTTGATCAATGAGGAGACGGAAAGCGAAACTGGATGTAAGTTGATTTCGGGAATTGCCAAGCCACACACTCCTTTCACACCTTTACAGTACACCGTCGTCAATTACGACACAATGTGAAGGGGCACTTCTGAGGGACGGGACCGAACAGACGATCTTTCACGTTTTCGTTTGCCTTTGTACTAATTTGATAAAGACTCATTGGGATTGCACGTAATCAAATAGTTGACTTGAACTTGACGTTTGTATCTTTCAGTCTCTGCATCTGGCGATGAGGATGAGTGCCGTTCCCACTGTGGCTGTGTCCATAGCTGTGATGATGAAGATATGATTGAGCCTGTCCAGAACACCCAGCAAGTCCGACGCCCCGCTTTCCGATCCATTGGTGACATCCTCGG
The DNA here is from genome assembly GCA_024447225.1 of Panagrellus sp. LJ2284. NCBI lineage: Eukaryota > Metazoa > Nematoda > Chromadorea > Rhabditida > Panagrolaimidae > Panagrellus > Panagrellus sp. LJ2284. Next base: position 43,197 of record JAMRYC010000014.1, on the reverse strand, counting down.
CTACGCGAAAGTTGTCCGTGCCCAGCGTATGGAAACCTTGGCAGAGTTCCAGAATGCCGTGGAACGCTTCAATAGCACGCGTCTACAGCGTCGCTCGTCCCGTCAATAGGGCCTTCTATTCTTTGCGCGAAGTTGGATATGGCAGACTTTATGTTTGCCTCTAAGCTACGCCCATGATACTTTCGACGAAACACATCCATTCGTTCTTCTGACACATCCTACCTTTTGCAGTTTAGCTGCCAACATTTTGCACATTTTTTCAACTTTACATTAGCACTCTACTTTTTCATTGCACTTCAAATCTATCTTCTAGTTTTATATTTCACAGTATTCCTTAGATAGTCATAACTTCTAGTATCTTTAACAACTCTACCTGTGCTTGAATTACAAAGTTCTATCCCTCAAAATCCGTCCGAGACCTCTTTATTCTATTCAACGCTCATCTAACAAGGGAAGTACTTATACTAGTTGAAACGGATTTGGATGGGACAAAAAACTTAGATAGTACCCCCATATCTAAGACTTTTCCCAAAATATTAGCTGCTATTGCGCCCTGAGGGCCGAGAAAAATGCCGTCAAAGTTCGAAAATTTGAATTTTCGGAGGGCCATAACTTTTTTTAAAATTGGCCGATTGCTACGCCGTTTGGAGGGTAGTAAGACCCTATTAGGGCCTACAAATCCTGAAAAAATCAAATTGATCCGAGGATACAGGTTGGAGTTATGAGACTTTGAAATTCATGAATTTTTGAACGACCATAACTCAAAGGTGTAACGTCTGATCGATTTAAATTTTTCAGGATTTGTAGGCCCTAATAGGGTCTTACTACCCTCCAAACGGCGTAGCAATCGGTCAATTTTAAAAAAAGTTATGGCCCTCCGAAAATTCAAATTTTCGAACTTTGACGGCATTTTTCTCGGCCCTCAGGGCGCAATAGCAGCTAATATTTTGGGAAAAGTCTTAGATATGGGAGTACTATCTAAGTTTTTTGTCCCATCCAAATCCGTTTCAACTAGTATAAGTACTTCCCTTGTAAGTACCGACACTACCCTTAATAACGTTAAACTAGACTACGGTAATGTCAAGGCATAAGATTATTCACCCCAACCGCCTTACTATAGATATACTTTTTTAACTGTTTCGATATTATACGCCTTTTCGTAAACAGAAAACTTGACAACTTTAACTTTAACCAACTCGTATTATTCTGCTGATAGAGCCACCATCACATCATCATCCCGATCTGATCTCATGCGTGAGTATGTACAGGCGCGTGGAGAGAGGAAGATTACGTAAATGCTCAGTTTTATTAAATTTTATAACTGTTTTGTGTAAGATTAGCAATAAACTGGGAAAGAAAGGCATTTGTGTAACAACATCAAGAACAATCAAGAGTAAAATGTAAGGACAGATGTGTTATTTCCGCGCACGAATAATGTTGGAGGTAATTCTTCGGATAGTAAGTGCAACCACAGCATGTATAACGGTCCTTGAACGATTTCAGCAGAAGCAATAGGTAATGTGCTAAAAGTGCGTTTTCAAAAGGTAAAAGTACATCAGCAACTCACATTATAACGAAATTAGACGCTGAAGAATGCTCAAACAGATATTCGCGTTGTCGAAGGATACTTTGGGTACGGTGATTGCATTTGTCAAGTAACTCGGTTGACAAACGTGGAGTTTCTGGGTCGTCGTTGATCTCGGATACTAGTTTTTCAAATTCATCAGATCTAAAAATTATGTTTTGTAAACAGGTTTACAAAAGTTAAAGAGCGCTCACGTTTCCTGATAAAGCTCCCGATCAGTTTCAACAATAACAACAACATCATGATGAGCAATCCTAAACTTCTTCAAAGTGTGTTGCAACTGGTTTCGAACATCATCGGCATTAGCAGTTTGGGAGCAAATTGTAAAGAATCGCAGTTTTCCATTTTCGAGGAAGGACGGTTTACTCGTCAAAAGATAAGCTAGCAGAAGTGTAAGTCCACCATCATCGTACATCACCCACACATCCACATAGCCAGGTGTGAATCGAGTTCTGTAGCGTAAATTCTTACCCATGGCAATGCTTCGTCTGTAATAACATCCTTCAACTTTCAACTAATCAAATTCAGTTTGAAAAACTCACGCAAAATTGCTAGCTTTTAACGTGTCAGGAGCATTTCGATTTAACGACTGCGTTAACTTAGTGAATCCCGACGGTGCATCAATTAGCATGCCCGCGTTTGACGTCGGCACAGCTTTCGGACGGGTCAATCGTCGTGCCACACCACGGCTTTTATCATCATGAAGTGCACTTTCGACGATCATAGTGTTGGGTAGTTGAGCTAACAGAGATTCGTCACTATCGGGAAACAGTGCACTGTGATCTAGGCCTTGGTCACCATTTCGGCAAATACATAAACTTAAGTTGGCCTCAAAGGCATCCTGAATCACACCAGTGTATTCGTTGAATGCTTTTGGGTCCTCTTTCATGATAGTCCAAAATTGATTCAGGTAGCCGACGAAGAGGATGTTTGGCTGCATTTTGCCAAGACCGACGGCTTGCATTAACATTTGGACGCCCTCACGCAGTGACGTATGCGCAACACCGCAATAGAAGGCTTTTAGCTTCTGTTCGTGAAGCCAATTGGTGTATTTGTTGTTTAGTTGGCGTGTGCATTCAGTGGCGGCTACGCAGGAAGTGTACTGTAATAACCACGAAATTTGAAAATGCCGAGGTTTGGTTGGTCAACTTACAGGAATAACATGACCACAAACAAGCAAGTTAGTTCCTTTTGTGATGCTGTGAGCAAAGTCTACCAGTGCCTGGCGAGCTATCGGATTGCCGGATAACACAAGTAATTGTGGGCGATAGTTTTTGACGTGTTCTGATTGTCGGGTTAGTTTGATCAGACCGAGGAGAGCTTTGCGATATCTGTTGGCGTCGGTAGACGAGCCCCAATTTACATCTGGAACACAATTACTTATTCAAAAGTTCAATTTTCCTTAACGTACTTGATTTGTTATATTTCAAATACAAAAACAGGATAGCAAAAATAACCAGTGTTCCAAAACTCTCCCATCTGTTCATCACAAACATCACCACAACACACAAAATAGATCCAATTAGTGACAACCATTTGTTGTAATACTTGAAAGTCGGTCGGAATCCAGGTGCCCCGGCAAGTGTGGCATCGAAACAGGCAAAATTGGTGATAGCGAATGCAGACAAGAAGAACAATGTGATCAACTCGGCGATGGGATTCAACTGTCCGATCAAAATAATCGCAATTGCAACAAAATAAGTCAAAAAATACGCCCTGAAGGGATCGTTGTTGACACCATGACCTTTTGAAAAGTAGAAAATGCCAGGATAGAGTTTATCAGCACACAAAGCTTGGAAAACTCTTGGCGCTCCGATTAAGCATCCGCTTGCGGAACTCAAAGTCGTTGCGATGACACCAAGCGTAATTAATGGATACCAGACTCCTTGTTGTGCCATGATGCTGAAATCGTTTGCCAAGCCGCATTTACAGGTGCTGTTGAAAGCGCAATCTGGCTCAATATAGTTTCCAGCTTCATCAAACGGCGATTCAATACAGTCGGCATCTCGCACTGTCGTCGCGGCGGTGGAGATCATGCACCAGAAATAGGTGAGAATAGTGACGAGAATGGCACACATGGTACCTTTAGGAATGGCTTTCGAAGGGTCTTTGAGATCCCCACTCATATTGGCACCGCCCATGATACCTGTCATGGCCGGGAAAAATACGCCAAACGCGGCGATGAACGATTCGCGACTGTGGCCATCTGGCCAAAGATTTGACATAAAGGTCGTTACTGTAATAATTTTTCTAAAATTTATCCCAAAGGTTAACGAAAATGACCTACAAGAGTAACCAGAAATGCCATTAGCCAACTGCATGGGTGAAGATGGAATCAACAAACCCACAAAATGTGATAGCAGTGAAATGATAATCGATATTGTTAATAGTAATTGTGTTTTGTTTTCAAATTCGGTTCCAATGAAAATAATTCCTTGCAAAATTGTGCAGATTGCTAAAATATCGCATTAACTGACTATTTGGTCAGCATAAAAACTTACCGACACCATAAATACGAATATCATTAATCCCACCATCAACAATTTCATACAAATACTTGTTGAACACAATGTCTTCAGCAAGACCAACACAATTCATAGCCGCGTTTACAATATTGGCAATGTAAAAAATAAGACCGATGGCTCCACCATATTCGGGGCCTAGTGAACGTGAAACTAAATAATAGCATCCGCCACTTTTAATTTCGCCATTTGTGACAATGGCAGACATTGAAATAGCTGTTAGTACGACAATAACCAAGCTCAGTAAAATGACACCGGTACCCAATACTAAAGTTTTAACTTCGAACTAAATTTAAAATAATTTCAAGCATACCAATGCCAATTTGACCAGCGATCCAACTCATTCGCAGGAATAAAGTGGCACCAAAGATGCATAAAACACATCGCATAAGTACACCTTTGATCCATCCGAACCCTTCGAAGCCTGTTTTGTCTTCCGTTGTTGAGCGAGATGTCGTAATGACTTCTTCCTGGGAGGACAATGGTCAGTTTTGTAAAACGTTGGAGATAAAACTTACCATAACCTCATAATCAGTTTTGCCGTACTTTTCTTCATAGTCAATAAGCTCAGTGATAGTCATTCTGGTTGCATCTTTATGTACTTGTTTTTCGGCGCTTGCTTGGCTAAAATGGTATTTTTAATACACTACATTTAAAAAAAACAAAAAAAATTACTTCATAACAATGCGAGCAGCATCATTTGGTGGATGAACTTGTGCCTAAAACGTCAACTGTTAACATGAAAATTGCAAATTTTAGATTTAAAAAACCCACATTAGACATGGTCATTTTCCGCACAGCAGCGCCAACAGTTTCTCCGCTAAAACACACCAATAAGTCAAATAAATTTTAGTTAGTTACTCACATTTTCGGCATTTTAACCGTCTAATCAAACATCAACGCAGAAACAATCTTAAAAATCCTAACTGGGAACTCCTATAGATGTGGCTGTACCTGCCTGTGTCTAAGTGGGGGGCTTCGCCCCCCACGCCCCCACTAAGTCTGAGACGGTCTGAGACATCTAAGACTAAGTCTGAGACCCCGAATAAGCAGGGGGGCTTCGCCCCCCCGCACCCCCCCACTAAGTTCAGGGTTCGGGGTTGGATGGTACAGCCACATCTATAGTAGTGCCCCTAACTGTGACGTAAAACCGAAAAAGAAGGTTAACATTTAAACTTTGTCAACCCCTTTCTCGGTCGTAAATAAATTTTAAGAGGTGAATGGGAGTATGTATCGATGTCACGCAGCGCGATCTGGGGACCTAAACAAGTTTTCATAGACTGTTTTGTGGGAGAATTGGCAAAGGCCCCACCCGCAAAAGTCATTTGAAAACTCGTCGCGATTTATGTGTTATGTAACTTCCTTTTCTACATCACTGAGTAATGATATCATTGGGGGCAGACGGGCTAGCGGAAGTTACGTGAATCACTGTTTTTTGGAAGTTTGTGACTATTTGGATCGTAAAACTGTATTTTGAGATTTTGATCTGGGATGATATTTATATTTTTCTTCATACGGTGGGTGGTGTGGCTAGAAACCCATTCAAATACAAGGCTTCCCCCATTAGGTCCCTCTTATTTTTGTAATAATTGCTTTCCAACACGACAAATGTGGCTTAGTTGATCCTTGGAGAGCCATTGCTATATAAGCATTTTGATAAATCAAACTCAAGAATCATCGAGGCTTGACAAGCACATTCAACTATGAAATAGAGGTCATTAAAGAAAAACATATATTTATTTTGCAAAAACTACATAACACAACAAAATGACTATCAAAACACATCCTAATCAACTTTCAGCTGATACTGAACCTTCTTCAAGCAACTCCTTCAAAAACAGAATCCTCGTACGGCATTCATCGTCCGAGAAGAAGCCAAACAGCTCACTCAATGGAGGCCCCTTGAAACTGTCGATCAACGCACATCGGGTCGCTGCCATCACTTCTTTGGGCTTCATTTTGAGCTGCTTTGCTACTGCCTTAACGCCGGCGATGTCAAAGCGTTCCAATTCAAGCAAAGAATCACAAATTGTCAACACTGTAGCCGCATCGAATCTCTCCAACAGTTTCGCCGCGGAAGATGGTCGTCCAAAGAAGAAGCTGAAGTCACCGGTTACCAGTTCATCGAAGGCGGCAAAGTTCTCCTCATTCGAAGAGATGAAGTCAATGACCCTTTGAATGTAAGCAGGCTCCAAAAGTGCCGGATCGATGTCGGCCCTCGCATGCGTTTTCAGATGTGTCGCGACATCTTGAAGCAGCGTTTCACGACGTGTCGATCGGAAGGCGAGACGGCCATAAGTATCAAGGGCAGATCGATCCATCTGTAATCAATTGGCCGTAGCTAACTTGATTAGTGCAACGTGCAAATTGTTGACTTACCATGAAATCGCGGGTCCCAATCAGGTTGACATCGAACCGTTGAATCAACTCTTCCAAAGAGTACAAATTGCCCGGTTGAAACCCGGAAATGCCAGAGCCATTTCGCAGAAGGAAGTTCAACACGGCCACTGGCAAGTATCCACGCTCGTCAATGTAGTAAGCGACGTATGCATCGGCATCGCGTTTGGAGAGCTTCTTCTTGCCATCGCGGGTGATGAGTGGTAAATGGACGAAGTTCGGGGGTGTCCATTCAAAGGCCCTAAAGTTGTGACAGTTAGTTTACAATTGCAGAATCGAAAACACATACTCGTAAAGTTTAACATGCTTCGGTGTCGAGGCTAGCCACTCTGCGCCGCGAATCACATGCGAAATGGCCATTAGACGGTCGTCAACGACATTTGCAAAGTGGTATGTGGGGAAGCCGTCGGACTTCATGACCACAAAGTCGCCTTCGTCAGCAACCTGGTTGTTGGAGCCGTAGACAAGGTCCTGGAATCATTTTATCGATTGAACTTGACTTTGAAACTGTCTAAACTCACATTAAAAGCGACATTCTGCTTGTCAAACTTGAACCGCACGACAAAAGCCTCCCCATTTCGAGCCCGTTTATCAGATTCAGCCTTACTCACGCTTCGGCACCGATTATCGTACCGTGGAAGCTCGCCTGCCCGAAGCGCACCCTTCCGCAGAATGTCCAGCCGCTCCGATGAACAGAAGCACCGATAACAATGGCCCGAATCCAGCAGCCGCTCGCTGTGTTCGGCATAGATGGAGCTTCTCTTGGACTGGGTATACGGTCCAAAGACGCCTCCAACCATCGGTGATTCATCCCGTTTCAGCCCAAACGTGTCCAGTGTTTCTTCAAACTTCTCGGCACAGCCAGGTACCAAGCGGGATCGATCGGTGTCCTCAATTCGAAGGATGAAAGTGCCGTCATGTTTCCGGGCAAACAAATAGTTGAAAAGTGCCGTTCGCAGTGATCCGAGATGTAGACGGCCAGTGGGTGACGGTGCGAATCGGACCCTGACATCGCGCCATACCCGTGAAGTGAACCTCATCTGAAGACACGCCCATAATCAAGCCACGCTCACTACAAGAAAACAAAAATATCATAAAGTTGGCTTTACTCATTAACGCTTTTTTTCCAATAATAAACAAAAGCTTTATTAGGAAAACATTAGGCGCAAAAGCCATGAGATAGATAGCATGCACAACATTTGTACAAAATACCTGTGTGCAAAAAGCTGCATGAACAACAAAACAAACAGCACTTAATTTCAAAAATGGATTATTTATTAAAAAAGTGATTAACAATTGAAAGATTTGGGGTGTGATGGCATCAAACGTGCACTTTAAGGGGTCTAAAATGAAACGCACTAAGCAACTATTGTGGCAAACCATGAGATGCTGATTGATAACTTGGCCGGGATGTGATAAAGTGGCATCAAACTGTACGGGCTTCAATTCAAATCGGATTCAGAAATCTGCAACTGTTTGCGACGACGCCGAACATCGTCGCTGATGGTACCGAGGTTTTCACAGGAAGAGTCGAGGTAGCAATGGCGCTTTTGACCGCTTTGGAGGGACACTTTTTCGGTGAGCTGAAAGAATACGGTAAGAATGGCATTGTTTAACAGTGTAAAAGTAACTCACGGAAGATTGTTTGGCCCAAGTCACCGAAAGCCACACACAGAAAACAGTGCCAATGGCAAGGATCAAGATCCAGGCAGAAATGAGGGTCACCTTGACCGCGGGTAACTGGCTGCGGCCGAATTTGACGCAGATGGCAGCTTCCAGGGCTGCCACGGCACAGAAGACCCAGCATTGCATACCGAGACGCTTGACTTTGGGATCGGTGACGTAGACGTAGTACTGGCGGATGGTCGGGGCCGAGATGAGGGCGATGAGGATGATTCGCCAGAAAACGACGGGATGGGATGTATCGACGGCAAAGACGTGCTTCAGGAAGAAGGTGTTGAGTTCAGCGGCCTGAAAGGAATGCGTAACTACATGGCCATAAGAAAAGTGTAAATGAACTAACCAGCCAAATCATAATAAAAATGTAAAGACCCAAAGTCGACTTGACAGCCGAGCTGTTGAACCAGTTCACTTTCATCCAGCTTTCAGGCGTGAATTGTAGGACGGCGCGCTTGAACTTTCCACGGGTCGTGCGGATGTTCCTAAAACAGTTCCAAATAGCTCATAACTTTCTTCAAACAAAACTTACTTGATACTCTCCCAATGGAAAGTCCGCATCTCCAAAATCTTACAGATTCCAAGCCCACAGAAGATACCCAGACCATTGCACAGGATAATATCCAAAAAGATAGCATCCCACCAGCACTCTTGGAAGTTGGGCAACAAATGAGCAAAGACGACTTCAGTAAGTTCCCATGAGATCGAAATGTACCAGCAAATGATGTTGTGTCGAATCAATAGCGCCTTCATGGCCCAGCCAAGGAAATGACCAACGGCAAAGATGTCCATATGGCTCCAAACGCGTTCAACCGAGACATCAGAGCAGTTAATCGCGTACTCCTAAAAACAAACAAAGTTTTATACCGTACCACAGTCAAAATAAAACAACAAACCTTCTCTTTGAGCTCCTTCATGCCCAAACCCTCCGGATCCAGCCATGTTAACGCCTTCTTGACGTCATCGTAGGTTTGAAACAGCGTGAATTGCAAGACGAGAACATAAAGAACACTCAAACCAAAGACAATTCTCCAAATCAATGGATGCGGTCGAATAAACGGTCCGTTGGGAAACACGAGGGCACTGAGAATAATGAAAAGGGCGCCGACTGCTTGGAGGCCATGATAGATATTGTTTTCTGTCTTGTCGTCTTCTCTGAAACGGAAAATTATATATAAAATCGTCAAAATTATATATAAACTTACATCGAAAACGCCTTATACAGCAACAGTGCCGTGAGTAATGTCAACACGGTGATTGTATGTGGCTTATACAACGCATCCAGCGTGATATCGTTTACAACACGTTCATTGACGAAGCGGAAATGGATGCGTTCGATCTCGTTGCGCGAAATTTTGCGGCCAACGGAAGTCGATCTGAAACAACGAACCCATTAGGAAAACAGCTCAACAAAGTACAAACACCAAAAACCTACCCTATGGTGGTGTCGTCGTCGGACGGCATTTCCTGGTCGCTGTCGACGCTGTCTTCTTCGTCGCCGAAATCGGCTTCATCGTCCTTGACGCTGGATTCCGTCGTGACGGTGTTGTCGTCGGTGAATGACACGTTCTTAACGGTAGCCATGACCGTCTGTGATCAGTGTAGAGGAATGGGGGTCGGGAAGACGTAAACAGATGTAGGGAAGCAGAAACGAGCGAAAAGCAGAATGAGCTTGTCTCTCTCCGAAGAACAGGAAACGCTTCGAGCAAAAAAGAGGGTGCGCGCGGTTGGGGACACTTTGCCAGGGAACGGAAGGGTTCAGCTCGAGCGAGCGAGCAGAGCGTTCCGACCTTTTCTTTTATTCGCTTTTTCCTTCCTAAATTTTGTTAGTGATTCGTCTGCGTTTCCCTTGTCATGCATAATACCACGTCAAGGTCTTACGCAACCCCTTGGGCTGCTTGTCACGTTTTAGTAGCGGTCAAGCAACAAAATTGCGAAACTGTTTTGAATTGAAAGGGAACAGACGATTTTTTGAGGAATTGCACTATTCGCGATCTTTCGTCAGCGTTCAGTGGTTTCAAGTTCCATGAGAGCGAGCAGCACGTGTTGCTTTTCTTATGGGGACTCGTCTTTGTACTTTATCACTGAGTCCATGAAATTTTACATCACTTCCCTCAAAAACACACAACTATCATAAAATCAGTTTTATTTATATATATTTTTCTTACGACCCGTGATGGGGATCAGTTTAAACAACATCAAATCAATTCTTATGCCCTGGAAATCCAATTCGACTGTTTCCAATATCGAAAACAGTACAATATGTCCGCATGAAGGGATCCCCCAGAATCATGTGAGGTATGTCATCAAAGCTTCCGACATCCACGCTACAAACGTTTTGCCCAAGATCAAATGTGTAGTCAGCTGGCGTCAAAGTGTAAACCCGATCTCTCGTGTGAAAGGTGAATGTTGGCAGTTTTGATACGTCGGAGCAATAGGCGACGTAGTTTCCTTGAACTTCTTCAACAACGTCGTTCACTTCGTGTAAAAACTGCAAACAGATCCATTAATCAATACAAACCTATTGATTAAAAAACTTACAATTTTGAACAAACTGCTGGGCAAAGTCAATAAAGACGTTCCAGAATCTGGGACTGCCATAACTGGTTCATTTGAGATCGGTTTTCCGTTCATTGACACACTAAATTTTGATATTAGTTTTATAAGAGGGTTGTAAACATACTGTTGGAACTGCACAATGTAATATTCACTGCCAATCATGGGCAACCACTCGGTAACGGGCTCACAGTTTACAGAATCCTGTTCACCGTACACTAAGTCGCCTCCGACTTGACCATCATCAGCAGTTTTGTGAATGTAAAAACTGAATATTGGCTTTGTAATGCCTTCAATGACAGCCTGAATGAATGGGGGAGGGTATCCGGAGACAGATAGAGCCGGCAATCCGAGCCCGAGAACACCATCGGCGTTATCTGTTTCGGCGAAATCTTTGTCAAACTTTTTGGCGATGCCGAAGACTTGGTCTGGGATGCAAATGTTGGGAGTCAGCTAAATTGTCGGAATAATGCAGTTTATGTTTGAATTTTACGGTGTTGGAACTTACACAAACGTTGTCTTGTCCGTAGGACCCTTTAGCGTAACCTTCACCGTATTGTATTGAAAAATCACCAGTATAGGGTACAAAAGTTGAGGATTGATCGTAGTCGAATCTATTTTTGTCTTTACAATCGTGCCGACATCTAAATACGGTTTTTATTGAGTCATTTTTGCAGTTTTTTTTAAATACCTTGAGCCAGGAATCCACAAATCACTCGATCCAGTATCCAAAACGACGCTAAAATTCTGCGCTGGCGTACCAATCGAAACAGTGCCAACATAGACGTTATCGCCATAATACCCTCGAACAACTTCACCATCCGCTAAACCACCCGGACCGCTCGATGTTTGGCGGACATCGAAAAGTGTGGGATTGCGATTGATCAGTTTTCTTTGTTGAAGGGGAATTCGGCTTCCATTGATTACACAAATAGTGGCAAGTAATGTGGAAATAAGTAGATGGAATGGTAACCGAGACATCGTAAAAGAGAAAGACAGATGCAGTCTGACTTTACACTTTCGAAGAAGTAAAAAACGTTACGTGAAAATGAAATCAGACTTGATCCCAAGTCCTAGGAGACCGTTTTTATACCAACTTTTTGGCCGAGGGTGAGGTCGGGACAAAAGTCAACAAGCCACGCACCTTCACGTAACAAAGGAAACCCAACGGAAGCGATTTCAGACTAGTTTGGGGTCGCAGTTTGTTTGATCTTGTCTGATTGTCGGTGATCCGTTGGATTTGTGCAAGTTTTGGCATCCGGAGGCGTTATCATTTTACACCAAGTACACATTTATGGTAAAAACGTGGTGACCTAACAATCAGGGACAAACAGTTTTCTAAGAAAAGCTTTACTATGGTGGAAGTCAGTAAACAAACAAGCTTTGACAATGGATGATTTCATCAAGTGCAATGTTTTTCGAAGGACGTGAGTCATATTTGTGGTCTGTCGGCATCTTTGTGGTTCAATGGATATGTTTATTTTGACTGTATGAACTGTCAGTTGTATAGTTATAGTAACAATAACCTATTTCAAAACTTGTTAGCGGCAGACGAGATTATCTTCGCCGAAACTTTGTGATGGCCAGTGCTGGACACTGATATCGACTGGCGATGTTTCCGGGTAACATGGAACAGGTCAATCACGGCGTTTCTGACAGAAACATTCATAAAAAGGTAGATGAAAACCGGCGAACCATGACTAGCCTGCCATGATAGCAGCACAAAAATATTAACCGCCACCGGGGTATCGACAAACTGCATGATAACACAAACTACGGCAGCGACACCATTGATGCCGCAGATGATAGCTGCTTGTACAAAGGTTCTGTTTATGACTGATGTCGTCTTTTCCACACTTGTCTTTGCCACATAGAAGCAAAAGGTGGCATACGTAACGCAAAGGATGACAGCATCGAGGAGGTTGTTGACCGTATGAGGAGTACTGTTATACTGTAAAGTTGACGTTTAGCTAAATGGCTTCCGGTTTGCTTACTTACTCTTTGTTCTTCTTCATGGAAATCGAAGCCCGGCACATCTATGAACGGGTTGAAGAAGTTCGCGTACCGATTCGCAGAAAATATGGCCGGAGGTGTGTAGAAGAAAAAGTACAAAAAGTTCAAAGTTGGCAAGCACAATAAAGCATTTGTTCGCCAACCGGAAAACAAAACATTTGCAACCTTTGGGTTCGAAACGGTCAAACAACGGTTAATCGCCAAGAGACAACAAGCTGCACAGCTAGCAGCCCAAAAACCTGAAACCAATGTCATTATCGCTTTTTTCCAGTTTTGCAAAAACATGCCGATGGCAAAACATCCCATAATGTGAGCTAGTGTTTTCTCGTTACAGTACAATGTGCCTCTAATAGCGAAATATCCGCCGCCGTACGTAATGACTTGCAAAGTAGCAAAGTCTATGAAACCGAGAAACAGCATGATACGGTAGCATGGTCGGTTAAAAAAGGACTTTTTCATGAAAACGATCAAGATTGGGATGTACAAAATCTAAATGGCGAACTTTATTCTCAAATTTTGAAAGCCGTGATTTACTTACGATGTAAACAGTACCACAAACGATGTAAATCAAACCCAATGCAAGATTGGGCTTCCTTAGGGCTTCCCATTCATCAGGAGTGTATTTAGAACAGTTGTACAATACAGTATCTTCATAACCGAGCAGATAGCTGTTCATTTTGAATGAACTTGAATAAAGTTAAAGTTAAAGCTGCATTCCGAAGTTCATTCAAAGGTGATTTATATATGCCAAAGAAGCTCCGCCTTTTAAATAAAGCCTTTCTTATTATCATAGCCAAAGACTTTCCCAGTACAGTTATTATGTAGCGGTCGACCGGAAACGAACTTTATACTATGCCAGTTTTTTTACGTTTGAAGCTTTTATTATGATTGACACAGATCAGTATTAAGCGTGACTTAAGGCTACATCGAATTAAATTATGTAGTGGATGTGCTATGGTGGTAACAAAGATGAGCAGGTAGACAGAAAAAAATACAATTTTCTTTGATATTATAATTACCTTTGTTCATTATGATGACATTGTATAAGTCTGTGTTTCCAACTTAGTGTCTGCAGGTGCCAATTCAAAAAAAAATCTTTTTAAAGTCTCGACTAGACTACCAATATTTTGAGTTTTCTTAACCGCTGCCCAAACTTTACAGTACAAACAACACATGTAACAATTATACCATTCTTGTTATCCGTCCATTGTGATCATAGTACTCAACTGCGCATGACCGTATAGATATTTATAAACGCTTGTTGGGTTCGACCAGGCTACAAAACAAGCATGCGAATAGCCAGCAGCGTATAGTACCGAGAATTCATTCTATCTGATACAGTAGCTCTGAATTCATGTAGTAAGTTTGAACTTTGTATAGTCTGCTAATACTTGGTAACAATCTTTATGTATCATTCGAGTGAAAACGTAAAAGACTCAAATATCCCTCGCAATAGTGAACAGAAAAATAAAACAAGATAGACGGCACATCGGAAATGAAAAAGGAATCATCACGCCAAAATGAATAATTAAACAGGGAAGACAAGGTGTGCAAGCTTACCAGTCAATTCGAGGGGTGCCCAAATGGAATTTGGAACAAGCTTAGTTTCTCAAGGAAGAGGAAAAACAACCAAAATTGGGTATGTAAACAGAAAAGAAGAATAGGGGAATAATTACAGTGTTGAGGGCATCATGGGCATCGGTCGGAAACGAATTACGACAGCGGCGACGTCGGATTTTCGGTGGAAGGAGTGGCGGCTTGGCTGGGAGTGCCTCTGGCGGCACCGGAGAGGTGATCGATAGACGTGGAGGCGGCCATCTTGGCCTGAACAAACGCAGATCCCAATTTGGATTCAAAGCTCTTGAAGAGCGACGAGTTGCGAATGTCTCCGAGCTTGGTGGCGACAGTGTCCGCGGTGGTGCCGACGACTTCGCTGGTCTTTTGGTAGGCCGAGGAATCCCTGACGACCTTGATGCCTTGGTTGAATTCTTCGGTGATCTCGGCCAAGGGAGAGATGCCAAGCTTGCGCTTCAGCATGGCAGCATGCTTTTGGCGGGCGTTGATGACCTGGCGCAAGGTGTTAATTTCGTCTTCGGTCTGAAAGTGATGACTTTAAAGGATGTTTTAATGGCTCGAAATGGCTAAACTGACCTTCTTGAGTTCCTCGCGGATGACCTCCTTCTCGGCCTCGGACAGCTCAATGTTGCCGTTGTGGAGCTCATCGCCGGCTGGAAAAATATATATAAATAAACAACAAAACAACTTCTAAACAGTCAAAACTCACATTCAATGCCAGGAGTAGCCATAATGAGTGATTTGAGAGATGGTTAGGAGAAAATCTGAAAATAAAATATAAAATGCCACGTAAAAAACGCAAATCTGTAATCAGAGTCGCGCATCAGAGGGTCGTTCACGGAAACGGAACAAAACAGAGGAAGGAATATAGCAGCGCGGTGGTCGGTCGGCCTCGCGTCACCCGACCAGCTACGCTGTGCGGGACAAAAATCGATACAGCAACAACACCACGCCTACGCCTTGGGGCTTGCGTGTTTCGTCGATGAAGGGGGGCCATGAGACGCTACTTCCGAAAAGAGACTGGTTACAAGTTGGTATTGGTCCCAGGGGAAGAAAGCAATTGGAATCAATTTGAAGGGCGTTTAGGAAGCGAATTTGAGCCGAACAGTGCATACAAACAGGCTGGGGTAATCAAAAGATGAAAGAAAGCATATCCATTAGCTAGGGTGTTTTCAGGATTAGGAGCACGAAATATGGCCCTCAAAACGAACAAAAACCCTTCAGGCGCTAGCGAGCGTTTCCTTAATAATCAAATAACCATGTGCAAGGCTGACACACGCTGGCAACAAGTAAAGGCCGGCTTTGATGTGGGTATGAGAATGCGAAATGCCTTCAGGCGACAAGGGTGAAGGGTTGAGGTCGGGTGTCACTCGGGGTAGTGACAAAGCCATTGGTCAAGTGTGAGCTCTATGACAGCCTCGGGCCGAGCTTAAGCACAGTGAGGAAGCGCCGACAGAGAGCTTTTGTGCGACTGGCTCGCTTTTGACGGTACACAGCTGGCAAAATAGGACACAGGGAAGACGCATCTGCTCGATTCGGGCCACGGATATGTCAGAATCGAGACTGAAGAACGCGGAATGAAACTCTCGGAAGCAGCATAATCTGACACGTGCACCCGAAATAAACCTTCTGTATTTACATGCTGGGCAAAAAACAGCAGAACCCACAGTTGGAAACACCAGGAAAGTGGGTTGTTGACTCGATGCGGACCGCTCGCGAGCCCAAAGAGAAAGGTCACGTGAAAACTGTTGAGCCTTGGGGGCGCTGGGCTATCACAGCAAAAAACACTAAAAAACTGGCCGTGGGGAAGTGATTTGAGCTTTTTATGGCCATGCAATGACAGTTTTAAGGATGCAAGCTCATTTTTAAAAGCTAGACATAATACAATAAAACAGAAGCACTATGCCGACGTGGAAAGACCAGCCAAAAATTTGTATCACGCTAAATGGCTTCTAGCCCTTTCGAAAAGTGCAACTAATCAGCGTTTCAATACAATTTCAACTTTTGAACCAACCAAAATATAAGCCCTTTCAACACTAGTCATGAGTCAGATTTGTCAGCCCTCAAAAATCAAGCCTTTCAAAACAGTTTCCAAAACAACGTTGACAAAGTTCAAAACAATCGATACCTCCGGAAGCACTATTAATGCCACGGATTAACGCTTATCCTGAGGCGTTTTAATTTCCGAACAGCAGGAGGAAGCAAAATAAACACGTATCTAACGTGGTTCGGCGAAAAAAAGCAGCCCGCGGCAGTTTTATCACGCAATGGGCGGTATTTGTCATCAAAGGACACGTGAAATTGTAGGGCTTTCACGGCACAGTGAGAATAAACGGAAAGTGGTTGGATTGAATGACAGGAAGGATTTGGATGTTTTACGAAAGTCATCAGACTTTAAAATGTTCTATTGGGGAAGGGATTTCGGGAGGGTTCGTGTAAATTTAAGCGGGAAAGGTGAGGTGTTGCAGCTGGACGGAGCAAGTCCGACTTGACTGGCCTGTGCAACCATGCAACCTGTGTGCGACAGATGTTTGGTTGGGACACAGGTAAAAGCATGTCGCAATTTAACCCGATCCGGCTACCCGCGTGATCGAGGAGTGATGTCACGTCTCGGCACGAATAACCCGATCTTGTCCGTTTTTGCACGAGCCAGTTCGCGTTGAGTCATGTTTTTTTAGCGTTCTGTTGTTTGCTTTTGTATGCTTCTGAATCGCCCTGTCGATTGTCGACTTCCTTCCGCCGCCCGGCGGCTTCGACAAACGTTTCGAAATGCCTGGCCACAGGCGGCTCCACCCGCGTTTGCCATTTGTTTGTTCCGTGAGCACATGTTTACTGGCGTCCATCCTCCCTCCCCCCGCCAACCCTACCCTACCAACATGAGGATGACGTTTGATCCGTTACATGTATTAGCACCCCTTCGGTTTTCCGTCCATGCCCGTGGTCTCCGCGTGTCATTAACGATGTGCCACGCGTTTGGTCGGATTTTATATATCCACTTTTTTCAATGTTCAAATTTTATCAACGTCCCCATTGCAGACTGATTTTGACCACCATGTCCGACCACGAAGCCAACAACCCCGAAGTCCTGCTTCAAAAGAAACCACGAAAGTCCATCTTGAAGAAGCATTCCAGCGATGATCTCGGCGCTGCTATTACCCGTGCCGCTGAAACCGAAGCGGCTGCCGAAGCTGAAGCCCCTCCAGTCCACAAGACCAGCAAATCGCTTCACTTTGACGAGATGAACATCATAGCTACATACCATCCGGAAGATAAGGACTACGGCCATATGAAGGTTGGTTTTTATTTCACTTTTGACATTTTATATATATTTTTCTTCATCTTCAGATCGACGAGCCAAAAACCCCCTACTCCGGCATGAGCGACGTCGAAGAACACAACCTAATGAACGACGCCAATCACGAGAAGCTCGCCAAAGGCATCAAGGCCACCATTACCCGCTCCCGAACGCCAACTTTCAGCGGCGATGATGTCAGCGAGGATGAGTTGACCGAGGAGGGCAAGCGTATGTTTTGACAGATATTCGATACGTTTACCCTTTTTATCGATCAATCGTTTTGCAGAAAAGAAGAAAAAGTTCCTCGAAGCCCGAAAGAAGCACTACGGTAACGAAGCCACAGCATTGCACAAAAGCGCTACACCGTCTGATGAGGAAGACTAAAGACACCCATTTCCATGGCTGCCGCCATCTATTGCAATTCTAAAGCGCCGGGATCTCGCTTCGTCCAAAGTAACTTGTCCGATTATCTGCTTAACACCGTCATAATCCTTTTCTAAGTATCATTTATGCGAACTATGTATCCAAATTACGTGGTTTCTTTCTAATTTTCTAACCTCGCTTTTCAAGTTTGTGCATTTTTGTTAATAAACGGGATACGTGTAAAATACAAACATGTTTATGATGGGAAATGCTTTGCAAAATGGGAAGTGATTGTACAAATGGGAACGTTATGACTAGCATGGCTGATGGAGATTGAAAATTGTGAATGGAGTGTTTAGTCTTGGTGTTCTCGTGGCTCGTCTTCAGTTCGTTGCCAAGGGAATTGGAAGGGGTTTGCGGGTCGCCAATCCCGCCATTGTCGGTCGACGTTTAACGGATATTCACGGACGCGAACTCGGAAGATGGAGGTCATAACGTAGACGAAGCCCAGGGCTGCGACGACTATGAGAAAAGCGCAGACGTAGAAGGTTTCCTGCAGATGAAAATTAGGATATACAAAGTTGTGTAAAACCAACCTCATCGAAGATTTCGCTGAAAGTCGGGACCATCTGATTGACAGTGTAAATCGTCTCCAAAACCCAGTTTTTACGGGCACCCTTTCGTCGTCCATTCATGTAGTAGTCTCCCCAGTGGTGGTCGACCTTTTCCTTCATGATTTGGGGCAAGAAATACAGGAAAAGAATGGTGGAAAAGTGGACACGAACGCAGCTAACAAGTGTTAGCTCAACGAAAATCGAATTGAAGTGGACTTGGTCAGTGGAAGCAGAGTGTTCCCTGTTCCTTAGCCGTCGTCAAGCCGTCAACGATTCCTGTCAAACACACTCTTGCAACACACATTGCACCAAAAAGAAAGAAGTGCGTCCGTCACAACACGCACCGGCGCGCCGCAGCCATCCACTGAACATGTCCACCTTCTTTATGCATACCGAGTGTTCCCTCCAGCTGAACCATTTCCGGACGTGACGGTTTTGACGGAACTGTCGCCCTTCCTTTTGTCTTCAAGCATTGACGTGGCTGATAACCCCTCTTCCCAATGCGCGAAAACACTGACTAGAGGCCATGTCAAACCGTGACTCCAGCCAGAACGGCGGCTTCGTCCCGTTCCCGACACTGGTCGACGACGACGCCGGACCCTCTGGCCAATCCGGCCTTCTTGGAGGACTTTTCGGCCGATTTTTCCGAAATGGCTCTACTTCCGAAGCAATCTTACCCGAGTCGAATGTCGATTTGACGGTTGACACTGAATCTAACAGTGATGTCGGTCAGTTTTATATAAAATTAACTTCAGTTTTGTTAAAGATCAGTTTTGCAGTTCCGGAACTGGCTCCCCCGGTGACTCAGCGTTCCCAGGAATCCCCCGACGGCGATACAAACTCGCTGAACAGTGAATCCAGCCAGAGGAAGCTGTCCCAGAGACTGTCGAGCTTGTTCAAGGGCAATGCGAACCCGCAACTCGTCGATTATGACCGATCTGACTTCCGTCGGTACTGGATGCCCGATTCGACGGTCAAAGAGTGCTACGAATGTCATGAAAAGTTTAGTGCCTTCAAGAGGAAACATCATTGTCGGTTATGTGGACAAATTTTCTGTTCAAAGTGCTCGAGGCATTCGATTAATGGCGTACTTCTGGGTTGGTAGCCAGCTATCTTATTGTCGTTACAAAATGACCTTTTCAGGCTACGTGGGCCTTCTTCGCGTTTGCGGCTACTGTCAGCGCAACGTCGACGCCTATCTCTCTTCAAATTCCCCCAAAATCCGGCGATCAGAAGGCGTTAAAGAGAGCGACAGCCAGTCAAATACCGGCAGTTTGGTATCCACCGTATCCAATGGCCCTATTCAGTTTTCCAACGACAGTTCACTCCTCTATGCCGATAACCAGTTGCATCATTCCATCAGCGGTGCACAAATTACACCAGTTTCTTCGGATGTAAGTGTTCCGGGCGCCGATCCGTCGCATCTGTCGATCCAGCAACTTCAAGACTACCAACAATTCATGCGTGAAACTGATCCCACTGCTCCGAAACCGATTCCGACAGAAGCTACTGCGAATGAGCCTGAATGGGTGCGGAATATAGCTTCTTCGAATGGTGTTCGGCAGATTGACTCATTTGTGGGTTTACTTTAGCGTGCTGTAGATATTGAAGGCCAGTTTTTAGAAGTCCGTTGAATGCCCCGCCTATGAAATCCAACCTTGCATTGATCCCACCACAACTACAGTGAAACCGAAGCCAGCTATTACTGAAACACTTCAATTGGGCACAGGCGATTTGAATGAGTTGTTCGAGCGGAAGTTAGAGCAGATGTTGGACTTTCTGTTTATACGGGAGCAGATTCCTCGAGAAACGTATGCCATTCACTTAAATAACGTCAGTTAAAGTCCATTTTGTAGATGGTACGATGTCCTCTGGCCCCTCAGCAAAGAAATCGCCGCCACAGTGAAAGTCGACATCCTGAATCGTGGCACGAATGAATCCATGAACATTCTGAAGTATGTCCACATCAAGAAGCTCCTCGTTGCCGTGCCCCATCCCGACTATGAAGTCATCGACGGCGTTGCCTGTTCGAAGACCCTTGCCCATTCAGACATGCCAAAACACGTCGACAATGCTTCTGTGATGGTGTTGAACGGTGGAATCGCCTATGAACGTGAACCACTTAAGCACAGCAGCATTGAACCGATTATCGAGCAGGAGCAGGAGTTTTTGAAGAATCATGGTCAGTTTTTACCCGATTCTGGCTCGAAGCAAAAGTTTTACGTTTTCAGTCGAAAGGATAACTTCAAGACGCGTGACTCTGCTTCTCGTCGAAGACAGCGTCGCCAAATTGGCCTCTGACATGCTAATGGCGTCCCACGTCGCACTGATCCCCAATGTGAAGCGGTCCGTTCTCGAACGCGTCGCCCGATCGACCAAGGCTACCCTGACATCCTTGATGGACGCTCAGATGCATCCCGCTGTCGTCGGATTCTGTCCACAATTCAAGGAACGCGTAATCACCCTGAAGAACGGTACCCGCAAGAGTTTGCTCATCTTCGATGACTGCCAAGGCGAGCTCGGTGTCTCAGTCCTACTTCGCGCTGCATCCCGTCGAGAATTGTGTGCTGCCAAGCGGATTCTGAAGTTCCTGGTCCTCCAACGCTATTCCAGCAAACTCGAAATTGACTTTTTGAACATGTTCCAATCGAAACCCCGAGCTCCCGGTGATCCCGTCAACTGTGACATCTGCATCGACAACGCTGGAGATCTGCTTGAACAACCGAATGAGTTCACGACTGAACTACAGAAGTCTGTTCTCACCAATTCGCCGCTGATTCACTATGCTCCGCCGTATCTGGAGACGCCCGTTGGCAGAACGTGCTATCTTGTCGACTTCTTCAAGAAGCCGACCACCCACTACTTCACCGCCAAAGACTACGAAGCGCGACGTGATTCCGATATGGAATTGGAGCACACTCTGAACCGCATGGAAGACGCGTTGAAAGCTGCCAAAGACAAGGTTGAATCGGTCAAATGGTCATTGCTACAGAAGAAGAACGTCACCGAAGTCAACCCGAATGACATGATACGCTTCCGTGCCAGAGGAGGACTTCTGTTCAATGCCAAGAAGGATCAGAAGCAGGCTATGGTCGAGAAAATGTATGCAAATTATGCCAAAAATTTGTTTTTATGCTTGTCTTTCAGGAAACGCGAAATCGCCGAACTCCAATCCCGCTACTCCGAAAAGTATGAAAAGTTCAAGGGCACAAATAATGATGTTCTCAACCCCTACAGCCATCAAAGAATCGCATTTTTGTATTCGTCATTTTCAAAGCGAACTGTGAACAACCCGTGTTCTGGGCCTTGGCTTGTTGTTTGGCCGTATTATGGAGCTCAAGATCGACCGCTTGGTGGATTTCTGGCAAAGTAAGAATTCAAGCTTATTTTACTTCTTTGTAAAAAAAAGCTTTTCAGTTTCTGCCTCAACGAAACCTACAAATGCAAAATGTGCTCCAAGTCCATGATCGACCATCAGCGCAAGTTCGTCCACAAGTATGCTCGCATCGAAATCACGACCCAGATGCACGTCAAACCAGCGTCCCAATCAGATGAAAACGGTACCGGACTTCCGCCGAGTGTCGCTGGTGATACTGGCGATGACATCCTTGCGTGGCGTCGCTGCCCATCTTGCAAATCGAACAGTGCCGTCGTACCGCTTCCACCGCCAGTCTGGCACATGAGTTTCGCCAAGTTCATCGACTACCTGGCGAATGGCATCTTCTGCACGTCTCCGCTTCCGGATATCAGTGACAGTGCGTGTGAAACGTGTGGGCATTGCACTTTCCACGAGCAACAGCACTACTTTGCTCGACGGAACTACACGACCTGCTTCAAAGTGCTTCCCGTCAACCCGCTGCACGTTGTCTTCAGCCCCGTCCAGTGTTCCATTGTCCCGGCCACTATCAAGTGTGAATCCGTCGTTGCCAAGCGAATGGAAGCGATCAGTCTGGCGGAGACAATCTTCAGCGAAGCCAAGGCCTTTCTCGTCGAAAATGAAGCAACGCTGAGTGCCGCGGACGTCTTTGATGAGGTTGTGGAGTTTATCAACAACAATCGGAAGAAGTTCAACGATGTCCTGACCAGCTTCAACGTCGGCGAAAAGTTCACCGAACTCGACACGATCACCTCGAATGACCCAGATTACCGTGCTGCCATGGATGCATTCTGCCATTGTCGACAGTTCCTGTTCAACTTCATCGAACTCTGGAACAGCGCGAAAACTGCTGAAGATCTGGTCACCTTGGCGACGAGGACATCGAGAAGCCGTGCATCCACTACCGGCGAAGAATCCCTACTTGGCGGATCCGATGACCTCATCTTCCGAGCGCCGTCTGGCTCCTTTCGATCTACCGGATCGACTTCCACTGTCAATGTTACCAGTGCGTTGCGCGAACTTCCACCAACTCGGATCAACATCCCTTTGCCAAAGAACTACCATTGGGAGCTGCCATTTGGCGACACTGGTCCGGCTGTCATCGTGAAGGATTTACTTGATCAGAAAGGCAATTCTCATCCCGACATTGGATCGGTCATTGCGTATGCTCTTTCGTGCACGCAGTACAGTCAGAAGTTGAGCAATCTGCGCAAACAGTGGTGTGATGAAGGCAAGCCTCTGACCCTTCGAAACATCGGCATCGAAGGCGGAAGCGGCCTCCATTCACCTCCGCAAGATACAAATGCCAATATCGAGATCGAATTCGAAGACTCGAAGGCTCATTACTACGTCAAGGTGTACTTTGCCGAGCATTTCGACCTTCTGCGGCGAGTTATATGCGTCGAAGGTGAAGACTTTTTCCTTCGTTCTTTGAGCACTTCTGGAAGCTGGCATCCGGAAGGCGGAAAGTCAGGTGCGAGCTTTTTCCGAACATCCGACGAACGATTCATCTTCAAGCAGCTGTCCAGTGTCGAGTTGGATTGCTTCCGGAAATGCGCCCCCAACTACTTTGACTACATGTACACTGCGGTGACTGAAAAGAAGTTGACAGCGCTCGGAAAGGTTGGTCGATTCCATTTTTAATCAAGTTTCAACAGTTTTATTTTAGATTTTTGGAGTCTACCAAGTTGCCTATCGCAACAAAGAGGACAACCAAGAGTTCAAAATGGACCTGCTCATCATGGAATTCCTCTTCTACAAGAAGAACGTCAAGAAACTCTGGGACTTGAAGGGTTCTCTCCGCAATCGCTATGCTTCCCCGAAATCTTCGGCGCCAGTTTTGCTCGACGAAAACCTGGTCCAAGATCTGTGGGGCAACCAGATCTACATCCACACGCATTCCAAAGCCGCCCTCAACCAAGCCATGGCCAATGATAGCCGCTTTTTGACAAGCCTTGACATCATGGATTACAGTCTACTCGCCGGCATCATCGAAGAAACCAATGAAGTTGTCATTGGCATTGTCGATTACATGCGGACGTTCACATTGGATAAGAAGCTCGAAAGTTTGGTTAAAACTGCGCTGCCTACTCCGCATTTGCCTACAGTCGTCAGTCCGACCGCGTATTGTCGCCGTTTTTGTGAAGCTATCGATATGTATTTTCCATTTGCGCCAGATCAATGGACTGAATTGAGTTCCGATTTTTGAGCGTGTTTAATGAACGAAGCCATTTTACAACAATGGTGCCTTATATTATTCTGCAATAACTCAATTTGTACCTTCTTGGTGTACTGTATCTGTGATATGATTGTTTTGTGGTGTAAATTATAAACTTAAAGGGTCAATAAAAGTTTAAGTATTGTATAAAAAATGAAATGATAGTTGCGATGAAACTAAAAATCGCCCAGAAAAAGATAAAACAAACACAACACATCCAATTACAGTCGTCGAGATAGTTAACAATGGTTTTGAAGTAGAATTACGAGAAATGCAGTTTGGAGAATAAAATTAAATGCGCGTCTAACTTAAAGTTACAAGAAAGTAATGTCTACATTTCTTTAAAGTCATCGGTTGCACACAGCACTATCTAAAAAATGGCGGATTTAGAACAAAAAGTAGTCACAAGTTTACCCAAATAGGGGTTTACAAGTACTGTAAACAGATTCATAGACGCTATGATGTGATGCCAAGTTGACTTTGGATCACATCAGTCTCAAAAAACATACAAATTAAACACATAGAAATCAAAATTTCATTAATTTATTTGAAATGTGAACTAAATTTAAGTAGAAAGAACAAAAAACATTACAAGTTCGGGCCATCTTGGCGCCTGAATTCCACCAGAACGCCATTTATGATGCTGATAGAAGCGAGATAGCCCTTCTGCTGGGCCTATCCATGCATTCCAATTACAAAGGAGGGTAAAATCGAGAGCGCCTATATGCTGGGGTTATCCATGGCTTGTTTCATGGCGCGAGAGTCCACGGACGGTCGAGACAACGAGAGAGCCGATCTCTCGACCGTTGCACGTGTACACCCTAACACACTTTCCGTGCCCCACAGCGAAGGTTGCACCCTCGCCCACTCCTACTCACTTTACCTCCCCCGCAACGAAAGTTGCACATTTGTCATCATCGATCCCTCTGCTTTTCCTACTGCGAAAATTGCACTTGCGGACACTTCGCCCGCATCTTCCTTCCCCCCAACTTCACCAGCAAACATTTGAAAGCTATAGAATCATCATTTGGGGATTCTGGAAGAGTCAAAGTGCTCCAAAAGTGAGATTTTGCGGCTTACTTTGACGCAAACATCTTCGAAATCAAACATTTGGGATGAATGCGATGACGCCAACGTTGATATTGGGTCATTGCAAACGCATATTAACATTATTTAGGTCTTATTTTAACGTTGCCTCCGGCAATCAAACCGATTGGCGCATTCATGCCAGTCTGAATCCTGAATCAGACGGGGCTGCCGGTGAAAACGGGCCTCAAAAGCCCGTTTTCCACTAGCTTTTCACCAATTTTTGCACGATTCATTCGTGAATCTAAACAATAACGATTGGGGCTCACATCCCTGGCCCCTCAGGCACTTGTCCGACCCCATCGATGACCGCCATCGGCAATGTACAGGTCAAAGATGGGGTATTTCGTCGTTTTTTTGCAGTTTTTTAACATTACGGTACTAAGTATGCGGTGTCAAGCAAAGATTCACACTTTTTAAAGTCTTCTGGCCAGTGCGGAATCCGATTTCGATGAAAAAATCTCGGAGTTCGACACTTTTTGCACCTACCAGAAGCCAAAAACGGTGAAAGTTGCACGAAAATCGTTCTGGTAGTTTTGCTAAATACCAGAAGCGCTAACCCTGGAACAAATACCACAGTATTTTTAGGTTTCCCATGTTTTGGTGATGTAGAAACCTTAGTTTAAAGCGATCTAACACTAAACTTTGGTACCTTCTCGGCCCAAAAACGTTAAAACTTAACAAAATTAGGCACAAATCGGCTGACAACTTGTCAGATGCAGACATGGCCACGATTTAAGTAGCATTTTTGAATTCGTCACAACTTTGCGGTTCAGAAACACTTATTAAACGTGATCTGTCTCCCATTTTGGCGTGAATTACGGCCTAAAGATGTGAAAATTTGAACAAAATTTGGGTTGATAACCTTTGTAACACTCGATTCTCGGGTCTGATTGGCCTTTTTTGTGGCATATTTGCCCCATGTGATTAGTTCAACTTATGTGTAACGTTATTTTAACCCCCAACAAAGGATTCTGGCCAGATTCTGACAGACAGAACCCTTGTTTTGCATGAAAAATCCGGGAATCGCACCGGTTGAGCGGTGGATTCTCGATTCTAATCACAAATTCATTCTGTTTATGAGCATTGCCGAAGGCATTGCATTCCAAAATTTTGTTTTTCACGCCGCCACATGAAGCAATTCATGAGCGGAACTCATACTAACCTTATGTATGGGTTTTTACACCAAATATGCACGGTGCATCGATCAAGCTAATGCCCAGGAAAAGCATGCTTTTGCCTGTGTTTCGGCGCAATTAGCCCAATTAGCGAGAAGCATGGCCCTGGAAAGAGACCACAGACAACTAGAGATAGTGTGCCTGCGCGAGCAAAGGCCCTCCAGCATGTTAGCAATAAACACTCATTTCACACTTTTCTAACGGATTCAATCCCGATTTCGACGGGTCTGTCGGTCGGGATTCAAAAATTATTAACTTTTTACCACTGTAATACCCCTCAGACGGCACAAATTGTCCCCTGGCCTTATTTATTTGGCCTTTTTACATGTTCCCCATCCCTTTCAAGACCGCCAACAACATTGCGCGGGTCTTTGGAGGGATTCTGTATCCCCATCTTCACGAACGGCCATTACTTTTTCAAAGTATCCGCCCGAAGTTTGCATTCTTTGGCTTATCGAACAGCCTTTTACAACTTTTTAGTTCAATTTTCAAGTTAAACACTAAAAAAACAATTACAAATGGCGGATTTAGAACGAAAAGTAGTCACAAGTTTACCCAAATAGGGGTTTACAAGTACTGTAAACAGATTCATAGACGCTATGATGTGATGCCAAGTTGACTTTGGATCACATCAGTCTCAAAAAACATACAAATTAAACACATAGAAATCAAAATTTCATTAATTTATTTGAAATGTGAACTAAATTTAAGTAGAAAGAACAAAAAACATTACAAGTTCGGGCCATCTTGGCGCCTGAATTCCACCAGAACGCCATTTATGATGCTGATAGAAGCGAGATAGCCCTTCTGCTGGGCCTATCCATGCATTCCAATTACAAAGGAGGGTAAAATCGAGAGCGCCTATATGCTGGGGTTATCCATGGCTTGTTTCATGGCGCGAGAGTCCACGGACGGTCGAGACAACGAGAGAGCCGATCTCTCGACCGTTGCACGTGTACACCCTAACACACTTTCCGTGCCCCACAGCGAAGGTTGCACCCTCGCCCACTCCTACTCACTTTACCTCCCCCGCAACGAAAGTTGCACATTTGTCATCATCGATCCCTCTGCTTTTCCTACTGCGAAAATTGCACTTGCGGACACTTCGCCCGCATCTTCCTTCCCCCCAACTTCACCAGCAAACATTTGAAAGCTATAGAATCATCATTTGGGGATTCTGGAAGAGTCAAAGTGCTCCAAAAGTGAGATTTTGCGGCTTACTTTGACGCAAACATCTTCGAAATCAAACATTTGGGATGAATGCGATGACGCCAACGTTGATATTGGGTCATTGCAAACGCATATTAACATTATTTAGGTCTTATTTTAACGTTGCCTCCGGCAATCAAACCGATTGGCGCATTCATGCCAGTCTGAATCCTGAATCAGACGGGGCTGCCGGTGAAAACGGGCCTCAAAAGCCCGTTTTCCACTAGCTTTTCACCAATTTTTGCACGATTCATTCGTGAATCTAAACAATTACGATTGGGGCTCACATCCCTGGCCCCTCAGGCACTTGTCCGACCCCATCGATGACCGCCATCGGCAATGTACAGGTCAAAGATGGGGTATTTCGTCGTTTTTTGCAGTTTTTTAACATTACGGTACTAAGTATGCGGTGTCAAGCAAAGATTCACACTTTTTAAAGTCTTCTGGCCAGTGCGGAATCCGATTTCGATGAAAAAATCTCGGAGTTCGACACTTTTTGCACCTACCAGAAGCCAAAAACGGTGAAAGTTGCACGAAAATCGTTCTGGTAGTTTTGCTAAATACCAGAAGCGCTAACCCTGGAACAAATACCACAGTATTTTTAGGTTTCCCATGTTTTGGTGATGTAGAAACCTTAGTTTAAAGCGATCTAACACTAAACTTTGGTACCTTCTCGGCCCAAAAACGTTAAAACTTAACAAAATTAGGCACAAATCGGCTGACAACTTGTCAGATGCAGACATGGCCACGATTTAAGTAGCATTTTTGAATTCGTCACAACTTTGCGGTTCAGAAACACTTATTAAACGTGATCTGTCTCCCATTTTGGCGTGAATTACGGCCTAAAGATGTGAAAATTTGAACAAAATTTGGGTTGATAACCTTTGTAACACTCGATTCTCGGGTCTGATTGGCCTTTTTTGTGGCATATTTGCCCCATGTGATTAGTTCAACTTATGTGTAACGTTATTTTAACCCCCAACAAAGGATTCTGGCCAGATTCTGACAGACAGAACCCTTGTTTTGCATGAAAAATCCGGGAATCGCACCGGTTGAGCGGTGGATTCTCGATTCTAATCACAAATTCATTCTGTTTATGAGCATTGCCGAAGGCATTGCATTCCAAAATTTTGTTTTTCACGCCGCCACATGAAGCAATTCATGAGCGGAACTCATACTAACCTTATGTATGGGTTTTTACACCAAATATGCACGGTGCATCGATCAAGCTAATGCCCAGGAAAAGCATGCTTTTGCCTGTGTTTCGGCGCAATTAGCCCAATTAGCGAGAAGCATGGCCCTGGAAAGAGACCACAGACAACTAGAGATAGTGTGCCTGCGCGAGCAAAGGCCCTCCAGCATGTTAGCAATAAACACTCATTTCACACTTTTCTAACGGATTCAATCCCGATTTCGACGGGTCTGTCGGTCGGGATTCAAAAATTATTAACTTTTTACCACTGTAATACCCCTCAGACGGCACAAATTGTCCCCTGGCCTTATTTATTTGGCCTTTTTACATGTTCCCCATCCCTTTCAAGACCGCCAACAACATTGCGCGGGTCTTTGGAGGGATTCTGTATCCCCATCTTCACGAACGGCCATTACTTTTTCAAAGTATCCGCCCGAAGTTTGCATTCTTTGGCTTATCGAACAGCCTTTTACAACTTTTTAGTTCAATTTTCAAGTTAAACACTAAAAAAACAATTACAAATGGCGGATTTAGAACGAAAAGTAGTCACAAGTTTACCCAAATAGGGGTTTACAAGTACTGTAAACAGATTCATAGACGCTATGATGTGATGCCAAGTTGACTTTGGATCACATCAGTCTCAAAAAACATACAAATTAAACACATAGAAATCAAAATTTCATTAATTTATTTGAAATGTGAACTAAATTTAAGTAGAAAGAACAAAAAACATTACAAGTTCGGGCCATCTTGGCGCCTGAATTCCACCAGAACGCCATTTATGATGCTGATAGAAGCGAGATAGCCCTTCTGCTGGGCCTATCCATGCATTCCAATTACAAAGGAGGGTAAAATCGAGAGCGCCTATATGCTGGGGTTATCCATGGCTTGTTTCATGGCGCGAGAGTCCACGGACGGTCGAGACAACGAGAGAGCCGATCTCTCGACCGTTGCACGTGTACACCCTAACACACTTTCCGTGCCCCACAGCGAAGGTTGCACCCTCGCCCACTCCTACTCACTTTACCTCCCCCGCAACGAAAGTTGCACATTTGTCATCATCGATCCCTCTGCTTTTCCTACTGCGAAAATTGCACTTGCGGACACTTCGCCCGCATCTTCCTTCCCCCCAACTTCACCAGCAAACATTTGAAAGCTATAGAATCATCATTTGGGGATTCTGGAAGAGTCAAAGTGCTCCAAAAGTGAGATTTTGCGGCTTACTTTGACGCAAACATCTTCGAAATCAAACATTTGGGATGAATGCGATGACGCCAACGTTGATATTGGGTCATTGCAAACGCATATTAACATTATTTAGGTCTTATTTTAACGTTGCCTCCGGCAATCAAACCGATTGGCGCATTCATGCCAGTCTGAATCCTGAATCAGACGGGGCTGCCGGTGAAAACGGGCCTCAAAAGCCCGTTTTCCACTAGCTTTTCACCAATTTTTGCACGATTCATTCGTGAATCTAAACAATTACGATTGGGGCTCACATCCCTGGCCCCTCAGGCACTTGTCCGACCCCATCGATGACCGCCATCGGCAATGTACAGGTCAAAGATGGGGTATTTCGTCGTTTTTTTGCAGTTTTTTAACATTACGGTACTAAGTATGCGGTGTCAAGCAAAGATTCACACTTTTTAAAGTCTTCTGGCCAGTGCGGAATCCGATTTCGATGAAAAAATCTCGGAGTTCGACACTTTTTGCACCTACCAGAAGCCAAAAACGGTGAAAGTTGCACGAAAATCGTTCTGGTAGTTTTGCTAAATACCAGAAGCGCTAACCCTGGAACAAATACCACAGTATTTTTAGGTTTCCCATGTTTTGGTGATGTAGAAACCTTAGTTTAAAGCGATCTAACACTAAACTTTGGTACCTTCTCGGCCCAAAAACGTTAAAACTTAACAAAATTAGGCACAAATCGGCTGACAACTTGTCAGATGCAGACATGGCCACGATTTAAGTAGCATTTTTGAATTCGTCACAACTTTGCGGTTCAGAAACACTTATTAAACGTGATCTGTCTCCCATTTTGGCGTGAATTACGGCCTAAAGATGTGAAAATTTGAACAAAATTTGGGTTGATAACCTTTGTAACACTCGATTCTCGGGTCTGATTGGCCTTTTTTGTGGCATATTTGCCCCATGTGATTAGTTCAACTTATGTGTAACGTTATTTTAACCCCCAACAAAGGATTCTGGCCAGATTCTGACAGACAGAACCCTTGTTTTGCATGAAAAATCCGGGAATCGCACCGGTTGAGCGGTGGATTCTCGATTCTAATCACAAATTCATTCTGTTTATGAGCATTGCCGAAGGCATTGCATTCCAAAATTTTGTTTTTCACGCCGCCACATGAAGCAATTCATGAGCGGAACTCATACTAACCTTATGTATGGGTTTTTACACCAAATATGCACGGTGCATCGATCAAGCTAATGCCCAGGAAAAGCATGCTTTTGCCTGTGTTTCGGCGCAATTAGCCCAATTAGCGAGAAGCATGGCCCTGGAAAGAGACCACAGACAACTAGAGATAGTGTGCCTGCGCGAGCAAAGGCCCTCCAGCATGTTAGCAATAAACACTCATTTCACACTTTTCTAACGGATTCAATCCCGATTTCGACGGGTCTGTCGGTCGGGATTCAAAAATTATTAACTTTTTACCACTGTAATACCCCTCAGACGGCACAAATTGTCCCCTGGCCTTATTTATTTGGCCTTTTTACATGTTCCCCATCCCTTTCAAGACCGCCAACAACATTGCGCGGGTCTTTGGAGGGATTCTGTATCCCCATCTTCACGAACGGCC
This sequence comes from Panagrellus sp. LJ2284, assembly GCA_024447225.1. Lineage (NCBI taxonomy): Eukaryota > Metazoa > Nematoda > Chromadorea > Rhabditida > Panagrolaimidae > Panagrellus > Panagrellus sp. LJ2284. Next base: position 11,525 of record JAMRYC010000014.1, on the reverse strand, counting down.
ATTACTTTTTCAAAGTATCCGCCCGAAGTTTGCATTCTTTGGCTTATCGAACAGCCTTTTACAACTTTTTAGTTCAATTTTCAAGTTAAACACTAAAAAAACAATTACAAATGGCGGATTTAGAACGAAAAGTAGTCACAAGTTTACCCAAATAGGGGTTTACAAGTACTGTAAACAGATTCATAGACGCTATGATGTGATGCCAAGTTGACTTTGGATCACATCAGTCTCAAAAAACATACAAATTAAACACATAGAAATCAAAATTTCATTAATTTATTTGAAATGTGAACTAAATTTAAGTAGAAAGAACAAAAAACATTACAAGTTCGGGCCATCTTGGCGCCTGAATTCCACCAGAACGCCATTTATGATGCTGATAGAAGCGAGATAGCCCTTCTGCTGGGCCTATCCATGCATTCCAATTACAAAGGAGGGTAAAATCGAGAGCGCCTATATGCTGGGGTTATCCATGGCTTGTTTCATGGCGCGAGAGTCCACGGACGGTCGAGACAACGAGAGAGCCGATCTCTCGACCGTTGCACGTGTACACCCTAACACACTTTCCGTGCCCCACAGCGAAGGTTGCACCCTCGCCCACTCCTACTCACTTTACCTCCCCCGCAACGAAAGTTGCACATTTGTCATCATCGATCCCTCTGCTTTTCCTACTGCGAAAATTGCACTTGCGGACACTTCGCCCGCATCTTCCTTCCCCCCAACTTCACCAGCAAACATTTGAAAGCTATAGAATCATCATTTGGGGATTCTGGAAGAGTCAAAGTGCTCCAAAAGTGAGATTTTGCGGCTTACTTTGACGCAAACATCTTCGAAATCAAACATTTGGGATGAATGCGATGACGCCAACGTTGATATTGGGTCATTGCAAACGCATATTAACATTATTTAGGTCTTATTTTAACGTTGCCTCCGGCAATCAAACCGATTGGCGCATTCATGCCAGTCTGAATCCTGAATCAGACGGGGCTGCCGGTGAAAACGGGCCTCAAAAGCCCGTTTTCCACTAGCTTTTCACCAATTTTTGCACGATTCATTCGTGAATCTAAACAATTACGATTGGGGCTCACATCCCTGGCCCCTCAGGCACTTGTCCGACCCCATCGATGACCGCCATCGGCAATGTACAGGTCAAAGATGGGGTATTTCGTCGTTTTTTTGCAGTTTTTTAACATTACGGTACTAAGTATGCGGTGTCAAGCAAAGATTCACACTTTTTAAAGTCTTCTGGCCAGTGCGGAATCCGATTTCGATGAAAAAATCTCGGAGTTCGACACTTTTTGCACCTACCAGAAGCCAAAAACGGTGAAAGTTGCACGAAAATCGTTCTGGTAGTTTTGCTAAATACCAGAAGCGCTAACCCTGGAACAAATACCACAGTATTTTTAGGTTTCCCATGTTTTGGTGATGTAGAAACCTTAGTTTAAAGCGATCTAACACTAAACTTTGGTACCTTCTCGGCCCAAAAACGTTAAAACTTAACAAAATTAGGCACAAATCGGCTGACAACTTGTCAGATGCAGACATGGCCACGATTTAAGTAGCATTTTTGAATTCGTCACAACTTTGCGGTTCAGAAACACTTATTAAACGTGATCTGTCTCCCATTTTGGCGTGAATTACGGCCTAAAGATGTGAAAATTTGAACAAAATTTGGGTTGATAACCTTTGTAACACTCGATTCTCGGGTCTGATTGGCCTTTTTTGTGGCATATTTGCCCCATGTGATTAGTTCAACTTATGTGTAACGTTATTTTAACCCCCAACAAAGGATTCTGGCCAGATTCTGACAGACAGAACCCTTGTTTTGCATGAAAAATCCGGGAATCGCACCGGTTGAGCGGTGGATTCTCGATTCTAATCACAAATTCATTCTGTTTATGAGCATTGCCGAAGGCATTGCATTCCAAAATTTTGTTTTTCACGCCGCCACATGAAGCAATTCATGAGCGGAACTCATACTAACCTTATGTATGGGTTTTTACACCAAATATGCACGGTGCATCGATCAAGCTAATGCCCAGGAAAAGCATGCTTTTGCCTGTGTTTCGGCGCAATTAGCCCAATTAGCGAGAAGCATGGCCCTGGAAAGAGACCACAGACAACTAGAGATAGTGTGCCTGCGCGAGCAAAGGCCCTCCAGCATGTTAGCAATAAACACTCATTTCACACTTTTCTAACGGATTCAATCCCGATTTCGACGGGTCTGTCGGTCGGGATTCAAAAATTATTAACTTTTTACCACTGTAATACCCCTCAGACGGCACAAATTGTCCCCTGGCCTTATTTATTTGGCCTTTTTACATGTTCCCCATCCCTTTCAAGACCGCCAACAACATTGCGCGGGTCTTTGGAGGGATTCTGTATCCCCATCTTCACGAACGGCCATTACTTTTTCAAAGTATCCGCCCGAAGTTTGCATTCTTTGGCTTATCGAACAGCCTTTTACAACTTTTTAGTTCAATTTTCAAGTTAAACACTAAAAAAACAATTACAAATGGCGGATTTAGAACGAAAAGTAGTCACAAGTTTACCCAAATAGGGGTTTACAAGTACTGTAAACAGATTCATAGACGCTATGATGTGATGCCAAGTTGACTTTGGATCACATCAGTCTCAAAAAACATACAAATTAAACACATAGAAATCAAAATTTCATTAATTTATTTGAAATGTGAACTAAATTTAAGTAGAAAGAACAAAAAACATTACAAGTTCGGGCCATCTTGGCGCCTGAATTCCACCAGAACGCCATTTATGATGCTGATAGAAGCGAGATAGCCCTTCTGCTGGGCCTATCCATGCATTCCAATTACAAAGGAGGGTAAAATCGAGAGCGCCTATATGCTGGGGTTATCCATGGCTTGTTTCATGGCGCGAGAGTCCACGGACGGTCGAGACAACGAGAGAGCCGATCTCTCGACCGTTGCACGTGTACACCCTAACACACTTTCCGTGCCCCACAGCGAAGGTTGCACCCTCGCCCACTCCTACTCACTTTACCTCCCCCGCAACGAAAGTTGCACATTTGTCATCATCGATCCCTCTGCTTTTCCTACTGCGAAAATTGCACTTGCGGACACTTCGCCCGCATCTTCCTTCCCCCCAACTTCACCAGCAAACATTTGAAAGCTATAGAATCATCATTTGGGGATTCTGGAAGAGTCAAAGTGCTCCAAAAGTGAGATTTTGCGGCTTACTTTGACGCAAACATCTTCGAAATCAAACATTTGGGATGAATGCGATGACGCCAACGTTGATATTGGGTCATTGCAAACGCATATTAACATTATTTAGGTCTTATTTTAACGTTGCCTCCGGCAATCAAACCGATTGGCGCATTCATGCCAGTCTGAATCCTGAATCAGACGGGGCTGCCGGTGAAAACGGGCCTCAAAAGCCCGTTTTCCACTAGCTTTTCACCAATTTTTGCACGATTCATTCGTGAATCTAAACAATTACGATTGGGGCTCACATCCCTGGCCCCTCAGGCACTTGTCCGACCCCATCGATGACCGCCATCGGCAATGTACAGGTCAAAGATGGGGTATTTCGTCGTTTTTTTGCAGTTTTTTAACATTACGGTACTAAGTATGCGGTGTCAAGCAAAGATTCACACTTTTTAAAGTCTTCTGGCCAGTGCGGAATCCGATTTCGATGAAAAAATCTCGGAGTTCGACACTTTTTGCACCTACCAGAAGCCAAAAACGGTGAAAGTTGCACGAAAATCGTTCTGGTAGTTTTGCTAAATACCAGAAGCGCTAACCCTGGAACAAATACCACAGTATTTTTAGGTTTCCCATGTTTTGGTGATGTAGAAACCTTAGTTTAAAGCGATCTAACACTAAACTTTGGTACCTTCTCGGCCCAAAAACGTTAAAACTTAACAAAATTAGGCACAAATCGGCTGACAACTTGTCAGATGCAGACATGGCCACGATTTAAGTAGCATTTTTGAATTCGTCACAACTTTGCGGTTCAGAAACACTTATTAAACGTGATCTGTCTCCCATTTTGGCGTGAATTACGGCCTAAAGATGTGAAAATTTGAACAAAATTTGGGTTGATAACCTTTGTAACACTCGATTCTCGGGTCTGATTGGCCTTTTTTGTGGCATATTTGCCCCATGTGATTAGTTCAACTTATGTGTAACGTTATTTTAACCCCCAACAAAGGATTCTGGCCAGATTCTGACAGACAGAACCCTTGTTTTGCATGAAAAATCCGGGAATCGCACCGGTTGAGCGGTGGATTCTCGATTCTAATCACAAATTCATTCTGTTTATGAGCATTGCCGAAGGCATTGCATTCCAAAATTTTGTTTTTCACGCCGCCACATGAAGCAATTCATGAGCGGAACTCATACTAACCTTATGTATGGGTTTTTACACCAAATATGCACGGTGCATCGATCAAGCTAATGCCCAGGAAAAGCATGCTTTTGCCTGTGTTTCGGCGCAATTAGCCCAATTAGCGAGAAGCATGGCCCTGGAAAGAGACCACAGACAACTAGAGATAGTGTGCCTGCGCGAGCAAAGGCCCTCCAGCATGTTAGCAATAAACACTCATTTCACACTTTTCTAACGGATTCAATCCCGATTTCGACGGGTCTGTCGGTCGGGATTCAAAAATTATTAACTTTTTACCACTGTAATACCCCTCAGACGGCACAAATTGTCCCCTGGCCTTATTTATTTGGCCTTTTTACATGTTCCCCATCCCTTTCAAGACCGCCAACAACATTGCGCGGGTCTTTGGAGGGATTCTGTATCCCCATCTTCACGAACGGCCATTACTTTTTCAAAGTATCCGCCCGAAGTTTGCATTCTTTGGCTTATCGAACAGCCTTTTACAACTTTTTAGTTCAATTTTCAAGTTAAACACTAAAAAAACAATTACAAATGGCGGATTTAGAACGAAAAGTAGTCACAAGTTTACCCAAATAGGGGTTTACAAGTACTGTAAACAGATTCATAGACGCTATGATGTGATGCCAAGTTGACTTTGGATCACATCAGTCTCAAAAAACATACAAATTAAACACATAGAAATCAAAATTTCATTAATTTATTTGAAATGTGAACTAAATTTAAGTAGAAAGAACAAAAAACATTACAAGTTCGGGCCATCTTGGCGCCTGAATTCCACCAGAACGCCATTTATGATGCTGATAGAAGCGAGATAGCCCTTCTGCTGGGCCTATCCATGCATTCCAATTACAAAGGAGGGTAAAATCGAGAGCGCCTATATGCTGGGGTTATCCATGGCTTGTTTCATGGCGCGAGAGTCCACGGACGGTCGAGACAACGAGAGAGCCGATCTCTCGACCGTTGCACGTGTACACCCTAACACACTTTCCGTGCCCCACAGCGAAGGTTGCACCCTCGCCCACTCCTACTCACTTTACCTCCCCCGCAACGAAAGTTGCACATTTGTCATCATCGATCCCTCTGCTTTTCCTACTGCGAAAATTGCACTTGCGGACACTTCGCCCGCATCTTCCTTCCCCCCAACTTCACCAGCAAACATTTGAAAGCTATAGAATCATCATTTGGGGATTCTGGAAGAGTCAAAGTGCTCCAAAAGTGAGATTTTGCGGCTTACTTTGACGCAAACATCTTCGAAATCAAACATTTGGGATGAATGCGATGACGCCAACGTTGATATTGGGTCATTGCAAACGCATATTAACATTATTTAGGTCTTATTTTAACGTTGCCTCCGGCAATCAAACCGATTGGCGCATTCATGCCAGTCTGAATCCTGAATCAGACGGGGCTGCCGGTGAAAACGGGCCTCAAAAGCCCGTTTTCCACTAGCTTTTCACCAATTTTTGCACGATTCATTCGTGAATCTAAACAATTACGATTGGGGCTCACATCCCTGGCCCCTCAGGCACTTGTCCGACCCCATCGATGACCGCCATCGGCAATGTACAGGTCAAAGATGGGGTATTTCGTCGTTTTTTGCAGTTTTTTAACATTACGGTACTAAGTATGCGGTGTCAAGCAAAGATTCACACTTTTTAAAGTCTTCTGGCCAGTGCGGAATCCGATTTCGATGAAAAAATCTCGGAGTTCGACACTTTTTGCACCTACCAGAAGCCAAAAACGGTGAAAGTTGCACGAAAATCGTTCTGGTAGTTTTGCTAAATACCAGAAGCGCTAACCCTGGAACAAATACCACAGTATTTTTAGGTTTCCCATGTTTTGGTGATGTAGAAACCTTAGTTTAAAGCGATCTAACACTAAACTTTGGTACCTTCTCGGCCCAAAAACGTTAAAACTTAACAAAATTAGGCACAAATCGGCTGACAACTTGTCAGATGCAGACATGGCCACGATTTAAGTAGCATTTTTGAATTCGTCACAACTTTGCGGTTCAGAAACACTTATTAAACGTGATCTGTCTCCCATTTTGGCGTGAATTACGGCCTAAAGATGTGAAAATTTGAACAAAATTTGGGTTGATAACCTTTGTAACACTCGATTCTCGGGTCTGATTGGCCTTTTTTGTGGCATATTTGCCCCATGTGATTAGTTCAACTTATGTGTAACGTTATTTTAACCCCCAACAAAGGATTCTGGCCAGATTCTGACAGACAGAACCCTTGTTTTGCATGAAAAATCCGGGAATCGCACCGGTTGAGCGGTGGATTCTCGATTCTAATCACAAATTCATTCTGTTTATGAGCATTGCCGAAGGCATTGCATTCCAAAATTTTGTTTTTCACGCCGCCACATGAAGCAATTCATGAGCGGAACTCATACTAACCTTATGTATGGGTTTTTACACCAAATATGCACGGTGCATCGATCAAGCTAATGCCCAGGAAAAGCATGCTTTTGCCTGTGTTTCGGCGCAATTAGCCCAATTAGCGAGAAGCATGGCCCTGGAAAGAGACCACAGACAACTAGAGATAGTGTGCCTGCGCGAGCAAAGGCCCTCCAGCATGTTAGCAATAAACACTCATTTCACACTTTTCTAACGGATTCAATCCCGATTTCGACGGGTCTGTCGGTCGGGATTCAAAAATTATTAACTTTTTACCACTGTAATACCCCTCAGACGGCACAAATTGTCCCCTGGCCTTATTTATTTGGCCTTTTTACATGTTCCCCATCCCTTTCAAGACCGCCAACAACATTGCGCGGGTCTTTGGAGGGATTCTGTATCCCCATCTTCACGAACGGCCATTACTTTTTCAAAGTATCCGCCCGAAGTTTGCATTCTTTGGCTTATCGAACAGCCTTTTACAACTTTTTAGTTCAATTTTCAAGTTAAACACTAAAAAAACAATTACAAATGGCGGATTTAGAACGAAAAGTAGTCACAAGTTTACCCAAATAGGGGTTTACAAGTACTGTAAACAGATTCATAGACGCTATGATGTGATGCCAAGTTGACTTTGGATCACATCAGTCTCAAAAAACATACAAATTAAACACATAGAAATCAAAATTTCATTAATTTATTTGAAATGTGAACTAAATTTAAGTAGAAAGAACAAAAAACATTACAAGTTCGGGCCATCTTGGCGCCTGAATTCCACCAGAACGCCATTTATGATGCTGATAGAAGCGAGATAGCCCTTCTGCTGGGCCTATCCATGCATTCCAATTACAAAGGAGGGTAAAATCGAGAGCGCCTATATGCTGGGGTTATCCATGGCTTGTTTCATGGCGCGAGAGTCCACGGACGGTCGAGACAACGAGAGAGCCGATCTCTCGACCGTTGCACGTGTACACCCTAACACACTTTCCGTGCCCCACAGCGAAGGTTGCACCCTCGCCCACTCCTACTCACTTTACCTCCCCCGCAACGAAAGTTGCACATTTGTCATCATCGATCCCTCTGCTTTTCCTACTGCGAAAATTGCACTTGCGGACACTTCGCCCGCATCTTCCTTCCCCCCAACTTCACCAGCAAACATTTGAAAGCTATAGAATCATCATTTGGGGATTCTGGAAGAGTCAAAGTGCTCCAAAAGTGAGATTTTGCGGCTTACTTTGACGCAAACATCTTCGAAATCAAACATTTGGGATGAATGCGATGACGCCAACGTTGATATTGGGTCATTGCAAACGCATATTAACATTATTTAGGTCTTATTTTAACGTTGCCTCCGGCAATCAAACCGATTGGCGCATTCATGCCAGTCTGAATCCTGAATCAGACGGGGCTGCCGGTGAAAACGGGCCTCAAAAGCCCGTTTTCCACTAGCTTTTCACCAATTTTTGCACGATTCATTCGTGAATCTAAACAATTACGATTGGGGCTCACATCCCTGGCCCCTCAGGCACTTGTCCGACCCCATCGATGACCGCCATCGGCAATGTACAGGTCAAAGATGGGGTATTTCGTCGTTTTTTGCAGTTTTTTAACATTACGGTACTAAGTATGCGGTGTCAAGCAAAGATTCACACTTTTTAAAGTCTTCTGGCCAGTGCGGAATCCGATTTCGATGAAAAAATCTCGGAGTTCGACACTTTTTGCACCTACCAGAAGCCAAAAACGGTGAAAGTTGCACGAAAATCGTTCTGGTAGTTTTGCTAAATACCAGAAGCGCTAACCCTGGAACAAATACCACAGTATTTTTAGGTTTCCCATGTTTTGGTGATGTAGAAACCTTAGTTTAAAGCGATCTAACACTAAACTTTGGTACCTTCTCGGCCCAAAAACGTTAAAACTTAACAAAATTAGGCACAAATCGGCTGACAACTTGTCAGATGCAGACATGGCCACGATTTAAGTAGCATTTTTGAATTCGTCACAACTTTGCGGTTCAGAAACACTTATTAAACGTGATCTGTCTCCCATTTTGGCGTGAATTACGGCCTAAAGATGTGAAAATTTGAACAAAATTTGGGTTGATAACCTTTGTAACACTCGATTCTCGGGTCTGATTGGCCTTTTTTGTGGCATATTTGCCCCATGTGATTAGTTCAACTTATGTGTAACGTTATTTTAACCCCCAACAAAGGATTCTGGCCAGATTCTGACAGACAGAACCCTTGTTTTGCATGAAAAATCCGGGAATCGCACCGGTTGAGCGGTGGATTCTCGATTCTAATCACAAATTCATTCTGTTTATGAGCATTGCCGAAGGCATTGCATTCCAAAATTTTGTTTTTCACGCCGCCACATGAAGCAATTCATGAGCGGAACTCATACTAACCTTATGTATGGGTTTTTACACCAAATATGCACGGTGCATCGATCAAGCTAATGCCCAGGAAAAGCATGCTTTTGCCTGTGTTTCGGCGCAATTAGCCCAATTAGCGAGAAGCATGGCCCTGGAAAGAGACCACAGACAACTAGAGATAGTGTGCCTGCGCGAGCAAAGGCCCTCCAGCATGTTAGCAATAAACACTCATTTCACACTTTTCTAACGGATTCAATCCCGATTTCGACGGGTCTGTCGGTCGGGATTCAAAAATTATTAACTTTTTACCACTGTAATACCCCTCAGACGGCACAAATTGTCCCCTGGCCTTATTTATTTGGCCTTTTTACATGTTCCCCATCCCTTTCAAGACCGCCAACAACATTGCGCGGGTCTTTGGAGGGATTCTGTATCCCCATCTTCACGAACGGCCATTACTTTTTCAAAGTATCCGCCCGAAGTTTGCATTCTTTGGCTTATCGAACAGCCTTTTACAACTTTTTAGTTCAATTTTCAAGTTAAACACTAAAAAAACAATTACAAATGGCGGATTTAGAACGAAAAGTAGTCACAAGTTTACCCAAATAGGGGTTTACAAGTACTGTAAACAGATTCATAGACGCTATGATGTGATGCCAAGTTGACTTTGGATCACATCAGTCTCAAAAAACATACAAATTAAACACATAGAAATCAAAATTTCATTAATTTATTTGAAATGTGAACTAAATTTAAGTAGAAAGAACAAAAAACATTACAAGTTCGGGCCATCTTGGCGCCTGAATTCCACCAGAACGCCATTTATGATGCTGATAGAAGCGAGATAGCCCTTCTGCTGGGCCTATCCATGCATTCCAATTACAAAGGAGGGTAAAATCGAGAGCGCCTATATGCTGGGGTTATCCATGGCTTGTTTCATGGCGCGAGAGTCCACGGACGGTCGAGACAACGAGAGAGCCGATCTCTCGACCGTTGCACGTGTACACCCTAACACACTTTCCGTGCCCCACAGCGAAGGTTGCACCCTCGCCCACTCCTACTCACTTTACCTCCCCCGCAACGAAAGTTGCACATTTGTCATCATCGATCCCTCTGCTTTTCCTACTGCGAAAATTGCACTTGCGGACACTTCGCCCGCATCTTCCTTCCCCCCAACTTCACCAGCAAACATTTGAAAGCTATAGAATCATCATTTGGGGATTCTGGAAGAGTCAAAGTGCTCCAAAAGTGAGATTTTGCGGCTTACTTTGACGCAAACATCTTCGAAATCAAACATTTGGGATGAATGCGATGACGCCAACGTTGATATTGGGTCATTGCAAACGCATATTAACATTATTTAGGTCTTATTTTAACGTTGCCTCCGGCAATCAAACCGATTGGCGCATTCATGCCAGTCTGAATCCTGAATCAGACGGGGCTGCCGGTGAAAACGGGCCTCAAAAGCCCGTTTTCCACTAGCTTTTCACCAATTTTTGCACGATTCATTCGTGAATCTAAACAATTACGATTGGGGCTCACATCCCTGGCCCCTCAGGCACTTGTCCGACCCCATCGATGACCGCCATCGGCAATGTACAGGTCAAAGATGGGGTATTTCGTCGTTTTTTTGCAGTTTTTTAACATTACGGTACTAAGTATGCGGTGTCAAGCAAAGATTCACACTTTTTAAAGTCTTCTGGCCAGTGCGGAATCCGATTTCGATGAAAAAATCTCGGAGTTCGACACTTTTTGCACCTACCAGAAGCCAAAAACGGTGAAAGTTGCACGAAAATCGTTCTGGTAGTTTTGCTAAATACCAGAAGCGCTAACCCTGGAACAAATACCACAGTATTTTTAGGTTTCCCATGTTTTGGTGATGTAGAAACCTTAGTTTAAAGCGATCTAACACTAAACTTTGGTACCTTCTCGGCCCAAAAACGTTAAAACTTAACAAAATTAGGCACAAATCGGCTGACAACTTGTCAGATGCAGACATGGCCACGATTTAAGTAGCATTTTTGAATTCGTCACAACTTTGCGGTTCAGAAACACTTATTAAACGTGATCTGTCTCCCATTTTGGCGTGAATTACGGCCTAAAGATGTGAAAATTTGAACAAAATTTGGGTTGATAACCTTTGTAACACTCGATTCTCGGGTCTGATTGGCCTTTTTTGTGGCATATTTGCCCCATGTGATTAGTTCAACTTATGTGTAACGTTATTTTAACCCCCAACAAAGGATTCTGGCCAGATTCTGACAGACAGAACCCTTGTTTTGCATGAAAAATCCGGGAATCGCACCGGTTGAGCGGTGGATTCTCGATTCTAATCACAAATTCATTCTGTTTATGAGCATT